>OZ030005.1:74604552-75204552 GCA_964023405.1 Apodemus agrarius | reverse complement strand
GCCTGTACCCACAAAATTCAAAAATCTAAATAAAATAGATGGTTTTCTGGAAAAATTTCCATATAGCCAATATCAAATTAAATGTAGAGAAACTTGAGGTAAGTCGGGGAGAAGACAAGGCTGTCACTCTCTTCCTATCTATTGAATATAGTACTTGAATTTCTAGCTAGCACAATAAAGCAACAAATGGGATGCAAATTAAAAATGGAAGAAGTCTAGTTGTCACTATTAGTGGATGATAAAGATATTATACATAAGCAACCCCCAAAAACTCTACAGAGAACACTTACAACTGATAAAAACTACAGCAAAGATGCTGGATATAAAATAAGAAATCAGTAACCCTCCATTATAAAAAAGATAAACAGAATGAGAAAGAAATTTGGCAACAACACACTTTGCAATATTCACAAATAATATAAAATACCTTGGTATGACTCTAAATAAACAAGTAAAAGATTTGTCTGTCAATAACTTCAAATCTCTGAAGTAAGAAATCAAAGATCTCAGCAGATGCAAAGATCTCCCAAGCTCATGAATTGGCAGGGTTAATATAAGAAAAATAACCACCTTGCCTAACGTAATCCAAAGATTCAATGCAATCCCCATCACATCTTCAACTCAGTTCTTCATAGAGTTAGAAAGAACAATATCCAAATTTATCTGAAACAACAAAAAAGCCAGGATAGTGAAAACTACTATCAAAAATAAAAGAACCTCAAGCAGAATCACCATCCCTGACTTCAAACTGTACTACAGAGCAATAGTGATGAAAAACTATGTGGCATTTGTTGGTTTTTCCACACCATCTGTCGACCTGCACCCCATGCAAGTCACCTGTATTCCCGCCACATGGGTCGCAAGGATGGGGAGGAGAAGCTGCAGAGATGTGAGGCCACAATGAGAGACCACACCACACCAAACAGTTCCACATGGCGCTTTATTTGAGGTGGGGTAAAGGTACAGCAGGTGGGAAGAAGGCAGGAAAGGAAAAGGAAAGAGAGAAGAAGAAATGCTACCCATTATATATTAGAGGTGACGTAAATTACAAGTAAAGATAGTCCCATTGAATTCTGAGTATATGGCGGTTGTTGCCTTGGTAACAGGCCTATAGTTGCAGTGCTAGCTGTCACTTATATGACATCACAGGTCTCGGAACTAACATTCCTCCATTTCTGTTATTAAAAAGGAAAAGAAAAGGGGGGCGATGGTGAAAAGGAGTGAGGGTGCCGTGTCTCTTAAACTGCTTCCTGCTGTCTAGGGGTATCATCAGTTTGGGGGTGTAGCTGACTTTCACCATCAGGATCCTTGGCATCAGGTACCTCTGTGGACAACAGCTCTTCCATGGGCAGCAGCGGGTAATTCTGTAACAGAAGCTGATTAATAGTTCGATTGGAAATTTTTTGCATTTGCCATTGGAGGAATGTAGAAACAAGATTAATGAGGCAGGGAACAAACAATAGCATGAGGAAGATGACTAGAAAAGGTGTTACAAAAGGCTGTATCCATTTCAATATAGAGTTTTCAAAAATCCCAGAACTGGAGGTCTCACGATCTCTGAAGTTCTTTATGTCTGAGTGAAGCTCCTGGATTTTGTTTCTCACTATCCTGGACTGGTTGACGTAGAAACAGCCTTCTTCTTGAAGGAACAAGCAAAGACCACCTCTCTCAGCTGTCAAGACATATAGGCCCCATCAGTTCTGAAGCACCAGGGCTGCCAAAGAATTGATCTGCTTTTGGATAGTAAGCACAGTTTCAGTCATTCCCTGGAGATTGCTTTTAAACTGGGAAGTGAATGTAATGTATTGGGCCAGAAAAGTCATTATTCCTGCCACACCAGTGCCAACACCTATGGCTATTCCTGTAGCAACAAAGAGTGCCACGATCTGAACTACCCACTCATGTCGAGCAGCTATCATATCTACAACTGGTATTGGTAGGGGCTCATTTCCCTGGATTACTCCCAGTTTGGGGAAAAGGAGTATCAATGTCCTGACCAGCTGTCAGGTAGGTGATGATATACCTGAGTGTCACAAAGAATTGATGTGTTTTGGATTGCAGGGCATTGTGGGAGAGATGATATATCAAGGCTTATGGTTTTATTACAGACTAGGGAGCTTAACGTTCATACAGAACGTGTCCCAGAGGTCTTAAAACAGTTTGCCATGCCAAAGAGAGGGACAGAGGTAAGGTACAGAGTCATGGTGACATTGGAGTCAGGACAGCTGACAAAAGGTAAGGTAAGGTTATTTGGCAGTATCATTGGAGAAGCTGTAAGTGACAGTTTTGAGTCAATTCCTGGGGGTACACATAACCAACAATCTTTAAAGTGACCAGGCCTGGTGACATTAAGGAGCTGGTATTCTGAGGTCAAGGTTTAAAGCAATAGACGAAATGACAAAGTTGGTGCCATTTATGAAGGGTGCTGTCAAAGAAACAAGGACCTCAGAGGATTGTTTGATTATCTCTCCTACTTTTTCAATACCTAGGGGTTGGGCGATTGAGATATACTTTCTCTGAATATGGATGGTACTTACTGGGCAACTGGGCTGATTTTTATGATAGAGCTTACCAACAACTCCTGTCTCCCACCTGGGATCCCATGGGTCTTGTATGTAGAAAAGTGTCTTGTGGTGTTGATAGAAGAAATGATTGACCCGTGATCCTTGCATATGTATCTGACAAGACCAATATGGGCAGCCCCCATATTCGTCTGGCCATCTTCTGCAATAATCTTTTGTCTGGTCAAAGAGAAAGCAAGTATAGAGATCATAATACTTAGATGGGATAACAGATATAGGAATGATTGCGATTGGATCAGTTCTTGGCATCCAGATATGGAACAGTTTTCTGATTCTATTTGGAAAGACTGTTTGTTATCTGTGGGGGTTTCTGAACCTCGAATCTCCAGATGTAAGAACTGCCCTGGATGGAAATGAAGAACAGCAGAGGTAGGACAAGAAACCCATGTCTAATCCAATGAGGTCGAGCTCCAATGCCAGAGTGGAGTCTCATGTTCTGGAATTGGGGACAAGGCCTATGGTCTTGATGTCTTCCAGAGCTTAATAGAGCACAGTCCTGTTAAGGTTGATGTGTATGAAGAAGAGTCATTTTTAGTTAGAGGGATGAAAGGTGTAAGGTGAGACAGATGGACCTGAGGAGAAATCCTTCGAGTTTAGCAGCTGTGGGGGTCGTGAGAATCACCTTTAAAAGGCCCTGCCATTTCGGCGAGAGGGGTGACTGCTGATGATCTGAAGGGGATAAGAGGATTTGGTCTCCAATGTTGACAGGCAGTGGGCAGGAGACAATCTGTGGCCACGGTAGATGGTGATCAGCAAAGTTCCATAGGAGAGAACAAAGGTGGCAAAGCAATGGGGTGAGTAGGTGGTCTTGGAGGGGAGAGCATTTAGGTGAAAGACTAGGAATTAAAACTGGATGTCCATACATGAGTTCAAAGTGTGAGATGAGAAGTCACTTGGGGAGAGCTCTAGCCTAATAAGAGTTAGAGGTAGGAGTTTTACCCAGTCAAGGTGAAGTTCCTGTGACAGCTTAGCAAGGGTGGTTTTTAGAGAGCGATTAGTTCTTTCTACCTTACCTGAAGATTGAGGATGGTAGGGAATGTGAAAATTCCAAGGGATGTTTAAGGCCTTAGAAGGAATTTGAGAAACCTGGGAAGTAAATTCAGGGCCATTGTCTGACTAAAGGGAGACTGGGACACCAAATCGGGGATGATCTCTCGAAGGAGATCAAAAACTGTCTGAGCCCTTTTGTTAGTAGTGGGAAATGCTTCTACCCACCCTGAGAAGGTGTGAATCAAGACCAAGAGGTACTTGACACACTTAACAGTGGGCTTATGGGTAAAGTCAAGTTGCCAGTCAGTTCCAGGAAGGGAACCTCTAGCCCTGATGGGTAGGGAAAGGAGTGCTACAATATCTCGAGTTGGAATCTGACATCTGACAGATTTTACAAGAGGCAGTGCTAGATTTTAAGAAACTTAAGTCCTCAGGAGTAGGCTGTAAGTGGGTCTTAATAAAAGAAGATAACGCTTGGCTGTTAGGATGAGAGAGATGGTGAAGATAGGATAGAGTTTGTCGAGTGTCAGGAGGTGAAGGTAGAGATGTGGGTTGTAGGGTAAGGATGTCCTGAGGAAGGTAAGATGAGTTTAGTCCCCTAAAGGCTGCAGCTCTAGCTGCCTCATCAGCTTGGTTGTTTCCCTTGGAGAAAACAGAGTCATCTGTCTGGTGGGATCTGCAATGGACAATCCCAATAGCTATGGGGAGATGGGAGGCCTTTAGCATGGCTAAAATGTGGCTTGCATTAGTTATTGATCCTCCTGTTGTGGTAAGTAACCCACACTCTTTCCAAATAGCAGCATGGGACAGGAGGATATGGAAAGCATATTTAAAATCTGTATAGACACTGAGGGATTGTTTCTGTGCCAGTTGAAAGGCACGGGTGAGAGCTATTAGCTCAGCTTATGGATTAGTGGTGTGTACAGGGAAGGTCTGTGCCTCTACCACCTCAGTGTCTGACACTATAGTATAGCCAGCTTTTCTAGTCCCTTCATATAGAAAGGAGCTTCCATTTGTGTACCAGGTATAAATGGCTTGAGGCAATGTGCCCTCCTGTATGTGTGAAGGATGAGGTAATAGTTGCTCTAAAGTCTCAGTGAAGGAATGAGAAAGGGAGTGGTTAGTATTAGGTCAGAGAAGAAGATTAGAAATATTAAGAGGAGGACATGATTGGAAGGTGAGTGTGGAATCCTCTATTAGTGCTACCTGAAGAGAAAGGACCCTGGAGGGAGGTAGAGTCTGCAAGCCTTTGAAAGTTAAGAGCTGCGACAGATTATAAGAGGAGAGCACAGTTATGGGAGACCCCAAGGTCAGTTTCTTTGACTCTTGAATAAGGAGTTTAGCAGCTGCTAAGGCACGAATACAAGGTGCCCATTCCTGGATGGTTAAATCTAGTCTTTTTGACAAATATGCTACAGGTGCAAAAGAAGGTCCCACCTGGTGACCTAAGACTCCAAGGGCAAATCCCTCCTTTTCAGTTACATAGAAGGAGAAAGGACGAGTCAGGTCAGGGAGATGTAAGGCTGGGGCCTTAAGGAGAGCCTGTTGGAGTCTCTGAAAGGGCTTGGTAATAGGTTTGAGAAGAGGGTCGTGGGTGGGACCTAATGCTGCCATATATAAGGGCCAAGAAAGGAGGGAAAAGGAAAAAACCCAGGAACGTAAAAAGACAGCGATTCTTAGGAATGATAAAATCTCTTCCTTTGTAGAAGGAACAGTTAAAGACTGAATCTGATTCTTTCTATCTAAGGTAATAGCCTTGTGGGTTGGGGTAATTGTTAATCCCAAATAGGTAACCTGAGGAGTAGACAGTTGGACTTTAGAAGGTGAGACCCTGTAACCTCGACTGGAAAGGAAATTTAGAAGAGCAGAGGTGTCTGCTTGGCTAATCTCTAGAGATGGGCTACAGACAAGGACATAATCTACATAAAGAAGAATTTTAGATCTAGGGAGAGATAAAGAGAGTAAGTCAGAAGCCAGAACCTGGCTTAATAGGAGTGGGCTGTTTCAGAATCCCTAAGGCAGAGCAGTCCAGGTATGTTGGGTAGAAAAGTGGGTGTCAGGATCCGTCCAGGTAAAAGCAAATATGTTCTGTGACTGGGTGTCGAGAGGATAGAGAAAAATGCATCCTTTAGAACTAGGAATGAGAAATGAGAAGTTCCTGAGGAGATAGTAGAAAGAAGTGTGCAAGGATTAGCTACAACAGGATGGAGAGGTACCACTGCAGCCTTAATGAGCCTGAGATCTTGAACCAGGTGATAGGTACCATTAGTTTTTTTTACTGCTAGTACAAGGGTGTTGAAAGGAGAAGAAGTGGGGAGAAGGAGTTTTTTTTCCTTAAGAGGTCTGAAATGATAAGCTTAAGTCCCCTGAGGCTTTGGAGAGAGAGAGGGTATTGAGCTTGGGTGATGTACCTGGTAGGTTCCAGTAACTGGATGACAACAGGAGAATGATGTCTAGCAACAGAGGGGTTCTGGACGTTCCAAACTCTGGAGTCCACCTGAGAAGTTGGTATAGAAAATAACGTGCTAGTGTTAGTAGGTTGACTGGCTAGAAGAAGAAGTAGGGGAACTGCTGGCGAGCTTGGATTCAGATAATTGGGAGAAGCAAAGGAAATTGAAGTCCCCAACTTAACTAAAAGATCCCTACCTAATAAGGGAATGGGAGAAGTTGGCACTACCAATAAGGAATGGATGAAGGGTATGTTTCTAAAAGTGCAGCAAAGTGGTGGGGTCTGATGAGGAAGGTAAGGCTGTCCTCCTATCCCTACTATGGGAAGACGGGAGGGTGAGGTGGGTCCCCAAAACTCCATCAGGACCGAGTATGTGGCCCCGGTGTCCAGAAGGAAGGAGATGGCCCACCCACATACTACTATAGTTACCTGGGGCTCCCTGCTGGTGATGGGTGTTGTCGGGTTGAGGGAGCTCCGGCCCCTTCAGTCATCCATAGCCAAGCCTAGTAGGTTTGCTGGAGGGGTATCTGGGTGTGATGGCCCTCTGTTCTGTGTGACCTGAGGGCAATCCAGTGTCCCTCACAATGACACTTAGGACATGGTCCTCTTGGCTTTTGGGGGTTTGGACAATCCCTCTCTCAGTGACCTTCTTGACCACATCTATAGCAGGGAGCTAGTGGGACTTTAGCCTTAGAAGGCCAGGAGTCCAGGGTGGTAGCTAGAGCTTGTCGGATAGCCTTTGCCAGAATGTGGTACTTTTGTTTTCAGGTTTTTCATCTCTCCCATGGTACACCTTGAAGGCCAATGCCAAGACTTCCACCTGTGTAGTTAGGGGCCCCCTCTCTAAGTGCTTAAGTTATGTCAGGGTAGCTCTGGGAAAAGAAATAAGTCATTAAAAGTTGCATACCTTCCAGATTCTCGGGATCTAGATTAGTGTACTGTAATAAATTCTCTGTGAGTCATTCTAAAAACTGAGATGGATTTTCCTGTTTGTCCTGGACAACCTCTTGGAGTTTTTCAAAATTTACTGGCTTTAAGGCTGCCTTTCTGAGACCAGCCATAAGGCATGTAACAAACCTGTCTCTGGCTAAAATACCATCTGTGAAATTGTAATTCCATTGAGAATCCTGATCAGGTACTGCCTCGGATCCAATTGGATATGTTCTGTCTGTTTGGTGAATTTGGTCTGCATGCACTCTTGCCTCTTCCAAGACTCACCTGCGTTCATCAGGAAGTAAATTGTTAATAAGAATCATATGAACATCATGGAAAGTCATGCTGTAAGATTGAGTGATGTACTGAAACTCTTTAATAAAGTTAGAGGAATTAGAAGTATAGGAACCTAGTCTACTTTCTATTTGAGAAAGTTCACTCAATGAGAAAGGAACATGTACTCTAACCAGACCATTAACTCCAGCCACTTCCCTCAGAGGAAGGACTGGGGCTGTGTCAGGTGTCCTCGGAAGAGAAGGAAAACTTGGGGGTTTGGCTGTAGCCTTAGAAAATGTAATAGGAGGGGTAAAGGTTGGTGCCAGTTCAGGGTGTTTGGAATGACCTGTAGCTGGCAGAGAGGGAGAGGAAGGATCTGGCAAGGTTGGATTAGTAGACTCTGGGACCTGTTGAGAGAGAGAGACTGAGGCTGTAGTTTGGGATCTCACAGACCCAACAGGCCAGCCGCGGATGGGGGTGACTCGTCAGCAGGATCAAACGTAGCATCATCTAGTGAAAGGTGGGTAGATGTCATGCCTAAGAGAAGCTGGAATGGGGGGCAGTCAGAGCAGATAGAGGGTTTAGAGCAGAGTTAAATAAAGGCCTGAACACAGAGAACCTCATTCCATTAATCGGATTGCTGGCAGTATGTATTACGATCCCTTAAAACAATCAGGTCTAGGGTACCATTAGGTGGCCATTTAGAGTTATTGTCTAGCTTATATTGAGTCCAGACCTTATTACAGAGGTTTATTAACTTTGGCCACCTCAAATTGGATGCTAGTTTTATAGACTTGAGATTCTCCAGGAGGAATCCCAGTGGGGTGCCTGGAGGTATAGCCAAAGAGAAGTTATTGCCCATTGGGTGGGTGAGAAAGTTGCTAAATATAATCCAGCATCCTGGAAGAATATTAGCAACAGTGCATAGCCTGGCTAAAGGTCCAGGTCATTGAAAAGACCTTTAGGAGCTGAGGCATTCCCAGAACGCCAGGGGAAGTGCCCAGCCTGGGCCAGGGTTTTTGTGGCAACTGTAAAAGCTAAGAGGGACTTTTCGAGACTTCCCAGTGAAGGTATACCCAATCCATCCTATCACAAATGTTAGCTAGAGGCCAGTCGTGTGAGCTGGCTCTGATAGGCAAATCTTAGCTTGGCAAAGGCTGGCCAGTTCCTATCCTCAGCTAAAATTTCCTCTAGCTAACTGAGGTACCTTACCAATATGCAAATGTGTGTTTGTAAGAATGCGCAATCCGATAGCCTGGAACATGGAACAGTTTGGTCGGTTGGCCTGGAGACAAATTCACCTGGCAAGTAGTAGCATGCAGCTCACATGATGGAAGTCCGTGGGTCTCAGGTTGCAGCAGTCTGCCTGGTGGTGGGGAATCCACTAGTGGCAGCAGTAGCAGTTGCAGAAGTGGCGGCAGTGGTGGCAGTGGCGGCAGCAGCTGCAGTGGTAGCTCAGGTGAAGATGGAAGCAGCTGCACAGGTCTCTTCTCATGGTGACTGCACTATCTATAGTGGCTGTATGGAGAGTTTCCTGGATTGGTCACCAAAATGTTGGTTTTTCCACGCTGTCCAGAGACCTGCACCCCATTCAAGTCATCTGTATTCCCGCCACGTGAGTCGCGGGGATGTGGAGGAGAAGCGACGGAGATGTGAGTCCTCAATGAGAGACCACACAACACCAAACAGTTCCATGTGGGGCTTTATTTGAGGTGGGGTAAAGGTTCAGCAGGCAGGAAAAAGGCAGGAAAGGAAAAGGAAAAAGAGAGAGAATAAGAAATGCTACCATATATATATATATATATATATATATATATATACACACATATATATATTAACATGGTGTACTACTACTCAGCTACTACAAAAAAATGAATACATGGAATTCTTAGGTAAATGGATGGAACTATAAAATATGTTCCTGCGTGAGGTAACCCAATCACAAAAGAACACGCAAGATAAGCTCTAGCTGATAAGTGCATATTTGCTCAAAAGCTCAGACCACATGGAGCTCAAGGAGAAGGAAGACCAAAATGTGGATGCTTTGGTCCTTGTTAGAAAGGGGATCAAAATACTCATGGCTCCCAGTCAACCAATGGACTAAGGATAGGGCCCCCAATGGAGGAACTAGAGAAAAGATCCAAGGAGCTAAAGAGGTTTGCAGTCCCATAGGAAGAACAATAATATGTACCAACCAGTAACCCCAGATCTCACAGGAACTAAACCACCAACCAAAAAGTACACATGGAGGGACCCATGGCACCAGCTACATATGTAGCAGAGGATGGCCTTTTCAGACATCAGTGAGAGGAGAGGCCATTGGTACAGTGAAGTCTCAATGCCACAGTGTAGGTGAATGCCAGGTCAGTAAAGTGGGAGGGGGTGGTAAGCAAGGTGATGGGGATGAGATAGTGGGTTTTTGGAGGGGTAACATTTGAAATATAAATAAAGGAAATATCTAATTTATTTATGTATTCATAAATAATAAAAGAATTTAGGGCAACAACATTCTTCATAACAGCCACAAATAATATAAAATATCATTGTATAACTCTAACCAAGCAAATGAAAGATCTGTATGACAAGAACTTCAAGTCCCTGAAGAAAGATATCAAATAAGACTTCAGAAGATGCAAATATCTTCCATGCTCATTAATTGGCAGGATTAGCCTAGTTAAAATGGTAGTTTTACTAAAATCAATCTACAGATTCATTGAAAATATCATCAAAACCCCAACAAAATTTTTACATACACTGTAAGAGCAATTGTCAAATTTATATGGAAAATAAAATCCCAGGATACCTAAAACAATCCTGTACAATAAAAGAACCTCAGAATTCACTATCTCTGAATCAAGCTATACAACAGAGCAATAGCAATAAAATAAAACACTGTATGATACATGTATAGAAACAGACAGGTTGATCAATGATATCAAATTTAAATCCCAGAAACAAAGCCACACAACTATAGACACTTGATCTTTGACAAAGAAGCCAAAACTATATACAAAGGAAAATAGAGAACATCTTCAAGAAATGATGTCAGTCTAACTAGTTGTCTGCATGTAGAAGACTGCAAAGAGATCCATACTTATCAAACTGCACAAAACTCTAGTCAAAGTGGATCAAGAACATCAATATCAAAATAGATACACTCAATCTAGTAGTACAGAAAGTGGAGAATAGCCTTGAACACTTTGGTACAGGAGACAACTTCCTGAACAGAACACCAATGGTACAGGTTCTATGATCAACAATGGATAAATGGAAGTGCTTGAAACTCAAAAATTTTGTGAGGGAATAGATATTGTCAATATAACCAAATGGCAGCCTGTAGATCGGGAAAAGATCTTTAGTAACCCTACATCTGGCAGAGTGCTAATAACTAAAATATATAAAGAACTCTAGAAGTTAGACACCAAAAAAGTAAATAACTCAATTAAACATGGGGCACACAGCTAAACAGAATTCTCAACAGAGGAATGGCAAAATGCCAAGAAACATTTGAAGAGATGTTCAACATGCATAGTCATAGGGAAATGCAAATCGAAATGATTCTAAAATTCCATCCCATAGCAATCAGAATGGCTAAAATCAAAACCTTGGGAAACAGCATGTGCTGAAAAGAGTTTGGAGCAAGAGGCATACTCCTTCATTGCTGATGGGAATGAAAATTTTACAACTACCTTGCAAATCAATTTAACAGTTTATCAGAAAACTTGTAATAACTCACTATTAAGACCCAGCTATACCACTCCTGGGCCTGTACCTAAAAGATGTCCCACTATACCCCAAGGTACACTTGCTCAACTATGATCACAACATCTTGAGTTAAAATAACCAGGAACTGGAAACAACAACGATGCCCCTCAATTGAAGAATGGATAAAGAAAATGTGGTACATTGACACAATGAAATACTATTCAGAAGTTTTAAAAATGGGATCATGAATTTTTTCAGGCAAATGCATAGATCTTGAAAATATGATCCTGAGAAAGGGAACACAGACCCATAAAGACATGTGCAGTATGCATTCACAGATAAGTGGACATTAGCCATAAAGTAGAGAATAATCATGCTATGATCCAAAGACCCAAAAACTTGGGAACTAAGGTTGGCTCAAGGGAGGATTTATGAAACTCATGCTGAAGGGAAACAAAATAGTCATCAGAGGTGGATGGAGATAGGGAACTGGTCAAAAGTAGGGGTGAGGAGGGGCATGAGGTTGATGTTCCAATGTGCAGGGAGGAAAGATTGGAAACGGATTAGAATGGAAATCACTGTGGGGCATCTCTAGGACTATCTGAAGATTACAAGGAGGGAGGCTACAGGAAGTACATGGAGGTGTCCCTACCCGAGATTCCTAAGAGCAGGATATATAGAGACTGAAGTAGCCATCTCCTGTAGCTAGGTAGTACTTCCAGTGGAAGGACAGGAACATCAACTCGCCCTCAAAACTTTCAACACAAAATTTGACCTGCCTACAAGATGCATAGGGATAAAGATGGTTCAGAGATTGAGGAAACAACCAAATAATGACCATCTCCTGAGAGTGAGCCAACCTCTGACACCAGTAATGATATTCTGCTATGCTTGAAGACTGGAAAATAGCATAGCTATCTCCTAAGAAGGAGTGGATGGAAACAGATGTAGAGACCCATAGCTGAACATCAGGGCAAGATTCAGGAGATTTTTAAAAGAGCTGGAGCTTTACCATACCTGTGCAATTACTCAAAAGATGTTCCACCATTCTACAAGGACACATACTCCACTATGTTCTAGAAGCCTTATTTGTAATAACCAGAGGCTGTAAACAGCCAAGATGTCCCCCAATAAATTATAGATGCTGAAAATGTGGTTCATTTACACAATGGAATACTATTCAGCTATTTAAAATGAGGACACTATGAATTTTGCAGGCAAATGAAAGGAACTAGAAAATATCTTCATGAGTGAGGGGGTTTGTTTTGTAATCATGTGGCCAGACAGTAGCAAAAAAAAATGTATGTCAATCATTTTATAAAATCTAATTATATCATCACATTTTCTTAATGTCTTTCACTGTTAGACAAAATGCATTTTAATATATTATTATTTAGTATATCTTGTAAAAGTTCAAAGTTATCTGCATGAACATTAAATACCTCAGATATAGTATGAATAGAAACACAATGAATTTTAGCACATACCAACTAACTTGACTCCTGATAGCATATTAAAATTATATTATATATATATATATATATATATATATATAATTGATATATATATGATAGATGGTAGAGAGAGAGAGAGTAGCTTTAGCTAAATCAGGTATGATCACTTATTGCAGATGTAGCACAGAATATGCAGTCAATACCCCTTCCTCGTCAGATCACTCTACCTGAGCTACAGTCAAACACCGGGCTTTCACCAGGACCTGATCTATCAGTCTCCAATCACAGATTCCTTGTGTGTCACAACCTCTCCTCTCACCCAGAGAGTCTCCATCACATCCCTCCAAATCATCCCATTCTCCTAAAATTTCAAGATCTAACCAAGGTCCCACAATTTAGTGCTCCATCTAAACTGGCCTCCCTTCTCTGTGTCACAAATGATCTCTAGGCTTCTATCTAGACATTTCCTACCTTTCCCCCCATTCATTAACTATATGTGTCTGTTTATTTGTACATACATATTTAGGTATATGTGTATGTAAGCATACATGAATAATTGTGGACTGTATGAAACATTTTGCTGGGTAAATGAGTATATCAATATAACTGTAATAAATGTATTATGAATTTATATGTGTCTATGCATATTTGCCTGGACAACTATTCTTAAATCTTTTCTTTCCTCACTGGTTTACAAAGGGTTAACCAGCCTAGTCAAAGAGGCTTCTACCTCCCTAGACAGAGGAAGTGGTACAAATAAGCTTTTTACTTCATTCTCCACTGCCAGACAATGGGTGTTATTGCCCAAGCCAGTGGTTTTTAACCATAGAATAAACAAGAAAAGTTTTAGGATTTTTTTTAGAAGTTATCAGCAAGTATTCACTATAGATAGAGAGAGCTTTAAGGCCAGAGATCATCAGTCTTTAATGCTATCTCTATATCTAAGGCTGTGCCTTGCTTCAAACCATTCCAGGATGGACTGGCTCCCAGAATTGAAGCCATGTTGATGCTGATGGGTCATGCTGCCATGTGGGCAGGAGAAGGATATACTAATATGAGTGTCCTGTGCTGCCACCTGCATGCTACCACCAAGTGCTTGTATTTTAATGGTGTGTTGAATATAATAAATAAAAATATAGTTGTGTTACTAACTGGAATATGGAAATGATCAATTCCAACCAGAAAATTATAGCTATTTGAGGGAAAGAACATGTTAACTAACATTATTTAGGTATTATACACAGTGTTTATAAATGATAGACAATTTGATTCCTTAAATGTTTGTAATAATCTTTCAGTTAAAAATAAAAAGCATCTGAAAAAATAGCTTAGAAGTAAAGGTTGCTTTTCCAAATGACCCAAATTCAATTCCCAACATTCATGTGATGGCCTAAATCAATACAAATGCCTGTTCCATGGGATAAAATGCCTTCTTCTGGCTTCTATGCACACTGCCTACATGTGGTGCATAGACAAACATACAGGCAAAACACGTGCATGCATAAAAATAACCAAATATTTAAATACAGTGAGTGGTAAAGGAAATGCTTCAGAAGTTGAGAGCACTCATTGCTCTTCAAAGGACCAAGGTTTTGTTTCTGACATTCACATGGTGATCTACTAATATCTATAACTCAAGTGCCTGGAGATTGAACATTTATGAACATTGGAAGTACCAAGTAGACACAGGGACACAGGTACACCAAATACAATGGAGAAAATACATACATGCAGGCAAAACTTCATGCTCATAAATAAAAATAAAAATCTTCTTGAAATAATAAATCATAATTGTAAAAAATATGAAGATATGAGCCTTCCAGTTTTTGTCTGCAGCTGGAGACCATCCTCTGCCACAGGTCTCTATACTCCAGTGTAACAGGGAGATAGTTAGCCTCCCAGAAATGCAGGCAAGTCTGGGAACACAGGTAGGACCACTGTGGCTGCCCCAAGGAATGCGCCCTGAACCCTGAGGACACAAGAACCTACCTAGAACCCTGAAGTGGGAGCTTTCCAGTTTCTGTCTGGGGCTGGAGAGCATCCTTTGCCGCAGGGTTCCATACCTAGGTGGTATAGGGGGAGAGCTAGCCTCCCATGAGTGCAGACAAGCATGGGAGCACAGGTAACACCACCCGTAGTGCCTAGAGGAAACTACCTGGAATACTCGGGACACAAGAACACAGGGTCAGCCTGGGACAGGAGTCTTCCAATTTCCTTCTGGAACCAGAGCAGATCCTGGGCCATGGAGCTAAAAATAAAACCATGAGATAGCTGTTCTCCCAGGAGTTCCTACACACCTGTGTGCACAGGTAAGATCACCACTTCCTTTAAAATTCTTGGCCCAAAAGGGACGGGCTCAGATCCATCAGAACACAGGAACCAAGGATCATCTGGGGACAGGATCCTTCTGGTTTCTGTTGACACCCCTGTGCAGACCCTGTACCACAGCTGTCTATACCTAAATTCATCCCAGAGAGAACTGATCTCCCAGGAGTACTGATACCCAGCTTGCAGGGCAGATAAACCACAGTCAGACACCGCAAGATCAGCTAACACCAGAGACAACCAGATGGTGAAAGGCAAACACAAGAATATTACCAATAGAAACAAAGGCAACATGGCAGCATCTGGACCCAGTTCTCCCACAACAGCAAGTCCTGGATACCCCAAAGCACTGGAAAAGCAATATTTGGGTTTAAAATCACATCTCATTTTACTGAGAGAGGACTTCAAGAAGGACATACATAACTCTCCTAAAGAAACACCGGAGAACATCAGTAAACAGGTACATGCCTTAAAAGGGGAAACACAAAAATCCCTTAAAGAATTACAGAAAAACACAAACAAGTGAAGGATCTGAACAGAACCATCCAAGATTTAAAAGTAAAAGTAGAAACAATAAAAAATCACAAAGGGAGACAATGATAGAGATAGAAAACATAGGAAAGAGGTCAGGAATCATAGACACAAACATCAACAACAAAATACAAGAGATAGAAGAGAAAATCTCAGGTGCAGAAGATACCATACAAAACACTGACACAGCAGACAAATAAATGCAAAATGCAAAAAGTTTCTAACCCAAAACTTAAAGGAAATACAGAAGACAATGAGAAGACCAAACCAAAGTTTTATCCGTATGACAGGGAACAAAAATTTACAAACTAAGAGGGCAGTAAATATCTTCAACAAAATTATAGAAGAAAACTTCCCTAATCTAAATGAAGAGATGCCCATGAAGATAAAAGAATCCTACAGAACTACAAAAAGATTGGACCATAGAAGAAATCCCTTTTATCACATAATAATCAAAACACAAAATGCACAAAAAAGAAAGAATATTAAAACAGTAAAGGAAAAAGGTCAAGTAATATATAAAGGAAAACCTAGAAGAATTACCCCCAGACTTCTCACCAGAAACCATGAAAGCTAGAAGATCCTGCGCAAATGTCATACGGACCCCAAGAGAACACAAATGCCAACCCAGACTCCTATACCCAGCAAAGCTCTCAACCACCATAGATGGAGAAACCAAGATATTCCATGACCAATCCAAATTTAAACAATATCTTTTCACAAATCCAGCCCTACAAAGGATAATACATGGAAATTCCAACACAAGGAAGGAAACTACAACCTAGAAATAGCAAGAAATTAATCTTTCAACAATCCCAAAGAAGACAGACAAACATAAAAATAACATCAGAAGTAATAGGAAGCTACAATCATTATTGCTTAATATCTCTTAAAATCAATGAACACAATTCCCCAATAAAAAATTTAAAGACTAACAGACTGGATATTTAAACAGGACCCAGCATTTTGCTGCATACAGGAAATAACTTCAGTGTCAAAGACAAACACTATCTCAGAGAAAAAGGCTGGAATACAGTTTTCCAAGCAAATAGTCCCACTATACAAGCTAGCATTAGCCATTCTAATATTAGATAAAAGCAACTTTCCCCCCAAGTTTGAGAGAGAGAGAGAGAGAGAGAGAGAGAGAGAGAGAGAGAGAGAGAAGAATGGACACTTCATATACATCAGAGGAAAAACCTACCAAGAAGAACCCTCAATTATGAACATCTATGGTCCAAATGCAAGAGCACCCACATTCATAAAAGAGACTTTACTATAAGTTTACTCAAAGCACATACTGCACCTCACACAATAAATATTGGGAGACTTCAATCCCCCACACTCTCATCAATGGACAGATCAGGGAAACACAAACTAAACAGAGATACAGTGACACTAACAGATTTTATGAACCAAATGCATTTATCAGATACCTATACAACACTTCTGTCCCGACTCGTGGGACTCAGTTATTCATGGGTCCAAGGGGGATCCAGCCTCAAAGAAGAACAATACCAAGCAAAACGTTTGTCATGGTCTGTTTATTGTAACAAGTACAGCGAGTTTTAAGCAGTAAGAAAAGGGTGAACGGGGGAGAGTGAACCAGGTAAAACATCCTTCAAATGCCAGGGTGAGGAAGGTTGGGTAAAGGTCAGTTAGCTAGCTCCTGTATGAGGTTCTGGTGAGTAACCATTTAGTCAGTTCCTTGTTTAGCCAGTTCCTGGAGCAGCGGGTGAGGACCAGTGCTGAGTCAATTGCATACGTGACTTTGAAGCACCTGTGAGATGGTTGTACTTCAGCCCCTTAATGTGGGTGCTTGTTTCCAACACATTTCATCCAAAATCAAAAGGATATACCTTTTTTTAGCACCTCATGATACCATCTCCAAAATTGACCATATATATGATCAGTAACAAAACAATCCTCAATGGATATAAATTGAAATAATACCATGCCTCCTATAAGATCGCTATGTATTAAGGCTGGTCTTCAATAGCAAGTAAAACAACAGAAAGCTCACATACACATAGAAGCTGTACAATGCTCTACTCAATGATAATTTGTTCCAGGAAGAAACAAGGAAAGAAATCAAAGACTTTGGAAAATTTAATGAAAATGAAGGCACATCATACCCAAACTTATGAGACACAATGAAAGCAGAGCTAAGAGGAAAATTCATAGCTCTGGGTGTCTCCAAAAGTAAACTGGAGAGCAAATACACACCTGGAAGCTCTAGAACAAAAAGCTAATACATCCATGGTGAGTAGATGGCAGAAAATAATAAAACACAGGATTGCAATGAACCAAGAAGAAACAAAAAGAAATATACAAAATAATCAACAAATCCAGAAGCTGATTCTTTGAGAAAATCAGCAAGACAGAAAAACCTTTAGCCAGACTAACCAGAGGGCACAGAGACCATTTCCAAATTAACAAAATTAGAAAAGAAAAGGGAGATGTAACAACAAAGACTGAGGAAATTTTTAAAAATGGTCAGATCCTACTAAAAATGTCTATACTCAACTGGAAATTCTGGATGAAATGGACAATTTTCTAGACAAATGTAAAATACCAAAGTTAAATCAGGATCGGATAGACCATCTAAATAATTTAATGGAATGGAAGCAGTAATTGAAATTCTCCCAACCAAAAAAAAAAAGGACCAAATGGTTATAGTGCAGAATTCTATCACTTTCAAAGAAGACCTAATATGAATACTCTTCAAAATATTCCACAAAATAGAAACAGAAGGAACAGCGCACAACTCATTCTATGGAGCCACAATTATGTTGATATGAAAACCACATAAAGGTCCAACAATGAAAGAGAAATTCAGAACAATTTCCCTTATGAATATTGATGCAAAAATACTTAACAAAATTCTTGCCCACTGAATCAAAGAACACATCAAAACAATGATTCTACACAATCAAGTAGGCCTTATCCCAAGGATGCAGGGATCATTCAATATACAGAAATCTATCAATGTAATCCACTACATAAACAAACACAAAGAAAAAACACATTGTCATTTCATTAGATGTGAAAAGGCATTTGACAAAATTCAGAATCCCTTCATATTAAAAGTATTGGAAAAAATCAGAAAATCAAGGCCCATATAAACATAGTAAAAGCAATATACAGCAAACCAGTAACTAACATCAAACTAAATGGAAAGAAACTTGAAGCAAACTCAATAAAATCAGGGTGTATACAGACTGCTCTCTTTCTCCCCATCTATTCAATATTGTACATGAAGATCTAACTAGAGCAATTAGAAAACAAAAGGAGGTGAAATGGATACAAAATGGAAAGGAAGAAGTCAAACTATCACTATTTGCAGATGATATGATAGTATACTTAGGTGACCACAAAAACTCCACCAGAGAACTCTTACTACTGATAAACAACTTCAGCAAAGTGGACAGATATAAAATTAATTCAAACAAATCAGTACCCTTCCATAATCAAGGAATAAACAGGCCTAACAGGCCAATAAAGAAATTCAGGAAATGGCTCCCTTCAAAAAAGTCACAAACAATATCTTGGTGTGATACTAACTGAACAAGTGAAAGATCTATACAAGAACTTCTAGTTGCTGAAGAAAGAACTTGACGAAGACTTCAGAGGATGGAAATATCTCCCATGCTCATGGATTGGCAGGATTTATATAGTAAAAATGGCCATCTTGTCAAAAGCAATTTAGAGATTCAAGGTAATCCCTAACAAAAATCCAACTCCATTCTTCACTGGATTAGAAAGAGCAAATCTCACATTCATTTGGAATA
Source organism: Apodemus agrarius (assembly GCA_964023405.1). Lineage (NCBI taxonomy): Eukaryota > Metazoa > Chordata > Mammalia > Rodentia > Muridae > Apodemus > Apodemus agrarius. The sequence continues at coordinate 75,185,519 of OZ030005.1, read as the reverse complement.
AGAAAAAACAGAATAGCAAAAATTATTCTCAAAACTAAAAGGATTTCTGGGGGAGTCAGCATCCTGGACATCAAGAAGTTCTACAGAGCAATAGTGATAAAAACTTCATGGTATTGATACAGTGAGAGATAGGTAGATCAAAACAATAGAATGGAAGGCCCAGAAATTAACCCACACAATATGGTCACTTGATCTTTGAAAAAGGAGCTAAAATCATCCAGTGGAAAATAACCTTTTCAACAAATGGTACCTGTTCAACTGGCAGATAGCATGCAGAAGAATTCAAATCAATCCATTCTTATATCCTTGTACAAAGCTCTAGTCCAACTGGATCAAGGACCTCCACATAAAACCAACACACTGAAACTAATAGGGAACTGGGGAAGAGCCCCAGGCCCATAAGCAAAGGGGAAAATTTCCTGAAGAGAATACCAATAGCGTATGCTCTAATATCAAGAATTGACAAATGGGTCCTCATAAAATTAGAAAGTTTCTGTAAGGCCAAGGACACTGTCAAAAGGACAAAATGGCAACCAACAAATTAGGAAAAGATCTTTACTAACCCTACAGCCAACAGATGCCTAATATCCAAGATATACAAAGAACTCAAGAAGGTAGAATCCAGAGAGCCAAATAACCCTATTAAAAAATGGGGTACAAAGCTAAACAAGAATTTTCACCTGAGGAATATTTAATAGCTGGGAAGCACCTAAAGAAATGTTCAACATCCTTAGTCATCAGGGAAATGCAAATCAAAAAAACTCTGAGATTTCACCTCACACCAGTCAGAATGGCTAAGATCCAAACCTCAGGAGAAACCAGGTGCTGGCGAGGATGTAGAGAAAGAGGAACATGCCTCCACTGCTGGTGGGGTTGAAAGCTAGTACAACCACTCTGGAAATCAGTTTGGTGGTTCCTCAGAAAACTGGGCATGATACTACTGGAGGACCCTGCTATACCACTCCTGGCCATATACCCAGAGTATTTCTCTGCATGTAATAAGGACACGTGTTCCACTATTTTCAGAGAAGTCCTATTTATAATAGCCAGAATCTGGAAATAACACAAATATCCCTCAACAAAGGAATGGATAGAGAATATGTGGTATATTTACACTATGGAATACTACTCAGCTATTAAGATCAATTAATTCATGAAATTCTTAGGCAAGTGGGTGGAACTAGAGAATGTCATCCTGAGTGAGGTGACCCAATCACAAAAGAACACATATGGTATGCACTCACTGATAAGCAGATATTAGTCCAGAAGCTTGGAATATACAAGATACAATTCAGAAACCAAACAAAGCTCAAGAAGGAGGAAGACCAAAGTATGGACACTTTGGTACTTCTTAAAAGGGGGAACAAAATACCCACAGGAGGAGATACAAAGACAAAGTGTGGAGCAGAGACTGAAGGAAAGACAATCCAGAGACTGTCCCACCTGGGGATCCAGACCATATAAAGTCAATAAACACAGACATAATTATGGATGCCAACAAGTTCTTGGTGACAGGAGCTCGATATAGCTGTCTCCTGATAGGCTTTGAAAGTACCTGACAAATACAGAGGTGGGTGCTCTCAGCCAACCATTGGACTGAAGGTAGGGTCCCCAACGCAGAAGCTAGGGAAAGAACCCAAGGAGCTGAAGGAAATTTCAGCCCCATGGGAGGAACAATCATATGAACCAACTAGGTCCCCCAGAGCTCCCAGGGACTAAATCATCAATCAATGGGTACACATGGTTCCAGCCCCATATATAGCAGAGAATTGCCTTGTCAAGCATCAATGTGAGGAGAAGTCCTTGATCCTATGAATGCTTGATAGATGCCCCAGTGTAGGGGAATCAAGGCTGGGAGTGGGAGGAGGATGAGTGGAGGAACACCCTCATAGCAGTAGGAAGGAGGCTTTCCAGGAGTCAGGGAAACTGGGAAAGAGGGTAATATTTGAAGTATAAATAAAGAATATATACAATAAAAAAGAATGAGGAAAACATGAGTTTTGGAGGGAAATAGACAGAAGTATAAAATATCACCCTCAGTGAGATAACTTAGACCCAAAAGGACAAGCATGTTTTGTATGCACTAATAAGTAGATATTATCCAAAAAAATTACAGAAAATCCAGGATACAATCCACACAACTCAAGAAGGTTAACATGCTGAAGGTTCCAAGTGCTTCACTCCCAATTTTGAGGAAGAAGAAAACAATCATGGGGGGAAGAAGGAGAAAGAAACCTGTTTGGGAGAGGGGACAAGGAGGGTAAAAGGGGAATATGGTCAGGTTTGGGGACTGGGGAACCGGAGTGAAGCCCCAAGGGCCATCAGAAAGGATGGAAACAGGCAACCCCAGGAAGTAGGAAGTGGTTTACCCTCTAGAATGTACCAGAGACCTGGGTAGTCAGAGACACTCAGGACTCAAAGAGAGGGACCTTAGATGACATGCCCAACAATGGGGAGTTGTAGAGTCAACCTCCAATAAAACAACAGGGTATCACATGAAAGAGGGGGTTTACCAACCCACAGTGTAAACTCTGACCCAGAATTGTTCTTGTGCAAATAACTTCAAGGACAAAAGTGGAGAAGAGACTTGGGAAAGGGCATTCAGTGAGTACCTCAAGCTAGGATCCAGCTCAAATGATGGCTCCTAGACCTGACACTATTACTGAGGCTATAATGTGCTCACAGACAGGAGCCTAGCATGGATGCCCTCTAAGAAACCCAACAAGCAGGAGAAAGCCTCAGATGCAGATACTTACACTCAACCAATGAAAAGAAGCCAGATACCTTTGTGGTTGAAATAGGTAAAGGCTGGATAAACTGAGAAGAATAGGGGTGACCCCATAAAAAGACCAGTAGTCACAACAAATCTGGGTCTTTGAGATCTCTCAGACACTGAGCCACCAAAACAGTCAGCATACACTAGCTGGTATGAGGCACCCGACACAGGAGAAGACTTCCTGTTCTGGCCTCAGTGAGAGAAGAGAAGCCTAACTCTCAAGAGACATGAGGCCCCATGGAGTGTGAAGGCCTGGCAGGGTGAGGAAGAGTGTGGATGAGGACATTCTCTTGGGGACAGAGGGAGGCAAAATGGGATGAAGAGCTCTCAAAGCAGAGAAAGATTGGGATGATGACTGAACAGTAAAAAAAAAAAGATTTAAGATAAAATTTTTAAAAATTAAAAATTAATAGGAACTTATAGAACACCAAACCCATTGGACCAGATAAGAAAGTACCCTTGGCACATAATAATCAAAACATTGAACATGCAGAACAGGGTTATTGAGTTTTCTAAAGCAAATAGAACTGTGTTGAACACCCTGATATCCCAGAGGGATCTCCATTTTCCTGGCTTCTCTCCTTCTACCTTAATCAGATCTGTAGAGGCTGAACCATAAAAGTAGTCTTCCCTTCCCCACCTATGTTCCCTGCTTGCTAAGCTATTTGAAGAAAACCAGGCTGCCCTAAGCAGCCTGATACCCTAGGGCAAATTCCATTCTCCCTTGACCTCTGCTCACTTTCATCAGATCTACAGCTCCTGAATCATACAGGCCTTCAGACCATTAATCACACAGGCCTTCAAATCCAGAGCCATAAAACCCAATTCCTGCACCAATAACATGGAGATTCACCCCCTTCCCAATACCTACTACAAAAGGACCAAAACCACCCAGATGACTAAAGGTCGCAAAAAGAATACAATCAATCAACAAAAGTAAGGGCACTATCACAGATTCTACTCCAAGACCTGGATATCCTAACACAACCAAAGCACAAGAAAATTACCTTAAACCCAAACTTACAAAGATGATAGAAGCCTTAAAGAAATACAGGAAAATATTTTCAAACATAGAGGTTTTTAAAGAAACAAATCCCTCATAGATATATAGTAAAATACTGTTAGACAGCTGAAGAAAATAAAACTGTGCAAGATCTGAAAGTGGAAAGAAAAGCAATAAGGAAAACACAAACTGATGAAATACTGGAGATGAAAAACCTAGGAAAGAGTACAGAAACAAGAAATACAAACATCACCAACAGAATGCAGGAGATGGAATAAAGACACTCAAGTATAGAAGATACAGTAGTAGAACTTCACACTGATTTCCCTTATGGACGTTGGTGCAAAAATAGTCAATAAAATACAAACTGAAAAGGAAAACATCAAAAACACCATCCATCATGAACAAGTATACTTCATTCCATGGATAAAGGGATAGTTCAATATATGAAAATCCATCAATTTGATGCACCATATAAACAAACTGACATGATCATCTCATTAAATGCTGAAAAAGCTTTAGGCAAAATACAACACCCTTTTATGTTAAGAGGATTAGAGAGATCATGAATACAAAGAAAATATAAAATATATTCAAAGCAATATACAGTAAACAAATAACCAAGATCAAGATAAATGGAGAGAAAATTATAGCAATTCCACTAACATCAGGGAGAAGACAAGACTGCTCACTCTTGTATTTCATCAATAGAGTACTTGAATTTCTAGATAGAGCAATAAGACAACTAAATGAGGTCAAGGGGATAAAAATTGGAAAAGAAGTCAAAGAATATTTGTGGATGATATGATAGTACACATAAGTGAGCCCAAAACTTCTACTGGAGAACTCCTACAACTGATAGTTTCAGCAAAGTGGCTGTATAGAAAATAAACTCAAAGAAATTAGTATTCCTCCTTTATACAAGTGATAAACTGACTGAGAATGATATTAGAGATATATAATAGTCACATCTTAGTGTAACTCTAACCAAGCACGTAAAAGATCTGTATGACAAGAACTTCAAGTCCCTGAAGAAAAAAAAAATAGAAGATATCAGAAGATGGACAGATCACCCATGCTTATGGATACATAGTAATAACATAGTGAAATGACCATATTGCCAAAAGCAATATATGCATACTCTGTATAAGCCCCATCCAATGGAATTTTATAGACTTAAAGAGTTATGCTCAACTTCATACCAAAAAAATAATAAAACCTGGATAGCCAAAAATTTCTGAACAATAGAAGAACTTCAGGAAGAATGATCATCCCTGACTTCAAGATGTACTACAGAGCAATAATGATTAAAAACTTCAAGCTTAAAAACTTCAAAAACAGACAGGTTGATAACTGGAGTTGAACCCAACACCCAGAGATAAACCCACACACTTACGGACACTTGTTTTTTGGTAAAGTAGACAAAACTTCCCATATGCCCCTCAACAGAATAAAGGGTACAGAAAATGTGATACATTTACATAATGGAGTACTCCTCACTCATTGTGTATTATAAACAATGGCTTTATAAAATTCCCAGACAAATGTCCTGAGTGAGGTAACCCAGAAACAAAAAACATAGATGGTTTATACTCACTGATAGGTGGATATTAGCACAAAAGCTCAGAATATTCCCAATATAACCCATAAACCTAATGGAGCTTAAGAAGACGGAAGACCAAAGTGGATGCTTCAATCCTATATAGAAGGGGGAACAAAATAATCACAAGAGATAGAGGGAGGAAGGGACCTGGGAGGGAGAGAGTAAAAAGTGAGGGCAGAGTAGAATCATGTATTGGAAAGGGCAGGAAAGAAGTACAAAGGGTCAGGAAATTGAATAGAAATATGTAGTAGTGGGGGATGAGGAACTGGGTTTAGCCACTAGAAAGTCCTAGATGCCAGGGAAGTGAGAGGTTCCCAGGACCCAATGGGGATGACTTTAGCCAAAATATGCAAGAAAGTGGAGAAAAAAATCCTGTAGAGATCATGTCCAGTAGATAAGCCCAACCCTCCAGTTGAGGGATGGGGCCACCTAATCATCTCTAAATTGTTAAACTAGAAATATTCATGTCAAAAAGAAAGACAGGAACAAAATAGAAAAGATTGAAGGAAAAGCCATCCAGAGACTGCCCCACCTAGGGATCCATGCTACATGCAGACACTAAACCCAGACACTAGTTCTGATGCCAAGAAGTGCTTGCTGACAAGAGTCTGATGCACCTGTTTCCTGAGAAGTATTGCTGGATCCTGACCAATACAGATGCCAAAGCTCACATTCAACAGATGGACTGAGCACAGGGACCTCAAATAAAGGAGTTAGGGGAAAGATTGAATGAGCTGAAGTGGCCTTTTCTGGCATCAATAGGAGGGGAGGCTCTTGGTCCAGTCAAGGCTTGATTCCCCTGTGTAGAGGAATGCTAAGGTGGTGAGGCAGGAGTGAATAGGTGTGTGAGGAAGCACCCTCATAAAAGCAGGGTAAGGGGGGATATAAAAAGGGGTTTGCAGAAGGGAAATCATAAAAGGGGATAACATTTGAAATGTAAATAAATAAAATATCCATTTTTAAAAAAAAGTTTAAATGCTAAAATAAATGAAATAAAAGGCAAAAAATTTAAAGTATCACAGATAAAAAAAAGAATCATTACTGGAGCTTGAATCACAAGTTGTTTGTTACTCACTAATTGTTGGAGACTTCAATATACCAGTCTCACCAATAGACAGGTATTCCAGACAAAATTTAAAGAGAGAAATGTTATAGGTAATAGTCATAAGACAAATAGACCTAACATATATTTACAAAATAATCCCCAAACCACAAAAGAATATTCCTTCTTTTTAGCACATGATGGAACTTTTTCTTAAATTGACTTCTTCAAAATTTACAGATGTGGACACCTAGCAAGCCTCAGTAGATACAACTGAAATAACTCTCTGCATTCTATAAAACTGCCATGGACTAAATAAAGCTGAATATAAACAACAGAAAATTTACATATTCAAGGAAAGTGAGCAACTCTCTATTAAAAGAACAAAGAGTTAAGACAAAAAATGAACAAAAAGTGAAAGATTGGCTAGAATTAAATAGAAATGGATGAACACACCCAAACTTACAGGTGTTTGGGACTGATTTCAATGTTTTGATTTAATTAGGAACCTGCATGTCCAAACACTGAAGGGCCTTGCCCCAATTGGTTTTTGACTGATCAATAAAGATGCTAGCAGACAATGTCTGGGCAGAGAGAGATGAGGCAGGACCTTTAGATTTGCATGGGCTAGGAACTAGAGAAAAGGAAAGAATAACCATAAAATGAAGGAGAATGGGACACAGGAGCCACAGAAGAGAAAGCCAACCAACCAGCAATATGAGAATCTGTGTGGGTGGCCACAAGCCACTTCCCCAATTAGGCCTGGGGTAGCAGAAGATGGTTTAGGAGTGTCCAAATTTTGAACAAGTCAGAGCATTTTAAAAATAGGCTAATGTGTATATCTTTCATTCACAGATGCAAATAGTTCCTGCGTGGGTGGCTGGAAGCATGTGGCCTGCTGGGAGCACAAAGGGGTGTAGCTAAACTCATCAATACATACAGTATACAATGAAAGCAGTTCTAACAGATTAGTTCATAGCACTAAATTCCTATATGAAAAATAGTAATAAATAATAAAAAAACTGGAGAGATTTCATACTAGCAACAGCATATCTGAGAGCTCAGGGGTGGGAGGAAGATCAAGCCCAAGAGGAAAAGAAGGCAAGAAATAATAAAACTTAGAACTGAAATCAATAAAATTAAAACAAAATGAATAAAAAAGAACCAATGAAGCTAAATATTTGTTCCTTAAGAAAATAAAACAGATCTACAAACCCTTATCCAAAATAACTAAGAGAGAGAGAGAGAGAGAGAGAGAGAGAGAGAGAGATACCATACTCACAAATGGAAAGCAGGATGTATGAAGATACAGAGCAGAAATCCCCAAAATCATTATACACATTTGAAAAATGTTTGTTCCCTGAAACTGAAAAATCTAAAATATATAGATAATTTTATCAGTAAATATCACTTACTGACTTTAAATTGAGATCAAATAAGCAATGAAACAATAGATATTATCTTAAAGTGAAAAAGGCAGTAATTAAATCCTCCCAAATAACCCAATTAAGAATGTGGTGCAGATCTGAACAAATTTCTCAATAGAGAAGACTCAAATAGTTGCAAAGCTCTTAAAGAAATGTTACAGGACACCAGGTACATATGGGAGGGGAGAGAGGTTTGTTGCACCAGCAGTGGAATGCTAGAGGGTAGAAGTGGGAGTGGGTGAATGGGTGGAGGAACACCCCCATAGAGGCAATGGAGGGGGGTCAGGAGGAATGGGATGGTGGTGGGTGGAGGGGTAACTGGGAAGGGGGAATCATTTGAAATTTAACAAATAAAATGATAAAATTGATAAAAATAAATAAAATTTTAAAAAAGAATGTTCAACATTCATACCCGTCAAGAAAATGCAAATGCAAATCAAAAGTACTTTGAGAATCTATCTCATACCTGTCAAAATGACTAAATGAGTAACCCAAGTAGCAGCAAATTCTGACAAGGACATGAACAAAGGGAACATTCCTTTGCTTTTGGGAGTGTAAACATGTATAGACACTATGGAAATTATTATGGTGGTTCTTCACAAAGATGGAAATTAATCTACCTCAAGATCCAGCTATACCATTTTTGGCCATATACCCAAAGGACACTTCATCCTATCTCAAAGACACTTCATCAACCATGTATATTTCTCCTCAATTCATAATAGGCAAGAAGTTGAAAGCAACATAAATGTCAGAAGAATGAATAAAGAAAATATGGTCCACTTATGCTAAGCTGTTAAAAAAAAACAAAAGAAAAAACAAAAAACAAAAACAACAACATTATGAAATTTGAAGGCAAATGAAAAAAATGATTCTGAATGAGGTAACTCAGTTCCAGAAATATGAATATGGCTTCTAATCATTTGTATGTGGACATTAGCCATTAAATAAATATTAACCAATCTACTCCCCATAGTCCCATAGAGGTTCGATATACAGGAACAGATGGAGGGGACATATGATTCTTCCTGGGATAGAGAAATACAATAGATTTTATGGGTGAACTGGGTTAGAAGGAATGGGAACAAAAGGATGAGGTGAGTAAGGGGAGGTAAAATGGGGTTGAGATGGAATGTAGGGAAGAACTGCTAGAAGTGAGGGACATTGGAGGAGTGTTGGAGTGCTTCTTAAACTGAGGGAAAATTTATCTCTGTCCTTCCGTGTTTGCTTAAGGCACCTTCTGATGAGTTAAATTTAAAAGTCTATGGCCTAAACTAAAAAGAAGGATAGAAAGGTGGGTCATCCTTCAAAGAGAAGGGAATTCTTAGAAAGAGAGGAAAGCAGGAAATTTACCACTGAGATGAGGAGGAATTCAGATATATAAAACTGAGGTGAGTAACCAACTATGTGGCAGACATAGAATATATGCAAATACTGGAAAATATAAGTTAAGATATAGTTATGGAGTAAGCCCAGTTCAAGGACAAAGCATTCATTAATAAATATAAAGGTCCATGTGTCACTATTTGGGAACAAGGATGGGCATATAAAAATTCAAATGGGTACAGAGAAGAATATTAAAACCTAGTTCAGCAAAAGGTTCCTATAATACATAAAGGCAAATCTAATGAAGTCTCCAAATAATGACAGAAATGAGTACGTACAAATCGGCCATCACTTGTCATCAGATGAAGCTTCCATTATCAGGACTATATCATAACCAATAGAATTTTTAGCCAAATTTGTCCTGTGGATGTTCCCAAAAAACCCAGGCAGTTGTCAAGTTAAAAGGTTGCTCTCTGCAAACAGACAGCAAGACCCCACTGAACATTCACACTCTCATTGCAAACAACACTCACACAACTCATTGAACATGGAAAGTTAAAAATGGTACCTATAAAACGCTTTCTATCTTCTAGACTCTTTGGTAAAGGAGGATATTCTGCTAGCTACCAAAAGAAAAACATAAGCAGCAACCTGGCCACAAAACATTTGATTTGCAATATGTCTGCCTGCAAATATGCTAGGGCAATGGTAGCACAAAACTTGTGGAAGAAACTAACAAATATCTTGTTTGAGTAAAGATCCACTACACAAGATTGAACCCACACCCAACACCCCTTAGCTGTCCAAGAACCAGAGTCAAGACACCTAGGGTAAAACAAAACAAATACTCTAGAAAACAAAACTGAGGACAAAAAAATGACTTCTAAATTTTCTGCTAAACTCATAGATGCATGCCTCATTCAGACATCATCAGAAAAGGTCCTCTTGCAGAAGATGGAATCGAATAAAACAACCCACAGCTAGTCAATAGACACACACACACACACACACACACACACACACTAGAGTGTGGAGACAGAGAATGGGCTTCTGCTATAAAAAAATTAAGCAAAAATAAAAGATATACCTTAAATCTTAGCATAATGAAAACTACATCTGATTTATTGTAACGATATTACTGAAATAGTATAGGTAAATTTTAGGTTTGACATAGGTCACATCTCTCTCTCTCTCTCTCTCTCTCTCTGTCTCTCTCTATATATATGTGTGTGTGTGTGTGTGTGTGTGTGTGTGTGTGTGTGTGTATAGTGTGTGTGTGTGTGTGTGTTTGTGTGTGTGTGTGTGTGTGTGTGTGTGTGTGTTCCTGTATCAGCAAATTAAAGCAAATGAACTGGCCAACAAACTACATCAGTAGATAAAACAAAGTCACCACTTGAATGTAAGATTCGTATCAGGAGCTTGTAGATAACACATAATTCCTGCATAACTTTAGGGAATCATGAACACAGAAATTTTAGAGAGACTATGCACATTATTCTCAGCCTGACTCTATTAAACAGTGACTATAGAAAATTCTTCAATATCATTCTGTTTAAACATAGAACATAGTAAATTCATCAATAAATATACCTTGTTTGCTTGAAAACTATGACTAATGTATACCCATCATAAATGAGAGTATATTGTTATTATTTCACACTTAGGTTTTTGAAAGTACTCAATAAAACACATGACCTTGATAAATACAGTGCAGAACTTGTTGGTTTGGAGAGAATATTTGTATTTATATTAACAAACTTATCTTTCTACTTCAAATATAAGTAAATAATAAGCATTTTCATTGAATTAGAAAAGGAATTACATGCTGCCCATCACGAATTTCTCAGAAAATGTTTATGTAACATGCATAATGTACAGATAAATAGATTTTTAAATAGTGATTCTGAAAAAACATTTACTACATGCAATATATGTGCTTGTTTTGTGCAGTTCTTGATATAATGCCTAATTAAGAATGGAATTGACACACATGACTAGCATTAACTCTCTGTTAGAAATTACCTAAAATTCATATTTTTTACTCTCATTTTCTCTTGCTGTGTTTAATAAGGTAAATACCAAATGAAGCTTTTCGTTTCAAAAAGCATACAATTTTCTGCTATATAAAAAAAAATCAGAGACCCCTGCCACTTCTGCCACAGGGCAGGCCCCATTTCCTAATAATTTCTAGAGACCCAGCAGCACACAGGGCATTCGACCCTTGCCAGGTCTGCCACAGAGAAAATCCCCATCTTCTGATACTTCCTGGAGACCCAGCTATATGCAAGGCATGTGAGAGAATGGGATTCCAGTAGTACAGATACACAGGCTTGCAGGACAGAGAAGCCAAGGTAAGAGACTGCAAAACCAGCTAATACCAGAGATAACTTAATCGCCAAAGGAAAACACAAGATCACTAGCAACAGAAACAAAGGCAACATGGTACCATAAGATCCCAATTCTCTCACTACAGCAAATTCTGGATACACCATCACATCAGAAAAGCAAGAGCTGGATTTAAAATCACATCTCATGATGCTGATAGAGGATTTCAAGAAGGACATAAATAACCCCCTTAAAGGAATTCAGGAGAGCATGGGTCAACAGGTAGAAGCCCTTAAAGAGGACACACAAAACTCCCTTAAAGAAATTTGGAAGAACATGGGACAACAGATAAAAGACCATAAAAAGGCAACACAAAAATCCCATAGGTTATTACGGGAGAACATGGGTCAACAGGCAGAAGCCCTTAAAGAGGAAACATAAAAATCACTTAAAGAAATACAAGAGAACATGGGTCATCAGGTAGAAGCCCTTAAACTGGAAACACAAAAATCCCTTAAAGAATTTCAGGAAAACACAAACAAGTGAAGGAAGTGAACAAAACTATCCAGGATCTAAAAATAAAAGTAGAAATGGTGAAGAAATCACAATGTGAGATGTCTAAGGAGATAGAAAACCTTGGAAACTCAGGAGTCATAGAAGACAGAAGAATCTCAGATGCTGAAGATTCCACAGAAAACATTGACTCAACAGTCAAAGAAAATGCAAAATGCAAAAAGCTTGTAACCCAAAACACCCAGGAAATCCAGGACACAATGAGAAGACCAAACCCAAGGATTATAGGTATAGAAGAGAGCAAGGATTTAAATCTTAAAGAGCCAGTAAATATCTTCAACAAAATTATAGAAGAAAACTTCCCTAACCTAAAGAAAGAGATGCCCATGAACTTACAAGAAGCCTACAGAACTCCAACCAGACTGACCAGAGGAGAAAGTCCTCCTGTCACATAATAATCAAAACACCAAATGCAATAAACAAATAAATAATAATAAAAGCAGTAAGGGAAAAAGGTCAAGTAACATATAAAGGCAGACCTATCAGAATTATATCAGAATTCTCACCAGAAACTATTAAAGTTAGAAGATCCAGGGCAGATGTCATTCAGACCCTAAGAGAACATAAATGTCAGCCCAGACTACTATACCCAAAAATAATCTCAATTACCATCAGAGAAAACAAGACATCCCATGACAAAATCAAATTTACACAATATCTCTCCACAAATCCAGCTCTACAAAGGATAATGTGTGGAAAACACCAACACAAGGCTGGAAACCACACCCCAGAAAAAGCAATTAAGTAATCTTTCAACAAACTCAAAAGAAGATAGCTATACAAATAGAATTTCACAAAGAAGATAACAGTAAGGAACAATCACTTTTCCTTAATATCTTAAGGAAATATTCCTATATATCTTAATATCTTATTCCATAACATCAATAGAATCAATTCCTCAATAAAAATGACATAGACTAACAGACTGGATATGTAAACAGGACCCAACATTTTGCTGCCTACAAGAAACCCACCTCAGTGACAAAGGCAGTCACAACTTCAAAGGTTAGAAAATAATTTTCCAAGCAAATGGTTCCAAAAAGCAAGCTGGAGTGGCCATTCTTACATCGGATAAAATTGACTTGCAACCAAAGGTTTTCAAAACAGATAAGGAGGGACACTTTATATTAGTCAAAGGAATAGTCTCCCAAGATGAACTCTCTATTCTGAACATCTATGCTCTGAACACAAGGGCACCCACAATCATAAAAGAAACTTTACTAAAGCTCAAAGCACACATTGCACCCACACAATAAAAGTGGGAAACTTCAACACACCACTCTCAACAATGGACAAATTATGGAAACAGAAAAACAGAGAAACAATGAAACTAACTGAAGTTATGGACCAAATTGATCTAACAGATATTTACAGAACATTCCATCCTAAAACAAAAGAATATAACTTCTTCTAGGCACCTCATGGTATCTTCTCCAAAATTGACCATATAATTGATTATAAAACAGGCCTCAACAGAAATATAAAATATTGAAATTATTCCATACACTTTATCAGATGACCACAGCATAAGGCTGGTCTTAAGTTCAAACAAAAGCAATGGAAAACACACATGCACGTGGATGTTGAACAATGCTCTTCTCAATGATAGCTTGGTCAAGGAAGAAATAAAGAAATTAAAGACTTTTTAGAATTTAATGAAAATAAAGACAAATCATACCAAAATTTATGGGGCATAATGAAAGCAGTGCTAAGAGGAAAACTCATAGCTCTGAGTGCCTCCAAAAAGAAAATGGAGAGAGCTTACACAGTGCACCTGAAAGCTGCAGAACAAAAAGAAGCAAATACACCCAAGAGGAGTAGATGTCAGGAAATAATCAAACTCAGTGCTGAAATCAACCAAGTTGAAACAAAAAAAATGTACAAATAATCAAAAAAACAGGAGCTGGTTCTTCAAGAAAATCAAAAAGATAGATAAACACTTAGCCATAATAACCAGAAGGCACAGAGGCTCTACCCATATTAAAAAAATTCAGAAATGAAAAGGGAGACAGAACAACAGATACTGTGGAAATTCAAAAAATCATCAGATCCTACTACAAGAGCTTACATTAACAAAGTTTGAAAATCTGGACAAAATAGACAGCTTTCTAGATAAATATCAGGTCAAAATGTTAAAACAGGATCAGATAAACCATAGAAATAGTCCCATAAGTCCTGAGGAAATAGAAGCATTTGTTAATAGTCTCCCATGAAAAATAAAGTCCAGGAGCTGATGGTTTTAGTGGGGAATTTTATCAGATCTTCAATGAAGAGCTAATACCGATATTCTTCAAACTATTCCATGAAATAGAAACCCAAGAAACACTACCCAATACATTCTATGAAGCCACAATAATGCTTATTCCTAAACCAAAATATAAAAAATAAAGACCAAACAAGGAAGTACTTCAGACCAATCTCCCCCATGAACATCAATGCAAAAATACTCAACAAAATTCTTGCCAACCAAATCCAAGGATGCATCAAAACTATAATTCACCATGATCAGGTAGGCTTCATCCCAGGGATTCTAGGATGGTTCAATATATGGAAATCCAACAGTATGATCCACTACATAAACAAACTCAAAGAAAAATAAACACATGGTCATTTCATTAGATTCTGAAAGGGCTTTTGACAAAATCCAGCATCCCTTCATGATAAAAGTCTTGGAGAGATTGGAAATCCAAGGCTCATATCTAAACATAGTGAAAGCAATATATGGCAAACCAGTAACCAACATCAAATTACAAGGAAAGAAATTTGAAGCAATCCCACTAAAATTGGGGACCAGACAAGCCTGCCCACTCTCTTCCTATCTATTCAATATAGTACTTGAAGTCCTAGCCAGAGCTCTCATATGAGGAAAGATCAAAGGTATACAAATTAGAAAGGAAGAAGTCACATTATCACTATTTACAGATGATATGACAGTATACTTAAGTGACCCAAAAAATCTCCACCAGAGAACTACTACAGCTGATAAACAACTTCAGCAAATTGGCTTGATATAAAATTAACTCAAACAATTGTGTAGCCTTCCTCTATTCAAAGAATGAACAAGGTGAGAAAGAAATTAGGGAAATGACACCCTTCACAATAGTCACAAATAATATTGCATAACTTGGTGTGACTCTAACAAAGCAAGTGGAAGATCTGTATGATAAGAACTTCAAGCCTCTGAAGAAAGAAATCGAAGAAAATCTCAGAAGATGGAAAGGTATCCCATGCTCATGGATTGGCAGGGTTAAAATAGTAAAAATGGCCATCTTGCCAAAGCAATATACATATTTGATGCTATCTGATCAAAATCCCAAATCAATTCTTCATAGATCTAGGAAGAGTAATTCTCAAATTCATCTGAAATAACAAAAAACCAAGATAGCAAAAACTATTCTCCACAACAAAAGATATCCTGAGGAAATAAGCATCCCTGACCTCAAGCTCTACTACAAAGTAATAGTGATAAAAAACTGTTTGGTATTGGTATGCAGACAGGCAGGAAGATAAATGAAATAGAATTGAAGACAGAGAAAAGAACCCACACACCTATGGTCACTTGATATTTGACAAAGGAGATAAAAACATCTGGTGGGGAAAAAAGCATTTTTAACAAATCATGCTGGGAGCCAGCCTCAGCCAGCTTCCCAGGTGCTCAGATCCAGCCTGCAGAACAAGGTACCCAAGATATCCCGAATTTAAGACCTTCGGGGACTCAGGCCTGGTGCTGGAGCCGTGCAGAGAGTAGCGGTTTGGGGGACACCGGCCTAGCCTGTGCTCTGCACTCACAGGTGGACCCCGAACTCCATGCAGTCAGTGCCATCTTGCCAGCTGCTTCCCATCCAGCTGGCAGCAGGGGAGCCAGCCTCAGCCAGCTTCCCAGCAGCATTGGACCAGCAGGCAGAACCAGATAACTGAGATATCCCTTCTTTAAGACCACTGGGGAATCAGGACACCAGACAGCAAACCCTGAGCAGGAGCAGTGCAGAGCAGCTGCCCAACAGACAGAACCAAGTACCTGGGATATCCTGAGTTTAAGACCTCGAGGGACTCAGGCCACCTGTCAGCAATCTGTGAGCAGGAGCCCTGTAGGACAGTGGTTCAGGTGTCCCAGTCGCGGGGAAATAGCCTTATGAGCCCACAGGAAGGTCAAGTACCAGCTAGTAACTACAGGACCAACTAAGACCAGAGTTAACCAGATGGCAAAAGGCAAACGTAATATCGTTACTAACAGATATCAAGGCAGTATGGCGGCATCCGAACCCAGTTCCCCAACAGCAATAAATCTTAGATACCCCGAAACACCAGAAAAACAAGACTCAGATCTAAAATCACTGGTCAGGTTGCTGATAGAGGAACACTTAGATAAAGCTCTAAAAGTAATACTTGAGAAAATAGATCAAAACTAGAAGCCCTTACAAGGCAAACACCATTAAATCTCAGATATCTCAACACATCAGAAAAACAAGACTCAGATCTAAAATCACTGGTAAGGATGTTGATAGAGGATCACTTAGATAAATTTCTTAAAGTAATAGAGGAGAAAATAGATCAAAAGCTAGAAGCCCATACAAGGCAAACACAAAAATCACTTAAAGAAATCCAGGAGAATATAGAGCAAAAAATGAATCCCAATAAGGGGGAGAAACAAAAATCACTTAAAGAAATACAAGAGAACATGGGTCAACAAGCAGAAGTCATAAAAGAGGAAACACAAAAATCCCTTAAAGAATTACAGGAAAACACAAACAAGCAATTGAAAGATCTGAGCAAAACCATACAGAATCTAAAAGCAGAAGTAGAAATAACTAAGAAATTGCAAAGGGAGACAACGTTGGAGATAGAAAACCTTGGGAAGAAATCAGGAGTCATACATGCAAATATCAACAATAGAATACAAGAGATAGAAGACAGAGTCTCAGATGCTGAAGATACCATAGGAACCATGGATTCAACAATTAAAGAAAATGCAAAATGCAAAAAGCTGGTAACCCAAAACATTCAGGAAATCCAGGACACAATGAGAACACCAAACCTAAGGATTATAGGGATAGATGAGAATGAAGATCTACAACTCAAAGGGCCAGCAAATATCTTCTACAAAATTATGGAAGAAAACTTCCCCAACCTAAAGAGAGAGATGACCATGAATCTACAAGAAGCCTATAGAACCCCAAATAGACTGGACCAGAACAGAAATACTTCCCGTCACATAATAATCAAAACCCCAAATGTACTAAAAAAAAGAAAGAATATTAAAGGCAGCAAGAGAAAAAGGACAAGTAACATATAAAGGAAGATCTATCAGAATTACAGCAGACTTCTCACCTGAGACCATGAAAGCTAGAAGATCCTGGGCAGACCTCATGCAGACCCTAGGAGAACACAAACTTCAGCCAAAACTACTATACCCAGCAAAACTCTCAATCACCATAGATGGGGAAACCAAGGTATTCCACGACAAAACCAAATTTGCACGATACTTATCTACAAGCCCAGCCCTACAAAGGATAAAAGGGGAAAAATACCAACACAAGTTGGGAAACAACATCCCAGAAGAAACAACATAGAAACCCCATCTCATCCAATCCAAAAGAAGAGAAACACTCAAATACAAACAAACAAACAAACAAACAAACAAACATAACACCCAAAATGTCCGGAAGTAAAAATTACTATTCCTTAATATCTCTTAATATCAATGGACTCAATTCCCCAATAAAAAGACACAGTCTAACAAACTGGATATGGAAAGAGGACCCTACATTTTGCTGCATACGGGAAACACATCTCAGTGTCAAAGACAAACACCACCTTAGAGTAAAAGGCTGGAAGACAGTTTTACAAGCAAATGGTCTTAGGAAACAAGCCAGAGTAGCTATTCTAATATCAGATAAAATTGACTTTCAACCTAAAGTCATCAAAAGTGACTCAGAAGTTCACTTCTTGCTTGTCAAAGGGAAAATCCACCAAGAAGAATTCTCAATACAAAACATCTAAGCCCCAAATGTAAGGTCACCCTCATTCGTAAAAGAAACTTTACTAAAGTTTAAAGCACACATTGCACCTAACACAATAATTGTAGGTGACTTCAGCACTCCACTCTCCTCAATGGACCGATCAGGAAAGCAGAAGCTAAACAGGGACACAGTGAAACTAATTGAAGCTTTGGACCAATTGGATTTAACAGATATATATATATATATATATATATATATATATATATATATATATATAGAACATTCCATCCTAAAGCAAAAGAGTATACCTTTTTCTCAGCACCGCACGGTACCTTCTCAAAAATTGATCATATAATTGATCACAAGACAGACCTCAACAAATACAAAAAGACCGAACTAATCCCATGTCACCTATCAGATCACTATGGAGTAAAAGTAGTCTTCAATAGCAAGAAGAACAACAGAAAGCCCACATACACATGGAAACTGAATAATACTCTCCTAAATGACACCTGGGTCAAGGAATAAATAAATAAATAAAGAAATCAAAGACTGTTTAGACTTCAATAAAAATGAAGGTACGACTTACCCAAATCTTTGGGACACAATGAAAGCAGTGCTAAGAGGAAAACTCATAGCCCTGAGTGCCTCCAAAAAGAAACTGGAGAGAGCATACACTACCAACTTAACAGCACACCTGAAGGCCCTGGAACAAAAAGAAGCTAACTCACCCAGGAGGAGTAGGAGAGAGGAAATCATCAAAGTAAGGGCTGAAATCAATCAAGTAGAAACAAAGAGAACCATACAAAGAATCAACAAAATCAAGAGCTGGTTCTTCGAGAAAATCAACAAGATAGATAAACCCTTAGCTAGACTAACCAAAGGGCACAGAGACAGTATCCAAATTAACAAAATTAGAAATGAAAAGGGGGATATAACAACAGAAACTGAGGAAATTCAAAAGATCATCAGATCTTACTACAAAGGCCTATACTCAAAACAACTGGAGAATCTGGATGAAATGGACAATTTCCTAGACAGATACCAAATACCAAAATTAAATCAGCATCAAGTAGATCAGCTAAACAGTCCCATAACCCCGAAGGAAATAGAAGGGGTTATAGAAAGCCTCCCAACCAAAAAAAGTATGGGACCAGATTGTTTTAGTGCAGAATTTTACCAGACCTTCAAAGAAGACTTAACACCAATACTCTTCAAAGTATTCCACAAAATAGAGAAAGAAGGGAAACTGCCCAACTCATTCTTTGAAACCAAAATTATGCTAATACCTAAACCACAAAAAGATCTAACAATACAGCAACAGGCAAGTGGATCAATGGAATAGGATTGAAGACCCAGATATTAACCCACAGACTTATGGTCACATGATCTTTGATAAAGGAGCCAAAACCATCCAGTGGGAAAAAAGATAGCCTTTTCAACAAATGGTGCTGGTTCAACTGTAGGTCAACATGCAGAAGAATACGAATTGACCTACTCTTATCTCTTTGCACTAATATCAACGCCAAGTGGATCAAGGACCTCCACATAAAACCAGACACACTGAAACTATTCGAAAAGAAACTTGGGAAGACCCTGGAGGACATAGGCACAGGGGGAAAGTTCCTGAACAGAACATCAATAGCTTATGCACTAAGATCAAGAATTAACAAATGGGACCTCATAAAATTACAAAGTTTCTGCAAGGCCAAGGACACTGTCAGAAGGACAAAACGACAACCAACAAAGTGGGAAAAGATCTTCACCAACCCCACATCCAACAGAGGGCTAATATCCAATATATTCAAAGAAATCAAGAAGTTAGACGCCAAAGAACCAAATAACCCTATCAAAAAATGGGGTACAGAGCTAAACAAAGAATTTTCACCAGAAGAAATTCGGGTGGCTGAGAAACACCTTAAGAGATGTTCAACATCATTAGTCATCAGAGAAATGCAAATCAAAACAACCCTGAGATTCCACCTCACACCAGTCAGAATGGCTAAGATTAAAAACTCAAGAGACAACAAGTGCGGGCGAGGATGTGGAGAAAGAAGAACACTCCTCCACTGTTGGTGGGATTGCAAAATGGTAAAACCGCTCTGGAAATCAGTGTGGCAGTTCCTCAGAAAATTGGGCACGCCACTTCCAGAGGACCCTGGCATACCACTCCTGGGTATATACCCAGAGGATTCCCCTGCATACAATAAAGACACATGCTCCACTATGTTTATAGCAGCCTTGTTTATAATAGCCAGAAATTGGAAGGAGCCCAAATATCCCTCAAAGGAGGAATGGATACAGAAATGTGGTATATTTATACAATGGAATACTACTCAGTAATTAAAAATAATGAATTCATGCAATTTGTAGGTAAATGATTAGACCTGGAAAATATCATCCTGAGTGAGCTAACCCAGTCACAAAAGAATACACATGAAATGCAATCACTGATAAGTGGATATTAATGAGCCCAGAAGCCCTAAATACTCAAGGCACAATTAGCAAGTCAAATGATTCCCAAGAAGATAGGAGAGGACCCTGGGCCTGTAAAGATTGGATCCAGTTTTGTAGAGAAACCGTGGGGGAGGAGCGGGAATGATTGGGGAATAGTTGGGGGGGAGAGGAATTATGGGACATAGGGAAGGGGGGAACTGGGAAAGGGGAAAGCCTTTGGAATGTAAACGTAGAATATAGAAAATAAAAATTAAAAAAAAAAGATCCAACAAAGAAAGAGAACTACAGGCCAATTTCTCTTATGAATATTGATGCAAAAATACTAAATAAATTTCTTGCCAACCGAATCCAAGAGCATATCAAAACGATCATTCACCATGATCAAGTAGGCTTCATTCCAGGGATGCAGGGATGGTTCAATATGCGGAAATCCATCAATGTAATCCACTACAAACTAAAAGAAGAAAAAAACACATGGTCATCTCATAGATGCTGAAAAAGCATTCGACAAAATTCAGCATCCTTTCATGCTAAAAGTCTTGGAAAGAGCAGGAATTCAAGGCCCATACCTAAACATAGTAAAAGCAATCTACAGCAAACCAGTAGCCAACATCAAAATAAATGGAGAGAAACTTGAAACAATCCCACTAAAATCAGGGACTAGACAAGGCTGCCCTCTCTCTCCATATCTTTTCAATATAGTACTTGAAGTTCTAGCGAGAGCAATTAGACAACATAAGGAAGTCAAAGGGATACAAATTGGAAAGGAAGAAGTCAAAGTATCATTATTTGCAGACGATATGATAGTCTACTTAAGCGACCCAAAAAACTCCACCAGAGAACTTCTACACCTGATAAACAACTTCAGCAAAGTGGCTGGTTATAAAATTAACCCAGGCAAATCAGTAGCCTTCTTGTACTCAAAGGACAAGCAGGCTGAAAAAAAAGTTAGTAAAATAACACCCTTCACAATAGCCACAAACATCATAAAGTACCTTGGCATAACTCTAACCAAACAAGCAAATGATCTGTATGACAGGAACTTCAAGTCCTTGAAGAAAGAAATCGAAGAAACCTCAGAAGATGGAAAATATTTCTTGCTCCTGGATTGGCAGGATCAATATAGTAAAAATGGCCAGCAGTCAGAATGGCTAAGATTAAAAACTCAAGAGACAACAAGTGCTGGCGAGGATGTGGAGAAAGAGGAAAACTCCTCCACTGTTGTTGGGATTGCAAAATGGTAAAACTGCTCTGGAAATCAGTGTGGCGGTTCCTCAAAAAATTGGGCATGTCACTTCCAGAGGTCCCTGGCATACCACTCCTGGGCATATACCCAGAGGATTCCCCTGCATATAATAAAGACACATGCTCCACTATGTTTATAGCAGCCTTGTTTATAATAGCCAGAAATTGGAAGGAGCCCAGATATCCCTCAAAAGAGGAATGGATACAGAAAATGTGGTATATTTAAACAATGGAGTACTACTCAGCAATTAAAAATAATGAACTCATGCAATTTGTAGGTAAATGGTTAGATCTGGAAAATATCGTACTAAGTGAGCTAACAAAATCACAAAAGAATACACATGAAATGCAATCACTGATAAGTGGATATTAATGAGCCCAGAAGCCCTAAATGCTCAAGGCAAAATTAGCAAGTCAAATGACTCCCAAGAAGAAGAATGGAGAGGACCCTGGGCCTGTAAAGATTGGATCCAGTTTTGTAGACCCAGAACAGAGAAATCGTTGGGGGGGGGGTAATGATTGGGGAATAGTTGGGGGGAGAGGAATTATGGGACATATGGTGGGGGAGAACTGGGAAAGGGGAAAGCCTTTGGAATGTAAACATAGAATATAGAAAATAAAAATTAAATAAAAAAACAAATTTAGCATGTAAAAATTAAAAAAAAAACAAATAGTGCTGGATCAACTGTAGGTCAGCATGCAGGAAAATGCAAATTGACCCATCCTTATCTCCTTGTATAAAACTCAAGTCTAAGTGAATCAAGGATCTAGACATAAATCCAGACACACTGAAGCATAAAGAGAAGACAGTGCAGAACAATCTTGAACACATGGGCACAGAGGAAAAGTTCCTGACTAGAACACCAATGACTTATGCTCTAAAAACAAGAATTGACAAATGGGACCTCATAAAACTGCAAAGATTCTGTAAGGCAAAGGACATGGTCAATAAGACAAAACAGCAACCAATAAATTGGGAAAAGACCTTTATCAATCCTACATCTGATATAGGGCTAATATCCAATGTATAGAAATAACTCAATGAGTTAGACCCCAGAGGGTCAAATAACACTATTAAAAAATGGGGTACAGAGCTAAACAGGGAATTCTCAACTGAGGAAACATGAATGGCTCTAAAGCACCTAAAGAAATGTTCAAAATCCTTATTTATCATGGAAATGCAAATCAAAACAACACTGAGATTCCACCTCACATTAGTCAGAATGGCTAAGATGAAAAACTCAGGAAACTGCATATGCTAGAGAGAATGTTGGGAAAGAAGAACACTGCTCCATTGTTGGTGGGATTGCAAGCTGGTAAAAATCACTCTGGATATCAATTTGGTGATTCCTCAGAAAACTAGACATAGTACTACCTGAGGACCCAGCTATACCACCCCTGGGCATATGCCAAGAAGATGCCCCTACATGTAATAAGGACACATGCTCCACTATGTTCATAGCAGCCTTATTTATAATAGCAAGAAGCTAGAAAGAACCCAGATGTCCTTCAACAGAGGAATGGATACAGAAACTGAGGTATATATACACAATGGAGTATGATTCTCCTATTAAAAACAATGAATTCATGAAATTCTTAGGCAAATGGATGAAACTAGAAAGTGTCATCCTGAGAGAGGTAACACAATCACAAAAGAACACAAATGGTATGCACTCACTGATAAGTGGATGTTAGCCCAAAAGCTCAAAATAAACAAGTTGTAATTCACAGAACACGGGAAGCACAAGAAGAAGGAAGACTGAAGTGGGGATGCTTTGGTTACTCTGAGAAAGAGAACAAAATACTCACAGGAGTAATAAACAAAGTGTGGAGCAGATCATGAAGTAGAGGCCACCGAGAGACTGCCCTATCTGGGGATTCATCCTGTAAACAGTCACCAAACCCCTACACTATTATGCACAACAAGAAATGCATACCAAAAGGAGCATGTCATAGTTGTCTCCGGAGGGGCTCTGCCAGAGCTTTACACATACAGAGGTAGATGCTAGCAGTCAACCATTGGACTCAGTGTGGGGTCCCATTTGGAGGAGTTGGAGGGTGGTCTGGAGGAGCTGAAGGGGTTTACAGCCCCATGAGAAGAACAACGATGTCAGCTGCCCAGATGCCCCAGGACTCTCAGGGACTAAACCATCAACCAAGGTGTATACATGGTTCCAACAAAAAATGAGGCAGAGGAATGCCTGGTCGGGTATCATTGGGAGGAGTGATCGTTGGCCAGGTAAAGGCTCAATAGATGCACCAACAAAGAGAAATGGAGGGGCAGAAGGTGGTAGTGGGTCGGGTGGAGGGGCATATACTTGGAAACAGGGGGTAGGAGGAGGGGTTGGGGGTTTTCAGGGAGGGGGGAACTGGGAAATGTTTTAGCATTTGAAATATAAATGAGGATTATATTTAATAAAAATCAGTTATTAATTAAGCAAAATTAAAAGATAAACAAATCTAAGCATACTCAAAACTATATTTGATTTATTTCAACATTACTAAGATATGTAGGTAAATATTGCTTTTAAAGTGTCTCACATTACCAGATTTTTAAAATTCAGCAAATTAAAGCTAATGAGCTGGCTAACAAATTACAGCAATAGGCAAAGCATATCAACACTTGAACCTAAGAGTCACATCAGGGGTTAGTACAAAATTTATATTATTCCTACTTATCCTTAGGGAATCATAACAAGAACTTTTTTATTTTTTGGTAGTTTTTATTTTTTTTCTAGTTATTTTTTTATTTTCTATATTCTATGTTTACATTCCAAAGGTTTTCCCCTTTCCCAATTACCCCCCCACCATATGTCCCATAATTCCTCTCCCCCCTCCCTGCTATTCCCCACTCATTCCCCCCCACGATTTCTCTGTTCTGGGTCTACAATACTGGATCCAATCTTTACAGGCCCAGGGTCCTCTCCATTCTTCTTCTTGGAAGTCATTTGACTTACTAATTGTGTCTTGAGTATTTAGGGCTTCTGGGCTCATTAATATCCACTTATCAGTGATTGCATTTCATGTGTATTCTTTTGTGATTGGGTTAGCTCACTTAGTATGATATTTTCCAGATCTAACCATTTACCTACAAATTGCATGAGTTCATTATTTTTAATTGCTGAGTAGTACTCCATTGTATAAATATACCACATTTCCTGTATCCATTCCTCTTTTGAGGGATATCTGGGCTCCTTCCAACTTCTGGCTATTATAAATAAGGCTGCTATAAACATAGTGCAGCATGTGTCTTTATTGCATGCAGAGGAATCCTCTGGGTATATGCCCAGGAGTGGTATGCCAGGGACCTCTGGAAGTGACATGCCCAATTTTCTGAGGAACCGCCACACTGATCTCCAGAGCAGTTTTACCATTTTGCAATCCCACCAACAGTGGAGGAGTGTTCCTCTTTCTCCACATCCTCGCCAGCACCTGTTGTCTCTTGAGTTTTTAATCTTAGCCATTCTGACTGGTGTGAGGTGGAATCTCAGGGTTGTTTGGATTTGCATTTCCCTGATGACTAATGATGTTGAACATCTCTTAAGGTGAATCTCGGCCATCTGAATTTCTTCTGGTGAAAATTCTTTGTTTAGCTCTGTACCCCATTTTTTGATAGGGTTATTTGGTTCTTTGGGGTCTAACTTCTTGACTTCTTTGTATATATTGGATATTAGCCCTCTGTCGGATGTGGGGTTGGTGAAGATCATTTCCCACTTTGTTGGTTGCCGTTTTGTCCTTCTGACAGTGTCCTTTGCCTTACAGAAACTTTGTAATTTTATGAGGTCCCATTTGTCAATTCTTGATCTTAGAGCATAAGCTATTGGTGTTCTGTTCACGAACTTTCCCCCTGTGCCCATGTCCTCCAGGGTCTTCCCAAGATTCTTTTCTAATAGTTTCAGTGTGTCTGGTTTTATGTGGAGGTCCTTGATCCACTTGGAGTTGATCTTAGTACAAGGAGATAAGAGTGGGTCAATTCGCATTCTTCTGCATGTTGACCTCCAGTTGAACCAGCACCATTTGTTGAAAAGGCTATCTTTTTTCCACTGGATGTTTGTGGCTCCTTTATCAAAGATCAAGTGACCAAAAGTCTGTGGGTTAATTTCTGGGTCTTCAATCCTATTCCATTGATCTACCTGCCTGTTGCTGTACCAATACCATGCAGTTTTTAACACAATTGCTCTGTAGTACTGCTTGAGGTCAGGGATATTGATTCCCCCAGAAGTCCTTTTATTGGTGAGAATAGTTTTAGCTATCCTGGGTTTTTTGTTGCCCCAGATGAATTTGAGAATTGGTCTTTCTAGATCTATGAAGAATTGATTTGGGATTTTGATGGGGATTGCATGGAATCTGTAGATTGCTTTTGGCAAGATGGCCATTTTTACTATATTGATCCTGCCAATCCAGGAGCAAGAAATATTTTTCCATCTTCTGAGGTCTTCTTAGATTTCTTTCTTCAAGGACTTGAAGTTCCTGTCATACAGATCTTTTGCTTGTTTGGTTAGAGTTACGCCAAGGTACTTTATGATGTTTGTGGCTATTGTGAAGGGTGTTATTTTACTAACTTCTTTCTCAGCCTGCTTGTCCTTTGAGTACAAGAAGGCTACTGATTTGCTTGTGTTAATTTTGTAACCAGCCACTTTGCTGAAGTTGTTTATCAGCTGTAGAAGTTCTCTGGTGGAGTTTTTTGGATCGCTTAAGTAGACTATCATATCGTCTGTAAATAGTGATAGTTTGACTTCTTCCTTTCCAATTTGTATCCCTTTGACTTCCTTATGTTGTCTAATTGCTCTCGCTAGAACTTCAAGTACTATATTGAAAAGATATGGAGAGAGAGGGCAGCCTTGTCTAGTCCCTGATTTTAGTGGGATTGCTTCAAGTTTCTCTGCATTTATTTTGATGTTGGCTACTGGTTTGCTGTAGATTGCTTTTACTATGTTTAGGTATGGGCCTTAAATTCCTGCTCTTTCCAAGACTTTTAGCATGAAAGGATGCTGAATTTTGTCGAATGCTTTTTCAGCATCTAATGAGATGATCATGTGGTTTTTTTCTTTTAGTTTGTTTATGTAGTGGATTACATTGATGGATTTCCATATATTGAAACATCCCTACATCCCTGGAATGAATCCTACTTGATCATGGTGAATGATCGTTTTGATATGCTCTTGGATTTGGTTGGCAAGAATTTTATTTAGTATTTTTGCGTCAATATTCATAAGAGAAATTGGCCTGTAGTTCTCTTTCTTTGTTGGATCTTTTTGTGGTTTAGGTATCAGCGTAATTGTGGTTTCAAAGAACGAGTTGGGCAGTGTCCCTTCTGTCTCTATTTTGTGGAATAGTTTGAAGAGTATTGGTGTTAAGTCTTCTTTGAAGGTCTGGTAGAATTCTGCACTAAAACCATCTGGTCCCGTACTTTTTTTGGTTGGAGGCTTTGTATAACCCCTTCTATTTCTTTGGGGGTTATGGGACTGTTTAGCTGATCTACTTGATGCTGATTTAATTTTGGTATTTGGTATCTGTCTAGGAAATTGTCCATTTCCTCCAGATTCTCCAGTTGTTTTGAGTATAAGCTTTTGTAGTAGGATCTGATGATCTTTTGAATTTCCTCCATTTCTGTTGTTATATCCCCCTTTTCATTTCTAATTTTATTAATTTGGATACTGTCTCTGTGCCCTTTGGTTAGTCTAGCTAAGGGTTTATCTATCTTGTTGATTTTCTCGAAGAACCAGCTCTTGGTTTTGTTGATTCTTTGTATGGTTCTCTTTGTTTCTACTTGATTGATTTCAGCCCTTACTTTGATGATTTCCTCTCTCCTACTCCTCCTGGGTGAGTTAGCTTCTTTTTGTTCCAGGGCCTTCAGGTGTGCTGTTAAGTTGCTACTGTATGCTCTCTCCAGTTTCTTTTTGGAGGCACTCAGGGCTATGAGTTTTCCTCTTAGCACTGCTTTCATTGTGTCCCAAAGGTTTGGGTAGATCGTACCTTCATTTTCATTGAAGTCTAAAAAGTCCTCGATTTCTTTCTTTATTTCTTCCTTGACCAAGGTGTCATTGAGTAGAGTATTGTTCAGTTTCCATGTGTATGTGGGCTTTCTGTTGTTCTTCTTGCTATTGAAGACCACTTTTACTCCATAGTTATCCGATAGGAGACATGGAATTAGTTCGGTCTTTTTGTATTTGTTGAGGTCTGTCTTGTGACCAATTATATGATCAATTTTTGAGAAGGTACCATGCAGTGCTGAGAAAAAGGTATATTCTTTTGCTTTAGGATGGAATGTTCTATATATATATATATATCTGTTAAATCCAATTGGTCCAAAGCTTCAATTAGTTTCACTGTGTCTCGGTTTAGTTTCTGCTTTCCTGATCAGTCCATTGAGGAGAGTGGAGTGTTGAAGTCACCTACAATTATTATGTTAGGTGTGATGTGTGCTTTAAGCTTTAGTAAGGTTTCTTTTACAAATGAGGGTGCCCTTACATTTGGGGCATAGATGTTCAGTATTGAGAATTCTTCTTGGTGGATTTTCGCTTTGAAAAGCACGAAGTGAACCTCTGTGTCTCTTTTGATGACTTTAGGTTGAAAGTCAATTTTATCTGATATTAGAATGGCTACTCCGGCTTGTTTCCTGGGACCATTTGCTTGTAAAACTGTCTTCCAGCCTTTTACTCTAAGGTGGTGTTTGTCTTTGACACTGAGATGTGTTTCCTGTATGCAACAAAATGTAGGGTCCTGTTTCTGTATCCAGTCTGTTAGTCTGTGTCTTTTTATTGGGGAATTGAGTCCATTGATATTAAGAGATTTTAAGGAATAGTAATTATTACTTCCGGACATTTTGGGCGTTATGTTTGTTTGTTTGTTTGTTTGTATTTGAGTGTTTCTCTTCTTTTGGATTGGATGAGATGGGGTTTCTATGTTGTTTCTTCTGGGATGTTGTTTCCCAACTTGTGTTGGTATTTTTCCCCTTTTATCCTTTGTAGGGCTGGGTTTGTAGATAAGTATCGTGCAAATTTGGTTTTGTCGTGGAATACCTTGGTTTCCCCATCTATGGTGATTGAGAGTTTTGCTGGGTATAGTAGTTTTGGCTGAAGTTTGTGTTCTCCTAGGGTCTGCATGAGGTCTGCCCAGGATCTTCTAGCTTTCATGGTCTCAGGTGAGAAGTCTGCTGTAATTCTGATAGATCTTCCTTTATATGTTACTTGTCCTTTTTCTCTTGCAGCCTTTAATATTCTTTCCTTGTTTAGTACATTTGGGGTTTGATTATTATGTGACAGGAAGTATTTCTGTTCTGGTCCAGTCTATTTGGGGTTCTATAGGCTTCTTGTATATTCATGGTCATCTCTCTCTTTAGGTTGGGGAAGTTTTCTTCCATAATTTTGTAGAAGATATTTGCTGGCCCTTTAAGTTGTAGATCTTCATTCTCATCTATCCCTATAATCCTTAGGTTTGGTCTTCTCATTGTGTCCTGGATTTCCTGAATGATTTGGGTTACCAGCCTTTTGCACTTTGCATTTTCTTTAATTGTTGATTCCATTGTTCCTATGGTATCTTCAGCATCTGAGATTCTGTCTTCTATCTCTTGTATTCTATTGTTGATATTTGCATCTATGACTCCTGATTTCTTCCCCAGGTTTTCTATCTCCAATGTTGTCTCCCTTTGTGATTTCTTAATTGTTTCTACTTTTGCTTTTAAATTCTGTATGGTTTTGCTCAGATCTTTCAGTTGCTTGTTTGTGTTTTCCTGCAATTCTTTAAGGGATTTTTGTGTTTCCTCTTTTATGACTTCTGCTTGTTGACCCATGTTCTCTTGTATTTCTTTAAGTGATTTTTGTTTCTCCCCCTTATTGGGATTCATTTTTTGCTCTATATTCTCCTGGATTTCTTTAAGTGATTTTTGTGTTTGCCTTGTATGGGCTTCTAGCTTTTGCTCTATTTTCTCCTCTATTACTTTAAGAAATTTATCTAAGTGATCCTCAATCTGCATCTTTACCAGTGATTTTAGATCTGAGTCTTGTTTTTCTGGTGTGTTGAAATATCCGAGATTTAATTGTGTTTGCCTTGTAAGAGCTTCTAGCTTTTGATCTATTTTCTCATGTATTACTTTAAGAGATTTATCTAAGTGTTCCTCTATCAGCAACCTGACCAGTGATTTTAGATCTGAGTCTTGTTTTTCTGGTGTTTCGGGGTATCTAAGATTTATTGCTGTCGGGGAACTGGGTTCAGATGCCGCCATACTGCCTTGATTTCTGTTAGTAAAGATCTTACGTTTGCCTTTTGCCATCTGGTTAACTCTGGTGTTTGTTGGTCCTGTAGTTACTAGCTGGTGCTTGACCCTCCTGTGGCCTCGAAAGACTATTTTCCAGTGTCTGGGACACCTGAACTACTGCCCTGTAGGGCTCCTGCTCACAGATTGCTGACAGGTGGCCTGAGTCTCCTGAGGTCTTAAACTCAGAATATCCTAGGTACTTGGTTCTGCCTGTTGGGCAGCTGCTCTGCACTGCTCCTGCTCAGGGTTTGCTGTCTGGTGTCCTGTTTCCCCAGGGGTCTTAAGTTTGGGATATCTCAGCTATCTGGTTCCGCTGGCTGGGTCTGAGCACCTGGCAAGCTGGTTGGGTCTGGCTTCCCTGCCACTGGCTGGATGGGAAGCTGCAGGCAAGATGGTGCTGCCTGCAGGGGGTTCGGGGTCTGGCCTGTGAGAGCAGAGCACAGGCACGGCTGCTGTACCCCAAACTGCTACTCTGTGCACAGCTCCCGCTCCAGACCTGAGTCCCCGGAGTTCTTAAACTCGGGCTGTCTCGGGTACCTGGTTCCGCGGGCAGGGTCTGAGCACCTGGCAAGCTGGCTGGGTCTGACTTCCCTGCCACTGGCTGGATGGGAAGCTGCAGGCAAGATGGCGCTGCCTGCAGGGGGTTCGGGGTCTGGCCTGCGAGCGCAGAGCGCAGGCATGGCCGCCGTACCCCAAACCGCTACTCTGTGCTCAGCTCCTGCTCCAGACCTGAGTCCCCGGAGGTCTTAAACTCGGGCTGTCTCGGGTACCTGGTTCCGCGGGCAGGGTTTGAGCACCTGGCAACCTGGCTGGGTCTGGCTTCCCTGCTACTGGCTGGATGGGAAGCTGCAGGCAAGATCCATAACAAGAACTTTAAACAGACTATGCACATTGGTATCAACCTGATAATGGGACCACATAGGGAATTAATTTAATGTAACCTTTAAAGTAATTCTTTTTTTTTCTTTTTTCTCATTTTTTGTTTATTTCTATATTCTTTGTTTACATTCGAAAGGCTTTCCCCTTTCCCAGTTCCCCCCACCAACATATGTCCCATAAGTCCTCTCCCCCCTAACTATCCCCCAATCACTGCCCCCATTTCTCTGTTCTGATGCTCTCCTAAAAATCTGTATCCAGTCTTTGCAGGACCAGGGTCCTTTCCTTCCTTCATCTTGAGAATCTTTGGATTTGCTAATTGTGTCTTGAGTATTCAGAGCTTTTGGGCTCATTAATATCCACTTATCAGTGATTGCATTTCATGTGTATTCTTTTGTGATGGAGTTAAATCACTTAGGATGATATTTTCCAGATCCAACCATTTGCCTACAAACTGAATGAATACATTATTTTTAATTGCTGAGTAGTATTCCATTGTATAAATATACCAAATTTTCTGTATTCATTCCTCTTTTGAGGGACATCTGGCCTCCTTCCAACTTCTGGCTATTATAAATAAGGCTGCTATGAACATAGTGGAGCATTTGTCTTTATTATATGCAGGGGATTCCGCTGGGTATATACCCAGGAGTGGTATGACAGGATCCTCTGGAAATGTCATGCCCATTTTTCTGAAGAACTGCCAGACTGATTTCCAGAGCAGTTGTACCATCTTGCAATTCCACCAACAATGTTGGAGTGTTCCTTTTTCTCCACATCCTCACCAGCACCTGTTGTCCCTTGAGTTTTTAATCTTAGCCATTCTGACTGGTGTGAGGTGGAATCTCAGGGTTGTTTTGATTTGCATTTTCCTGATGACTAGTGATGTTGAACATCTTTTAAGGTGTTTCTCGGCCATCCGAAATTCTTCTGGTGAAAATTCTTTGTTTAGCTCTGTACCCCATTTTTTGATAGGGTTATTTGGTTCTTTGGGATCTAACTTCTTGAGTTCTTTGTATATATTGGATATTTGCCCTCTGTTGGATGTGGTGTTGGTGAAGATCTTTTCCCAATTTGTTGGTTGCTGTTTTGTCATTCTGACAGTGTCCTTTGCCTTACAGAAACTTTGTAATTTTATGAGGTCCCATTTGTCTATTCTTGATCTTAGAGCATAAGCTATTGGTGTTCTGTTCAGGAACTTTCCCCCTGTGCCTATTTCCTCCAGGGTCTTCCCAAGTTTCTTTTCTAATAGTTTCAGTGTGTCTGGTTTTATGTGGAGGTCCTTGATCCACTTGGAGTTGATCTTAGTACAAGGAGATAAGAGTGGGTCAATTCGCATTCTTCTGCATGTTGACCTCCAGTTGAGCCAGCAACATTTGTTGAAAAGGCTATCTTTTTTCCACTCGATGGTTGTAGCTCCTTTATCAAAGATCAAGTGACCATAAGTCTTTGGGTTCATTTCTGGGTCTTCAATTCTATTCCATTGATCTACTTGCCTGTCGCTCTACCAATACCATGCAGTTTTTAGCACAATTGCTCTGTAGTACTGCTTGAGGTCAGGGATATTGATTCCCCCAGAAGTCCTTTTATTGTTGAGAATAGTTTTAGCTATCCTGGGTTTTTTGTTACTCCAGATGAATTTGAGAATTGCTCTTTCTAGATCTATGAAGAATTGATTTGGGATTTTGATGGGGACTGCATTGAATCTGTAGATTGTTTTTGGCAAGATGGCCATTTTTAGTATATTGATCCTGCCATTTGAAGAGCATGGAATATTTTTCCATCTCCTGAGGTCTTCTTTGATTTCTTTCTTCAAGGACTTGAAGTTCCTATTATACAGTTCTTTCACTTGTTTGGTTGAAGTAATTCTATAGCACATCAGCATCATTTTAGTTTCTTATACTTGCCTAGCAAATGTGTTCAACCTCTGGCATTCTATCAATCACAGATACAAAGAATACTTTTATAAATTTTCTCAAATTATTATTTTGGTTACTTCTCAGATCAACTGAGTAATTTTGGGTAAACTAAATAAGTGATAATTCGTGTTCCTATGTTAAAAAATGATATGCTTTGTAGACTAAGGTAAAATAAAATGTGGCGAAACAACATCAAAGAATAAATGTATGCCAATGAATGATTCAAAACATAACTGAATTATAACATTTCCAAAAATAATATTTTCATAGCTGTATTAAACTTTATAATATTTATGCATTATTAAACAACATATCTTGTGAAAGCTATGTCATGCACATGATCATTAACTAGCGCAGAGCCACTATGACCGGAAACACATATCTTGTAACTTGATTCCTAATGGCACAACGAACTTATGTAGATAGAAGTCTAATTCACAGATAGATGGTAGATAAATAAATGCTGGACAGACATTTTGCTCTTGTGCAGGACCTGAATTTAGTTTTCAGAACTGGTGATGATGTTTCAAAGCCATCTTTAACTCTACTTTTAGGAAATTTGATGTCTACTTCTGATCTCCATTGGCACCAGGCACATACATGGTACATATGCACACATACAAGAAAAACACTGATATACATAACAATAAAATCTAAAAAATAATTTTGAAAAAATGGTAGATACAAATAGATAAGATATAAGATATATAAGTTGATACATAAGAGATAATAGATTTGTTCTTGAAGGTAGTGAATCTATAAATATTAAATATTGATAAATGTCATAGTGTTTCAATTTACTATAAATTTTCAGACAAAATAGGAAAATTTTAAGTATATTCATTAAGTATAATGTAGCCAGTTATGGTATGTAACCAATACCAATATCCTGTGTCAGTTTGGAGTTTTGCTGGGCTTCCCTGACCATTATCTACTAGGTTTCTCATGCATTGTTTTGTGATTTTCATTTAATGACCCATGTCCTAAGTGAGTAACTATACACCTTCATGCCAGGAGCCATTCTCATGTATATCTCAAAACCTCCTCCTTTCATCTTACATGCTCAACTTGCTTTTAGAAGGAAAAATACTAGCTTTCAAGTTAGCCAAGTATCCAGGTGGTCAGCACATACAGAGATCACCTGAGTGGGCTTGAACAAACCAAGATCACCTGTGTTTAGGTTACCATAGCAGCTCATTTCCACTTTACCTCCTCCTGATCATTTTCTTTAGCCAATTTCCTGCAGCAATGGCCAGCTTTTTCATGAGATTCTGAGAGACAATTCTGAGAAACTGTGTCCGAGAAACAATGCTTGCCCCCTGAGATTGTTCCCCCAAAACAATGCCTTGCCCCTTTACCCCTCCCTGTACCTTGCTTGCTTCCCTTTATATTGCAATGTGTAAAACAATAAAATTTGACAGCTTGTTCAGAATATTGTCTTGCTGTCCATCTCTTGTGTCTCTTGTCCCTGCATTCTCTCTGAGGTGGTCTAGGGACCCCTGTTGACTGTTGGGACAAGATGGTATTTTTAAAGTCATTGTTGTTGTTGTTATTGTTATTATTATTTCTATTATTTAAATGATAAGATTTATTTCTTTTTATTAGATATATGCTTTATTAACATTTCAAATAATTTCCCCTTTCCTCGTTCATCCCCTGAAAGTCCCATAAGCCGTCTCCCTTCCCCCTGTTCCCCAATCGAACCCTCCCACTACTCTGTCCTGGTATTCCCCTATACTACTGCATCAAGCCTTTCCAGGACCAGGGGACTCTCCTTTCTTTGAGGTCCAAAAATGCTATCCTCTGCTTCCTATGTGTCTGGAGCCATGCATAACACCATGTGCACTATCTGGTTGATGTTTTTGTCCCTGGGAGCTCTGGGAGTACTGGGTAGCTCATATCCTACCTATGTAGGATATGTTCCTCCTATGGTGCTGCTTAGAAGGGGGAACAAAATATTCACAAAGTGTGGAGCACAGTATGAGAGAAAGACCATTCAGAGACTGCCCCACCTAGGGATCCATCCCATATACACGTACAAAATGTAGTCACTATTACCAATAACCACAAATACTTGCTAACTGGAGCCAGATATAGCTGTCACCTGAGAGGTTCTACAAGTGCATGACAAATACAAAGGGAGACACTCTCAGCTAGCCATAGAACTGAGCACAGGGTCCCCAATGGGGAAGCTAGAGAAAGGACCCAAAGAACTGGTGGGGTTTATAAGATTTATTTCTAAAATACTAACTGAATATATTCAAAGCAGTTTCAGACCACTGGAAAGCATTGTTTCAATGGGCATATTATCTCCAAAATGATAAAAATTTCAGAGACAGAAAAACATGAATGTGGTCATAATGTAAGCCTACTGATTGGAAAAATTTTTGCATGATCCAATTAATGCTACTTGATTGATCCCAGTAGCAATGGCCAGTTCCTCCTACCTGTGCCAATGCTTTATATTCCTGAATGAGAGATACACACAGCTTTATATTTTGATATGATTAAATCAGCTCAATGGTTGGGACATTTACTAACCTCCAATATTTCCAAGTTGTTACTTGCTAAAATCTATATTTTATATTTGCTGCCTTGGATGCCATTGGGAAGCCCTCCTGGGACCAATTATCCCTGGATTTTATAGGTAGGTTGGATTCCTATCCAGAACCTCTCAGGCATGGTACCTCTTCTTTGCTCCCATCATGGCAGAACTCCCTATTCCTCTTCTTTCCTTGATCCCTTGCTTGGGAATCCTAAAAGTCCTACCTCTGGCTCACTTACCCGGCCTTGGTCAAGGGCAACTTTATTTACCAGTCAAAACCATTGGGAGCAGGGTTCCTTCAGTCTTATGTTCAGAACACTGCAAACAAGTTTTTGGGCAATATAAGTAGCATGAGAATACAAGCATCTATAAGAAAACATTTTCACTAACTCTTCATCTGACAAAGAAAGATAATATCCAAAATATATAAAGAAATTAAGAAGTTAATCTGCAAAAAACCAAGTAACACAATTAAAAGTGGGGTACAGAACTAAACGGAGAACTGTCAACAGAGGAATCTCAAATGGTCAAGAAACACATAAAGAAATCTTCAACATCCTTAGTCATCAGGGAAATGCAAATTGAAAAAACCCTGAGATTTAACCTTACACCCATCAGAAAGGCTAAGATCAAACTCTCAACTAACAGAACATCCTTGTGGAGGATGTGGAGAATGGGCAATGCTCCTCCATTGATAGGAGCATTGAAAATTTGTAAAACCACTCTAGAAATCAATGTGGCAGTTTATCAGAAAATTGGAAATAGTTCTTCTACCTAAAAACCAAGCTATATTTCTCCTGGGCATACACACAAAAGAAACTCAACCATAACCCAAGGACATGAGTTCCATTATATTCATGGCAACTTTATTCATAATAGCCAGAAACTAGAAGCAACCCAGATGCCCCTTAACTAAAGAATGGACAAGAAAATGTGAGTCATTTACACAGTGGAATACCATTAAACTATTAAAAACAAGACATCAAGAATTTTGCAGTCAAATGGATGGGACCAGAAAATTTCATCTTGACTGAGGTAAGCCAGACCCAAAAGAACATGTGTGGTATGTAATTATGGATAAGTACATATTAGTAAAAAAAAAAGAAGTACAGACTACCCATGATATACTACACAGACCCAAAGAAGATAAACAAGAAGGAGAGGCCAAGTAAGGATACTTGAATCCCACTTAGGAGGGGGAACAAAATAGTCATAGGAGGAAGAGGGAGGGAGAGAGAGACCTTGCTGGGGGAGGGGAGAGCAAGGGGAATATAGGAGCAGGATTGGACATGGGGTGATACAGGAGTCCCAGAGGGCCAAGAGAATGAATGGAAATATGCAGGTGCCAGGGGGTAGGGGTATTCTCTTGGAAGTCCAATAGATCAAGAATGAGGGTGGTTCCAAAGGATCAATGCAAGTGACCTTAGCCAAAATGCCTAATAATTGGGATATGGAACATGAAGAAACCAACTCAAGTAACCGGACTGGTTCTCCCATGGAGGGATGGGTACACCAACCCACCAAGTAACTTTTGACCCAAAATTACTCATGTCTAAAAGAAATACACAGACAAAGACAGAAAAGAGGCTGAAGAACTGGCTGGCTAGTGACTGGTACATTTTGAGACCCATCTCATAGGTAGGCACCAATCCCTCACACTGTTAATGATGTTATGCTGTACTTGCAGACCACAGCCTAGCATAGCACCCTTATGAAAGTCTCTATCCAGCAGTTGACTGAGATAGATGCATATACACACATTGACAAACATTTGATGGGGGTACAATACCCCTATGGAAGAGTTAGGGGAAGGAATGAAGGCCCTCAAAGAGATGGCAACCCCCATAATAAGGCCAAAGTTATCTACCAACCAGGATCCCAGGGAGAGCCCAGGGACAGAGCCACCAACCAAAGAGAATACATAGGCTGGTCCAAGGCCCACAGCACATATGTAGAAAAGGGCTCCAATTTCTGGCCTCAGTGAGAAAGGATTTATCTAATCCTGCAGAGACTTGTTGCATCAGGGTGGGGATATATGGGGGCCACCCTCTCAGTGGCAAAAAGAAAAAGGTATGTAAGAGGCACTCTGCAAGAGAGGACCAAGAGTGAGCAGCATTTGGGATGGGAAGAATGGGAAGAGAGAGAGAGAGAGAGAGAGAGAGAGAGAGAGAGAGAGAGAGAAAGAGAGGAGGGATAGAGGAAGGAAGGAAGGGAGGGAGGGAGGAAGGGAGGGAGGGAGGGAGGGAGGGAGGGAGGGAAGAAACCAAATAAGAGCTCACTGGTTCCCAAATAACAGCTCAAATGGTATATTTTATTAATGAATTCCTAGTCTGTAAGCTAGGCTTATTCCCTGACTAGCTAACTTTTATATAATATAACGTGCATGCACACACACATACACATAAACACATTATAATATATAATAACTCATTTATTCTACTATATGCCACATGGCTTGGTACCTCTCCTCAGTTTCATTCATCCAACTTCCTCCCAGTCTAGATGGGAATGTGCCTTACCTCACTGTTTCCCAAAGTTCTTCTCTGTCTGCTGGTTGTCTCACCTTCAAATCCTACCTCAGTTATTGGCCATCAGATTTTATTGACAGGTGATGCTTTCACATACTACACAAGAGATCATCCATATAGCCGTCATATTACTTACTACTTGTCTTCTGGGAAACCTATACTCTCACAAATGGCTGGAATGTGCACAAGAATTATATTTTTCAGAATAAATTAAATTGTAGTATAGAAGTGTAATATACTTTTCCCCTACATATAAGCTCAGAACATGGACAACATAAATCCTTTGAATTGAAATTTCAAGTAAGATTTATTAAATTATAGTAGTCTTTGAACTGTGACAGATGTGTTCTTAATTTATATTTTTAGCCACAAGAAGGGATAAGTTATTAATCACTTGTCTTCAAATCTATCATCTTTCTATAATCACAATTTACCTCTCATCTACATAATATTAAATCTGTAATTTATCAAAATACAAATTTCAAGTAAATTATGTCATATTGAAAACTGTTATTTAAGTTTAAATGTTGACTTACCAAGATATTCCTTCTTTTTCTTCAAAAAAATGGCTGCATGTGAGCCTCTTTCACAACCATGCTGAACAGTCAAGTTGCCAATGCTGTGAGCAAGTATGTGGTGGAGAGATGGTAGAAAAAGACAAGTGAAACATTGTGCTCTATGAAGACAACTGGAGCTGAAGATGTGAGAGTAGTGTGGAATAGCCTAATGTGAGTAGCATGTATTTCTACTTGAAGCTATGGATGCCCTGGTCCATGCTGCCTCTGAGGGCTAGGTGTGGTTCTGTGGTTTATAAAAAATATTAGGGGCAGCAGAGTCCTGTGTTGATGTCCATCATCCATATTACCACCAAAGGTCATGTGGATGTCCCTGATCTAGGCTGCCACCTAGGATCATGTTAACATACAAAGGATGAGCAGAGATGGCCCTGCCTCTCACTGGCCACTGCCCCTCACCTTAGTAGTATAGGAAAACTGGTGTTGGTGACACTGTTGCAGAAAATATGGCCCTACCTTTCACCACCTGTAGCACTCAGGAGAGCTGGCCCCATCCCTCACTGGCCCTGCACTGGCACTGATTCGAGACAGTTTGCCCAGCTGTTAGACTAAACAAATAAGCTACCATCCAGACATAGATCCAGGTTTTGAGTTGATCCAGCCCAACATCTAACCCATCTATGAACTGTGGGAACATTTAAATTAGGTGATCATGCAAAACCAAAGTTGCAGAATATTCATGACACTGCATAACAACAGGATATCTAGGAGTCTCAGTGGGGATCCAGAATTGATGGCATAGCAGAATCCAGGGACCTCAAACCAGACCAATGACTCATTGCAATGAACATTTGCAAGTAAAGATATTTAGGCAAAAGGTTATTCTGTGGGACACACCATAATACCTTGCAGTTTCCATAACAAGATTTTTTTAATCTTATTTTTGTTCCTTTTTTCTTTTTGTTCTTTTGTTTTGTTATGTGAGCAAGGTTGCAAGTGCAAAGGGTAGATAGATAGATAGATAGATAGATAGATAGATAGATAGATAGATAGATAGATAGAGAAAGGAACAGGGACAGAGACAGACAAAGAGAAAGAGAAGAAAGAGTAAGAGAAGGAGGGGAGATTAGTATGGTTGGTGTACACAAATGTGAAATTCACAGATTTAATATTTTTTTTATTTTTTATTCAATATATTCTTTATTTACATTTCAAATTATTATCCCCTTTCCTGATCCCCCCCCGAAAATTCCATTTCATCTTCCCTCACCCTCTTCCCCATTCAACCGCCTCCCACTTCTCTGCCCTGGTATTCCCCTACACTGCTGCACTGAGCCTTTCCAGGACCAGGGGACTCTCCTCCCTTTGATGTCTAACATGGACATTCTCTGCTTCCTATGTGTCTGGAGCCATGAGTAACACCATATGTACTGTTGATGTTTTTGTCCCTGGGAGCTCTGGGAGTACTGGGTGGCTCATATCATTGTTCCTCCTATGCTGCTGCAAGCCCCTTCAGCTCCTTGAGTCCTTTCTCTAGCTCCCCCATTGGGGACACTACTCAGTTCAATGGCTGGCTAAATATGTCCCTTTCTGTACGTGCCATGCACTTGCAGAGCCTCCCAGGTGACAGCTATATCTGGCTCTGGTCAGCAAGGACTTGTGGGCATCGATAATAGTGTCTGGATTTTGTAACTGTATATGGATCTTTAGGTGGGATAGTCTCTGAATGGTCTTTCCCTCAGACTCTGCTCTATGCTTTGTCTCTGCATCTCCTTCTGTGGGTGTTTTGTTCCCGCTTCTAAGAAGTACCAGAGTATCCATACTTTGATCTTACTTCTTCTTGGGCATCATTTGATATGTGAATTGTGTCTTGGGTATTACAAGTTTCTGGGCTAATATCCACTTATCAGTGAGTGCATACCATGTATGTTCTTTTGTCATTGGGTTACCTCACTTAGGATGACATTGTTCAGTTCCATCCATTTGCCTAAGAATTTACATTTACAACTCAGTATCAGCCCTTTCCCTCCTTTCAGTACTTTGTCATTCAAGTCCTCCCCCATTCTTGATTCCCCTTCAAACACCCTCTGGGTATCAACCACCCCGACTTCCACCCTTGTGCCTCAAGTTGCTGCAGGACTAGGCATAATTTCTCCCACCAAGCCATGATGAGGCTGTCCATTTAGGGGTTGTGGGATGCACAGACAAGCGGGTAGGCAACAGGCTCAATCCTTTCTCCAGTTTTTTGGTGGGCCCACATGAAGACCAACCTACTCATCTCTTCCATAAGTACAGGGGGCCTAGGTCCAGCCCAGAATCACTCTAAGTGACCCAAAAAGCTCACAGAAAAAGTATATTTAAGACTATACTTTTGTATGTTATAATTTTTATTAGATATTTGCTTTATTTACATTTCAAATATTATCCCCTTTCCTAGTTACCCCTGAAAATCCCCTACCCCATCCCCCTCCACCTGCTTACCAATCCCCCCTCCCTCTTTCCTGACCTGGCATTCCCCTACTCTGGAATATTGACTCTTCACAGGACCAATGGCCTCTCCTCTCTTTAGTGTCTGAAAAGGTTATCCTCTGCTATATATGTAGCTGAAGCCACGGGTCCCTCCATGTGTACACTTTGGTTGGCAATTTAGTCCCTGGAATCTCTGGGGCTACTGCTTGGTACCTATTATTTTTCCTATTATGGGGCTGCAAATAAAAGACTATACATTATCTCATAATAGTTTTCTGGAAAATCATCAACTGAGTATGTTTAGAATTTAACTTTTCCAGTAAACTGAACATTTTCTAGTTAAAATTTTTTGAGAGTTTCATACATGTGCATTGTATTTGTGCCACTTCTACACCCACAACTATTCTTTTATCCATAAGACTCTTAAACACATATTTGTTTTACTTATTGTTACTTATGTAAGTACACATAGACATATGTAACATATATATAATTCTTTGTTAATAATTATATACATATGTAGAATATTATAGTTGTAGATAGATAGATAGATAGATAGATAGATAGATAGATAGATAGATGATAGACAGATTCCATTTATTATTGCCTTTATTAAGGTGTGTCTAAGGTTGACCACTTGAAATTGGGTATCAGTTGATTTAGCTAATTACATCATTTTCCCCTTCTCTTTCTTCTAAACCTCCCATATAACTTCATGAATGAGAATTCAAACAAAAGGCCTCTTTTTTCATTACTTGTTGATAAATACATATATTTATACATATATACATACATACATGTACATAGATTTCTAAATACATAAATTCATGCATCACTTTGAAATTTGCTAACTAGTGGGTCCACAATTGAATTTTTAACAAATCCTTACTTCTGAGGATAACATGAGCTTTGGATAAATGCCAAAGAAATGAATCTCAAATCAACCACCAAAGTTCAACACTACTGGCTAGATTTTATAATGGTAAAAAGTGCCTTCAGGCTAATTGGTATAAAATAAAACATCAATGGTCTAACCCAACTTTGGATCTAGCATACTGCAATACTTACTTCCAGGCAAGATGTGTTTGATGATGTGATATTGGCAGGAATATTAGAGAGTCACTAACCATTTTATGATTGGATTTGAAACATGCTCCCAAGAAGAGACTTTTATGTTTATTACTGCAATCCTTCCTCGTCAAAAGCCAATAGATATAATAAAAACACTTACTACAACAAATCTGGGAAATAATGTCATTTATTTCATCTTACAGTTTACAGTTCATAATCAAGAAAACACAGAACAAGTACACAAATCAGGAACCGAGAGTTAAGAAATGAAGCAGAAACCACAGAGAAATGTTGCCTATTGAAGGATCCCCATGGCTTTCTTGTCTTAATTCCTGATACAGCCCAGGATAACCAGATCCATAATGGCACTTCCCATTGTGAGCTACAAATACCTACATCAAACATTAATCAATAAAACACCTAGTGAGTTCCTGAAACTCAATCCTAGGTATCTCCCCAACCTATCAGATCTCACCTGGGTCCTACATCTATTTCCTAAATTGAATCTGACATTGACTGCCTGTGTCACAAATAATCTCAAGGCTTCTAGAAAGGCATGCCTTAACCTATTCCCAACATAATGTCCCTTTAACGCAACACGCAACCTATCCACATAGGCATATATACCATTAAACTATGGGAAATGCATCCTGTTCAGAGGTCAAGTACAATATATCCACCTGACTTTACTACCCCAAGTTATTTCCAACCTGGAGTCCCAGCTCTTTTATCCCAATCTACTCTGTCTATATCAGATATAGAACTAATAAAGAAGTTCATATGCTCAGACTTCATCACAAAATACCAAAAATTAGGCCATTATCTTCTCACCAAAATGTACCAGTACTCTAGAAATGTTTACCAAGGAAGATTATTTAGATAGACATCTGAAGACAGAATTTAAAAGAGCAATCATAAATAAAATCAAAGACTTCAGGTAATTTAAAGAAGTCACAAAATACAGAACAATGAAATTAAAGAAAATGGCCTTGTCAGACTTCAACTGGGAGGAGAGGCCCTTGGTCTGAGTAAAGCTTGATGTCCCAGTAAAGGGGAATGCCAGGGTAGGGAGGCAGAAGTGTGTGGGTGGGTGGGGAAGCACTCCCATAGAAGCAGAAGGAGGGAGGATGAGATAGGAGCTTTCCAGAGGGGAAACTAGGAAATGGGATAACATTTGAAATGTACATAAATAAAATATCCAATAAAATATTTTAAAAAGTAATTAAAGAGAAAGAACTTAAGGAGAATCAATGCCAAAAGGATATCCAAGAAAAATACAACAATAAAACTGATAGAAATGACAAATACAATCTAGAGCTTAAGAGTAGAGGATATGAAATATTCATATGAGGATAATGAAATATTGAACAGCAATTAAGTTGATATAAAATGAAATTGGAAAACTCATTAACTTAATAACAGTCAGAAGAATTCCTTTCAAGCAGAATCAATCAAGCAAATGAGAAATTATCAGAATTTGAGAATAATGAACAGGATCTAGACAAAATGAGTAAGAAATGTAGAAATTGCTTTTAAAATAAAATAAATCAAATTATAAGGCATGCAGAAAATGTGGAAGAAAAAAAAGAAAAAAGAATAAAAGCCTAACCTTCAAATTGTATGCATTGAGGAGGTAGAATAATCCCAAATCTAAAGAACAGATCTTCAACAAGATCATAGAAAAGTCTCCAAATCAAGTAAAGACATATGAAAACCAATGAAAGAAGCACACAGAGAGTTTAATCAATAATTGTACAAGAGAAAATACCCATGGTATATGATGTTTAGAGCACTAAGCATACAAAACAAAGAAATTGCACTGAACATTTCAAGAGAAAGAACTCAAATGATAAATGAAGGAAAATCCATGAGAATTACTGTTGATTTCTCAATGACAAATTTGAAAGTCAGAAGACTATGGAGCAAAGCATTGCCAAGTCCTTAAAGGCTATGATGACCAACTTAGAATAATATACCCATACACATTATGTCATAACTAAAGGAGAAAGGAAAATGTTCTACACTATAAACAGCCAACAAACCAAACCTAACAAAAACATGAGAAATGATATTACAGGCAGAAGATACAAATGAGCATAGCCAAGAAACTGTGGAAAAATAATGATTAAAGTACTAAGCACAGTTGATAACACAAACGACAACATAAAATCAACAACAGTATGACTACAATCAACACACATATTTCAATAACTTTAAACACAAAGGACCTCAATTCACTAGTCAAAAGACACGGGTCAACTGCATGAATCAAAACACGATCCATCTATCTTGGATCTAAAAGCAAAACATCTTAGCTTGACAAGTCATATATCATGCTTTCTGTGAACATATCCTAACATATAAAACTTTTCTGAGTGCTCCTTTGACTTCTGCATTTCTCAGGCTGTAAATTAGAGGGTTTAACATGGGAGTAATGACCCCATACAACATAGAGATAAGTCTGTCTCTGCCAGGAGAATGCTGACTAGAAGTTGGGCGGATATAGGTAAATATAGTTGTGCCATAGAACAAAAAGACTACAAGAAGATGGGAAGCACAAGTAGAGAAAGCTTTGTGCTTCCCTTCTGCTGATTGGATCTTTA
The DNA here is from genome assembly GCA_964023405.1 of Apodemus agrarius. Lineage (NCBI taxonomy): Eukaryota > Metazoa > Chordata > Mammalia > Rodentia > Muridae > Apodemus > Apodemus agrarius. Next base: position 75,140,999 of record OZ030005.1, on the reverse strand, counting down.
GAATGGTGGATACAATGTATATGTAGGAGATCAATGTGATCAGAAAAGCTCCAACCCCAAAGATGCTTCCTATCACTAAAAGAAGCATTTCTGCCACATATGTGGATGAGCATGACAGGGCCACCACAGGTGGAATGTCACAATAGTACTGGTTAACTCTATTAGAATTGCAGAAAGACAGGCTAAAGGTGGCCATTGTGTGGATGAAGGAATTCAGAAACCCAGCTGCCCAAGTCCCAAACAACAGCTGCACACAGCGAATCTTAGTCATGATGAGGGAGTAACGAAGGGGGAAGCATATGGCCACATAACGGTCATAAGCCATCACAGCCAGCAAGAAAACCTCAGTCCCAGCTAGGGCTATCAGGAAATAGAGCTGCAAAGCACCCCCAACAAAGGAAATTCTGTGGTCCTCAGTCAAGAGATTCTTGAGCATGTTGGGGACAGTAGCTGATGGGCAGAATATGTCCAGCAGCCACAGATTTGCCAACAGGTAATACATGGGAGTTTGAAGCTTTCTCTCAGTCACAATGGCCAACAGGATGACCCCATTACCCAATAAAGTGATCTGATAGATGATGGCAACGACCACAAAGAGTGGATAGCGCACCTCAGGTAGGTCAGAGAGCCCTATGAGGATGAACTGAGTCACTGTGGTAATATTGTAGATGTCCATCTCCTCTGTCCACAGGATGTTTCTAATGGAAATGAGAGCACAGAACGCAGATTAGAATGATAACACAGGGATCCTGTGTCTGAGAAACTGGGAGTAGAATAGAATGTGGTTGAAGGTTGTATGTGTTACCTCTCTTAATTATTATCACATCATGAGGGATCATGATCTTTTTTATGTGTTTAAGATTCCATTTGCAAGTATATTATTGAGTATATTTTGGCTATGCTGTTAAGAGATATTGGTCTGTAATTCTGTTTGTTGAATCTTCATGTGGTTTGAGTGGCCTCCTAGCATGAATTGGGCAATGTTCCTCCTGTTTCTGATTTGTGGAATAATTTCAGGCGTATTGGCATTAAATCTTTAAATGTCTGGTAGAATTCTGTACTAAAGCCTCCTGACCCTGGGCATTTTCTTTGTTGTTGTTATTGTTGGCGGACTTTTAATGATTGATTCTAGTTTACTGGGGCTTATAAGTCTATTTATAGACTTGGTACATCAAGAAAATCATTCCTTTCTTCTAGAATTTCCAATTTGATGGATTACAGGTTTGTAAAGGATGTCTTTTCAATTCTCTGAATTACCTTGATGTCTATTGTGTGGATTTACCTTTTAGACATTCTTAAACTTCTTTTTATTTATGCTATATCTGAAAATACAAAATCCATATTCCATCTCTGGAGGAAATTCACTGCGTAATTAAACAGACCTCGAAAATTCATGACTTTATTAATCATATAGAATCCTTATTTCACGATTCTTTAAAAACTTATCTATTTTTTGCATTATCTTAAATATTTGTTTTGTTTTATTCTGTTATGCCTTACTTCAATGTGTATGACATTAGACACTCCTTCAATCTAAATTAAGGTAGAGTTAGTATATTATGCAATTGCTTATTTCATATATTCTACTGTGTAATTTATGTATATATATATTCAATGGTAGATAAGACTTTAACACTAAAAATTATCAAAAGTATAGGAAAGCATAGCAACAATGAAATCATGAGTGCATGAATGACCTATGACTTCTTCAACATATATTTTACTTGGAAGAAATAAGTGTAGAAACACTCTTGTAATTTTTGACACCAAATCTTTAAGATATGAACAATAGCATTTTCATTAACATATGTGAAAGGATGATGTTAACTAAATTGTTCAGAAAAGCTTAATCAAAATTGTAGAAATTAATATTTTGTTTGGTGAATTTGAAAGAAAATTTTCTATAGTATCACATATTAGACAATTTGTAGCACAGCTGGTTAGAAGATAAATGAAAATGTACAGTCTATAATCTGACTCCTATTCATTTCCTGGTTAAATAATGAATATTTTCTTCAGTAAGTTAAAATGCAGAGAAACATAATACAAATAATATATAATTGTTTTATCTCCAAAATAAAAAAGATTTTTATCTTTTGCACGTATAATAAATTTCTATATTTAGGAGGCTAAGACCAGAGATTTGTAAATTTGAGGCCACCCTGAACTACAAAACAAACCCTGTTCCAAAATAAAAGAAAAAGGGAGAACACTGTAGTGTACTCCTCTTCATTCCTCAAGCAACAACAGATTTGGAACATAACTGCAGAATAAATAAACTTCTACTGCTAGTCTCTTTATGTCTTGAAATATAACAAATAAAAATTTTAAAACCATCACAAATATATGTATGTTATTATAAAGTTAGTGAAGGATGTTCCTGGGTGAAAAACAATGACTGGAACAAAAATTAATTATATCAATTATTAGTGTTTCTAATTTTCACAACCCTATGGAACTCTTAAATTTTATTCTATGTATTAATCTTTACAATAAAAAGATGTGCAAATAAAATAAGGCACTTTTATTGCAATAGCAACATCTTTAAGCAAACATTGTTTACTTGTGCAATAACTCGTTGTTTCCTCACACAAATTTAACTCTTTAAAACAAGAATTAAAAGAAATATATTTTAGGATATTCTGATTAAATAAACCTATCCTAATCTTCAGATCATAAAATCAATATATACCCAACAAAATCTAATAACACATTTTTCTTAACATTATACATTATAGTTTAAATATATTCTATGAAATTAATGATCTTTAATACACAGAACATGGCATTTCCTCACATGTAAAGAACATATATTAATCAACATTTTCACTCTTGTATTAATATAGCTTATTAACAATTTGTGAGGCAATTAAAAGTAAATATCTTTTATTGATAACATACTTCTCAGAAACAAGTACTAGAATCTTATGGAAGGATCAATAGTTTCCTAACTAGAGATTTAGGGATGCTTTATTAAATTCAATCTCTCCAAGTGTATTTTATGATTACTTGATGTACCTAAAAAATACAAACATACAGATGGAAATTAATAACAGAAAAATACATATAGAAAGCATAACATTTCTATTAAAATTGCCAATAATTCAGACCTTCTTACCATATCTGACATAACATTGCATATGGCAAATTCAAAAATAATATACAGGAAAATATATTCCTTTTTAGAATATTCAAGTTTCTATCACATAGGGAAATATAACACAAAATTTATCAAAACTTAAATTTATATAACTTAAATTATAGCACTTATAAAACTGTATTTTATTAGCATATGTAGCAATAGCATTAAAATATTCCATTTAAGTTACATTTAACATAGATTATGTTACCAATAAATAGTTTCAGAAAAACAAACTGGATGACCTAGCAAGTATCTCAGCCAAATATTGGACTGAGCACAAGGTCCTCCAATAAATGAGGACCTTGTGAAAAAAACCAAAGGAGCTGAAGGTACTTACAGCCCCATAGGAGGAACAACAATATGAACCAGCCAGTACCTCCCCACCCCAGAGCTCCCAGGGACTGGACAACAAACTGAAGAGTGTACATGGAAGGGCCCATGGCTCCAGCTGCAAGTGTAGCAAAGAATGCCTTTTTTGGACACCAAAGGGAGGAGAGGTCCTTGGTACCGAGGAAGCCTGATGCCCTAATATAGGGGAATGCCAGGACAGGGAAGTGGGAGTGAGTGGGTTGGTAACCAGGGGCAGGGAAGATGGGAAAGGGGATTTTCAGAAGGGAATCCAGGAAAGGGAATAACATTTGAAATGCAAATAAAGTATCTAATAAGAAAAGGAAAAGAAAAAATTACTTCAGTAGGTAAAAACCAAATTAACACTTGTTCTCAGGACTCACACTGGGGGCTAGTCCATAATTTATATATTCCCATTCTCTCCTTAGGGAATCAGGATAATAACTCTTGAGAGAATAACTACATTACTGCCAAGTTAGGAATAGGGACACAAAACTAATTAATTTGCTATAAATTTTAATATTATTCTATATTACATGGGTGCCATTTCATTCCTTGTAATAGCCAGTGGGCATATCCCACCTGGAATGAACTTGGCCAATAGTAATTATGTAATAAGACATTTATGTTGTGGTTTTCAAGAGTACCTTCTGTAAATAACAATGACTTTCCCTGGTATAAAACTTTGAACTTGCTTTACAGACTATGGTAAAATAGAAGGGTTTATAGTAATGATATTGCCAAAGTAAGGTATACATTGGTGAGAGGAAACTACAATTTGTGATTACAGGAATCATTCATTGAACATATCACATTTCCTGTAAATACTTTCTCTTTATTATAGAGCAAAATTGTTACTATACTTATTCATTAGCACACAAGTTATCTAATAGAAACTTTGTGCCATCAACATGAAAGAACTGCTGTGAACATAGACACAAACTCATTTGAATATGCAACTATTTAACTGTATTCTTATTTTTTATATTTTTCTTACTTGTTCAATTTATATTCAGATCACTGCACCTCTCCCTGTTACCATTTCCTACAATCCTTCCCATATCCTCCTCCCCCTTCTTCTCCAAGCAAGAGGAGTTGCCCATGGGTATTCTTCCCACTCTGGCACTTCAAATTTTTGCAAGCCTAGGGGGTTACTCTCCCACTGACATCAAACATGACAGTCTGGCTAGTGGAACATAACCAAGGTACAGACAACAACTTTTGGGATAACCCATGTACTGGTTGTTCAGGACCCACATGTAGGTCAAGTTGCACATCTGCTACATATAAGCAGGGAGGACTAGATCCAGCACTTGTATGTTCATTGGTTGCTGGTTTATACTCTGAAACCTCCAAGTTTCCAGATTAGCTGACTCTGTTGGTCTTCCTGTGGAGTACCAATTCCCTTCAGTACCTGAAATCCTCCCTATTTTTACATAAGAGTCTGAAATCTCCATCCACTAAGTGGCTGTGGCTGTCTATATCTGTCTGAGTCAGATGCTGAATGGAACCTCCCAGAGTACAACATACTCATGTCTGCAAGCATAACAGTATCATTAGTAGTGTTATGGATTGGTATTTACCATGGAATAGATATCAAGTTGGGTTGGATAACTGTTGGCCATTTCCTCAATCTCTGATCCATCCCTCATGACTGCATTACTTGTAGGGTTGAAAATTTTTTGAGGGGGTTGGTGTCTCCGTCTGATCCCAGAGATGGCTCCTACCAATTCACCCCTGTCAATTGCAGATTTTCATTCATTTTCATGGTCATCAAGCAGTCTATCTGGTTGTACCCAACACCAGATCCTGTTTTGTTTTCTTTTTTCTTTCTTTGTTTTATTGTGTTTTCTTTTCTGTTCTTTTGTTTTTGAGACAAGGTTTCTCTGTGTAGCCCTAGCTGTCCTGGAACTCATTCTCTAGATAAAGCTTCCCTCAATCTCAGAAATCTGGCTGCCTCTGCATCCCAAGTAGCAGGATTAAAGGAGTGTGCCAACACTGTCGGGTCCCAACACCAGATCATAAATTCCCCATTACCCTCCCCCATCCCACCTCTCTTTCAGTTCCATTACTCTACCTCTCTCTAATGACTATTCCTCCACTGTAAGTGAGATTCAAGCTCCCTGACTTGGGAATTTATTCTGGTTTAGGTTCTCTGGGTCTATTGATATGATGTAACCCAGAATGTGTATTTTATGGCTAATATCCACTTATAAGTGAGTACATACCATGGATGTCCTTTTGTGACTGGGTTACCTCATACAAGGTGACATTCTCAATTTCAATCTATTTTCCTGCAAAATTCATCATGGCCTATTTTTTTTTCCTGGAAAATAAATTTTACTTGAAAATTTGGAAGAGTGAAGTAATTTAAATGATAATTTAAACATTTTATACTTAAAAATATACAGCTATTTTGTGAAATAGTATATTTTTTTTTATTTTCTATATTCTTTGTTTACATTCCAAAGGCTTTCCCCTTTCCCAGTTACCCCCCGCCATATGTCCCATAATTCCTCTCCCCGCCCCATGCTATTCCCCACTCTTCCCCCCCCCACGATTTCTCTGTTCTGGGTCTATAATACTGGATCCAATCTTTACAGGCCCAGGGTCCTCTCCTTTTTTTCTTCTTGAGAGTCATTTGACTTGCTAATTGTGCCTTGAGTATTTAGGGCTTCTGGGCTTATTAATATCCACTTATCAGTGATTGCATTTCATGTGTATTCTTTTGTGATTGGGTTAGCTCACTTAGGATGATAGTTTCCAGATCTAACCATTTACCTACAAATTGCATGAATTCATTATTTTTAATTGCTGAGTAGTACTCCATTGTATAAATATACAACATTTTCTGTATCCATTCCTCTTTTGAGGGATATCTGGGCTCCTTCCAATTTCTGGCTATTATAAACAAGGCTGCTATAAACATAGTGAAACATGTGTCTTTGTTGTATGCAGAGGAATCCTCTGGGTATATGCCCAGGAGTTGTATGCCAGGGTCCTCTGGGAGTGGCATGCCCAATTTTCTGAGGAACCGCCACACTGATTTCCAGAGTGGTTTTACCATTTTGCAATCCCACCAACAGTGGAGGAGTGTTCCTCTTTCTCCACATCCTCGCCAGCACTTGTTGTCTCTCGAGTTTTTAATCTTAGCCATTCTGACTGGAGTGAGGTGGAATCTCAGGGTTGTTTTGATTTGCATTTCCCTGATGACTAATTTCTGTAAGGCAAAGGACACTGTCAGAAGGACAAAACGGCAACCAACAACGTGGGAAATGATCTTCACCAACCCCACATCCGACAGAGGGCTAATATCCAATATATACAAAGAACTCAAGAAGTTAGACCCCAAAGAACCAAATAACCCTATCAAAAAATGGGGTACAGAGCTAAACAAAGAATTTTCACCAGAAGAAATTCGGATGGCCGAGAAACATGGCCTTATTTTTATTTTTAATTGCTGAATAACATCCCATGGTGTCTTGAATAACATCGAGGTTGTTTACAGTTTCTGGCTATTATGAATAAAGCTGCTGTGAACATGATTGAGCCTTAGTGAGATGTTGGAGTATCTGTTAAGTATATGGCCAAGAGTGGTATAGTTGGCTCTTGAGATAGAACTATTTCCAGTTTTCTGAGAAAATGCCAAATTGATTCCCAAATTGTGTTCAGAAGTTTGCACTCCCACCAGCAGTGGAGGGATGTTCCCCTTGTTCCCCATATTCACTAGCCTGTGCTATCCCTTGAAGTCATTCAGTTCATCCTGACTGCTCTTAAGCTCCTTACTGTATTTCTTCTGTAAAGCCAACTCTGCTTAGAACCGAGCAATATGGCCTTGGGACAGCTGCCATCCAAGCTCCTGGTTCTCCTGGATGAGCATTTGGCACTTCACCATTAACTTTTTGCCTGTTTGGAATTGATTAAGAGAGAACTTAAGTCACCCTTCTTAAAACTGCACTTAAACGTTGGGGCATGCTGGAACATTTATCTTCTACTCATCTCAGATTCCATTATCTCCAAAGGAAAATTCAAACTGGAGACGTATAGATGAAAACATTCACCTCCGGGATTGAATGGAAGCATACAGAATATAATGCCTCATGTATCTAAATGAGCAAATGAGTTTGCTAGAAATGATCACTATACCTTTTTCAATTCACAGAACATCTCACTTGGGCTTGCCCAGAGTTCCAACACATTATTTCCCCAGTCTTCACAAGGCAGGCAACTTGTGAGATTGTCTGCCAATATGTTCTACTGCAATATCCAGGGGCCAAATATCAAGTCTCCTTGTCTTTCATACCATCTGGAATAGTCTTTTAAGCGAGACAGCCTTTTCCTTCACTTTGAAGAGCACAGAATAATTTTTCCAAAGTGTTGATCTGCTCTCCATATCCCCCCAAAGTAAAATATTGAGTACAACAAGATTATCAGAGTATTCCTTGAATTTAAAAAAAAAAAACAACTATTTCAAGGCACATTTAATTTAATATCAAGAATTCGATACAAAAGACCCCAAATACAATGAAGGAACACATTCCCCCATTTAACACCAAAAACAATGCTGTTTAACATGTGCTTGCTGAATGAGATGAGGGTTTACTGAATAATGGGTGTCTTATCACAGCCAAATACCATATACAATCTAGTTGTGAAATGAATGAGTATAATGCTTCAAACGGTTTAAACCTGAAGTCTGAGACCACTCCTTCACGTTTATACAGTCTTCAGTTAAGGTTATCTACTGTTTCCACACCATTCGAAAAACAAACCAATGATAAAAACCACATAGATTTAAGGCTCCATTATAATATAGAGCTCAGAGCTAAATGGATAAATATATATGCTCTACCTGTACTGGTAGCTCTGATATGATTATCTCACAGCTATTAGAAGTTGGTTCTTAGCAAGTAAATCCCTTAAGGGCAAAATTCACCTCGTTTGAATTTTGACCCAGTTGTTCAACAGTCATGAAGTCCACAGTCTTATTGGTATAACTGATGTACAGTGTCTCTAAGTCACTGTGCTCATGGTTAAGAGCAATGCATATTCCATTTTTACATTTTACTGGAATTTTACATGTTCAATTCATAATTTAAAACTTCTAGGTTTTCAATCCTCTAAACTGTCTGAAGACACAGTGTGCCACAGACTTAAGACTTCTGCTTTTCCCTCTATTTTCTTCAAACAGAAACATTTCTCAAGTATTTACATGTCCTAGAAGGGAAATTTTTCAGAGTTGTCCTCTTCTTTGGAATAGTCTGATGGCATCAGGCCTCTGAAGCAAGGGGAAGGGGAAGAGAAAGAAGCTGAAACACAACGTACATCTGGTAAGTTTTACATTAACCATTACAAGCTGGACAGTAAAAGAATGTGGCTTTTTTGGCTCAAAAAGTCTGAGTCTTGGTGTGGAAGCCAGTACTTGACTGTCTGTCCCACTACAGCTTTCTCGAGGTGGGACTGTCAGCGAAGTCTTGACTGGGGAGTATGATTTGTTTACCTATCAGGCATGAACTTGCAGACACTCAGTTCATTTTGGGCTTGTTCCAGTTTTAGTCTGTTCCAGTTAACCTTTCATTTTTAGGAAAAACAAGTTAATCGCTGGGTCTACCATTGTTTATCTCAGCTGGACCACACTCGGCTGCTGAACTTGCTTGAGGTACTTCATTTGAGTAGTGCACTCTTGTATGTCCTGCTCCTTGGTTGCTAGCTGCACGACAAGAATGTTCTCCCTGCGTGCAGCCTCCTGCTGTTGCTGCCTTAGTTTTTCTTCAGATTCCCTTAAACCAGTCTCATTTGAGTCACGTTTGAGTTAAGGTCTCTACTTTCCCTCCAAAACTTAAGCGTATGCTTCATATTGTTTCCATCTTAGAATTAATTCACTCCGTGACATAACTTTGAAGTCTGTTTCAATGAGTGGGATCTTTGTGGGAAGAGGTTCTTTGCTGGTCATCTTGCACCCAGAGATGTGCCTCTAGGGCATGCCTCATCAGTCACCATCCTTGGAGCCTCCAGCGAAAAGCAACGAGGAGAGGTCGGCCCAGTCCGCTAGGGGCGCAGGGCCACAGAGAGGCAGTGGCACTCCGTGGCTGCACCCAGATGGTCTGCAGAGGCCTGTACCTGCCCCGTAGGAGCTCGGCAAACTCAGTAGTGCTGGGGAGGGAAGCAGCTGGAGAGAAGGGCAGAACCGCGAATTCGGAAGTCACACCTGAGGCATCTCAGGATGGGGGTCACTGCTGGCCACGCTTGGCGAGGCCACCTGCAGCTGCAGTGCTTTCCTATATTTTTTAATATTAAATTATTTTATTTACTTACATTACAAGCTTTGCCCCCATTCCCAGTCACCTGTCCCTGGATTCTTCACCCTACCCCCTTTACTTTCATCCCTGTGAGGGTGTTCCACCACTACCCCATGCACCTACACCTTACCCCCACAATCATGCCTCTTCCCTGGGACATCAAGTTTCCACAGAACTGAGTGCTCTTTTCCCACATACAATGCAGAGGTCATACAATGCAGTCCTCTGCTACACATTCCTGGCATCGAGTATCATGCCATATATGCTCCTTGGTATTTTTTCTTATTCTCTGAGAGATCTGAGGGGTCAGGTTTAGTTGGCACTGTTATTCTTCCTATAGGGTTGCAATCCCCTTTAGATCCTTCAGTCCTTCCTCTAATTCTTCCATATTGGTCTCCAATCTTAATCCAATTTTTGGCTGAAAGTATCTGCATTTGTCTCAGTCAATTTCTGGTAGAGCCTTGCAGTGAACAGCCATGCCAGGCTCCTGTCTGAACACACAATATAGACTCAGTAATAGTGTCAGAATTTGGTATGTGTGCATGGGATGGATCCCAAGTTGGACCAGTCACTGGGTGGCCTTTTTATCATTCTCTGCTCCATTTTGTACCTGCATTTCCTTTACACAGAAACAATCCTGGCTTAAAATTTTTAAATAAAGGTGGATGACCTCCTGCCTCAAGGGGAGGTCATGTCTATCTGCTGTAGGTGGTCTCTTCTAGCTCCATTTCCTCACTGTTGGGCATTTCAGTTAAGGTCAACCCCAATGAATCCTAGCAGCATCTCACATCCCAAGTCACTGAAACTTTCTACAGGTTCCCTCTGCCCTCCAACCCTCACTGCTGCAAATTTTGATTCATTCTCCTGGTCCTCTGGGGGTCCCTCCTGTCTCTCCCAATACTTCATCCTGCTTCTATTTTTCCTTCCCCCTCCCTTCACAAACCCAGTTTCTCCCTTGTCTCTGCTTCTCAGGATTATTTGGTTCCCATTCTCAGTGGGTTACAGGTAGTACTGAACAAACAAACAAACAAACAAACAAACAAAATTAAAACACATTTGACAAAAAGAAATAGAAATTATAGAAGGAAAAATGAAATCTAATGAAGAGACCCTTGGTCCACCTAACCAACTAAGAGAGAGGAGAAGAACACATACACATACACACACAGAGAGAGACAAGAGACAGAAACATAGAGAGATGGAGGGAGGGAAGTAGAAGGAGAAAGAGAGGGGGAGAGAGAGAGAGAGGGGGGAGGGAGGGAGAGGGAGAGGGAGAGGGAGAGGGAGAGATGGTTCAATTTCTGTCTTCAACTGGAGACTATCCTCTGCCATAGGGTTCCATACCCTGGTGGCCCAGGAAGACAGCTAGACTCCCAGGAGTGCAGACAGGCCTGTGAACCCAGGTATCACCACACCTGATACTGAGAGAAACCTGCCCAGAACACTCAGAATACAGGAACCAAGGAGCAGCCTGGGACAGGAGCCTTCCAATTTCCTTCTGTGACAAGAGCAGATCCTGAGCCACAGAGCTACATAGACAAACACCAACAGGAGAGAGCTGGTATCCTAGGAGTGCCCACACCTGGGAGCACAGAGCTGACCCTGACCCTGGACCACAGCTTTCCATATCTAAATTCCTGTGGAGAGAACTGGTCTCCCAGGAGTATTGACACAGGTATGCAGGACAGACAAGCCACTTTCAAAGACAGCAAGATCAGCTAACACTGGAGATAACCATATGGAGAAAGGCAGCTCAAGAACACAAGCAACAGAAACCAAGGCTATTTTACATCATCAGAACCCAGTGTTTCCACCACAGTGAGCCCTGGTTACTACAACACACGAGAAAAGTAAGACTCTGATTTAAGTTTTGCTTAATTCCTCACATATCATGAGGATGATAGAGGACTTTAAGAAGAATATAAAAATCTCCTTTAAAGAAATACAAGAGAACACAGATAAATAGGTAGAAGACCTTAAAGAGGAAACACAAAATTACTTAAAGAATTACGAGAAACACAATAAAATAGGTGAAGGAACTGAACAAACCCATACAGGATTAAAATGGAAATAGATCAATAAAGAAATCACAAAGTGAGACAACTCTGGAGATAGAAAACCTAGGAAAGACATCAGTAGTCATAGATGCGAACATCACAAAAAGAATACAAGAGATTGAAGAGAGACTCTCAGGTGCAGAAAATACCATAGAAAACACTGACACAACAGTCAAAGAAAATGCAAAATGGAAAAAGCTCCAAACACAAAACATTCAGGAAATCCAGAACAGAATGAGGAGACCAAATGTAAGGATAATAGGTATAGAAGAATAGTAAGATTCCCAACTTAATGAGAAAGTAAATGTCTTCAACAAAATTATAGAAGAAAACTTCCCTTATCTGATGAAAAAGATGCCCATGAACATACAAGTAGCCTACAGAATTCCAAATAGATTGGACCAGAAAAAAATTACTCCCATCACATAATAATCAAAATACCAAATGTACTAAACAAAGAAAGAATATTGAAAGCAGAAAGGGGGAAAGCTCAAGAAACATATAAAGGCAGACCTGTCAGAATTACACCAAATTTCTCACAAGAGAATATAAAAGGTAGAAGATCCTGGAAAGATCTCATACAGACCCTAAAAGAACAATAATGCCAGCCCAGACTATAGTACCCAGCAAAACCCTCAATTACCATGGATGGAGAAATCAAGATATCCCATGATAAAACCAAATTTACACAATATCTTTCCACAAATCCAGATCTAAAGAGGATAATAGAAGGAAAAGACCAACATTAGGAGGGAAACAATACCCTACAAAAAGCAAGAAAGTAATCTTCTTTAAACAAACCCAAAAGAAGATAACCACACAAACATAAGAATAACATCAAAAATAACAGAAAGCAGCAATCACTATTCCTTAATATCTCATAATATCAATGGACTCAATTCCCCAATAAAAAGATACAAACTAACAAACTGGATTCCCAAAAAGAACCCAGCATTTTTCTGCATACAAGAAACACACCTCAGTAGCAAAGACAAACACTATCCCATTTTAAAGGGCTGGAAAATCATTTTTCAAGTAAATGGTCCCAGGAAAGAGGCTGGAGTAGCCATTCTAATATCACATAACATCAACTTTCAACCAAAAGTCATCAAAAAAAGATAAGGAAGGACACTTCATAGTCATCAAAGGAAAAATCTAACAAAAAGAACTCTCAATTCTGAACATCTATACTCTAAATACAAAGGTATCCATATACGTAAAAGAAAATTTACTGAAGTTCAAAGCACATATAGCACATCACACAATATTAGTAGAAGACTTCAACACCCCACTCTCACCAATGGACAGATCAGGGAAATACAAAATAAACAGAGACACATTGAAACTAATTTAACATTATCTATAGAACATTTCATCCTAAATCCAAATCATATTCCTTATTCGTAGCATTCATCATATCTCCTCCAAAATTGACCATATAATTGGTCACAAAACAGATCTGAACAGATATAAGATGGTTGAAATAAGCCCATGCTTCCTATCAGATCACAACAGATTAAGGCTGTTCTTCAATAGCAACAGAAACAACAGAAAGTCCACATATACATGGAAGCTGAACAACACTCAACTCAGTGATAACTTGATCAAGCATGAAATAAAGAAAGAAATTAAAGACTTTTTAGAATTTAGTGAAAATGAACCACCAAAGGGACATAATAAAAGCAGTCATAAGAGGGAAACTCATAGTTATGAATGCCTCCAAAAAGAAAATGGAGAGAGTATATACTAGCAGCTTGACAGCACATCTGAAAGCTCTAGAATAAAAAGAAGCAAATGCACACAACAGGAATAGATAGCACAAAATAAATCAAACTCATGGCCGAAATCAAACAAGTAGAAACAGAAGAAAAAAAAAACTATACAAAGAATCAACCAATCTAGGTGCTGGTACTTTGAGAAAATCAACAAGATAGATAGACTCTTAGCCACACTAGCCAGGGGACACAGAGACAGTAACCAAATTAACAAAATCAGAAATGAAAAAATGTCATAACTGAAGGAACTGAGGAAACTGAGGAAATCCAAAAAAAAACTCAGATTCTACTTCGAAATCCTTTTCTCAACAAAACTGGAAATTTTTGATGAAATGGACAATTTCCTAGATAGATACCAGGTACCAAAGTTAAATCAGGATCAGATAAATGATCTAAACAGTCCCATAACCCCTCATGAAATATCAGGAGTAAGCAACAGTCTCCCAACCAAGAAAAACCCAGGGTTTAGTGCTGAGTTCCATCAAACCTTCAAACAAAACTTAATGTCAATTCTCTCCCAAACTATTGTGCAAACAGAGGAACACTACCCAATTCGTACTGTGAAGCCACAATTACTCTGATACCTAAACCAAACAAGGACCCTACCGAAAAGGAGAACTTCAGACCAATTTCCGTTATGAATACTGATCCAAAATACTCAAACATCTCTCACAAACTGAACCCTAGAATATATCAAAATGACCATCCATCATGATCAAGTAGGCTCCACTCCAGGGATGCAGGGATGGTTCAATATAAGGAAATTCATAAAAGTAGTCCACTATATAAACAAACGCAAACAATAAAACCACATAATCGTTTCATTAGATGCTTAGAAAGCATTTGAAACAATCCAACACCCCTTTATGATAAAAGCCTTAAAAAGATCTGAAATTAAAGGCCCGTACATAAACATATTGAAAACAATATACAGCAAACCAGTAGCCAACATCATACTAAATGGAGAGAAACTTGAAGCAATCCCACTAAAATCAGGTACTAGACAAGGCTACCCACTCTCTCCCTACCTATTCAATATAGTACTTGAAGTTTGAGCCAGAGCAATTGGACAACACAAAGAAGTCAAATGGATACAAATTGAAAAGAAATAAGTAAAAATATCACTATTTACAGATGATATGATAGTGTACTTAAGTGACCCCAAAAATTCCACCAGAGAACTCCTGAGCCTTCAGCAAAGTGGCCAGATACAAAATTAATTCAAACAAATCAGTGACCTTCCTCTACTCAAAGGATAAAAAGGTTGAGAAAGAAATTAGAAAAACAACTCCCTTCACAAGTCACAAATAATACAAAATACCTTGGTGTGACTCTAAACAAGTTAAAGATCTGTATGACAAGAATTTCAAGTCTCTGAAGAAAGAAATCGACAAAGATCTCAGAAGATGGAAAGATCTCCCCTGCTCATGGATTGGCAGGATTATTGCAGTAAAAATGACCATCTTGCTGAAAGGAATCTCCATATTCAATGCAATCCCTGTCAAAATTCCAACTCAATTCTTCATAGAGTTAGAAAGAGCAATTCTCAAATTCATCTGGAATAACAAAAATCCCAGGATAGGGAAAGCTATTCTCAACAATAAAAGAACTTCTAGGGGAATCAGCATCCTGGACCTCAAGCTGTACTACAGAACAATAGTGATAAAAAATGCATGGTGCCATTACAGTGGCAGTGTAGTAGCTATTCCTGGTTGTCAACTTGACTATATCTGGAATGAACTACAACCCAGAATTGGAAGGCTCTTCTATGATCCTAATCTAGAGGCCCAGAGATAAAAGTTTCTGACCTGGATCTTGGCATGGAGATCTTGAACCATAATGTCCATGAATTCTAGAAGATTAAAACAAGGAGATCACTGAGTTCAAGGTCATCTGAGATTAAAGGTGTGGTAGCACATGCCCTTAATCTGAGCCACGCCCTCTGCTGAAGAACTGCATAAGAACTTTGGAAGAAAGACTCACTCACTCTTCCTTACCCGCTTGCCTCATGGGACTGAGCAACTGCTAGATCCTTGTAATTCTATCCACAGCTGCTGCTGACCATTCTTGGGGAATTGGATTACAAACTGTAAGTCATCTACAAATTCCCTAACTATATAGAGACTACCCATATGTACTGTAGAAAACCCTGACTGATACAGAAGTTGGTACTGGGAGCGGGGTATTGCTGTGATAGGCCTGACCATGCTTTTGTTTGAAAGAATATGGATTTCGGGACTTTGGATTTGGAAAACCTTAGAATGCTTTAAGTGGGCCTTAATGGGCCAACTCAGTAGGAATATGTAAGACAGTGTTGCTGAGGGTTATTTGAACTATGTAGGCCTGATGGCCCAAGAGGTTTCAGTGAAGATGAACTTTAATATGTGGCCCAGAGACTTTTTTGTGAAGCTTTAGTGAAGAACATGGCTGCTTTTTGCCATTGTCTAAAAAGACTGCCTAAGGCTAAGGTAAAAAAAACTTAATTGCATCTACAAAGGAAGTCTCAAGAAAGCCCAACAGAGACTTTGTTCTCTGGTTAAGTCTGATGGAGAGCATTTTGAGCAAACACAGCAAGCTAAGAAAGGAAAAGTACAAAATATATAGTTTGAGAATTAAAGGGACTCCAGGAAGTGAAATGAAGCTGAATTCAAGGATATTAAACTGAATTAAAGGAGTAGTGTCCTTGGGGCAAGATCACACCCAGGTAAATTTGAGTCCAGGCTAGGTAGTACAAGCCTTTAAACCCTGGAGGCAAAGATAAACAGATCTCTGTGTTCAAGGACAGCCTAGAACAGAGCAAATTCTAGGTGAAGAAAAACTGAAATCCAGACTTGGTGGACCACACCTTTAATCCCAGTGCTTAGGAGACAGGCATGCAGATCTCTTGATTTCAAAGTCAGTCTATGGAGCAAGATTCAGGACAGCCAACTTAGGCAGTGAAGGAGCTGGGGAAAAGGAAGCTAGTGGTAATGTAATAGAACAAGGGGCCAGTGTTCCAGCTCCTGCAAGTAGCAGCTTCAGCCATGTGTCTCTGGCTTTATATTCAGAAGAAGGAGACTACTGGGACAATCAATGCTGGTTAGCTGGAGCTAAGGAATTATTGGTCCTTAAGAAAAGACCAGCATCACTGAGGTGAAATCCTCTGGGAAGTGTTTTCTGAGTACACAAAGAAGCTGTGTTCCAGAGATAGCCAAGGTTGTACCTCATGCTGCATCTGTACTTTATAATGTTACATAGATGATACTGGTTATGAAGGCATGTAGGAATCATGAAGAGCGGATGAGGCTTGGGACTATGAGAAGCCATAGAAGACCATTGGTGAAGTTGCAGCCTCAGTCGTAGCTGATGGCCCAGGACTGAAGGAGTCAAACAAAGGATTTGAGTCTTAGTCCCATGAAGAGAGTCTATGAGAGAGAGACTATTTGTGACTCCAAGTTGCAGCAGAAGATCCAGCATATTGGAAATAACAGTACCATGGAATGGCCTCCAAGATCAGGAACTACAGTGGAGTGCATCAACCTGAACTTAAAGTGCTACAGAGGGCAGATGGAGAAGTGATCCCTGTGCTTTTATGGAGTCCAGAAAATCATGTGTAGATCTCAGACATTGGAACAAGAAGCTGTGAAGCTGAAATTGACTTGGGGTACCCAAGATATTAAAGATGCCAGAGCCAGGATGCCTGCCAAGGAAAGCTGCTAACAGGGAGTGGAAAAAGCCCAGAAGAAAAAACCTTGTTGCAGTCAACAAAGATGAAAAAGGAGTTAGAGATCTGAAGACTGCTTTGCCATCAGACATGGAGATAAAGAGTTTGGACTTTGCCCAGCTGGTTTCCTGTCTTGCTTGAGGATTACATTTAGGTGATTGGATGAATCTCAAAAGAGACCTTGAACTTTGGACTTTTAATACTGTTGAGACTGCTCTAGACTATAGGGACTTTCGAAGTTGGACAAAATGTATTTTGCATTATGCTATGTTTAAGTATGGCCCCCATAGACTCATGTTTGAACAACCCTATGGGAGCCAGGGAGTGGAATGTGATGGTTCGTATATGATTGGCCCAGGGAGTGACCCTATTAGGAGGTGTGGCCTTGTTGTAGTAGGTGTGTCACTATAGGTATGGCCTTAAGACCCTCACCCTGGCTGCCTGGAAGTCAGTCTTCCACTAGCAGCCTTCAGATGAAGATGTAGAACTCTCAGCTCCTCCTGCACCATATCTGCCTGGATGCTGCCAAGTTTCTGCCTTGATGACAATGGACTGAACCTCTGAGCCTGTAAGCCAACCCCAATTAAATGTTGTCTTTTATAAAACTTGCATTGGTCATGGTGTCTGTTTACAGTAGTAAAACCCTAACTAAGACAATTGGATATTTTACTTATTTACATTTCAAATGTTATGCCCCTCCCCAGTTTTTCCTCTGCAAATGCACATGCTGTATTCTATCTCCCTTTACTCTGCTTCTGTGAGGGTGCTACTCAAGCCACTCACCCACTCCTGCCTCATTAGCATTCCTCTATACTGGGGTATCAAGCCTTCACAGAACCAAGCACCTTCCCTCACGTTGATGCCACATAAGCCTCCTTCAGGTCTTTCCCTAATTCCTCCACTAGGGTCCCTCTGCTCAATTCGAAAGTTGGCTATGAGCATCTATGTCTGTATTGTCAGAATCAGGCAAAGCCTCTTAGGAGACAGCTGTATCAGGCTCCTGTCAGCAAGCACTTCTTGGTATCAGCAATAGTGTATGGGTTTGGTGTCTGCATGTGGGATGGATCCCCAGGTGGAGTAGTCTCTGGATGTCCTTTCTTTCAGTCTCTGCTTTACTCTTTGTCCCTGTATTTCTTTTAGACAGGAGCAATTCTGGGTTAAAATTTTGGAAATGGGTGGCCCTATCACTCAACTGGGTGAGGGGCATGACTGACTACTGTTTATCGTCTCAACAGGTTCTTCCTGACCTTTGTGGGACATTTCAGTTAATGTCATGCCCAGGGAGTCCTGGGAGGCTCTTGCTTTCCTGGCATCTGGAACTTTCTGGTTGCTACTCCCAGTTCCCCATGCCCCATTGCTACATACCTCTGTTCACTTTCCTGTCCCTCAGCACCCAAGAGGAGAACAACACATCAGCAACTAAACAAAGAAAGACTATTAAGGGCAGCAAGAGAAAAAGGCCAAGAAACATATAAAGGAAGACCTATCAGAATTACAACAGACTTCTCACCTGAGACCATGAAAGCTAGAAGATCCTGGGCAGATGTCATGCAGACTCTAAGAGAACACAAACTTCAGCCAGAACTACTATACCCAGCAAAACTCTCAATCGCCATAGATGGAGAAACCAAGGTAATCCATGACAAAACCAAATTTGCACATTATCTTTCCACAAACCCAGCCCTACAAAGGATAATAGGGGGAAAACACCAACACAAGGATGGAAACCACACCCCAGAAGAATCAATATAGAAACCCCCTCTCATCAAACACAAAAGAAGATAACCACGCTAATATACAAAAAAATAACATCAAAAATGTCGGGAAGTAATAATTACTATTCCTTAATATCTCTTAACATCAACGGACTCAATTCCCCAATAAAGAGACATAGACTAACAGACTGTATATGGAAACAGGACCCTACATTTTGCTGCATAGAGGAAACACATCTCAGTGTAAAAGAAAAACACTACCTTAGAGTAAAAGACTGGAAGACAATTTTACAAGCAAATGGTCTCAGGAAACAAGCCGGAGTAGCCATTCTAATATTAAATAAAATTGACTTCCAGCCTAAACTCATCAAAGAGACACAAAAGGTCACTTCTTGCTAGTCAAAGGAAAAATTCACCAAGAAGAATTCTCAATACTGAACATCTATGCAGCAAATGCAAGAGCACCCTTATTCATAAAAGAAACTCTACTAGAGCTTAAAGCACACATTACACCTAACACAATAATTGTGGGTGACTTCAACACTTGCATATCTTCAAGGACTGATCAGGAAACCAGAAACTAAACAGGCACACAGTGAAACTAATTGAAGCTTTAGATCAATTGGATTTAACAGATATATATAGAACATTTCATCCGAAAGCAAAAGAATATATCTTTTTCTCAGCACCACATGGTACCTTCTCCAAAATCGATATATAAGTGGTCACAAGACAGATATCAACAAATACAAAAAGAGCAAACTAATCCCATGCCTCCTATCAGATCACTATAGAGTAAAAGTGGTCTTCAATAGCAAGAAAAACAACAGGAAGCCCACATACACATGGAAACTGAACAATACTCTACTCAATGACATCTTGGTCAAGGAAGAAATAAAGAAAGGAATCAAAGACTTTTTAGAATTTAATGAAAGTGAAAATACAACCTATCCAAATCTATGGGACACAATGAAAGCAGTGCTAAGAGGAAAACTCATTGCACTGCGTGCCTCCAAAATGAAACTGGAGACAGCAGACACTAGCAGCTTAACAGCACACCTGAAAGCCCTGGAACAAAAATAAGCTAATTCACCCAGGAGGAGTAGAAGACAGGAAATCATCAAACTAAGGGCTGAAATCAATCAAGTAGAAACAAGGAACCATACAAAGAATCAACCAAACCAGGAGCTGGTTCTTTGAGAAAATCAACAAGATAGATAAACCCTTAGCCAGACTAACCAATGGGCACAGAGACAGTATCCAAATTAACAAAATTAGAAACAAAAAGGAGGATATAACAACAAAAACTGAGGAAATTCAAAAAATCATCAGATTCTACTACAAAAGCCTATACACAAAGCAAATGGAGAATCTGGAGGAAGTGGACAACTTCCTAGACAGAGACCAAATACCAAAATTAAATCAGGATCAATTAGATCAGCTAAACAATCCCATAACCACTAGAGAAATAGAGGGGGTTATAGAAAGTCTCCCAACCAAAAAAAGCACGGGAACAGATGGTTTTAGTGCAGAATTTTATCAGATTTTCAAAGAAGACCTAACACCAATACTCTTCAAACTATTCCACAAAATAGAAACAGAAGGAACACCCCCCAACTCGTTCTACGAAGCCACAATTATGCTGATACCAAAACCACACAAAGAACCAACAGAAAAGAGATCTATAGGCCAATTTCCCTTATGAATATTGATGCAAAAATACTAAATAAGCCCATCCAGCCGGTAGCAGGTCAGCCATACCTAGCCAGCCTGCCAGGTACTGAGACCCTGCCGGCGGAACCAGGTACCAGAGACAGCCCGAGTTTAAGACCTCCGGGGACTCAGGTCTGGGGCAGGAACTGCGCACAGCCTAGCAGTTTGGAGTACAGCAGCCGTGCCTGCACTCTGCGCTCGCAGGCCAGACCCCAAACCCCCTGCAGGCAGCGCCATCTTGTCTGCAGCTTCCCATCAAGCCGGTAGCAGGTCAGCCAGACCTAGCCAGCTTGCCAGGTGCTCAGACCCTGCCCACGGAACCAGGATAAGCAACAATTCTTGTTTATTAAGAAGAGTGAGGACCAGCTATAGCGGCAAGCCTCCATATTGCAACCAGGACACAGCTGGAAAGGTGCAGATAGAGACTCCGTCTGGGGCTAGAGCAGGGAGAGCTGCTAAGCTCTCGCCCACAGGCGGGCCCAGGCGCCTAGGCTCTGCAGCACTTCCCTGCGAGCTTAGGCCGTGCACCGAGGCAGCCGGAACCACCCAGCTCCCCAGGAGCCCGGACCAGCGATAGCGGCAGGCCTCCATACTGCAACCAGAACACAGCTGGAAAGGAACAGGTAGACAGATTCCATCAGGGGCTACCACGTGGGGGGATCTGCTAGGCTCTCGCTACTAGGCAGGCCCAGCAGCACCTGCCGAGGCTCTGCTGCACTCCCCCACACTTCCCGGAGTCCTCAGGCCATGCACAAAGTCAGCGGGTGGCAGCCAGCTCCTGATCCCGTTGAGCAGAAATCACGCATAACCACCAGTAGAGAAACAACAGGTAAGCCCAGCCTCATAGGAGATTCAAACACCAGCCAGTGACAACAAGGTCAACTAACACCAGAAATAACCAGATGGCAAAAGGTAAACGAAGGAATGTCACTAACAGAAATCAAGACAACATGACAGCATCTGAACCCAGTTCGCCAACAACAGGAAGCCCTGGATACCCCAAAACACCAGAAAAACAAGACTTGGATATAAAATCACTGGTCAGGATGCTGGTAGCTGAACACATAGAAAAATCTCGTAAAGAAATAGAAGAGAAAATGGATCAAAAGTTAGAAGCCTTTACAAGGCAAATACAAAAATCACTTCAAGAAATGCAGGAGAAGATGGACCAAAAAGAAGAAGACAATAAGGAGGAAAGACAAAAATCACTTAAAGAAATACAGAAGAACGTGGGCCAACAAGTAGAAGCTATGAAAGAGGAAACACAAAAATCTATTAAAGAAATGCATGAAAACACAATCAAGCAAGCGAAAGATCTGAGCACATCCATCCAGGCACTAAAAACAGAAGTAGAAACAACTAAGAAATCGCAGAGGGAGACAACATTGGAGATAGAAAACCTTGGGAAGAAATCAGGAGCCATAGATGCAAATATCAACAATAGAATACAAGAGATAGAAGACAGAATATCAGAAGCCGAAGATACCATAGGAACCATTGATTCAACAGTCAAAGAAAATACTAAATGCAAAAAGGCTGTAACCCAAAACATCCAGGAAATCCAGGACACAATGAGAAGACCAAACCTAAGGATTATAGGTATAGACGAGAATGAAGATGTACAAGTTAAAGGGCCAGCAAATATCTTCTACAAAATTATGGAAGAAAACTTCCCCAACCTAAAGAGAGAGATGCCCATGAATATACAAGAAGCATACAGAACCCCAAACAGACTGGATCAGAACAGAAATACATTCCATCACATAATAATCAAAACTCCAAATGTACTAAACAAAGAAAGAATATTAAAGGCAGCAAGAGAAAAAGGCCAAGTAACTTATAAAGGAAGACCTATCAGAATAACACCAGACTTCTCACCTGAGACCATGGAAGCTTGAAGATCCTGGGCAGATATCATGCAAACTCTAAGAGAACACAAACTTCAGCCAAAACTACTTTACCCAGCAAAGCTCTCACTCACCATAGATGGAGACATCAAGGTATTCCATGACAAAACCAAATTTGCACGATATCTTTCCACAAATCCAGCCCTACAAAGGATAATAGGGGGAAAACACCAAGACAAGGACGGAAACTACACCCGGGAAGAAGCAAGATAGAAACCTCCTCTCATCAAACCCAAAAGAAGGTAACCTCTCGAATATAAAAAATAAATAAAATAAATAAATATAATTTCAAAAATGTCTGGAGGAAATAATTACTATTCCTTAATATCTCTTAACATCAATGGACTCAATTCCCCAATAAAAAGGCAATGATTAACAGACTGGATACAGAAACAGGACCCTACATTTTGCTGCATACAGGAAACACATCTCAGTGTTAAAGACAAACACTGCCTTAGAGTAAAAGGCTGGAAGACAATTTTACAAGCAAATGGTCTCAGGAAACAAGCTGGAGTAGCCATTCTAATATCAGATAAAATTGACTTCCAACCTAAAATCATCAAAAGAGACTGAGAATGTCACTTCTTGCTGGCCAAAGGGAAAATCCACCAAGAAGAGCTCTCAATACTGAACATGTATGCTCCAAATGCAAGGGCAGCCTCATTCGTAAAAAAAACCTTACTAAAGCTTAAAGCACACATTACACCTAACAC
Organism: Apodemus agrarius; assembly: GCA_964023405.1. Lineage (NCBI taxonomy): Eukaryota > Metazoa > Chordata > Mammalia > Rodentia > Muridae > Apodemus > Apodemus agrarius. The sequence continues at coordinate 75,117,627 of OZ030005.1, read as the reverse complement.
AATAATTGTGGGTGACTTCAACACTCCACTCTCCTCAATGGACAGATCAGGAAAGCAGAAACTAAACAGGGACACAGTGAAACTAATTGAAACTCTGGACCAATTGGATTTAACAGATATATATATAGAACATTTCATCCTAAAGCTAAAGAATATACATTTTTCTCAGCTCCACATGGGACCTTCTCCAAAATAGACCATATAATTGGTCACAAGACAGATGTCAACAAATACAAGAAGATCGAGCTAATCCCATGCCTTCTATCAGATCACCATGGAGTAAGAGTGGTCTTCAATAACAACAAAAACAACAGAAAGCCCACATAAACATGGAAACTGAACAATACTCTACTCAATGACACCTTGGTCAAGGAAGAAATAAAAAAAGAAATCAAAGACTTTTTAGAATTCAATGAAAATGAACGTACAACCTACCCAAATCTATGGGACACAATGAAAGCAGTGCTAAGAGGAAAACTCATAGCTCTAAGTGCATCCAAAAAGAAACTGGAGAGAGCATATACTAACAGCTTAATGGCACACCTTAAAGCCCTGGAAGAAAAACAAGTTAATTCACCCAGGAGGAGTAGAAGACAAGAAATCATCAAACTCAGGGCTGAAATCAATCAAATAGAAACAAAGAGAACCATACAAAGAATCAACAAGACCAGGAGCTGGTTCTTTGAGAAAATCAACAAGATAGATAAACCCTTAGCCAGACTAACCAAAGGACACAGAGACAGTATACAAATTAACAAAATTAGAAATGAAAAGGGAGACATAACAACAGAAACTGAGGAAATTCAAAACATCATCAGATCCTACTACAAAGGTCTATACTCAAAACAACTGGAGAATCTGGAGGAAATGGACAATTTCCTAGACAGATATCAAATACCAAAATTAAATCAGCATCAAGTAGATCAGCTAAATAGTCCCATAAACCCTAAAGAAATAGAAGGGGTTATAGAAAGCCTCCCAATCAAAAAAAGTACGGGACCAGATGGTTTTAGTGCAGAATTCTACCAGACCTTCAAAGAAGACTTAACACCAATACTCTCCAAACTATTCCACAAAATAGAGACAGAAGGGACACTGCCCAACTCATTTTTCGAAGCCACAATTATGCTAATACCTAAACCACAAAAAGATCCAACAAAGAAAGAGAACTACAGGCCAATTTCTCTTATGAATATAGATGCAAAAATACTAAATAAAATTCTTGCTAACCGAATCCAAGAGCACATCAAAACAATCATCCACCATGATCAAGTAGGCTTCATCCCAGGGATGCAGGGATGGTTCAATATACGGAAATCCATCAATGTAATCCACTACATAAACAAACTGAAAGAAAAAAACAACATGGTCATCTCATTAGATGCTGAAAAAGCATTCGACAAAATTCAGCATCCTTTCATGCTAAAAGTCTTGGAAAGAGCAGGAATTCAAGGCCCATACCTAAACATAGTAAAAGCAATCTACAGCAAACCAGTAGCCAACATCAAAATAAATGGAGAGAAACTTGAAGCATTCCCACTAAAATCAGGGACTAGACAAGGCTGCCCTCTCTCTCCATATCTTTTCAATATAGTACTTGAAGTTCTAGCAAGAGCAATTAGACAACATAAGGAAGTCAAAGGGATACAATTTGGAAAGGAAGAAGTGAAACTATCATTATTTGCAGACAATATGATAGTTTACCTAAGCGACCCAAAAAACTCCACCAGAGAACTTCTACAGCTGATAAACAACTTCAGCAAAGTGGCAGGATATAAAATTAACTCAAGCAAGTCAGTGGCCTTCTTGTACTCAAAGGACAAGCAGGCAGAGAAAGAAATTAGGGAAGAAACACCCTTCACAATAGCCACAAACAACATAAAATATCTTGGCGTAACTCTAACCAAACAAGCGAAAGATCTGTACAACAGGAACTTCAAGTCCTTGAAGAAAGAAATCGAAGAAGACCTCAGAAGATGGAAAAATATTTCTTGCTCCTGGATTGGCAGGATCAATATAGTAAAAATGGCCATCTTGCCAAAAGCAATATACAGATTCAATGTGATCCCCATCAAAATCCCAACTCAATTCTTCATAGATCTAGAAAGAACAATTCTCAAATTCATCTGGAGCAACAAAAAACCCAGGATAGCTAAAACTATTCTCAACAATAAAAGGACTTCTGGGGGAATCAATATCCCTGACCTCAAGCAGTACTACAGAGCAATTGTGTTAAAAACTGCATGGTATTGGTATAGCAACAGGCAAGCAGATCAATGGAACAGGATTGAAGACCCAGAGGTTAACCCACAGACTTATGGTCACTTGATCTTTGATAAAGGAGCCACAACCATCCGGTGGAATAAAGATAGCCTTTTTAACAAATGGTGCTGGTTCAACTGGAAGTCAACATGCAGAAGAATGCGAATTGATCCAATCTTATCTCTTTGCACTAAGATCAACTCCAAGTGGATCAAGGACCTCCACATAAAACCAGACACACTGAAACTATTAGAAAAGAAACTTGGGAAGACCCTGGAGGACTTGGGCACAGGGGAAAAGTTCCTGAACAGAACACCAATAGCTTATGCTCTAAGATCAAGAATCGACAAATGGGACCTCATAAAATTACAAAGTTTCTGCAAAGCAAAAGACACTGTCAGAAGGACAAAATGGCAACCAACAAAGTGGGAAAAGATCTTCACCAACTCCACATCCGACAGAGGGCTAATATCCAATATATACAAAGAACTCAAGAAGTTAGACCACAACGAAACAAATAACCCTATCAAAAAATGGGGCACAGAGCTAAACAAAGAATTTTCACCAGAAGAAATTCGGATGGCCGAGAAACACCTTAAAAGATGTTCAACATCATTAGTCATCAGGGAAATGCAAATCAAAACAACCCTGAGATTCCACCTCACACCAGTCAGAATGGCTAAGATTAAAAACTCAAGAGACAACAAGTGCTGGCGAGGATGTGGAGAAAGAGGAACACTCCTCCACTGTTGGTGGGATTGCAAAATGTTAAAACCGCTCTGGAAATCAGTTTGGCGGTTCCTCAGAAAATTGGGCATGTCACTTCCAGAGGACCCTGGCATACCACTCCTGGGCATATACCCAGAGGATTGCCCTGCATGCAATAAGGACACATGCTCCACTATGTTTATAGCAGCCTTGTTTATAGTCGCCAGAAATTGGAAGGATCCCAAATATCCCTCAAAGGAGGAATGGATACAGAAAATGTGGTATATTTATACAATGGAATACTACTCAGCAATTAAAAATAATGAATTCATGCAATTAGTAGGTAAATGGTTAGACCTGGAAAATATCATCCTGAGTGAATTAACCCAATCACAAAAGAATGCACATGAAATGCAATCACTGATAAGTGGATATTAATGAGCCCAGAATCCCTAAATACTCAAGACACAAATAGCAAGTCAAATGATTCCCAAGAAGAAGAAAGGAGAGGACCCTGGGCCTGTAAAGATTGCATCCAGTTTAGTAAAGAAACCGAGGGGGGAGGGGGAATTATTGGGGAACAGATGGGGGGAGAGGAACTATGGGAACTATGGTGGGTGGGAACTGGGAAAGGGGAAAGCCTTTGGAATGTAAACATAGAATATAGAAAATAAAATAAAAAAAAGAAAAAAAAGAAAAAAATACTAAATAAAATTCTTAACAACTGAATTCCAAAGCACATCAAAACAATCATTCACCATGATCAATAGGCTTCATCCCAGGGATGCGGGGATGGTTCAATATACAGAAATCCATCAATGTATCCATTACATAAACAAACTATAAGAAAAAAACACATGGTCATCTCATTAGGTGCTGAAAAAGCATTTGACAAAATTCAGCAACCTTTCATGCTAAAAGTCCTGGAAAGAACAGGAATTCAAGGCCCATACCTAAACATAATAAAAGCGATTTACAGCAAACCAATAGCCAATATCAAACTGATTAGGGAGAAACTTGAAGCAATCCCACTAAAATCAGGGACTAGATAAGGCTGCCCTCTGCATATCTTTTCAATATAGTACTTGAAGTTCTAGCAAGAACAATTAGACAACATAAGGAAGTCAAAGGGATACAAATTGGAAAGGAAGAAGTCAAACTATCATTATTTGCAGATTATATGATAGTATACTTAAGCAACTCAAAAAAACTCCACCAGAGAACTCATACAGCTGATAAACAACTTCAGCAAAGTGGCTGGCTATAAAATCAACTCAAGCAAATCAGTAGCCTTCCCATACTCAAAGGACAAGCAGGCTGAGAATGAAGTTAGGGAAATAACACCCTTCACAATAGCCACAGACAATATAAAGTATCTTGGCGTGACTCTTACCAAACAAGTGAAAGATCTGTATGACAAGAACTTCAAGTCCTTACAGAAAGAAATCGAAGAAAACCTCAGAAGATTTCTTGCTCTTGGATTTGCAGGATCAATATAATAAAAATGGCCATTTTGCCAAAAGCAATCTACAGATTCAATGCAATCCCCATCAAAATCCCAAATCAATTCTTTATAGATCTAGAAACAGCAATTCTTAAATTCATCTAGAGTAACAAAAAAACTAGGATAGCTAAAACTATTCTCAACAATAAAAGAACTTCTGGGGTACTCAATATCCCTGGCCTCAAGCAGTACTACAGATCAACTGTGTTAAAAACTGCATGGTATTGGTACAGCGACAGGCAAGTAGATCAATGGAATAGAGCTGAAGACCCAGAAATGAACCCACAGAGTTATAGTCATTTGATCTTTGATAAAGGAGCTATAACTATACAGTGGAAAAAAGATAGCATTTTCAACAAATGGTGTTGGTTCAACTGGAGGTCAATATGCAGAAGAATGCAAATTTACCCACTCTTATCACCTTGTACTAAGATCAAATCCAAGTGGATCACGGACCTCCACATAAAGCCAGACACCCTGAAACTTATAGAAAAGAAACTGAGGAAGACCCTGGAGGACATAGGCAGAGGGCAAAAGTTCCTGGACAGGACACCAATAGCTTATGCTCTAAGATAAAGAATTGACAAATGGGACATCATAAAATTACAAAATTTCTATAAGGCAAAGGACACTGTCAGAAGGACAAAACGACAACCAACAAATTGGGAAAAGATCTTCACCAACCCCACATCCAACAGAGGGCTAATATCCAATATATACAAAGAAATCAAGAAGTTAGACCACCAAAGAACCAAATAACCCTATTAAAAATGGGGTACAGAGCTAAACAAGGAATTTGCACCAGAAGAAATTCAGATGGCTGAGAAGCACCTTAAGAGATGTTCAACATCATTAGTCATCAGGGAAATGCAAATCAAAACAACCCTGAGATTCCACCTTACACCAGTCAGAATGGCTAAGATTAAAAACTCAAGAGACAATAGGTGCTGGAGAGGATGTGGAGAAAGAGGAACACTCCTCCACTGTTGGTATGATTGGAAGATGGTACAATCGCTCTGGAAATCAGTCTGGTGGTTCCTCAGAAAATTGGGCATGACGCTTCCAAAGGACCCTGTCACTCCACTCCTGGGCATATACCCACAGGATTCCCCTGCATGCAATAAAGACACATGTTCCACTATGTTCATAGCAGCCTTATTTATAATAGCCAGAAGCTGGAAGGAACCCAGATGTCCCTTAAAGGAGGAATGGATACAGAAAATGTGGTATATTTATACAATGGAATACTATTCAGCAATTAAAAATAATGAATTCATGCAATGTGTAGGAAAATGGTTGGATCTGGAAAATATCATCCTAAGTGAGTTAACCCAATCACAAAAGAATACACAAAAGAAATGCAATCACTGATAAGTGGATAGTAATGAGCCCAGAAGCTCTGAGTACTCAAGGCAAAATTAGCAAATAAAAAGATTCCCAAGAAGAAGGAATGAGAAGACACTGGTCCAGAAAAGACTGGTTCCAGTCTTGCAGGAGAGTACCAGACAAAGAAAGTGTTGGGGGGTGATTGGGGAATGCATGGAGGGGTGGATCGGTGGAGGACTTATGGGACACATGGGGAGGGGGGAAGTGGGAAAGGGGAAATCCTTTGGAATGTAAACAAAGAATATAGAAAAGAAAAAAAAGAAATAAATCATAAAGGGTGACAACCCTGGAGATAGAAAAAATAGGAAAGAGATGAGAACTCATAGATACAAGCATCACCGATAGAATACAAGAGATAGAAGAGAGAATCTCAGGTGCAAAATATATCATAGGAAATATTGACTCAACAGTGAAAGAAAATGAAACTTGCAAAAAGCTCTTAACCCAAAACATCCAGGAAAACCAGGACAAAGGATAAACCAAAGACCAAATCTAAGGATAATAGGTATAGAAAAGACAGAAAATTCCCAGCTTAAAGGGACATTAAATATCTTCAATAAAATTATAGAAGAAAACTTCCCTAACGTAAAGAAAGAGATGCGCATAAACCTATGAGAAGCCTACAGAACTCCAAATAGATTGGACCAGAGAAGAAATTCCTCTCGGCACATAATATTCCAAACACCAAGTACACAAAACAAACAAAGAATATTAAAAGCAGTAACTAAAAAACGTCAAGTAACATATAAAGGCAGACCTACCAGATTTCTCACCAGAAAAGAAGAAAGCTAGAAGATTCTGGGCACATGTCATGTGGATCCTAAGAGAACAAAATGCCAGCCAAGGCATGTTTTTCAAGCAAATGTTCCCAAAAAATAGATTATTATTTTTTATTTTTACTATTCTTTGTTTACATTCCAAATGCTTTCCCCTTTCCCAGTTCCTCCCTCTATATAAGTCCCATAAGCGCTCTTCCCTCTGCCCATTCCCCAATCACCCCCTCCCAGTCCTCTGTCCTGGTACTCCCCTACAATGCTGGATCAAGCCTTTCCAGGACCAGAGCCCTCTCCTTCCTTCTTCTTGATTATCATTAGATATGTTAACTGTCTTGAGGATTCAGAGCTTCTGGGCTAATTAATATCCACTTATCAGTGACTGCATTCCATGTGTGTTCTTTTGTGATTGGGTTACCTCACTTAGGATGACATTTTCCAGTTCCAACCATTTGCCTAAAAATTTTATGAATTCATTGTTTTTAATTGCTAAGTAGCATCCCATTGTGTAAATATACCACATTTTCTGTATCCATTCCTTCATTGAGGGACATCTGGGTTCTTTCCAGCTTCTGGCTATTATAAATAAGGCTGCTATGAACATAGTGGAGCATGTGTCCTTATTGCATGCCGGGGAATCCTCTAGGTATATGCCCAGGAGTGGTATAACAGGTTCCACTGGAAATGTCATGCCCAGTTTTCTAAGGAACTGTCAGACTGATTTCCAGAGTGGTTGTACCATCTTTCAATCCCACTAGCAGTGGAGGAGTGTTCCTCTTTCTCCACATCCTCATCAACACCTGCTGTCTCCTGATCTCAGGGTTGTTTTGATTTGCATTTCCCTAATGATTAATGATGCTGAACATTTCATAAGCTGCTTCTCAGGCATTCGAATTTCTTCAGGCAAAAATTCTTTGTTTAGCTCTGCACCCCGTTTTTTAATATGGTTATTTGGTTCTCTAGAATCTACCTTCTTGAATTCTTTGTATATATTGGATATTAGCCCTCTGTTGGATGTAGGGCTGGTGAAGATCTTTTCTCAATTTGTTGAATGCCATTTGGTCATTTTGACAGTGTCCTTTGCCTTACAGATACTTGGTAATTTTATGAGTTCCCACTTGTCAATTCTTGATCTTAGAGGTGGGGAAGACCCTTGAGGACATGGGCACAGGGGAAAAGTTTTAGGAGTAGCCATTCTAATATTGAAAAAAATTGGAAGGACACTTCATACACATCAAAGGAAAAATCTCCCAGGATGAACTCTCAATTTTGAACATCTATGGTCCATATGCAAGGGTACCAACATACATAAAAGAAACTTTACCAAACGTCAAACCACACATTGCACCCCACACGAATATATTGGGAGATTTCAACATTCCACTCTTCCCAATTGATAGATCATGGAAACAGAAACTAAACAGAGACAGAGTGAAACTAACAGAAGTTATGAATCAAATGGTTTTAACAGGTGTCTATAGAACATTTCATCCTGAAAAAAAATATACCATCTTCTCAGCACCTTGTGGTACCTTCTCCAAAATTGACCATATAATGGGTCACAAAAAAGGCTTCAACAGATACAAGAAGATTGAAAATAATCCCATGCATACTATCAAAACCCCACGAACTGAGACTGGTCTTCAATAACAACAACAACAACAACAGGAGCCACATACACATGGAAGCTGAACAATGCTTTACTCAATGATAATTTGGACAAGGAAGAAATAGTGAAATTAAATACTTTTTAGAATTCAATGAAAATGATTCCACAATAGATCCAAACTTATGGGACACAATGAAAGCAATGCTGGAGAGAGCACACACTAGCAATTTGACAGCACACTTGAAAGCTCTAGAATAAAAAGAAGCAAATATAACCAAGAGGAGTAGAGGGCAGGACCTAATCAACTCAGGGCTGCTGGGTGGTGGTGGTGCATGCCTGTAATCCCAGCACTCTGGGAGGCAGAGGCAGGTGGATTTCTGAGTTCAAGGCCAGCATGGTCTACACAGTGAATTCTAGGACAGCCAGGGCTATAAAAAGAAATGCTGTCTCGAAAAAAAATCAAACTCAGGGCTGAAATCGGCCAAGTAAAACAAAAGGAACTATACAAAGAATCAACAAAACCAGGAGTTAGTTCTTTGAGAAAATCAAAAAGAGAGATAACCCTTAGCCAGACTATCCAGGGGGCACAAACACATTGTCCAGATTAGCAAAATCAGGAATGAAAAGGGAGATATAACAACAGAATGTGAGGAAATTAAAGAATCATCAGATCATACTATGAAAGCCTATACTCAATAAAACCTGAAAATCAGAATGAAATGGGCAATTTTCTAGACAGATACCAGGAACCAAAGTTAAATCAGGATCAGATAAACCATATAAACAGTCCCATAACCCCTAATGAAATAGAAGTAGTCACTAATAGTCTTCCATCCAAAAAAGCCCAGCACCAGATGTGTTTAGTCCATAAATTTGCCAGACCTTTAAAGAAGAGCTAATACCAAACTCTTCATACTAGTCCACAAAATAAAAACAGAAGGGACACTACCCAATTTATTCTATGAAGGCATAGTTGCACGAATATCAAAACCACACAAAGACCAAACAAAGAGAACTTCAAACCAATTTCTCTTATTATGCAAAAGTACTCAATAAAATTCCCACACACTGAATCCAAGAACACATCAAAATAATAATCCATCATGATCAAGTAGGTTTCATCCCAGGAATGAAGGGATTATTTAATATACAGAAATCCATCAATGTAATCAACTAAATAAACATATCCAAAGGAAAAAACCCAAATGAACATATTATTAGTTGTTGAGAAAGCATTTTACAAAGATCAACACCCCTCCATGTTAAAAGTCTTGGAAAGTTCAGCAATTCAAGGCCCATAAGTAAACATAGCAAAAGCAATACACAGCAGACTAGTAGCCAATATAAAACAAAATCAAGAGAAACTTGTAGCAATACCACTAAAATCAGGGACTAGAGAGGTTGTTAACTCTCCTTGTCTATTCAATATAGTACTTGAAGTTCTAGCTAGAGCAATTAGACAACAAAAACAAGTAAAAAAAAACACAATTTGAAAAGCAAGAAGTCAAAATATCACCATTTGCAAATGATATGATTGTATACTTAAGTGACCCCAAAAATTCCACCATGAACTCCTACAGCTGATATACTACATTAGCAATGTGGCTGGATATAAAATTTTTCTACATTCTATGTTTACATTCCAAGTGATTTTCCCTTTCCCAGTTCCCCCCTCCCCATAAGTCCCATAAGCTCTCTTCCCTCCGACCATTCTCAAATCAACCCCATCCTTCTTCTCTGTCCTGGTACTACCCTACAATGCTGGATCAAGCCTTTCCAGGCCCAGGGACCTCTTTTTCCTTCTTCTTGGGAATAATCATTTGATATGCAAATTGTGTCTTGGGTATTCAGCGCTTTTGGGCTAATATCCACTTATCAGTGACTGCATTCCATGTGTGTTCTTTTGTGATTGGGTTACCTCACTTTGGATGATATTGTCCAGTTCCAACCATTTGCCTAAGAACTTCAGGAATTCATTGTTTTCTATTGTTGAGTAGTATCCCATTGTGTAAATATATCACATTTTCTGTATCCTTTCCTCCATTGAGGGACATCTGGGTTCTTTCCAGCTTCTGGCTATTACAAATAAGGCTGTTATGGACATAGTAGAGCATGTGTCCTTACTGCATGCTAGGGAATCCTATGGGTATATGCTCAGGAGTGGTATAGCAGGGTCCTCCAGAATTGTCATGCCAAGTTTTCTGAGGAACTGCCAGACTGATTTCCAGAGTGGTTGTACCAACTTGCATTCCTACCAGCAGTGGAGAAGTATTCCTTTTTCTCCACATCCTCACGAAAACCTGGTGTCTGCTTAGTTTTTAACCATAGCCATTCTGACTAGTGTGAGGTGAAATCTCAGGGTTGTTTTGATTTGCATTTCCCTAATCACTAATGATGTTGAACATTTCTTAAGGCTCTTCTCAACCATTCAAAATTCTTCAGGTGAAAATTCTTTGTTTAGCTCTATAGACCATTTTTAATAGGGTTATTTGACTCTCTGGAGTCTAACATCTTGAGTTCTTTGTATATATTGGATATTAGTCCTCTGTTGGATATAGGGTTGGTGAAGATCTTTTCTCAATTTGTTGGTTGCCATTTGGTCCTTTTGACAGTGTCCTTTGCCTTACAGAAACTTTGTAATTTTATGAGGTCCCATTTATCAATTCTTGATCTTAGAGCATAAGATATTGGTGTTCTGCTCTGGAAATTTTTCTCTGTGCCCAGGTCCTCAAGGGTCTTTGCCAGTTTCTTTTCTATTAGTTTCCATGGGTCTGGTTTTATGTAGAGGTCCTTGATCCACTAGTAGTTGAGCTTAGTAGAAGGAGATAAGAATGGGGTGATTTAACAAATTGGGGAAAAATCTTCACCAACCCCACTTCCGGCAGAGGGCTAATCTCCAATGTATACAAAGAACTCAAGAGGTTAGACCCCAGAAAACCAAATAACCCTATACAAAAATGGGGTACAGAGCTAAACAGAGACTTTTCACCTGAAGAAATTCAGATGGCTGAGAAACACCTTAAAAAATGTTCAACATCACTAGTCATTAGGGAAATGCAAATTAAAACAACCCTGAGATTTCACCTCATACCAGTCAGAATGGCTAAGATTAAAAACTCAGAAGACATCAGGTGTTGGTGAGGATGTGGAGAAAGAGGAACACTCCTCCACTGCTGGTGGGAATGCAAGCTGGTACAACCACTCTGGAAATCAGTCTGGCGGTTCCTCAGAAAACTGGGCGTGATACTTCCGGAGGACCCAGCCATACCACTCCTGGGAATATACCCAGAAGATTCCCCAGCATGCAATAAGGATACATGCTCCACTATGTTCATAGCAGCCTTATATATAATAGCCAAAAGCTGGAAAGAATCCAGATGTCCCTCAACAGAGGAATGGATACAAAAAATGTGGTATATATACACAATGGAGTACTATACAGCCATTAGAAACAATGAATTCATGAAATTCTTAGAGAAATGGATGGAGCTGGAGAATGTCATACTAAGTGAGGTGACCCAGTCTCAAAAGAATACCCATGGTATACAGTCACTGATAAGTGGATATTAGCTTAGAAGCTTGGAACACCAAAGATACAAATCACATATCAAGTGATGTCTCACAAGAAGAAAGGAGTGGACACTGGTGCTAGAATGGACCAAAACATCATTGTGGGAGAGTACAAGAACAGTAAAGTGGGAGGGGGTGGATGCGGGAGCAGGGGGAGGGAAAAGGACATGTGGGACCTTTGGGGGGTGGGGAACCAGAAAAAGGGAAATGAATTGTAAATATAGAATATATACAATAAAAAAAGAAGAAAAAAGAATGGGGTGATTTGCATTTTTCTTCATGCTGAACTTCAGTTGAATCAGCACCATTTGTTCAAAAGGCTATCTTGTTTCCACTGGATGGTTTTAGCTCATTTGTAAAAAGATCAAGTGACCATAGGTGTGTGGATTCATTTCTGGGTCTTCAATTCTATTCCATTGATCTACCTGCTGGCTATTGTACCAGTACCATGCAGTTTTTAAGACTATTGGCCTGTAGTACTGCTTGAGGTCTGGGATACTGATTCCCCCAGAAGTTCTTTTACTGTTAAGAATAGTTGTAGCTATCCTGGGTTTTTTGTTATTCCAGATGAATTTGAGAATTGCTCTTTCTATCTCTATAATGAACTGACTTGGGATTTTGAGGGGGATTGCATTGAATCTATATTGCTTGTAGGCACTTGGAAAGGGTCCCCACAGCATCTGCCATCTTTATTCCTAGAAGAACCAGATGAGCAACACCAGGTACACAGAGACAACCTTAGTATAACATTGCATGGGGCAAGGCACACCAGGGCTCCATGGGTACCCAAGAGTAGGGCAGCCCATCAGCAATATGTGTCAGGGGAAACCCCATTGTCCAGAGTTGTGGAAATAGCCTTACAGGCTCACAGGAGGTTCAAACACCAACCAGTGACAAAGGGACCAACTCTCACCAGAGATAGCCAGATAGAAAAAGGCAAATGTAGGAAGGTTACTAATAGAAATCAAGGCAATATGGCAGCATCTGAACCTAATTCTCTGACAACAGCAAGTCCTGTATGCCCCAACACACCAGAAAAACAAGATATGGATTTAAAATTACATATCATGATGCTATTAGAGGATTACAAGAAGGACATCAGTAAATCTCTTAAAGAAATACTGGATAACATGAATCAAAAGGTAGAAGCCCTTACAAAGGAAACACAAAAATAATTTAAGGAAATTCAGGAGAATATTGGTCAACAGATAGAAGCCAATAAATAGGAAGTACAAACATCACTTAAAGAAATACAGGAGAACTTGCATCAACAGGCAGAAGCCATGAAAGGGGAAGCATAAAAATCTCTTAAAGAATTACAGGAAAACACAAACAAACAAGTGAAGGAACTGAGCAAAACCATCCAGGATCTAAAACCAAAAGTAGAAACAACTGAGAAATCACAAAGGGAGACAACTTTGGAGATAGAAAACCTTGGGAAGAAATCAGGGGTCATAGATTCAAATATCAAGAAGAGAATACAAGAGATAGAAGAAAGAATCTCAGATGCAGAAGATACCATAGAAAGCATTGACCCAACAGTCAAAGAAAATGCAAAATGCAAAACGCTTGTAACCCAAAATATCCAGGAAATCCAGGACACAAGGAGAAGACCAAACCTAAGGATTATAGGTATAGATGAGAGTGAAGATTTACAACGTAAAGGGCCAGCAATATCTTCAACAAAATTATGTAAGTAAACTTCCCTAACCTAAAGAGAAAGATGCTCATGTACATACAAGAAGCCTACAGAACTCCAAACAGACTGGACCACAACAGAAATCCCTCCTGTCACATAATAATCAAAACCCCAAATGTACTAAACAAGGAAAGAATATTAAAGGCAGTAGGAGAAAAAGGCCAAGTTACATAAAGGAAGACCTATCAGAATTACAACAGACTTCTCATCAGAGACTATGAAAGCTAGAATATCCTGAGCATATCTCATGCAAACTCTAAGAGAACTTAAAATTAACTCAAACAGATCAGTAGCCTTTCTATACTCAAAACAGGCTGATAAAGAAGTTAGGGAATCGATACACTTCACAATAGCCACAAACAATATAAAGTATCCTGGTGTGACTGTAACCAAACAAGTGAAATATCTGTTCAAAAAGACCTTTGAGAATCTGAAGAAAGAAGTTTAGGAAGACCTCAGAAAATGGAAAGAACTCCCATGCTCATGGATTGGCAGGATTAATATAGTAAAAATGGCCATCTAGCTGAAAGCAATCTATAGATTCAGTGCATTTCCCAAACAGTTTTCAACTCATTTCTTCATAGAATTAGAAAAATCAATTCTCAAATGTATTTGAAATAAGAAAAATCCCAGGACAGATAAAACTAGTTTTAACAGTAAAAGAATATCTGGGAAAATCATGATTCCTGATCTCAAGCTGTACTACAGAACAATAGTGATATGAACTTCATGGTATTGGTACAGTGATAGGCAGGTAGTTCAATGGAATAGAATTGAGGACCCAAAAATGAACCCATACACCTATGGTCAATTCATCTTTTACAAGCTAAAAGCATCCAGTGGAAAAAAGACAGCATTTTCAACAAATGATGTTGGGTCAAATGGTGTTCTACATGTAGAAGAATGCAAATCGATCCATTCTTATCTCCTTGTACAAAACTCAAGTCCAAATGCATGAAGTCCAAATACATAAACCAATATATACTTGATCTAATAGAAGATAAAGTTGGGAAAACTTTTGAACACATGGACAAAGGTGAGAACAGTGTGGGACCATGAAAGGCAGCCTGGTTTCTGGTTGAGCTAGGTTTAAAACCCTGGTTACCCAGCAGGTGTTCATGCAAGGGATGGAAAGTCATTTGCAATGCTCCCAGACACTAGGCTCTTGATAAGAGGCCTCAGCTCTCCATAATTATGTGGCTGTCAGTCATATAGGACAGTGACCCAAGGGACAACCCTACACAGAATGTGACCCCAAATCAAGCCTCAAGTCAGATCTCCATTTGAATGAGGTGCATAAGGACTGAAGGGCTTAGCTAACTAAGTTCTCCTTCCCAGACACTCCTCCCTGCAAAAGGTATTTAACCTCAGGCATGGCCTGGGAAAGTGGGGTAAGGTTTCACTCATCAAAACTCTCTGCCATAACAATGGGCTGCCTCTTTTCATCTGGATCCTGCATGATGGAGCAGTGGTGCAGGTCTTCCTCTAAAGATACACATCTAATCTCCTGCAGGAGACCGCTCTAGGCTCCCAGTCAAGTCTCCACCAAGCCCAGCAGCCTGAATAAGCCAAGGACAATCTCCTCCACAAGGGACCCTGATGGATCTCTTTGGCCCAGGCTAGAGCCAGCCCTGTGGGCTTCCACCCTATTCTCAGCTCTTCAGTGGCATCCAGGGTCATCTGTGCTGTCCAGGAGCCTGAGAACCTGTTGTTCTCTTAACCACTGACCCATCTATTTAGCCCTCATCAAATTGCAAAACGTCTATAAATCAAAGGACCCTGTCAATAGGACAAAATGTCAACCAACAGATTGGGAAAAGATCTTTACCAATCCTAGATCCAATAGATGTTTAATATCCAATATATACAAATACATCAAGAAGTTAGACTCCAGGGAGCCAAATAACCAAAGTGGGAGTACAGGGCTAAACAAAGAATTTTCCACTGAGGAATCTCAAATGGCCAAAAGGCACTTAAAGAAATGTTCGACATCCTTAGTCACCAGGGAAATGCAAATCAGAACAACCCTGAGATTCTACCTCACAACAGTCAGAATGGCTAAGATCAAAATCTCAGGTGACAGTAGAAGCTGGTTAGGATGTGGAGAAAGTGGAACACTCCTCCATTGCTGGTAGGATTGCAAGCTGGTACAACCATTCCAGAAAACAGTGTGGCTGTTCCTCAAAAAATTGGACATAGTACTTATCTGAGGACCCAGCTATACCACTCCTGGGCTTATACCCAAAAGACCCAATATATAACAAGGTTACATGCTCCACTATGTTCATAGCAGCCTTATTTATAATAGCCAGAAGCTGGAAAGAACCCAGGTGTCCCTCCTCAGAAGAATGGATACAGATAATATGGTACATTTACACAATGGAGTGCTACTCAGCTATTAAAAACAATTACTTCATGATCATAGAGGTCTTAAATAGAAAATTGATAAATCCCTAAAGGAATAGAGGAACTCTTCTGGTCTGCACCTCTGTCAGGGCTAATTCTTATGTCTTCCCCTCTCCCCACCCTACAGCATGCTCGTCTCCCAGGAGATCTGCCACAACCACAGACATAGGTTAGAGCCCCTTCCAAATAATCACCCCAACTGGGATCCACACAGAATCCAGTGTACCTGGAATCCCTCCAATTTGTGCAACCCATATCTCCCTGTCTGCACCTCTGCCCAGGCCAGATCTGTATGGCTGGTCTTCCCCCACATTCCACAGCCTGCCGGAATCTAGAATATCTGGAATCCCAGGAGATCTTCTATAACCAGAAACACGGGAGGACTTCTCTAATCAGGGACACAAGAGGCCTCATCTAACCAGGGACATAGGAGCCCCATCATCCAACCAGAGAGAGCACTGATTGCCTCCCAGGAGGTTTGCTCTAACCCAGTTCACAGAGCTCCATCAAGGAGGTCAACACAAGAGATAACCAGATGCTGAGAGCCAAGTGCAAGAACACAAGCAACAGAAGCCAGTGTGTTTTGGCACCATAAGATCCCAGCTCTCCCACCACAGCAAGCCCTGACTACCATAACACACCTGAAAAGCATGATGCTGACCTAAAATACGATCTCATGAAGATAATAGAAACCTTTAAGGAAGGTATAAGTAACTCACTTAAAAAATAAAGGAAAACATGGACAAACAGGTGTAAGACTTGAACAAAGAAGTCAAAGACCTAAAAATGGAACTAGAAACGATAAAGACATCACAACCCTGCAGGGGGAATACCTAGAAGAGTATCACAAGTTGTAGATGTAAGTATCACCAATAGAATTCAAGAGGCAGAAGAGAGAATGTCAGGCATAGAAGATATCAACACATTGATAAAAGAAGATACAATGCATAAAAATCCCCTAACCCAAAATGTCCAGGAAATTCAGGACACAATGAATGACCAAATGGAAGAATAATAGGAATAGGTGAGAGTGAAGATTTCCAGCTCAAAAGGCCAGAAATCATCTTCAACAAAATCATAATAGATGGGGCTGGAGAGATGGCTCAGTGGTTAAGAGCACCAACTGCTCTTCCAGAGGTCCTGAGTTCAAATCCTAGCAACCACATGGTGTCTCACAACCATCTGTAATGAAATCTGACTCACTTTTCTGGGGTGTCTGAAGACAGCTACAATGCATTTACATATAATAAATAAAGAAAATTTAAAAAATCATAGTAGAAAGCTTCCCTAACCTAAAGAAAAAGATGACCATAATAAACTTACAAGAAGCCTACAAAATGCCAAATAGTTTCATCAGAAAAGAAAATCTGCCGGTAGCATAAAAATCAAAACACTAAATACGCAGAACAAAGAAAGAATATTAAAAGCAGCAGGGGAAAAAATTCAAGACCTATCTGACCTATTAGAATTACACCAGGCTTCTCAACAAAGACCCTAAAAGTGAGAAAATCCTGGACAGATGTCATGTAGACCCTAAGAGAACACAAATGCCATCACAGGCTACTATAACCAGCAGGACTCTTAATCAAGGTATTCTATGACAAAACCACATTTAACCAATATCTTTCTACCAATACATCCCTACAGACAATGCCAGAAAGAAAACAACAGCCAAGAAAACACAAAAATAATCATCTTACAACAAACCCAAAAGGAGAGAAACAAACACACACACACACACACACACACACACACACACTACCACCTCCAAACCTCCAACAACAAAAATATAGGAACTAACAATTACTGGTCTTTAATATTTCTCAATATCAATGGACTCAATTTCCTAATAAAAAGACAGGATTACAGACTGTATATGCAAGTAGGATCCAGCATATTGCTGTATACAAGAAACACATCTCAGTGACAAAGACAGACACTACCTTAGAGTAAAAGGCTAGAAAAAAGTTTCTCCAGAAAGTGGTCCCAAGAAATAAGCTGGAGAATCCATTTTTATATCCAGTAAAACAGTCTTTAAACAAAAAGTTATCAAAGGGATGGGAAAGGACACTATATACTCTTAAAGGAAAAATCCATCAAGATGAAGTCTCAATTCTGAACATCTTTGCCCCAAAATCAAGGGCACACACATTCGTAAAAGAAACTTACTAAAGCTCAAAACACATTGAACCTCACATAATAATAGTGGGAAATGCCAATACCGAACTCTCACCAATGGGCAGGTCACTGAAACAGAAACTAAACAGAGACACAGTGAAACTAATAGAAGTCATGAACCAAATGAATTTAACATATGTATTCAGAACATTTCATTATAACATAAAAGAATATAACTTCTTCCTAGGATCTCATGGGGCCTTCTCCAAAACTGACTATATAATTGGTAGCAAAATAAGCCTAAACAAATACAAGAAAATTGAAATAATCCCATACATCCTATCAGATCACCATGGACTAAGGCTAAACTTTAATAACAATAAAAGAAACATAAAGCCCATATACTCACGGAGATGGAACAACTCTATACTCAATGATAACTTAGCTAGGGGAGAAATAAAGAAAGAAAATAAAGACTTTATGGAATTCAATGAAAATGATGACATATTATACCCAAACTTATTTGATACAATGAAAGCAGTGCTAAGAGGAAAATTCACAGCACTAAGTGCCTTTATAAAGAAACTGGAGAGATCCCACATTAGCAACTTAACAATACATCTGAAAGCTCTAGAAGAAAAAGAATCAAACACCCCCAAGAAGAGTAAATAGAAGTAAATGACCAAACTCAAGAAAGTAATCAACCAACTAGAAATAGAACAATACAAAGAATCAACAAACTAATAACTGATTCTTTGAGAAAATTAACAATATAGGTTACATCCTTAGCCAAACTAAGGGCAAAGAGACAGAATCCAAAGTAACAAAACCAGAAAGAAAAGGGAGACAACAAGAGAAACTTAGGAAGTTCAAAAATCTTCAGACTAACTTCACTCTAACAAACTGTACTCAACAAAACTGGAAAATCTAGATGAATGCATGAATTTCTAGGCAGATAACCCAATCCAAAGTCAAATCAAGAGCAGGTAAACTATTTTAGCAGTCCCATAACACCTAAGGAAATAGGAAGAAGGAAGGAAAGGACCTTGGTCCTGAAAAGACTGGATCCAGATTTGTAGGAGAGTATCAGAACAGAGAAAAGGGGGTGGGTGATTGGGGAACGGTTGGAGGGAAAAGGACTTATGGGACATATGGTGAGTGGGGAACTGGGAAAGAGGAAAGCCTTTGGAATGTAATATAGAAAATAAAGAGAAAAAAGAAAAGAAACTGGGGAAGACCCTTGATGACATGGGCACAGAGGAAAATTTCCTGAACAGAACACCAATAGCTTATGCTCTAAGATCAAGAAGTGACAAATGGGACCTCATAAAATTACAGTTTCTCTAAGGCAAAGGACACTGTCAAAAGGACCAAATGGTAACCACCAAATTGGGAAAAGATCTTCACCAACCCTACATCCAACAGAGAACTAATATCCAGTATATACAAAGAACTCAAAAAGTTAGACTCCAGAGAGCCAAATGACCCTATGAAAAAATGGGCTATAGAGCTAAACAAACAATTTTCACCTGAAGAATTTCGAATGACTGAGAAGCACCTTAAGAATTGTTCAGCCTCATTAGTAATTAGGGGAATGCAAATCAAAACAACCCTGAGATTTCAACTCACCAGTCAAAATGGCTATGGTTAAAAACTAAGCAGACTTGATCCAGTATGGCAGGGGTGTACTAGAACAAAGAAATGGGGGCATGGGGGTGATTGGGGATTGGGTCGAGGGAAGAGGGCTTATGGGACATATGGTGAGGGGGGTACTGGGAAAGGAGAAAGTGTTCGAAATGTAAACAAAGAATAGAGAAAATAAAAAATAAAAACCTAAGCAGACACCAGGTGTTGGTGAGGATGTGGAGAAAATGTAATACTCCTCCACTGCTGGTCGGAATGCAAGTTTGTACAACCACTCTGGAAATCAGTCTGGCAGTTCCTCAGAAAACTTGGCATGACACTTCCGGTGGACCCTGCTTTACCACTCCTGGGCATATACCCAGAGGATTCCCTGGCATGCAATAAGGACACATGCTCCACTATGTTCACAGCAGCCTTATTTATAATAACCAGAAGCTGGAAAGAACCCAGATGTCCCTCAATGGAGGAATGGATACAGAAAATGTGGTATATTTACACAATGGGATACTACTCAGCAATTAAAAACAATGAATTCCTGAAGTTCTTAGGCAAATGGTTGGAACTGGAAAATATCATCCAAAGTGAGGTAACCCAATCACAAAAGAACACACATGGAATGCAGTCACTGATAAGTGGATATTAGCCCAGAAGCTCTGAATACTCAAAACACAATTTGCATATCAAATGATTCTCAAGAAGAAGGAAGGAGATGTCCCTGGTCCTGGAAAGGCTTGATCCAGGATTGTAGGGGAGTACCAGGATAGAGAAGAAGGAGTGGTTTGATTGGAGAATGGTTGGAGGATGAGAGCTTATGGGACTTATGGGGAGGGGAAAACCGGGAAAGGGAAAATCATTTGGAATATAAACAAAGAATGTAGAAAATAAAAAAAGTAAAGTAAGTCAAAACAAAAAAAAAAGTTACACATTTAAATGAGTTTGGGTCTACGTCTACAGTTGTTCTCTCATGCTGATGCTGCATAGTTTTATTAGATAGCTTGTGTGCTAATTAATAAATATTGTAACATTTTTGTACCATAATAAAAAGTTTATTTTCAGAAAATGTGATGATATGCTCAATGAAGGATTTTTGTAATCACAAATTGTAGTTTTCTATCACCAATGTATTCGTTACTTTGGCCATATAATTACTATAAACCCTTCTATTTTATGATAGTCTGTAAGGCAAGTTCAAACTTTTTTTTAAATTTTATTTATTGAATATCATCTTCATTTACATTTCCAATGGTAAAACCTTTCCCGATTTCTCACCTCCCCAAAGATCCCTAACCCCTCTTCCCACTCCCTGCCTCCCCCACCTCAATTTCCCTTTGTTGGGGCATCTATTGAGCCTTCACCTGGCCAGGGACTACTCCTCTCACTGATGCCCAACCAGGCATTCCTCTGCCACATTTTTGGCTGGAACCTTGGTTGATGGTTTAGTCCCTGGGATTCCTGGTGTGTCTGAGTGGCCGATTTCATTGTTCTTCCCATGGGGCTGTAAACCACTTCAGCTCCTCCAGACCACTTTCCACATCCTCCATTGGGGACCCCACATCCACACCAATGGTGGGCTGCTAGCATCTGCCTCTGTATTTGTAACACTCTGGCAGGGCCCCTCTGGAGACAAACATGGCATGTTCCTTTTGGTATACACTTCTTGTCCATAGCAGTGTTGGGGTTTGGTGACTATTTATAGGGTGAATCCCCAAGTAGGGCAGTCTCTGATTGACCTTTACTTCAGTCTCTGTTCCACATATTTTCTCCATTATTGCTCCTATGAGTATTTTGTTCCTTTCCTCAGAGAAACCAAAGCACCCTCACTTAAGTCCTCCTTCTTCTTCAGCTTCCTGTGCTGGGTGCATAGTAACGTGTTCATTTTGAGCTTTTGTGCTAACATCTGTTTATTAGTGAGTGCAAACCATGTGTGTTCTTTTGTGATTGGGTTACCTCTCTCAGGATGACACTTTCCAGTTCCATCCATTTGCCTACGAATTTCCTAAGTTCATAGTTTTTAATAGCTGAATAGTACTCCATTGTGTATATATATCACAGTTTCTATATCCATTCCTTTGTTGAAGGACATCTGGGCTCTGTCCAGCTTCTGGCTATTATAAATAAGGCAGTTATGAACATAGTGAAGCATTTGTCCTTATTACATGTAGGAGCATTTTCTAGGTATATGCCTAGTAGTGCTATAGCTGGGTCCTCACTTAGTACTATGTCTAAATTTCTGAGGAACCACCAAACTGATTTCCAGAGTGGTTTTACCAGCTTGCAACCCCACCAACAATAGAGAAGTGTTCCTTTTTCCCCACATCCTCTCCAGCATATGCTGTCCTCTGAGTTTTTCATCTTAGACATTCTGACTGGTGTGAGGTGGAATCTCATTGTTGTTTTGATTTGCATTTCTCGGATAGCTAAAGATGCTGAACATTTCTTTAGGTGCTTTCGAGCCATTCGAGTTTCCTCAGTTGAGAATTCCCTGTTTAGCTCTGTACCCCATTTTTTTGTTTTGTTTTTATGCTTAATAATATAACTCTTTAATGTTACACATTCTTTTTTATTTGTTCTATATTCTTTGTTTACATTCCAAAGGCTTTCCCCTTTCCCAGTTACCCCCACCATACATCCCGTAAGTCCTCTCCCTCCCAACTATTCCCGAATCACCCCCCCACACACACACCACCATTTCTCTGTTCTGGTACTCTCCTACAAAACTGGATCCAATCTTTTCAGGCCCAGGGTCCTCTCCTTTATTCTTCTTGGGAATCATTTGACTTGCTAATTATGCCTTGAGTATTTAGGGCTTCTGGGCTAATTAATATCCACTTATCAGTGATTGCATCTCATGTGTATTCTTTTGTGATTGGGTTAACTCGCTTAGGATCATATTTTCCAGATCTAACCATTTGCCTACAAATTGCATGAATTCATTATTTTTTTTAATTGCTGAGTAGTATTCCATGGTGTGTGTGTATCACAGAGCAATAGTGATTAAAAGAACTGTTTTGTATTGGTATGGAGACAGGCAGGAAGATCAATGGAATAGAACAGAAGACCCAGAAAAGAATCTACACACATACCATCACTTGATACACACACACACACACACACACACACACACACATATATATATATATATATATATATATATATATATATATCACATTTTCTGTATCCATTCCTCCTTTGAGGGATATCTGGGCTCCTTCCAACTTCTGGCTATGATAAACAAGGCTGCTATAAACATAGTGGAGCATGTGTCTTTATTGTATGCAGGGGAATCCTCTGGGTATATGCCCAGGAGTAGTATGCCATGCTCCTCTGGAAGTGACATGCCCAATTTTCTGAGGAACTGCCAGACTGATTTCCAGGGCGGTTGTACCATCTTGCAATCCCACCAACAGTGGAGAAGAGTTCCTCTTTCTCCACATCCTCGCCATTGACTCTCTGGAGACTAACTTCTTGGTTTTTTTTCTTTGTTTGTTTGTTTTTTTATACATTGGATGCTAGTCCTCTATGGGATGTAGGATTAGTAAAGATCTTTTTCCAATTTGTTGGTTGCCATTTTGTCTTATTGACCCTGTCATTTGCCTTACAGAAGCTTTGCAGTTTTATGAGGCTCCATTTGTTGATTCTTGTTCTTAGAGCATAAGGCATTGGTATTCTGTTCAGGAACATTTCCTCTGTGCCCATGTATTCAACATTCTTTCCCACTTTCTCCTCTATAAGCTTCAGTGTGTCTGGTTTTATGTCTGGATCCTTGATCCACTTGGACTTGAGCTTTGCAGATAAGAATGGGTCAGTTTGCATTTTTCTGCATGCTGACCTCCAGTTGATCCAGGCACCATTTGTTAAAAATATTTTTTCCCTCTGGATGTTTTTAGCTCCTTTGTCAAATATCAAGTGACAGTATGTGTGTAGATTCTTTTCTGGGTCTTCTGTTCTATTCCATTGATCTTCCTGCCTGTCTCCATACCAATACAAAACAGTTTTTTTAATCACTATTGCTCTGTAGTAGAGCTTGTGGTCAGGAATTGTGATTATCTCCGAAGATCTTTTGTTGTGGAGAATAGTTTTTGCTATCCTGGCTTTTTTATTATTCCAGATGACTTTGAGAATTGCTCTTTCTATATCTATGAAGAATTCATTTGGGATTTTGATGGGGATTGCATTGAATTTGTAAATTGCTTTAGGCAAGATGGCCATTTTTACTGTATTGATCCTGCCAATCCATGAACATGGGACAACTTTCCATCTTCTGAGATCTTATTCTATTTCTTTCTTCAGATGCTTGAAGTTTTGGTCATACAGACATTTCATTTGCTTCGTTAGGGTCACACCTAGGTATGAAATATTATTTGGGACTATTGTGAAGGGTGTCATATCCCTAATTTCTTCCTCATCTTATTTATCCTTTGAGTAGAGGAAGACTATGGATTGGCCTGAATTAATTTTATATCCAGCCACTTTGCTGAAGTTGTTTATCAGATTTAGGAGTTCTCTGGTGGAAGTTTTGGGGTTGCTTAAGTATATGACCATATCATCTGCAAATAGTGATATTTTGACTTCTTCCTTTCCAATTTGTATACTGTTGCCCTCCTTTTGTTGTCTGATTGCTCTGGCTAGAACTTCAAGTACTATATTGACTAGATAGGGAGAGTGGGCAGCCTTGTCTAGTCCCCAATTTTAGTGGGATTGATTCAAGTTTCTCTCTATTTAACTTGATGTTGGTTACTGATTTGCAGTATATTGTTTTCACTATGTTTAGGTATGGGCCTTGGATTCCCAATCTCTCCATGACTTTTATCATGAAGGGGAGCTGGATTTTGTCAAAAGCCTTTTCAGCATCTAATGAAATGACCAAGTGGTTTTTTTTTCCTTTAGTTTGTTTATGTAGTGGATTACATTGATGGATTTCTATATATTGAGCCCTCCCTGCATCCCTGGGATAAAACCTACCTGATCTTGGTGAATGATAGTTTCATTGCATTCTTGGATTCTGTTGGACAGAATTTTGTTCAGTATTTTTGCATCAATGTTCATGAGGGACATTGGTCTGAGGTTCTCCTTCCTTGTTTGGTCTTTATTTGGTTTAGGTATAAGTATTTTTGTGGCTTCATAGATGTGTTGAATAGTGTTCCTTGAGTTTCTATTTTGCAGAATAGTTTGAATAGTATCATTATTAGCTCTTCTTTGAAAATCTGATAGATTTCTCCACTAAACCCATTTGGTCCTGGGCTTTTTTTATGGGAGACTATTAATGACTGCTTCTATATCCTCAGGACATATGGGACTAGTTAGATGGTTCATCTGATCCTGTTTTAACGTTGATGTCTAGTATGTATATAGAAAGTTGTCCATTTCATCCAGATTTTCAAACTTTGTTTAGTATAAACTCTTGTATTAGGATCTGATGATTTTTTGAATTTCCACAGTTTCTGTTGTTATGTATCCCTTTTCATTTCTTTTTTTATTTGTCTATTTTATTTTATTTTATTTTATTTTATTTTATTTATTGGATATCTTCTACATTTACACTTCATTTCCCTTTTTTGTTTCCCCACCCCCCTAAGATCCCACATGCCCTTTTCCCTCCCCTGCTCCCTCATCCACCCCTTCCCACTTCCCTGTTCTGGTATTCCCCTACACTGATGCATTGACGCTTTCCAGCACTAGTGTCCATTCCTTTCTTCTTGTCAGATATCATAGGTATGTGAATTATGTCTTTGATGTCCCAAGATTCTAGGCTAATATCCACTTATCAGTGACTGCATACCACGGGTATTCTTTTGAGACTGGGTCACCTCACTTAGTATGATGTTCTCCAGCTCCATCCGTTTCTCTAAGAATTTCATGAATTCATTGTTTCTAATGCCTGAATAGTATTCCATTGTGTATATATACCACATTTTTTGTATCCATTCCTCCGTTGAGGGACATCTGAGTTCTTTCCAGCTTCTGGCTATTATAAATAAGGCTGATATAAACATAGTGGAGCATGTATCCTTATTGCATGCTGGGGAGTCTTCTGGGTATATTCCCAGGAGTGGTATGGCTGGATCCTCCGGAAGTATCATGTCCAGTTTTCTGAGGGACCGCCAGACTGATTTCCAGAGTGGTTGTACCAGCTTGCAGTCCCACCAGCATTGGAGGAGTGTTCCTCTTTCTCCACATCCTCGCCAACACCTGATGTCTTCTGAGTTTTTAATCCTAGCCACTCTGACAGGTGTGAGGTAAAATCTCAGGGTTGTTTTGATTTGCATTTTTCTAATGACTAAAGATGTTGAACATTTTTAAGGTTTTTCTCAGCCATCCAAATTTCTTCAGGTGAAAAGTCTTTGTTTAGCTCTGTACCCCATTTTTGGATAGGGTTATTTGGTTTTCTGGGGTCTGACTTCTTGAGTTCTTTGTATACATTGGATATTAGCCCTCTGTCAGGTGTGGGGTTGGTGAAGATCTTTTCCCAATTTGCTGGTTGCCGATTTGTCCTTTTGACAGTGTCTTTTGCCTTACAGAAACTTTGTAACTTTATGAGGTCCCATTTGTCTATTCTTGATCTTAGAGCATAAGCGATTGGTGTTCTGTTCAGGAATTTTCCCCCTGAGCCAATGTCCTCAATGGTCTTCCCCAGTTTCTTTTCTATTAGTTTTAGTGTGTCTGGTTTTATGTGGAGGTCCTTGATCCACTTGAAGTTGAGCTGAGTGCAAGGAGATAAGAGTGGATCAATTCTCATTCTTCTGCATGTTGACCTCCAGTTGAGCCAGCACCATCTGGTGAAAAGGCTATCTTTTTTCCACTGGATGTTTTCAGCTCCTTTGTCGAAGATCAATTGGCCATATATGTGTGGGTTCAATTCTGGGTCTTCAATACTATTCCATTGATCCACTTCCCTGTCACTGTACCAATACCATGCAGTTTTTAACACTACTGCTCTGTAGTATTGCTTGAGGTCCGGGATATTGATTCCCCCAGAAGTTCGTTTACTGTTGATGACAGTTTTAGCTATCCTGGGTTTTTTTGTTATTCCAGATGAACTTGAGAATTGCTCTGTCTAATTCAATAAAGAACTGAGTTGGGATTTTTGATGGGGATTGCGTTGAATCTGTATATTGCTTTTGGCAAGATTGCCATTTTAACTATATTAATCCTGCCAACCCACGAGTATGGAAGATTTTTCCATTTCTGAGGTCTTCTTCAATCTCCTTCTTCAGAGACCTGAAGTTTTTGTCATATAAATCTTTCACTTGTTTGTTTAGAGTCACACCAAGATACTTTATATTGTTTGTGGCTATTGTGAAGGGTGTCATTTCCCTAATTTCTTTCTCGGCCTGCTTATCCTTTGCATATAGGAAGGCTATTGATTTGCTTGAGTTGACTTTATAAACAGCCACTTTGCTGAAGTTGTTTATCAGCTGTAGGAGTTCTCTGGTGGAGTTTTTTTGGGTCACTTAAGTATACTATAATATCATCTGCGAATAGTGGTAGTTTGACTTCTTCCTTTCCAATTTGTATCCTTTGACTTTCTTATGTTGTCGAATTGCTTTAGCTAGTACCTCAAGTACTATAATGAAGAGATATGGTGAGAGTGGGCAGCCTTGTCTAGTCCCTGAATTCAGTGGGATTGCTTCAAGTTTCTCTCCATTTACTTTGATGTTGGCTATTGGTCTGCTGTAAATTGCTTTTACTATGTTTAGATATGGGCCTTGAATTCCTGTTCTTTCCAAGACTTTAAGCATGAAAGGATGCTGAACTTTGTCAAATGCCTTTTCAGCATCCAATGAGATGACCATGTGGTTTTTTTCTTTAAGTTTGTTTATGTAGTGGATTACATTGATGGATTTCCATATATTGAACCATCCCTGCATCCCTGGGATGAAGCCAACTTGATCATGGTGAATGATCATTTTGATGTGTTCTTGGATTCGGTTGGCAAGTATTTTATTTAGTATTTTTGCATCAATATTCATAAGGGAGATTGGCCTGTAGTTCTCTTTCTTAGTTGGATCTTTCTGTGATTTTGGTATCAGGGTAATTGTGGCTTCATAGAATGATTTGGGTAGTGTTCCTTCTGTTTCTATTTTGTGGAATAGTTTTAAGAGTATTGGTATTAGGACTTCTTTGAAGGTCTGATAGAATTCTGCACTAAAACCCTCTGGTCCTGTGCTTTTTTTGGTGGGGAGACTTTCTATGACCCCTTCTATTTCTTTGGGGGTTATGGGTTTGTTTAGACGATCTATTTGACCCTGATTTAATTTTGGTATTTGGTCTCTGTCTAGGAAATTGTCTATTTCCTCCAGATTCTCCATTTGTGTTGAGTATAGGCTTTTGTGGTAGGATCTGATGATTTTTTGAATTTCCTTAGTTTCTGTTGTTATATCTCCCTTTTCATTTCTAGTTTTGTTAATTTGAATACTGTCTCTGTGCCCTTTGGTAAGTCTGGCTATGGGTTTATCTCTCTTGTTGATTTTCTCAAAGAACCAGCTCCTGGTTTTGTTGATTCTCTGTATGGTTCACTTTGTTTCAACTTGATTGGTTTCAGCCCTGAGTTTGATGATTTCCTGTCTTCTACTCCTCCTGGGTGAAATAGCTTCTTTTTTGTTCTAGAGCATTCAGGTGAGCCATTAAGTTGCTAGTGTATGCTCTCTCCTGTTTCTTTTTGGAGACACTCAGGGCTATGAGTTTTCCTCTTAGCACTGCTTTCATTGTGTCCCATAGATTTGGGTATGTTGTACCTTCATTTTCATTAAATCCTAAAAAGTCTTTTATTTCATTCTTTATTTCTTCCTTGACTAAAGTATCATTGAGTAGAATATTGATCAGCCTCCACATGTATGAGGATTTTCTGTTGTTTTTGTTGCTATTGAAGAACACTCTTACTCCATGGTGATCCGATAGGAGGCATGGGAATAGTTCGATCTTTTATATTTGTTGAGGTCTGTCTTATGACCAATTATATGGTCGATTTTGGAGAAGGTACCATGAGTTGCTGAGAAAAAGGTATAGTCTTTTGCTTTAGGATGAAATGTTATATATATATATATATATATATATATATATATATATATATATATGTTAAATCCAATTGGTCCAACATTTCAATGAGTTTCCCTGTGTCCCTGTTTAGTTTCTGTTTTCCTGATCGGTCCATTGAGGATAGTGGAGTTTTGAGGTCCCCCACAATTATTGTGTTAGGTGCAATGTGTGCTTTGAGCTTTAGTAAAGTTTCTTTTACAAATGAGGGTGCCCTTGTATTTGGGGCGTAGATGTTTAGAACTGTGAGTTCTTCTTGGAGTAGTCTCCCTTTGACTAGAAAGAAGTGAACTTCTGTGTCTCTTTTGATGACTTTAGGTTGAAAGTCAATTTTATCTGATATTAGAATGGCTATTCCAGCTCGCTTCCTGAGACCATTTGCTTGCAAGATTGTCCTCCAGTCTTTTACTCTAAGGTAGTGTTTGTGTTTAACTCTGAAGTGTGTTTCCTGTATGCAGCAAAATGTAGGGTTCTGTTTCCATATCCAGTTTGTTAGTCTATGTCTTTTTGTTGGGGAATTGAGTCCATTGATGTTAAGAGATATTAAGGAATAGTGATTATTTGTTCCTGTCATTTTTGATGTTATTTTTGTTTTTGAGTAGTTATCTTCCTTTGAGTTTGATGGAAGTAGGTTAATATCTTGCTTTTACTTGGGTGCAGTTTCCCTCCTCATCTTGGAGATTTCCTCATATTATCCTTTGTAGAGCTGGGTTAGTGGGAAGATATTGTGTATATTTGGTCCTGTCATGGAATATTTTGATTTCTCCATCTATGTTGATTGAGAGTTTTGCTGGGTATAGTAATCTTGGCTGGCATTTGTGTTCTCTTAGGGTCTGCATGAGATCTGCCCAGGATCTTCTAGTTTTCATGGTTTCTGGAGAGAAGTCTGGTGTGATTCTGATAGGTCTTCCTTTATATGTTACTTGGCCTTTTTCTCTTACTGCCTTTAATATTCTTTGTTTGTTTAGTACATTTGGGGTTTTGATTATTTTGTGACAGGAGGTATTTCTGTTCTGGTCCAGTCTGTTTGGAGTTCTATAGGCTTCTTGTATATTCATGGGCATCTCTCTCTTTAAGTTAGGGAAGTTTTCTTCCATAATTTTGTTAAAGATACTTGCTGGACCTTTAAGTAGTAGATCTTCACTCTCATCTATCCCTATAATCCTTAGGTTTGGTCTTCTCATTGTGTCTTGGATTTCCTGGATGTTTTGGGTTACAAGCCTTTTGGATTTTGTGTTTTCTTTGACTGTTGAGTCAATGGTTACTATGTTATCTTCAGCATCTGAGATTCTTATCTCTATCTCTTGTATTCTGTTGTTGATGTTTGCATCTACGATCCCTGATTTCTTCCCAAGGTTTTCTATCTCCAAAGTTGCCTCCTTTTGTGATTTCTTAGTTGTTTCTACCTCTGTGTTCAGATCTTTGATGGTTTTGCTCAGTTCCTTCATTTGTTTGTTTGTGTTTTCTTGTAATTCTTTAAGAGATTTTTGTGTTTTCTCTTTCGTGACTTCTGCCTGTTGTTTCAAGTTCTCCTGCATTTCTTTAACTGATTTTCTTATTGGTTTCTCTCTGTTGGCCCATATTCTCCTGGAGTTCTTTAAGTGATTTTTGTGTTTGCATTGTAAGAGCTTCTACCGTATTGATGTTCCCCTGCATTTCTTGAAGAGATTTGTTTATGTCTTTTTTGTGTTCCTCTAGCAGCATCATGACCAGTGCTTTTATATCCAACTCTTGTTTTTCTGGTGTGCTGGGGTATCCAGGACTTGCTGTGGTTGGCGAATTGGGTTCAGATACTGCCTTATTGCCTTGATTTTTGTTTGTAACGTTCCTACATTTGCCTTTTGCCATCTGTTTATCTCTGGAGTTAGTTGGTGTTGTTCTTAGTGGTTGGTGTTTGAGGCTCCTGTGAGCCTGGTGTTTGGCGCTGCTGTTGTAGAGGGCGTCCGAGCTCCCAAGGTGGAGACCAGGAGGTTTCAGTTACTGGGCTCTCAGTGACCTACTCAGCTCTGCTGTGCCAGATCTAAGGCTTCCTGAGGCTCGCTGCTGGACCTGCAATTGGCCTCCCGCTGTCTCCTCCTGGCCTGCCTAATTGCTAGCTCTTAAGAATCAGATTTTTTTCCTCCACCGATCTGGGCTACTCTGTTAGATCTTTATGGTATCCTGGGTTCCTCTGTTGGTTCTCTATGGTGACCTGTTCAGGCCACCAGTTCCAAAATGGTGGCAGGTCTCAGGGCTCTGTCTAACCACTGGGTTCCCTACAGGACTGGAGGTTCCCTGGTTGGGCTGCTAGAACCTAGATGGTAGTACTCTCAGTCCACAGGGCTCTGTCATGTTAGCTGTCTTTGGTGTCCTAAGGCACAATGTCAGCCTCTGGCTGTACTCCAGGCACTGACCCACTAGCAGGTTGGTGCCCCTTTGGGTTGGCACAGAGACCACTTGCCAAGCTGATCTGGCTCTGTGTGCACTGCCAAGCTGTTGGTGCACAGACCTATCTCCAACCTCCTTTGGCTCTGGGCGTGAGCAAGAGCCTGACCAGGTATTCTTTGCCAGGCTAAGTCTCTGTCCAAGCACCTGGACCCAGTCACCGCCGGCAGTCCACAGTGACCTGAGGGAAGATGGCGCCGGCTGCAAGCAAGCCCGCTAGCCGGTCCCCAGTGATCAGGGACAGGCTCTGAGCTGCAGGTGCTCAAAGCTCCTGCCGACCTTCCCTGGCTCTGGGGGCCAGCAAGGGCCCGATCGGGTATTTGTTGCTAGGACAAGTCTCTGTCCATGCACCTAAACCTAGCCATCAGCAGGCAGTCGGCAGCGACCTGAGGGTAGCTCCCTTTTCATTTCTAATTTTATTAATTTGGATACTGTCTCTGTGTCCTCTGGTTACTCTGGCTAAGGGTTTATCTATCTTGATGATTTTCTTAAAGAACCAGCTCTTTGCTTTGTTTTGTTGATTCTTTTTATAGTTCTTTTTGTTTCTGTTTGGTTGATTTTGGCTCTGAGTTTGATTATTTTCTGCTGTCTACTCCTCTTGGGTATGTTAGCTTTTTCTTGTTCTAGAACTTTCAAGTGCATTGTCAAACTGTTAGTGTAAACTCTCTCCATTCTTTTTTTGGAGGCACTCAGAACTATGAGTTTTCTTCTTAGCAATGCTTTCATTGTGTTCCATAAATTTTGGTATGATCTGTCTTCATTTTCATTAAATTCTAAAAGGTCTTTAATTTTTTTATTTCTTCTTTAACCAAACTATCATTTTTTTTATTTTTTTTATTGTATATATTCTATATTTACAATTCATTTCCCTTTTTCTGGTTCCCCACCCCCAAAGGTCCCACATGTCCTTCTCCCTCCCCCTGCTCCCGCATCCACCCCCTCCCACTTTACTGTTCTTGTACTCTCCCACAATGATGTTTTGGTCCATTCTAGCACCAGTGTCCACTCCTTTCTTCTTGTGAGACATCACTTGATATGTGATTTGTGTCTTTGGTGTTCTAAGCTTCTAGGCTAATATCCACTTATCAGTGACTGTATACCATGGGTATTCTTTTGAGACTGGGTCACCTCACTTAGTATGACATTCTCCAGCTCCATCCATTTCTCTAAGAATTTCATGAATTCATTGTTTCTAATGGCTGTATAGTACTCCATTGTGTATATATACCACATTTTTTGTATCCATTCTTCTGTTGAGGGACATCTGGGTTCTTTCCAGCTTCTGGCTATTATATATAAAGCTGCTATGAACATAGTGGAGCATGTATCCTTATTGCATGCTGGTGAATCTTCTGGGTATATTCCCAGGAGTGGTATGGCTGGGTCCTCCGGAAGTATCACGCCCAGTTTTCTGAGGAACCGCCATACTGATTTCCAGAGTGGTTGTACCAGCTTGCATTCCCACCAGCAGTGGAGGAGTGTTCCTCTTTCTCCACATCCTCGCCAACACCTGATGTCTTCTGAGTTTTTAATCTTAGCCATTCTGACTGGTGTGAGGTGAAATCTCAGGGTTGTTTTAATTTGCATTTCCCTAATGACTAGTGATGTTGAACATTTTTTAAGGTGTTTCTCAGCCATCCGAATTTCTTCAGGTGAAAAGTCTCTGTTTAGCTCTGTACCCCATTTAAATGCTCCTTGTGTATGTATGTTTTCCATTTTTTTCATTTTAGCTTAAGACTAGCCTTAAGCTGTGGTGATCTGATAAGGTACATGGAATAATTTCAATACTTCTGTATCTGTTGAGGACCGTTTTGTGACCAATTATATGGTCAATTTTGGAAAAGGTACCATGAGGTGCTGAGAAGAAGGTATATTCTTTTGCTTTATGGTGGAATGTTTTATAAATGTCTGTTAGATCCATTTGGTCCATAAATTCAGTTAGTTTTACTGTATCTCTCCTTAGTTTCCGATTTCATGATTTGTACATTGTTGAGAGTGGGGGTGTTGAAGTCTCTCACTATTATTGTGTTGGGTGTCAGGTGTGCTTTGAACTTTATTAAAGTCTCTTTTATGAACATGGGTGCCCTTGTGTTCTGAGCATAGATGTTCAGAATTGAGAGTTCATCTTGGTAGCCTTTTCTTTTGACCAGTATGAAGTGTCCCTCCTTATGTTTTTTGATAACTTTTGGTTGAAAGTCAATTTTATCCAATATAAAGATAGCCCCTCCAGCTTGTTTCTTGGGACCATTTGCTTGGAAAATTGTTTTCCAACCTTTGACTCTTAAATAGTGACTGTCTTTGTCACTGAGGAGGGTTTCTTGTATGCAGCAAAACATTGGGTCCTGTTTACATATCCAGTCTGTTAGTCTATGTCTTTTTATAGGGAAATTGAGACCATCGATATTAAGAGATATTAAGGAAAAGTGATTGTTGCATATTGTTATCTTCTTAGTTAAGGGTGAAATTCTGTTTGTGTGGCTGACTTCTATTAGAAAGATTGCCTTATTGCTTTTTCTACAGTGTGGCTTCACACGTTGTGTTGGTATTTTCCACCCATTATCCGTTTTAGAGCTGGATTTGTGGAAAAATATTGTGTAAATTTCCTTTTATCATGGAATGTCTTCTTTTCTCCGTCTATGGTAATTGAAAGTTTTGCTAGGTATTGTAGTTTGGGCTGACATTTATGTTCTCTTAGGGTCTGTATGACATCTGCCCAAGATCTTCCAGCTTTCATTGCCTTTGCTGAGAAGTCTTGTGTAATTCTGATAGGTCTGCCTTTATATGTAACTTGACCTTTGTTTCTTACTACTTTTAATATTCTTTTTTTGTTTACTACAGTTGGTGTATGGATTATTATGTAACAGGAGGAATTTCTGCTCTGGTCCAGTCTGTTTGTAGTTCTGTAGGCTTCTTGTATGTTCATGGGCATCTCTTTAGGTTAGGGAAGTTTTCTTTCAAAATTTTGTTGATATTTGCTAGCCCTTTAAGTTATAAATCTTCACTCTCATCTATACCTATAATCCTTAGGTTTGGTCTTCTTATTGTGTCCTGGATTTCCTGGATGTTTTGGGTTACAAATTTTTTGTATTTTACATTTTCTTTGACTGTTTAGTCAATGTTTTCTATGGAATCTTCAGCATCCAAAATTCTTTCTTCTATCTCTTGAATTCTGTTGATAATGTTTGCATCTATGACTCCTGAATTCTTTCCAAAGTTTTCTATCTCCAGAGATGTCTCGCTTTGCAATTTCTTTATTGTTTCTACTTCCATTTTTAGATCCTAGATGGTTTTGTTCAGTTCCTTCACTTGTTTGTGTTTTCCTGAAATTCTTTAAGGGCTTTTTGTGTTTCCTCTTTAAGGCCTTCTACATGTTGACCCATGTTCTCCCATAATTCCCTATGGGATTTTTGTGTTGCCTCTTCAAGGGGTTCTATCTGTTGACCCATGTTCTCTTGTATTTCTTTAAGGGATTTTTGTGTTTCCTCTTTCAGGACTTCTACCTTTTGACCCATACTCTCCTGTATTTCTTTAAGGGAGTTATTCATGTCCTTCTTGAAGTCCTCCATCAGCATCAGGAGATGTGATGTTAAATCCAGCACTTGCTTTTCTGATGTGATGGAGCATACAGGATTTGCTGTTGTGGGAGAACTGGGTTCTGATGGTGCCATGGTGCCTTGGTTTTCTGTTGGTAATGACATTGCATTTACCTTTGGCCATCTAGTTATCTCTGGTGGAAGCTGGTGTTGCTGTTTTTAACTTCTCTGTCCTGCAGACCTCTGTTTCTGTACTCTTGGGATTCTGTACCCTTTCTCTCAAATGCCCTGCATACAGCTGGTTAGCCAGGAAGTGTCAGGAGATGGGGTCTTCTCTGTGGCAGATTTGGCAAGGGTTGAATGCCCTGCAGCCTGCTAACTTTCAAATGTCCTGCTGGTGCTTGTTTTCGAATGCCCTGTTGCTGCCAGTTCTCTAGAAATTATCAGGATGTAGCATCTTTCCCATTGCAGAAGGGGCATGGGTCTAGGACATCTGAAGGAATGGGGCAGTGGTGGAGGGCAGGGGGAAGAGGGGAGTTCAAATATTTACATCAGGGAAAGTCATTGTTATTTACAGAAGGCACTCCTGAAAACCACAAAATAAATATCTTATCACATAATTACCTTTGGCCAAGTTCTTTCCAGGTGGGACATGCCCATGAGCTACTACAAGAAATGAAAATGGCACTCATGTAATATAGAATTATATTAAAACATATAAAACTAATTAGTTTTGTGTCCCTATCCCTAATTTCTCTCTAGAGTTCTTATTATCCTGTTTCCCTAAGGAGAGAATGAGAATATATAAATTATGGAATAACCCATAGTATGAGTCCTAAGAACAAGTGTTCATTTGGTTTTTGCCTACTGATATAATTTTTTCTTTTTCCTTTCTTTTATTAGATATTTTCTTTATTTACATTTCTAATGTTTTCCTTTTTTCCTGATTTCCCCGCTGAAATTCCCCTATCCCATCACACCTCCCACTGGTATCCAATCTACCCACTCCCACTTCCCTATCCTGGCATTCCCCTATGTTGGGGCACAAAACCTTCTCAGGACCAAGGGCTTCTCATCCCTTTGGTGTCCAATAAGGCCATCCTGTGCTACACATGCAGTTGGAGCTATGGGTCCCTCCATGTGCAGTCCTCAGTTGGTAGTGCAGTCTGTGGGAGCTTTGGGGGTACTGGCTACTTCATATTGCTGTTCCTCCTATGGGCTGCAAGCTCCTTCAGCTCCTTGGATCATTTCTCTAGCTCCTCTGTTGGGGACCTTGTGCTCAGTCCATTGTTTGGCTGAGACTTTTTGCTGGATCATCGACTTTTTCTTTCTGAAACTATTGGTAACAATCTATTTTAAGTATAATTTAAATTCAATATTTTATTGCTATTGCGACATATGCTAAAAATAGTTTTATAAGTGCTATAACTTAAGCTATATGTTTTATTTTTGTTAAATTGTATGTTATATTTCCCTATGTGACAGAAACTTGAATATTCTAAAAAGAGCAAATTTTCTTGTATGATATTTTTAGAATTTGGCATATGCAAAATTATAAGTCAGAAATGGTAAGAAGGTCTGAATTGTAGGCAATTTTAATAGAAATGTGATGCTTTCTTCTACCTGTATGTTTATATTTTTTAGGTTCATCAAGTAATCATAAAATACACTTGGAGAGATTGAATTTGGAAAAAGCCTCCCTAAATCTCTACTTAACAAACTATTGGTACTTCCATAACATCTTAGAACTTATTTCTGAGAAGTATATTATTGATAAAAACATTTACTCTTAATTGCTTCACAAATTGTTAATAAGGTATGTTAACACTAGAATGAAAAGGTTTATAAATATATACAGTCTTTACATGTGAGCAAATGCCATATTCTGTGTATTAAGGATTATTAATTTCATAGAATACATTCAAACAATATTGTATAAAATTTAGAAAAATGTGTTATTAGGTTTTGTTTGATATATATAGATCATATAATCTGAAGATATGGATGGGTTTATTTAGAGTATTCTAAAATATATTTCTCTTATTTCTAGTTTTAAAGAGTCAAATTTGTGTGAGGAAACAATGAGTTATTGTAAGTAAATATTTGTTGCTTGAAGATGTTCCTATGCAATAAAAGTACCTTCTTTTATTTGCACATTTTTATTTGAAATATTAATATATAGGATAAAATTTAAGAGTTCCATAAGGTTGTTAAAATTAGAGACACCAATAATTGATAAGATTTATCTTTATTCCAGTCATTAATATTCATCCAGGAACATCTGTCACTAACTTTATAATGATATACACATATTTGTGATGGTTTTAAAAGTTTTTGTAAACTTCGATTGCTAGTCTCTTTATGAGACTACCAATAGAAGTTTATTTACTCTGCAGTTATACTCCAAATCTGTTGTTGTTTGAGGAATGAAGACCAGTATACTGCAGTCTTCTCTCTTTTTCTTTTATTTTGAAACAAGGTATTGCTATGTAGTTCAGGGCAGCCTCAAATTTACAATTTCCTCGTCCTTGCCTCCTAAATGTAGAGATTTATTATATGGGGGAAAGATAAAAACCTTTTTCATTTTGGGGATAAACAATTATATGTTATTTATATCATATTTCTGTGCATTTTAACTTACAGAAGAAAGTTTTCAGTGTTTCACAAGGAAATAAATAGGTTCAGACTATAGAATGTAAATTTTAATTTATGTTCTAACCAGCTTGTATTTCAAGTTGTCTCATATGTGATACTATAAAAAATTTGTTTTCAAAGCCACCAAGCAAAATATTAATTTCTACAACTTTAAGTTCTTCTAAACAATTTAGTTAATATCATCATTATGTATAAGTTAATGAAAATGCTATTGCTTATATCTTAAAGATATGGAGTCAAAGTTATAGGATCATTTCTACGTTTATTTCTTCCAAGTAATATATATATATACATATACATATATGTATATATATACATATATGTATATGTATATATATATGTATATATATATATATATTGAAGAAGTCATAGGTCATTCATACTCTTGTGATTGCACTGTTGATATGATTTCCTATAATTTTGATTATTTTTAGAATTAAAGTCTTATATACCACTGAATATATATATGTAAATATAATATAATCACATAGTAGAATATATGAAATGAGCTATTGTTTAATACAGTAATTCTACCTTAATTTAGATTGAAGGAGTGTCTAGTGTCATATACATTAAAATAAGGTATAACAGAATAAAACAAATGATTAAGGTAATGTGAAAAATAAATCAGTTTTTAATGAATTGTAAAGTTAAAAAATAAGTAAGGATTCTATATGATTAATAAAGTCATGAATTGTCAAGGTCTGTTTAGTTACCCAGTGAATTTTCTCCATAGATGAAATGGGGATTTTGTATATTCAGAAATAATATAAATACACAGAAGTTTTAAAATGACTTAAAGGTAAATACACATAATAGACACCATGGTAACTCAGAGAATTATAAAGACATACTTTACAAACCTGTAATCCATCAAATTGAAAAATCTAAAAGAAAAGATTAATTTTCTTGATAGTTACCACCTACCAGAGTTAAAGCAAGATCAGGTATACAATTTAAATAGACTTATAACTCCTAATAAATTAGAAGCAATCATCAAAAGTCCCCAACAAGTCACTCTCAGACAGCCATCGAACTGAACACAGGGTCCCCAATGGGGGAGCTAGAGAAAGGACCCAACGAGCTGAAGTGGTTTGCAGTGCCATAGGAGGAACAACTATATTAGCTACCCAGTATTCCCAGAGCTCCCAAGGAAAAAACATCAACAAAATAGTACACATGGTATTACCCATGGCTCCAGATTCATAGGCAGCAGAGGATGGCCTTGTTGGACATCAAAGGGAGAAGAGGCCCCTGGTTCTGGAAAGTCTTGATGTAGCAGTGTAGAGCAATACCAGGACAGGGAAGTGAGAGGGGGTTGGTTGGGGAACAGCTGGAGGGAGAAGGCTTATGGGACTTCCAAGGGGAGCAACCAGGAAATTTTTGAAATGTGAATAAAGAATATATCTAATTAAAAAACTACTAAAAAAAGTCCCCAACAATAACAACAATGAAAATGCCCATGGTCAGGAGGTTTTAGTACATAATTCTATCAGACATTTAAATTAGATTTAATGCCCATATCCCTGAAATTATTCCACAAAAGAGAAACAGGAGGAATATTGCCCAATTCATGTCATGAGGCCACTCAAATCACATGAAGATTTAACAGAAAGAATTACAGACCAATCTCATTTAATTACAGATACACAAAAATATTCAATAATATAGTTTCAAATAGAATGCAAAACATAAAAAAAGATCATCATCCACCATGATGTGATAATAATAATTAAGATAGAGGTAGCACATACCACTTTCAAGCACATTCTTCTATAGTTCCAGTTTCTCAGAAGCAGGATCCCTGTGTTATCATTCTAATCTGCGTTTTTTGCTTTCATTTTCACTAGAAGCATCTAGTGGACAGAGGAGATGGACGTCTACAATCTTACCACAGTGACTCAATTCATCCTCATAGGGCTCTCTGACCTCCCTGAGGTGCGCTATCCACTCTTTGTGGCCTTTGTCATTATCTATCAGATCACTTTACTGGGAAATGGGGCCATCCTGTTGGCCATTGTGACTGAGAGAAAGCTTCAAACTCCCATGTATTACCTGTTGGCAAATTTGTCCCTGCTGGACATATTCTGCCCATCAGATACTGTCCCTAACATGCTCAAGAATCTCTTGACTGAGGACCACAGCATTTCCTTTGTTGGGTGTGCTTTGCAGCTCTATTTCTTGGTGGCCCTAGCTGGGACTGAAGTTTTCTTGCTGGCTGTGATGGCTTATGACCGTTATGTGGCCATATGTTTCCCAC
The DNA here is from genome assembly GCA_964023405.1 of Apodemus agrarius. NCBI lineage: Eukaryota > Metazoa > Chordata > Mammalia > Rodentia > Muridae > Apodemus > Apodemus agrarius. The sequence continues at coordinate 75,078,043 of OZ030005.1, read as the reverse complement.
TGCGTTACTCCCTCATCATGACCAAGGTTTGCTGTGTGAAGCTGTTGTTTGGGACTTGGGCAGCTGGGTTTCTTCACTCCTTTATCCATACAACGGCCACCTTTAGCCTGTCATTCTGCAAGTCTAATAGAGTGAACCAGTACTACTGTGATATTCCACCTGTGGTGGCCCTGTCATGTTCTTCCACCTATGTGGCAGAAATGCTTCTTTTAGTGATAGCAGGCACCTGTGGGGTTAGTGCTTTTCTGATCACTTTGATCTCCTACATATACATTGTCTCCACCATCCTAAAAATCTGATCAGCAGAAGGGATACGAAAAGCTTTCTCTACATGTGCTTCCCATCTTCTTGTTGTCTTCTTGTTCTATGGCACAGCTATATTTACCTATATCCGTCCAACCTCCAGTCAGCACTCTCCTGGCAGAGACAGACTTATCTCTATGTTGTATGGGGTCATTACTCCCATGCTAAACCCTCTTATCTACAGCCTAAGAAATGCAGAAGTCAAAGGGGCACTCAGAAAAGTTTTACATCTTAGAATATGTTCACAGAAAGCATGATGTAAAACCTCTCAAGCAAAGATTGTACACCCAAGATAGATGCATCTTGCTTCTTTTTTTTTTTTTTATCATTTTTTTTTATTTTCTATATTCTTTGTTTACATTCCAAAGGCTTTCCCCTTTCCCAGGTACCCCCCACCATATGTCCCATAATTCCTCTCCCCCCCTATGCTATTCCCCACTCTTTCCCCCCCCCACGATTTCTCTGTTCTGGGTCTACAATACTGGATCCAATCTTTACAGGCCCAGGGTTCTCTCCTTTTTTTCTTCTTGAGAGTCATTTGACTTGCTAATTGTGCCTTGAGTATTTAGGGCTTCTGGGCTCATTAATATCCACTTATCAGTGATTGCATTTCGTGTGTATTCTTTTGTGATTGGGTTAGCTCACTTAGGATGATAGTTTCCAGATCTAACCATTTACCTACAAATTGCATGAATTCATTATTTTTAATTGCTGAGTAGTACTCCATTGTATAAATATACCACATTTTCTGTATCCATTCCTCCTTTGAGGGATATCTGGGCTCCTTCCAATTTCTGGCTATTATAAACAAGGCTGCTATAAACATAGTGGAGCATGTGTCTTTGTTGTATGCAGGGGAATCCTCTGGGTATATGCCCAGGAGTGGTATGCCAGGGTCCTCTGGGAGTGGCATGCCCAATTTTCTGAGGAACCGCCACACTGATTTCCAGAGTGGTTTTACCATTTTGCAATCCCACCAACAGTGGAGGAGTGTTCCTCTTTCTCCACATCCTCGCCAGCACTTGTTGTCTCTCGAGTTTTTAATCTTAGCCATTCTGACTGGAGTGAGGTGGAATCTCAGGGTTGTTTTGATTTGCATTTCCCTGATGACTAATGATGTTGAACATCTCTTAAGGTGTTTCTCGGCCATCCGAATTTCTTCTGGTGAAAATTCTTTGTTTAGCTCTGTGCCCCATTTTTTGATAGGATTATTTGGTTCTTTGGGGTCTAACTTCTTGAGTTCTTTGTATATATTGGATATTAGCCCTCTGTCGGATGTGGGGTTGGTGAAGATCATTTCCCACGTTGTTGGTTGCCGTTTTGTCTTTCTGACAGTGTCCTTTGCCTTACAGAAACTTTGTAATTTTATGAGGTCCCATTTGTCCATTCTTGATCTTAGAGCATAAGCTATTGGTGTTCTGTTCAGGAACTTTACCCCTGTGCCCATGTCCTCCAGGGTCTTCCCAAGTTTCTTTTCTAATAGTTTCAGTGTGTCTGGTTTTATGTGGAGGTCCTTGATCCATTTGGAGTTGATCTTAGTACAAGGAGATAAGAGTGGGTCAATTCGCATTCTTCTGCATGTTGACCTCCAGTTGAACCAGCACCATTTGTTGAAAAGGCTATCTTTTTTCCACCGGATGGTTGTGGCTCCTTTATCAAAGATCAAGTGACCATAAGTCTGTGGGTTAATTTCTGGGTCTTCAATCCTATTCCATTGATCTACCTGCCTGTTGCTGTACCAATACCATGCAGTTTTTAACACAATTGCTCTGTAGTACTGCTTGAGGTCAGGGATATTGATTCCCCCAGAAGTCCTTTTATTGTTGAGAATAGTTTTAGCTATCCTAGGTTTTTTGTTGCTCCAGATGAATTTGAGAATTGCTCTTTCTAGATCTATGAAGAATTGATTTGGGATTTTGATGGGGATTGCATTGAATCTGTAGATTGCTTTTGGCAAGATGGCCATTTTTACTATATTGATCCTGCCAATCCAGGAGCAAGAAATATTTTTCCATCTCCTGAGGTCTTCTTCGATTTCTTTCTTCAGGGACTTGAAGTTCCTGTCATACAGATCTTTCACTTGTTTGGTTAGAGTTACGCCAAGGTACTTTATGTTGTTTGTGGCTATTGTGAAGGGTGTTATTTCCCTAACTTCTTTCTCAGCCTGCTTGTCCTTTGAGTACAAGAAGGCTACTGATTTGCTTGAGTTAATTTTATAACCAGCCACGTTGCTGAAGTTGTTTATCAGCTGTAGAAGTTCTCTGGTGGAGTTTTTTGGATCGCTTAAGTAGACTATCATATCATCTGCAAATAATGATACTTTGACTTCTTCCTTTCCAATTTGTATCCCTTTGACTTCCTTATGTTGTCTGATTGCTCTCGCTAGAACTTCAAGTACTATATTGAAAAGATATGGAGAGAGAGGACAGCCTTGTCTAGTCCCTGATTTTAGTGGAATTGCTTCAAGTTTCTCTCCATTTATTTTGATGTTGGCTACTGGTTTGCTGTAGATTGCTTTTACTATGTTTAGGTATGGGCCTTGAATTCCTGCTCTTTCCAAGACTTTTAGCATGAAAGGATGCTGAATTTTGTCAAATGCTTTTTCAGCATCTAATGAGATGACCATGTGGTTTTTTTCTTTTAGTTTGTTTATGTAGTGGATTACATTGATGGATTTCCGTATATTGAACCATCCCTGCATTCCTGGAATGAAGCCTACTTGATCATGGTGAATGATCGTTTTGATATGCTCTTGGATTCGGTTGGCAAGAATTTTATTTAGTATTTTTGCATCTATATTCATAAGAGAAATTGGCCTGTAGTTCTCTTTCTTTGTTGGATCTTTTTGTGGTTTAGGTATCAGCGTAATTGTGGTTTCGAAGAATGAGTTGGGCAGTGTCCCTTCTGTCTCTATTTTGTGGAATAGTTTGAAGAGTATTGGTGTTAAGTCTTCTTTGAAGGTCTGGTAGAATTCTGCACTAAAACCATCTGGTCCCGTACTTTTTTTGGTTGGGAGGCTTTCTATAACCCCTTCTATTTCTTTAAGGGTTATGGGACTGTTTAGCTGGTCTACTTGATGCTGATTTAATTTTGGTATTTGGTATCTGTCTAGGAAATTGTCCATTTCCTCCAGATTCTCCAGTTGTTTTGAGTATAGGCCTTTGTAGTAGGATCTGATGATCTTTTGAATTTCCTCTGTTTCTGTTGTTATATCCCCCTTTTCATTTTTAATTTTGTTAATTTGGATACTATCTCTGTGCCCTTTGGTTAGTCTAGCTAAGGGTTTATCTATCTTGTTGATTTTCTCGAAGAACCAGCTCTTGGTTTTGTTGATTCTTTGTATGGTTCTCTTTGTTTCTGCTTGATTGATTTCAGCACTTAGTTTGATGATTTCCTCTCTTCTACTCCTCCTGGGTGAGTTAGCTTCTTTTTGTTCCAGCGCCTTCAGGTGTGCTGTTAAGTTGCTAGTGTATGCTCTTTCCAGTTTCTTTTTGGAGGCACTCAGGGCTATGAGTTTTCCTCTTAGCACTGCTTTCATTGTATCCCAGAGATTTGGGTAGGTCGTACCTTCATTTTCATTGAAGTCTAAAAAGTCTTTGATTTCTTTCTTTATTTCTTCCTTGACCAGGGTGTCATTGAGTAGAGTATTGTTCAGTTTCCATGTGTATGTGGGCTTTCTGTAGTTCTTCTTGCTATTGAAGACCACTTTTACTCCATAGTGATCCGATAGGAGACATGGGATTAGTTCGGTCTTCTTGTATTTGTTGAGGTCTGTCTTGTGACCAATTATATGATCAATTTTTGAGAAGGTACCGTGCGGTGCTGAGAAAAAGGTATACTCTTTTGTTTTAGGATGGAATGTTCTATATATATCTGTTAAATCCAATTGGTCCATAGCTTCAATTAGTTTCACTGTGTCCCTGTTTAGTTTCTGCTTTCCTGATCGGTCCATTGAGGAGAGTGGAGTGTTGAAGTCACCTACAATCATTGTGTTAGGTGCGATGTGTGCTTTAAGCTTTAGTAAAGTTTCTTTTACGAATGAGGGTGCCCTTGCATTTGGTGCATAGATGTTCAGTATTGAGAATTCTTCTTGGTGGATTTTCCCTTTGACAAGCAGGAAGTGACCTTCTGAGTCTCTTTTGATGACTTTAGGTTGAAAGTCGATTTTATCTGATATTAGAATGGCTACTCCAGCTTGTTTCCTGGGACCATTTGCTTGTAGAACTGTCTTCCAGCCTTTTACTCTAAGGTGGTGTTTGTCTTTGACACTGAGATGTGTTTCCTGTATGCAGCAAAATGTAGGGTCCTGTTTCCGTATCCAGTCTGTTAGTCTGTGTCTTTTGATTGGGGAATTGAGTCCATTGATATTTAGAGATATTAAGGAATAGTAATTATTACTTCCTGACATTTTGGGAATTGTTATTATTATTTGTATTTGAGTGGTTCTCTTCTTTTGGGTTGGATGAGATGGGGTTTCTATCTTGTTTCTTCTGGGGTGTTGTTTCCCCCCTTGTGTTGGTATTTTTCCCCTATTATCCTTTGTAGGGCTGGGTTTGTAGATAAGTATTTTGCAAATTTGGTTTTGTCGTGGAATATCTTGGTTTCCCCATCTATGGCAATTGAGAGTTTCGCTGGGTATAGTAGTCTTGGCTGAAGTTTGTGTTCTCTTAGGGTCTGCATAAGGTCTGCCCAGGATCTTCTAGCTTTCATGGTCTCAGGTGAGAAGTCTGGTGTAATTCTGATAGGTCTTCCTTTGTATGTTACTTGTCCTTTTTCTCTTACTGCTTTTAATATTCTTTCTTTGTTTAGTACATTTGGGGTTTTGACTATTATGTGACGGGAAGTATTTCTGTTCTGGTCCAGTCTATTTGGGGTTCTATAGGCTTCTTGTATATTCATGGGCATCTCTCTCTTTAGGTTGGGGAAATTTTCTTCCATAATTTTGTAGAAGATATTTGCTGGCCCTTTAAGTTGTAGATCTTCATTCTCATCTATCCCTATAATCCTTAGGTTTGGTCTTCTCATTGTGTCCTGGATTTCCTGAATGTTTTGGGTTACCAGCTTTTTGCATTTTGCATTTTCTTTAATTGTTGAATCCATGGTTCCTATGGTATCTTCAGCATCTGAGATTCTGTCTTCTATCTCTTGTATTCTATTGTTGATATTTGCATCTATGACTCCTGATTTCTTCCCAAGGTTTTCTATCTCCAACATTGTCTCCCTTTGCGATTGCTTAGTTGTTTCTACTTCTGTTTTTAGATTTTGTATGGTTTTGCTCAGATCTTTCAGTTGCTTGTTTGTGTTTTCCTGTAATTCTTTAAGGGATTTTTGTGTTTCCTCCTTTATGACTTCTACTCGTTGACCCATGTTCTCTTGTATTTCTTTGGGTGATTTTTGTTTCTCCCCCGTATTGGGATTCACTTTTTGCTCTATATTCTCCTGGATTTCTTTAAGTGATTTTTGTGTCTGTCTTGTATGGGCTTCTAGTTTTTGATCTATTTTCTCCTCTATTACTTTAAGAAATTTATCTAAGTGATCCTCAATCTGCATCTTTACCAGTGATTTTAGATCTGAGTCTTGTTTTTCTGGTGTGTTGAGATATCTGGGATTTAATTGTGTTTGTCTTGCAATGGCTTCTAGCTTTTGATCTATTTTCTCATGTATTACTTTAAGAGATTTATCTAAGTGTTCCTCTATCAGCATCCTGACCAGTGATTTTAGATCTGAGTCTTGTTTTTCTGGTGTTTCGGGGTATCCAATATTTATTGCTGTTGGGGAACTGGGTTCGGATGCCGCCATATTGCCTTGATTTTTGTTAGTAGCGATCTTACGTTTGCCTTTTGCCATCTGGTTAACTCTGGTGTTAGTTGGTCCTGTAGATACTAGCTGGTGCTTGACCCTCCTGTGGGGTTGTAAGGCTATTTCCCAGCGACTGGGATACCTGAATCACTGTCCTGCGGGGGTCTTGCTCACAGATGCTGACGGGTGGCCTGAGTCCCCCGAGGTCTTAACCTCAGGATATCCCAGGTATTTGGTTCTGCCTGTTGGGCGGCTGCTCTGCACTGCTCCTGCTAAGGGTTCGCTGTCTGATATCCTGTTTCCCCAGGGGTCTTAAAGATGGGATATCTCAGTTATCTGGTTCCGCCTGCTGGTCCCAAGCTGCTGGGAAGCTGGCTGGGTCCGGTTTCCAGCTTCCCTGCCACTGGCTGGATGGGAGGCTGGTTCGGCCTCCGGCTGGGTCTGGGTACCTGGCACACTGGCTGACTCTGGCTTCCTCACCACCAGCTGGACGGGAAGCTGCAGGCAATATGGCAGCTGCCTGCAGGGAGCTCGGGGTCCGCCCCGCGCGCGAGTGCAGAGTGCACCCGCTATTCTGTGCCCAATTCCCACTCCAGGCCTGAGTCCCCGAAGGTCTTAAGCTCGGGCTGTGTCGGGTACCTGGTTCTGCCGCCGCCGCCGGATGGTTCTGAGCACCTGGCACGCTGGGTGACCCTCTGGCTTCCCCACCACCAGCTGGGCGGGAAGCTGCAGGCAATATGGCAGCTGCCTGCAGGGAGCTCGGGGTCCGCCGCGCGAGTGCAGAGTGTACCCGCTATTCTGTGCCCAACTCCCACTCCAGGCCTGAGTCCCCGAAGGTCTTAAGCTTGGGCTGTCTCGGGTACCTGGTTCTGCCGCCACCGCCGGATGGTTCTGAGCACCTGGCACGCTGGGTGCCCCTCCAGCTTCCCCACCACCGGCTGGGCGGGAAGCTGCAGGCAATATGGCAGCTGTCTTCAGGGAGCTCGGGGTCCGCCGCGCGAGTGCAGAGTGCACCCGCTATTCTGTGCCCAACTCCCACTCCAGGCCTGAGTCCCCGAAGGTCTTAAGCTTGGGCTGTCTCGGGTACCTGGTTCTGCCGCCGCCGCCGGATGGTTCTGAGCACCTGGCACGCTGGGTGACCCTCCAGCTTCCCCACCGCCAGCTGGGCGGGAAGCTGCCGCATCTTGCTTCTTGATTCATGCAGTTGTCCTGTGGTTTTTGATTAGTGAACTGAGATTATTTGTGTTTAATGTTATTATTGAAATGTGTGTGTTGATTATAGTCATCCTGTTGTTGATTTTTTGTTGTCATTTGTGTGATCAACTGTACTTTGTGTTTTAATCATTATCTTTCCACAGTTTCTTGGCTATGTTCATTTTTATCTTCAGCCTATAATATTGTTTCTCATGTTTCTGTTAGGTTTGTTTTTCGTTGTTTTTGTTGTAGAACCTTTTCCTTTATCCTTTAGTTATGACATGGGTTTTCTGGGAATATTATTCTATGTTGGCTATCATGGGCTTTAAGGAATTGAAAATGCATTGCTCCATACTCTTCTGACTTTCACATTTTTTATTAAGAAATCAGCAGGAATTTTCTTTATTTATGATTTGAGTTTTTTCTCTTGAAATGTTCAATGCTATTTGCTTTGTATACTTAGTGCTCTATAGTATACTATGGGGATTTTGTCTTCTGCTATTATTGATTAAGCATTTTGTATGCTTCTTGTATTGGTTTTGGTGTGTCTTTACTTGATTTGGAGACTTTTGTATGATCTTGTTGAAGATCTATCTGTTGTATACTTTAGACGGGATTATTCTCCCTCCTCCATTAAAACAATTTGAAGGTTAGAGTTTTCTTCTTTTTTCTTTTATAATTTTTGTTCCACATTTTTTGTGTGTTCCTATAATTTGATGTTTTCTTTTAAGAACAATTCACACATTACTTACTCATTTTGTCTAGATCCTGTATATTATTATCAAATTCTGATAATTTCTCTTTTGCTCGATTCTGTCTACTTGAAAGGGTCCCTCTGACAGTTATTACTAAGTTTTTGAGTTTTCCAATTTCATTTTTATATTAACTCAATTGCTGTTCAATATTTCATTAATCTCATTGAATTCTGCCCTTAAGCTCTAGATTGTTTTTGCCACTTCTATTAGTTTCATTGTTGTATCTTGCTTGGGTATCACTTAGGCATTTCCTCTCCCTAAGTTCTTTCTCTTTAATTTCTTTTTAAAAATATTTTTATTATTTTCAATGTTATCCCCTTTTTCATTTTCCCCTCCAGAAACCCCCTATCTTATCCTATCTCCCTCTGCTTCTATGAGGGTGCTTCCCCAACCATCCACCCACTCCTGCCTCCCTACCCTGACATTCCCCTACACTAGGGCATCAAATCTTCCCAGGACTTAGGGCCTCCCCTCCCAATTCATGTCTGACAAGGCCATTCTCTTTACTTGCATTGTTCTATTTCTTTGTGTCTTCTTTAAATTATTTGAGGTCTTTGAATACATTCATGATTGATCTTTTAAATTCTGTCTTCTGGTGTCTTTCTAAAAAATCTTCCTTGGCAAACATTTCTGTAGTACTGATACATTTTGAAGAGAAGATAGTGGCCTAATTTGTCATATTGTTGGTATTTTTGTGATGAATTCTGGGTGTATGAACTTCTTTTATTAGTTCTATGTCTCATATAGACAGAATAGATTGGGGTAGAAGAACAGATACAAGGGCAAGCTGGGTCTACAGGTTGGAAATAACTTGATGTATTCAAGTCAGGTGGACATATACTTGACATCTGAACAGGATGAATCTCCCACAGTGTGAAGGCATATATACCTATGTGAATAGGTTGAGTGTTGTTTTAAAAGGAATTTCTGTTGGGAGAAAGGTAAGACATGCAATTCTAGAAGCCTTGAGATTATTTGTGGCACAGGCAGTGGATGGCAGATTTGACTGAGGAAGTGGGATCCAGGTAAGATCTCATAGGTTATAGAGAAACATTGGATAGAGTTTCAGGAAGACTCATCAGATGTTTTATTGATTAGTGTTTGCTGTTTGCTGTAGGTATTTGTAGCTCACAATGGGAAGTGTCAACACTGATCTGGTCCTTCCCGGTTTTACCTGGAATTAGGACAGGAAAGTCATGAGGAACAAGCCCATAGGCAGCATTTCTCCAGGGTTTCTGCTTCATTTCTGGTTTCTGGGTTCCTGACTTGAGTTCCTGTCCGGGGTTGTCTTGATGATGAACTGTAAGGAGAAATAAATGGCATTTCTTCCCAGAGTTGTCGTAGTAAGTGTTTTTTTCATCACAGCTATGGGCTTTTGACCAGGACTACAATAAGAATCATGAAGTCTCTTCTGGGGAGCATGTGTCAAACCCAATCATAAAATGGTTAGTGACTCTATAATAGTCCTGCCAATATCACATCCTCAAACACATCTTGCATAGAAGTAAGTATTGCAATATGCTAGATCCAAAGTTGGGTAAGACCACTGATACTTTATTTTATACCAATTAGCCTGAAAGCACTTTTTATCATTATGAAATCTAGCCAGTAGTGATGAAATTTGGTGGTTGACTTGAGATTGATTTCTTTGTCATTTATCCAAAGCTCATGTTATCTTCAGAAGTAAGTATTTGTTAAAAATTCAAATGTGGACCCACTAGTTAGCAAATTTTAAAGTGAAAGAATACATTTATATATTTAGAAATATAAATATATGCATGTGTGTATAAATGTATGTATGTATCAACAAGTAATTTTAAAAGGGGGCCATGAATTTGAATTCCCATTCATGAAGTTATATGGGAGATTTGGAAGAAAGAAAGGGGGAAAATGATGTAACTAGAGAACCCTCCTGATATCCAATTTCAAGCGATCACCCTTAAATACACCTTCATACAGGCAATAACAATTTCAAATAGTAGAATCTATCACCTATCTATCTATCTATCTATCTATCCATCCATCTATCATCTATCAATTATATGTTGTAATATTCTACATATGTATATAATTGTTAACAAAGAATTATATATATATGTTATATACACTTATGCATATTTACGCAAGTAACAATAACTAAGACAAACATCATTAATTTAAATTATTATTAAAGTATTATGGACAAAAGAATAGTTGGTGGGTAGAAATGGTACAAATACAATACACTTGTATGAAACTCTCAAAAAATTTTTAACTAGAAAATGTTCAGTTTATTGGAAAAGTTAAGTTCTAGACATACTCTGTTGATGATTTTTCAGAAAACTATTATTCGGCAATATATATACTTAAAATACTTTTTCTGTTAAATTATTTTTTTGCTCACTTAGCATGAGCCTGGGATGGACCTAGGCTCCCTACACACATGGAGCAGATGACTAGCTTGGTCTCCATGTGAGCTCACCAAACAATGGAAGCAGGGACTGTCCCTATGCCTGTTGCCTACCTAGCTGCCTGTGGATCCCAAACCCATAAATGGACAACCTCTTCAGGCCTCCATGGGAGTGGATGTGCCTAGTCCTGTAGCAACTTGAAGAGCAGGGGTGGGAGTAAAGTGTGTTTGATACCCAGAGGGTGTTTGAAGGGGAAAGGGGAATGGGGGGAAGACTTGAATGACAGAGTACTAAAAGGAGAGAAAGTGCTGATATTGAATTGTAAATGGAACAAATAAATTTAATTAAAAACATTATTAATTCTTTGTGAATTTCACATTTGTGTACCCCAATCATACTCATTGCCCTTTTCTTTATCTTTATCGCTTTCTCTGTCTCTGTCTCTATACCTATCTCTATCCCTATGTCTATCTCTATCATCCATCTACCCGTTGCCCTTGCATCCTTGCCCACCAAACAAAACAGAAGAAGAAGAAGAAGAAGAAGAAAAAGAAGAAGAAGAAGAAGAAGAAGAAGAAGAAGAAGAAGAAGAAGAAGAAGAAGAAGAAGAAGAAGAAGAAAGGAAAAAACCCCACAAGATTAAAAAAAAAGTCTTGCCATGGAAGCTGCAGGGTATTATCATGTGTCCCACAGTATACACTTTCCACTGGTTGCCCTGTGTCATGAGGATTCTGCAGGATCAGCTAATTTACATGTTCCCACAGTTCATAGATGGGGCAGATTTTGGGCTGGGTCAACTCAAAGCCCTGGATCTGGGCCTGGGTGGTAGCTTATTTCTTTAATCTAACAGCTGGACAAACTGTCTCAAATAAATGCCAGTGCAGGGCCATTGAGGGATGGGGCCAGCTCTAATGAGTGCCAGTGCTGATGAGAGGCAGGGCCATATTTTCTGCAACAATGTCATCAAGGCCAGGTTTCCTATACTACCAAGGTGAGGGACAGGGGCCAGTGGGGGACAGGACTATCTCTGCTCAACCCTTGGATGTTAACATGACTCTAGGTGGCAGCCTAGATCAGGGACATGCACATGACCTTTGGTGGTAAGATGGACCTTGGACATCAACACAGACTTCTGTTGCTGCAGACCCACAAATCCAGACATAACCCTTACAGGCAGTATGGGCCAGAGCATTGATAGCTTCAAATAGAAGCACAGGTTACTTACATTAGGCTGTTCCTTACCACCATTACATCTTCAGTTCCAGCTGTCTTCATATAGCACAATATTTCACTTTTCTTTCTCTGCAATCCCTCCACCACATACTTGCTCACAGCAGTGGCACCTTGCCTGTTTAGCAAGGTGGTAAATGAGACTCTCATGCAGTCATTGTTTTTTAAGGAAAAAAGGAGTATCTTGGTAAGTCAATATTTAAATATAAACAATAGGACACAGTTTTCAATATGACATAATTTACTTGAAATCTGTATTTTGATAAATTACTAATTTAATATTATGTAGATGAGAGGTAAATTGTGGTTATAGAAAGATGATAGATTTGAAGATAAGTGAGAATTTATTTATCACTTCTGGTGGTAAAATATAAATTAAGGACACATCTGTTACAGTTCAAATACTGTACTCTGATTTAATAAATCTTACTTGAAATTTGAATTTCAAACATTCATAATGTCAGCACTCTGAGCTTATATGTAGAGTAAAAATATCTTCTAAACATCAATTTAATTGATTCTTTAAAACTTAATTCTTGTGTACATTCCAACCATCTGTGAGAAAATAGGATTCCCAAAAGACAAGCAGTAAGGAATATGATGGCTATATGTATGATCTCTTGTGTACTATGTGGAAGCATCACCTCTCATGATGGCCAATAACTGAAGCAGGATTAGAAGGTGGGACATCCAGCAGAGAGAGTAACTTTGGGAAATAGGCAAGGGACAATCCCATCTAGACTTGGAAGTAGTTGGATGTATGAAACTGAGATATATTTAACCATGTGGCAGACATAGAATAATGTAAATGGGTTATACTATTATATATATATATATATATATATATATATATATATATATGCTGTTATTTGTGAATTGGGGTGTTCTTCATTGGTTTTATTTCTTTTCTTTTCTTCCCCTCCCTCTTTCTTTCTTTCTTCCTTTCTTTCTTTCTTTCTTTCTTTCTTTCTTTCTTTCTTTCTTCCCATCCCAAATGCTGCCTCCTCTTGGTCCTTTCTTGCAGAGTGCCTCCCACATCTCCTTTTCCTTTTGCCTCTGAGAGGGTAGCTCCCATATATCCCCACCCTGGTGCAACAAGACTCTTCAGAATTAGGTAAATCCTTTCTCACTGAGGCCAGAGATGAGAGGCCTTTTCTGCATATGTGCTAGGGGCCTTGGACCAGCCCATATATGCTCTTTGGTTGGTTGCTTTGTCTTTGGGGTCTCCCTGGGTTCCAGATTAGTAGATAATTTTGGTCTTCTTATGGGGTTGCCATCTCCTTGAGGGCCTTCATTCCTTTCCCTAACTCTTCCATAGGGGTGTTGGACCTCAATCCAATATTTGTCAATATGTGTATCTACATGTATCTCAGTCAACTGCTCCATAGAACTGCTATGCTAGGTTCCTGTCTGCAAGCACAACATAGTATCATTAGTAGTGTGAGGGATTGATGCCTGCCTATGAGATGAGTCTCAAAATGTACCAGTCACTAGTCAGCCATTCCATCAGTCTCATCTCTATCTTTGTCCGTATATTTCTTTTAGACAGGACCAATTTTGGGTCAAATGTTTTGTTGGTGGGTTCGTGTACCCATATTTCCACTGGAGATCTAGTCTGGCTACTGGAGCTGGTCTCTTCAGGTTCCATATCCCACCTGTTAGACAGTTTGGCTAAGGTCACTTGCATTGATTCTTGGGAACCTCCCTTAATCTGGGTCTCTGGGACTTCCTAGAGAATCCTCCTACCCCCATTCTGGCAGCTACATATTTCCATTCATTCTTTTGGTTCTCTGGGGTTCCTATCTTTCCCCATGCACAATCCTGCTCCCATATTTCCCTTGCTCTCCCCTCTCCAAGCAATGTCTTTCCCTCCCTCTCTCTTCCTCCCATGACTATTTTCTTTCCCCTCCTAAGTGGGATTCAAGCATCCTTACTTGGGATTTCATTCTTGTTTAACTTCTTTGGGTCTGTGTGGTGAATCATGGCTACTCTGAACATTATTTTACTAATATATGTGTAATAGTGATTATATTCCACACATATCCTCTTGGGTCTGGATTATGTCACTCAAGATGCTATTTTCTAGTCCTATCCATTTGATAGGACTAAATTCTTGATGTCTCTTTTAATAGTTGGATAGTATTCCATTATATAAATGATCCCCATTTTATTTGTCCATTCTTCAGTTGAGGGACAGGCATCTGGGTTGCTTCCAGCTTTTCCTATTATGAATAAAGCTGCCATGAATATAATGGAGCACATGTCTTTGGGATATGGTGGCACTTCTTTTGGCTATATGGTCAGGAGCAGTATCGGTAGAACTATTGCCAATTTTCTGAAAAACTGTCAGATTGATTTCCAGAGTGGTTTTACAAGTTTTAAATAACTCTAGCAGTGAAGGAATGTTGCCCTTTCTCAACATCCTCCATCAGGATGTTCTATCAGTTGAGAGTTTGATCTTAGGCATTCTGATTCCTGAAAGGTAGAATCTTAGGATTCTTTCAATTTGCATTTCCCTGATGACTAAGGATGTTGAAGGTTTCTTTATGTGCTTCTTGGCCATTCAAGATTCCTCTGTAGACAGTTCTCTGCTTAGTTTTGTACCCCATTTTTATTTGGGTTATTTGGGGGTTTTTTGAAGTTAAAATTTTTAAGTTCTTTATATATTTTGGATATTATTCCTGTGTCAGATGAAGGGTTAGTGAAAATGTTTTCTTGTTGATGTTTATATTCTCATGCTACTTATTTTACACAAAAACCTGTTTGCAGTGTTTTAGACTGAGGGAAGCCTCCTCTTAATGGTTTTGACTGGTAAATAAAATCACCTGTGACAAAGGCCTGGGAAGAGATCCAGAGGTAAGACTTTTAGGATTCCCAAGTCATGGACCAAGGAAACAGAGGAAGAGGGAGATCAACCAGGATGGGAGAAAAGGAGGAGGCCAATTTTAAAAATTATTTTTTTTTATGTATTCACTTTCCATTCTGCTCACTGGTCCCCTCCCATTCATTCCCTCCCCAAATCCTTTCCCCAATACCCCTCCTCTTCTCCTCTGAATGGGTTATATTGTATTGGAATCCTCTCTCCGTGGCACTTCAAGCCTTTATGAAGCTAAACACTTCCCGTGAGACCAGACCAGGCATCCCAGGTAGAAGAACATATCCCATAAGTAGGCATCAGGTTTTGGGATAGCCACTGCTTTACTTGTTCAGGAATCACATGAAAACCAAGGTGCAAATATATTACGTATTGGTGCTTCATTCTCTGAGAATCTGATGGGTCCAGGTAGTTAATGCTATTGTATTCCCAGTGGAGTCATTCCTATCCTCCTCAGGACTGCAAGTTTTCCATAAGAATCCCTAAGTTCTATCTATTGTGGCTGTAGGTGTATGCCTTTGTCTGTGTCAGTTGGTTGGTGGGGCCTCTTAGAGGATAGCCATGCTTGATTCTTATCTGCAAGCATAACAGAATATCATTAATGATGTCAGGGATTGGTACTTGAACTTGGGATGGATCTCAAGTTGGGCTGGTCATTGATTGACCATTCCCTCAGGCTCTGTCCCACCCACAATCCCTGCATTTCTTGTAACTTGATACATTTTTTGGTCTAACATTTTGTGAGGTGTTTGTCTCCATATCATTCCACTGGAGTTCCTGTCTGGTCAGAGCAGGAAGCCTTCCCAGGCACCATATCCCCAGTACTGTGAGTCATGGTGAAGTATACCACTATTGATTCTTCTGTGTCTCCCCTTTCTCAGTCCCTATCTCTTTCGTGCTATCATTGCAGATTTCTATTTACTCTTATGGCCATCCAGCCATCTCCACTGTTCTTCCCCACATCTGATCCCAAACCCTAGGACAACTCTCTAGATCCCCTCTCCCACCATGATTCCTCTCTCCATCCACCTTCCACAACCATTCCATTCCTCATTCCAAGTGAGTCTCAAGCATCATTGATGTACCCTCTTTCCTGTCCAATCTCCTTGAGTCTTTGTAGTATCGCATGCTTATCCTATATACTTTTAAAATTATTATTTATTTAATGTATGTGAGTACACTATAGCTGTCTTCAGACACACCAGAAGAGGGCATCAGATCCCATTACAGATGGTTGTGAGCCACCATGTGGTTTCTGGGAATTGAACTCTGGGACTCTTGAGGAGCAGTCAGTGCTCTTAACTGCTGAGCCATCTCTCCAGCACCATGTGGACTCATGCCAGGAGTCTAGAGCCTGGTAACTAGGTAAAACATCTTTTGCCTCTCAGGTTCACCCAGGTTTCCTACTTTAGCTCAATAAGGAACCAAGCTGCCTTTCACAGTCCTACATTTATTCATTTACATTTCAAGTGATATCCCCCTTCTTGGTTACTCCTCCATAATACTCCTATCCCAGCTTCCCCTCCCTCTTCCATTTGCCTGTATAAAGGTGGTACTGTACCCACTCATCCACTCCTGCATCACTGCTCTAGCATTTCCCTATGCTGGGGCATCAAGCTTTTATAAGACCAAGGGTCTCCCCTCTCACTGATGTCAGATAAGTCCATCTGCTTCTACATATATCTGACATTCATAGATCACTCATTTAGCTCTTCCTTTGGGTTCCCTTGACTCAGTCTGATGGTTGGTTGTATCTGACTCTAGATTGGTCAGGTGCTGATAGAACCTCTCAGAGAACAGTCATAGTAGGCTCCTGTCAGCAAGCACTTCTTGACATCAGCAATAGTGTCTAGGTGTGGTGTTCTGATGAGAATGATCCCTACGTGGGGCAGTTTCTGGATGACCTTTCCTTCAATCTCTGTTCCATGTTTTGTCCCTGTCTTTCTTTTTGCCATGAACATTTCCGGGTTAATAATTTAGAGAAGGGTGGGTGGCCCCATCCCTCAACTGGGAGCTGTGCCTATCTACTGGAGGTGGTCTCTACAGGTTATCTTTTCTCTTACTGGCATATTTTGGCTAAAGTTATCCTGTGGGAAGTCCTGGGAGACTCTCACTTCCCTGGAATCTGGAACTTTTCCCAGTGGCTAACCCCAGTTCCCCACCACCTACTGCTACATATTTCTTCTATTGCTGATGCTCTGTACTTCTCTCTTGTCATTTCTAATACTCGATTTTATCCTCCCCCATTTTTTACTCTTCCCCTCCTTTCTCCCTCCCAGTTCTCTCCATCCCTCTATCTCCCATGATTATTTTGTTCCCACTTCTTTGTAGGATTCCAGCATCTACACTTTGTTCTTCCATCTTCTTAAGCCCCATTTGGTTTGTGGGTTGTATTGTTAGTATTTTAGCTTTTGCACTAATATCCCATTATCAGTGAATACATACCATGTGTGTTTTTTTTGTGTCTGAGTTACCTAACTCAGGACATTTTCCTGGGAATTTTATGAAGCCATTGATTTTAATAGCTGAGAACTCCACCCTAGGTGGGAGGCTGTGGCTAGCACTGAGGTATGAGTTTCCCACTCAATGGCTAGGGGCAGGGAGGGTGTAATTCCTCCCTTTTGATTTATGAATATTGACTGTACTGGAGCAAAACATTTACTTATGCTCCATAGTCCTGTCTGGGAATTACAGTGGCTGGTGACCCCACCTAACTTAGGTCAAAGGTTATATATTCTCTCTTACCTGTCTTCAAGGTCACATGCAGCTTGTTTGTGTTATTTGAACAAACACAACATTATTGTCATTTATTAATAAACAAACACAGCCTTTCGGTGCATGCTTCTGTCTTATGTAAAAAGAATATGATAAATCCTCAGATGCCCATCTCTGGCTGCAGGCCTTGATAGCACACCTTTTTTCCCAATTCAGACCAAGGTACAAAGTACCTACAAATATGCACTCAGTGCATTTCTTCATAGAAATAAAAAATAGTCATTGTGAGTTGCTGAGCCAAGTGGACCTGGGTGAAAACAACCAGCCTGTTTAAAATACAAGACCAGAAGTTAGGAGCAAAGCAGTATTAACTTGTCTGTGGATGTCCCAAATATGCAATTCAATTGCAAATTAGCAACTATCAGATACAAAACCTGGCCTCTGTGTTATGTGAGGTGGCTTTGAGAATCAACAGAGAGACTATTACTTCTCAGGTAAGAGCTAGATAAACTGGCTGATAAAGATTTTTAGCCATCTTCATAATTGGAATCTCCAATATTGGATTTATTTCTAGAACAGTCCATGATTGAGTCAGAATAGCTGATCACATTAAAGGAAAGAGAAAAGTCATTATAACTCCTTTAGATTAATTTTTCTAAGTCAGTTTTCACAGTCTCCATGTTCTCTGTCCCATGAGGTCGAAAAGCTTGAGGCAAAGCAGCTTATCTAATCTGGGACATAGGCAAGTAAAGGTGGGTGAAGAACATAAACCCAATACAGTTTTCCTGTCACCATTGCCAGGGCACTCAGCAAACTCACAGTCGGCATTATCTTCAGCATGCCACACCAATCACTCTGGTAGCTAGCATGCTTCTGTTGGCTGTGGAAAAAACACAAATACACCCCTCTTCCGCATACCTGATCAGGATCATGCCATGTGCCAATAAGATCCTTCCATCTTACCTAGGCATGAAAATGGCCTAGTTGTAGGTTTCTATAGACACTCAGCAAGGAGTTTCTTGACATCCAAATTTTAATTTTTTTTGAAATATAAAAGTATGATTTAAATAATATGCATGGGAATATAATTCACTTCTTATATTTTTTGAAGATATTGTTTTATAGTTCTATAATATCTTGACATTGAGAATTATAAAGAATTAAATTGTTATTAAATTGTTGTCAAAACATCTCAAATGTTTGAGTGTAATAAATATCTAGTTCCATTATCTTTTTTAATCTGAGTTGGAACACCAAACATAGACAATAATGTAGGCAATGGCTATGCATGCATAGAAAATAAATATAGCATTTTTAGTTGCTTCTGTTAGAGCAGTTGTAACTAGATATCATTAGTTAAATGTACATATTTTAATTTTGTAAAATCAGAAATATGAGTACCATTCATTTGTAATAATTGATTAAGTCCGTTAGAATTAACACCATTATGTGTTCAGGAATTGAAGACATTGAGAACAAGTCTTTACAATTTTATATGCACATTCTCTAAAAATATCAAATTATTCTTGAGCCATTTTTATTTTAATGATGAAAAGAATATTATTTTATGGCCAATTGTTTCTATGTAAGGCCTATAGTCTGCCTGGGATACAAATCTCTTGTGGCATCACCTTAAGCTGTCTTGCCTAAGAAATTTTTGATGAGCTCTCTTTTTTAAAAGATTTATTAATATATTATATACAGGTACACTGTAGCTGTCTTCAGACACACTAGAAGAGGGTATCAGATCTCATTATAGATGGTTATGAGATACCATGTGTTTGCTGGAATTTAAACTCAGATCCTCTGGAAGAGAAAACAGCCAGCACTCTTAACCACAGAGCCATCTCTCCAGCCCTGGGATGAGCTCTTAAATGTTTAGAGAACTGTCATTTAAAGGAACAATACCTTTTCTTAACTTGAGTTGTATTTGCATGAATAATTGTAAAATTTAAGAATTAGCAGTAACTAAAAAAGGAACAATTTCAAGCAATTGTAAGCCATGATAAATATGTATATACAAATGTATATACATATGTATATATATATATATATATATATACATTTATATATGCTATCAGTATACAAATTAAAAGCTTGATTTTTTAACATATTAAAAATAGCAGCTACAGCACCAAATTCAATTATCTGTACAGAAGCAGGGGAAAACTCAAACAAACAACAACAAAAACAACAACAACAACAAAAAACATGTGATCCAATTACATGAGCTTCCCTCCCAAAGATAGTTGTTTATAAATACAGTAGATGCATTCTTTATGGGATGCATGCATTAATGTATAGGAAATATAAAAGCATGCATGGAAGCAAATTCTAACAACTTGTCTTTTGGATAAAAATTATCAGTTATGCCTAAAATGCTTGCCATGCAATAGGGTAAATATCAATACTCTGTAATAACCAATTTAGTTGCTGTTTGAAACAAGGAACAAATATTTCATCAGGTTCTTAAGACATCCTTTTAAAATACTTTCATGATTCTATCCTACAGTTGTTTATTAACACAGCAACAGTTTCATAACAGAGTGCTAAAACTTTACTTGGAGATGAAAAAAGTTGACCCCACAGTAATGCTTCCTTTGCCAAGGAATTGCTGTAAACACATAACATAAACAACTAGCAATTGAATATGGCAGCTTCCTTTACTATCTAAAAAGCTACTTGTCTCTCACCAGATACTTTGCATCCCCCTTGAGAACATCAGAGGCTTAAGGCCTCCTGTGGTAAGCTTAATGTGAGGTCTTAGCCAATTAATATCTCCTATCAACTTTGAAAATCATTTAGAGTAAGTAAATTATCTTTTCTTCGAATTTTCTGTGCCAATTTGTTTAGGATATAATTGATATATTACCATTGAATCTTTACTGGAGTAACAACTACTCTAAAATTTATAAAGCCCATTCTAAGTGTTGGTTTTTCCCCCGCGCAGGCAGCAAGAGCGGAGCCGCCTTGCCCCAAAACCGCCGCGGAAAGCGGGGAGAATAGGTGTGGGCTGTCTCGGAATCCCTGAGGCAGAACAGTCCAGGTAAGTTGGGTAGAAAAGTGGGTATCAGGATCCATCCAGGTAAAAGCAAATATATTTTGCGATTGAGTGTCAAGAAGGATAGAGAAAAAGGCATCTTTTAGATCTTGGACTGAGAAATGAGAAGTTCCCGAGGGGATAGTAGAAAGAAGTGTGTAAGGATTGGCTACGACAGGATGGAGAGGTACCACTGCAGCATTAATGCGCCTGAGATCTTGAACCAGGCGATAGGTACCATTAGATTTTTTGACTGCTAGTATAGGGGTGTTGAAGGGAGAAGGGGTAGGGCGGAGAAGTTTCTTTCTTAAGAGGTCAGAGATGATAGGCTTGAGTCCCCTGAGGCTTTGGAGAGAGAGGGAGTATTGGGCTTGGGTGATGTACCTGGTAGGGTCCAGTAACTGGATAACAACAGGAGAATGATGTCTAGCGACAGAAGGATTCTGGGCATCCCAAACTCTGGGGTCCACCTGAGAAGCTGGTAGAGGAAATAACGTGTAAGTGTTAGTAGATTTACTGGCTAGAAGGAGAAGTAGGGGAACTGCTGGCGAGCTTGGGTTCAGGCGAGTGAGGGGGGAGCAAAGGAAATTGAAGCCCCCAACTTAACTAAAAGGTCCCTACCTAATAAGGGAATGGGAGAAGTTGGCACTACCAAAAAGGAATGGGTGAAGGGTATGTTTCTAAAAGTGCAGCTAAGTGGTGGAGTCTGGTGAGGAAGGTAAGGCTGTCCCCCTATACCGACTATGGGGAGACACGAAGGCAAAGTGGGCCCCCAAAACTCCACCAGGACCGAGTAGGTGGCTCCACTGTCCAGTAGGAAAGGGATGGGCCGCCCACATACCACTATAGTTACCCGGGGCTCCCTGCTGGTGATGGGTGTTGTCGGGTCAAGAGAGCTCCGGCCCCTTCAGTCATCCATAGCCAAGCCTAGGAGGTCTGTTGGAGGAGTATCTGGGTGAGATGGCCTTCTGTTCTGTGCGACCTGAGGGCAATCGATCGCCCAGTGTCCCTCACAATGACACTCAGTGCATGGTCCTCTTGGCTTGTGGGGGTTGGGGCAATCCCTCACCCAGTGACCCATTTGACCACATCTATAGCAGGGAGCTGGCTGTAGTTTAGCCTTAGAAGGCCAGGAGCCCGAGGTGGTGGCTGGAGCTGGTCAGACAGCCTTTGCCAGCATGTGGTATTTTTGTTTTCGGGCTTTCTCATCTCTCCCGTGGTACACCTTAAAGGCCAGCGCTAAGACTTCTGCCTGGGGAGTTAGAGGCCCCCTCTCCAAGCGTTTAAGTTTAGCTCTTATGTCGGGATAGCTCTGGGAAAAGAAATAAGTCATTAAAAGTTGCTTACCTTCCGGATTCTCGGGATCTAGATTAGTGTACTGTAATAAAGCCTTTGTAAGGCGATCTAAAAACTGAGATGGATTTTCCTGGACAACTTCCTGGAGTTTTTCAAAGTTTACTGGCTTTAAGGCTGCCTTTCTGAGACCAGCTATAAGACATGTAATAAACCTGTCTCTGGCTAAAATACCACCTGTGGAATTGTAATCCCATTGAGGATCCTGGTCAGGTACTGTCTCAGATCCAATTGGATATGTTCTGTCTGTCTGGTGAATCTGGTCTGCATGCACTCTCGCCTCTTCCAAGACATGCCTGGGTTCCTCTGGAAGTAAGTTATTAGTGAGAATCATATGGACATCATGGAAAGTTAAGCTATAGGATTGAGTGATGTACTGAAATTCTTTAATAAAGTTAGAGGAATTAGAAGTATAAGAACCCAGTCTGCTTTCTATTTGAGAGAGTTCACTCAACGAGAAAGGAACATGTACCCTAACCAAACCATTAACTCTAGCCACTTCCCTCAGAGGAAGGACCGGTGCTGGGTCAGGTGTCCTCAGAGGAGTGGTTGGGCATTTGGCTGTGGCCTTGGAACGTGTAATAGGAGGTGTAAAGGTTGGCGCCAGTTGAGGGTGTTTGGAATGACCTGTAGCTGGCAGAGATGGAGGGGAATGGTCTGGGGAGGTTGGATTAGTAGACTCCGGAACCTGTTGAGAGAGAGAGGCTGAAGGTGCAGTTTTGGGTCTCGTAGGCCCAGTAGGCCCACGGTGGATTAGGGGTGGCTCGTTAGCTGGATCGAACGTGGAGCCCTCTAGTGGAAGGTGGGTAGATTTCATGGCTAAGAGGAGTTGAGAAGGAGAGCAAGCAGAACAGAGAGATGGTTTAGAACGAAGATAAATGAAAGCTTGGACGTAGAGAACCTCATCCCATTTACTGGATTGCTGGCAATATGTATTAAGATCCCTTAAAATGATAGCGTCTAGGGTGCCATTAGGTGGCCATTTGGAGTTATTATCTAGCTTATATTGAATCCAGACCTTATTACAGAGGTTAATTAGCTTAGATCGCCTCAAATTGGAGACTAATTTTAGAGATTTGAGATTCTCCAGGAGGCATCCCAGTGGGGTGCCTGGAAGTACCGTCGAAGACGAGTTGCCGCCCATTGGGTTAATAAGAAGGTATTAAAATATTATCTCAGCCTCCTGAGAAAATATTGTAATACCGCTGCTACCCGCTTAGACTAGGAACCTGGCCGTCACGAGAATTCCTAGGAGCGTTCTGTGGAAGGGAAAGTGTTTGCCTGGCCAGGACTTCTACAGCAGTTTAAAACACTTGGGGGGAGGGGTAACCCAAAGGCTAACATCCTAATACGAGTGGGTGTTGGCTAGGGGCCAGTTATGTGAACTGAGTTAGGGAAACAAATTTTAACCCGAGGTAGGCTGGCCAATTCCTATCCTTTGGCTGAAATTCCCCTAGCCAACTGGAGTTACCTTAGCAATTTGCCCGTGTCTGTTCATAAAAATATGCAATCTGATAGCCGGGAACGTGGAGCTGCTTGGTCTGGTCTATGCTGCCTGGTGAGTGCTAGCATGCGACTCACTTGATGGAAGTTTGCAGCGGCGGCCCCATGGGCAGGGTGCCAGGCGGAGAGCTGGCGGTGTTGGAAGCGGCGCCTGTGGGAGGCTGCGGTGGCGGTGGTGGTGGCTGCCACATGGGTTGTGCGGGTGTCTTCTCTGTAGAGTCTCCTGGCTGTCTCGACAAAATGTTGGTTTCTCCCCCCCCCCCCCCGCACAGGCAGCGGGAGCAGAGCCGCCTTGCCCTAAAACCGCCGCGGAAAGCTGGGAGAAGCGGCAGTGGAGCCGCCTGACCTGGCTCGGGCCACAGTGCCCGCAGAGGAGCCGGGAGATGTGGGCTGGAGCAGTAAGACTAGACCGAGCAACTCCACGTGACTTTATTTAAGATGGGGGTACAGGGGAGCGGGGTAAAGGGAAGGCCGGGAGCAACGAGCAGAAAAAGAAAGGGGGAGAACATGCTACCCCTTTTATATGCATGGTCATTTAAATTACAGGTAAAATAGATAGGCCCATTGAATTCTGGGTACATGGTGGCCGTTGCCTTGGTAACAGGCATAAACTTGCAGGGCCGCATTAATTGTCGCCTATATGACATCACAGGTCTCAGAACCAACACTAAGAACAAAGGCCTGCAATAAAAGTACATGATTAATATATACTGAAAGATTTAAAATCCTAGTTTCTTGTATTGAAGTAGAGACAAACATTTTTTTCTCAAATAAGGTAAGATTATCAGCTAAGAATGCAGGGCAGCTTAAATCAGCCTGTGCTATGAAAACTGAGACTGGATTAAGAAATGGACAGATAAAGGTTTTACCATTTTTTTCAACATGAAACATAGGACAATAGTCATTCAAACAAAGAAACAAAGACAGATACAAATTGATACGTGCACAAATTGGTGCACTAAAGAGAAACAATACATAGAGAGGGAGGAACACTTGTTACCAGTACTAAGAAAATCTCCATTATTGTCTATATAGGAAACAGGATGTCTCCTGATTTCCCCTTGTCCCTATGAGAGCTCTGAAATCCACAATTCCATTTTCCTTCTCTCTTTCTTTTTCTCTATCATGTTTCTAATATCTGTTTGTTTGGTTTTTTGTTGTTGTTGTTGTTGTTGTTGTTTGTTTTTTGTTTTTTGGTTGTTTTGTTTTTGGTTTTGGTTTTGGTTTTTACTCTTTTTACTTTATTTTATGCCTTATTCCTGTCAACTGATGCAGTTCTAGACTGTGGACAATTGCCGAATAAAGTTCGCTGTCACAATTTGCTGTCACACCCTAGCTGATCTCAGTGTTGGGCCTATAACAATTCAGTCTTCCCTGTATCCTTTTTGTACCCCTGCAAACAACAGCCTTCGAAAGACAACATTTATAGCACTAACATTAATGCTGTATTTTGCTTACCATGCTAGAAACATAACTTCTGTTTTCTGTGGAACTCCACTGTAGACAGTGACCCCCAGTTGGTCTCTCCATTTCTAAGTCTCACATTCAAGCACCAATCTGTAGCCGCCCAAGGCTACAGGGAATTGAGTTCTCCTGGAAGGAAAGCTGTGGCTGAAATAAAACAGGCAGGCAAGAGAAAGTGCCAAGACAACATCTTTCTGATCAATGTTTAATTGGGAGCTCCAAATTTAAAGGTGGTGGAAATGCCTTCCTCCAAAGGCTGGGACCTTGTCTGCAAAACCGGTTTGGTTGCTCAGCAGGTGCCTGACTCCTCTCAGGAAACTGCAGGTCCTAGAAGAACAATAAACTTGATCTTGGTCTGAAAACTCCACCCTAGGTGGGAGGCTATGGCTAGAACTGAGATCTGAATTTTCTGCTCCAATGTTGGGGGAGGGCACATGATATGAAGTTGAGAATAACTCTCTGAGTCTATAAAAATCTTGTTGGATGAGGGTTACATGGAGTATGTAGTTTGATATTGGTAATATAGCCATTTCACTATATTAATCCTATGTATCCATAAGCATGGGAGACCTGTCCTTTCTGATTTTTTTAAGGGACTTGAAGTTCTTGTCATATAGGTCTTTTACTTGCTTGGTTGAAGTTAAACCAAAATGTGACTATTGTATTTCCCTAATATCTTTCTCAGCCAGTTTGTTACTTATATAAAGGAGGAATACTGTCTTTGAGTTCATTGTCTATACATCTACTTTCCAGAAGCTCTTTATCAGTTCTAAGTGTTTTGCAGTAGAAATTTTGGGGTTACTCATGCATGCTATCATATCATCCACAAATAGTAATTCTTTGACTTCTTTTCCAATTTTTATCCCCTTGACCGCCTGTAGTTGTCTTATTGCTCTGTCTAGAACTTCAAGCACTCCATTCAAGATGTATAAGAGAGTGAGCAGCTTTTTCTTCTTCCTGATGTTAGTGGAGTTGCTTTGATTTTTCTCTCTATTTATTTTGATGTTGGATATGTGTTTGCTGTATATTGCTTTGAATATGTTCGTATTTGCCTCGTATTCATGATCTGTCTAGTACTTTTAACATGAAAGGGTATTGTATTTTGCCCAAGACTTTTTCAGCATTTAATGAGATGATCATGTCAGTTTGTTTATATGGCGAATTATACTGATGAATTTTCATATATTGATCTATCACTTTATCCATGGGATGAAGCATACTTGTTCATGGTGGATGATGTTTTTGATGTTTTCCTGGATTCAGTTTGTATTTTATTGACAATTTTTGAACAAATGTCCATAAGGGAAATCAGTCTGAAGTTCTTTTTGTTGTTTCTTAATGTGGTATGTGCCCATTAATAGTATTGTTGGAGCCGGACATGGTAGCACACACCTATAGTCCCAGCACTTGGGAGGCAGAGGCAGGTGGATTTCTGAGTTCGAGGTCAGCCTGGTCTACAGAGTGAGTTCCAGGACAGCCAGAACCACACAGAGAAACCCTGTCTCAAAAAAAAATCAAAAACAAAATAGTATTGTTGGCTCTTCAGGTAGAACATTTTCTAATTTCTGAGTAATCTTCAGCCTGATTTCCAGAGTGATTGTATCAGCTTGCAATCCCAAGAGCAATGGAGGAGTGTTTCTCTTTCTCCATATTCTCCCCAGCATATGCTGTCACCTGCATTTTTTATCTTAGCCATTCTGACTGGTATATGGTAGAATTTCAGGATCATTTTAATTTGCATTTCCCTAGTGACTAAGGATGCTGAACATTTCTTTAGGTGTTTCTTGGATATTTGAGATCCCTCAGTGGAGAATTTCTTGTTTAGCTTTGCATCCCCCTTTTTAATAGAGTTATTTGATTCTCTGGAGTTTACTTTCTTGAGTTCTTTGTCTATGTTGGATATCAGCTCTCTAATGGAGGTAGAATTGATAAAGATTTTGTTCTGTTGACAGTGTCCGTTGCCTTACAGAAGCTTTTTAATTTTATGGGGTCCCATTTGTCAATAGTTGATCATAGAGCCTGAGCCATTTTTTGTTCTGTTCAGGAAGTAGCACGCATCAGGAAGAAATTACATGAGATAGAAGAAAGAATCTTTTATTATCTTCTAATGTAGAAGATACCATGGAAAACAATGACACAACAGTAAAAAACAAAACAGAACTAAACTAATCAAACAAAAAAACCCTCACAAATGCAAAATTTTCACAACTGAAAACATCTAAGAAATCCAGGAAAAAGTAAAGAGACCAAAACTAATAATAATAGGTATGCAAGAGAGCAAATATTTACAACTCAAAGGGCCAGTAAGTATCTTTAACAAAATTATAGAAGAAAATTTCCATAACCTAGAGAAAGAGATTCCCACCATCATACTAGAAGCATACAGAAAGACAATTAGATAGGACCAGACAAAATTCTTTCTGCCACAGAATATTCAAAACACCAAATATACAGAACAAAGAAAGAATATTAAAAGAGGTGCATTTCTTGTATGCAGCAAAATGATGAATGCTGGTTTTCCATCCATTCTGTTAACCTGTGTCTTTTTTTTTAAGGTTTTTTTTTTATTGGATATATTCTATATTTACAATTCATTTTCCTTTTTCTGGTTCCCCACCCCCAAGGGTCCCACATGCCCTTTTCCCTCCCCCTGCTCCCTCATCTACCCCCTCCCACCTCACTGTTCTTGTACTCCCCCACAATGATGCTTTGGTCCATTCTAGCACCCGTGTCCACTCATCTCTTCTTGTCAGACATCACTTGGTATGTGATTTATGTCTTTGGTGTTCCAAGATTCTAGGCTAATATCCACTTATCAGTGACTGTATACCATGGGTATTCTTTTGGGACTGGGTCAACTCACTTAGTATGACGTTCTCCAGCTCCATCCATTTCTCTAAGAATTTCATGAATTCATTGTTTCTATGGCTGAATAGTACTCCATTGTGTATATATACCACATTTTTTTAATCCATTTCTCTGTTGAGGGACATCTGGGTTCTTTCCAGCTTCTGGCTATTTTATATATAAGGCTGCTATGAACATAGTGGAGCATGTATCCTTATTGCATGCTGGTAAATCTTCTGGGTATATTCCCAGGAGTGGTATGGCTGGGTCCTCCGGAAGTATCACGCCCAGTTTTCTGAGGAACCGCCATACTGATTTCCAGAGTGGTTGTATCAGCTTGCATTCCCACCAGCAGTGGAGGAGTGTTCCTCTTTCTCCACATCCTCGCCAACACCTGATGTCTTCTGAGTTTTTAATCTTAGCCATTCTGACTGGTGTTAGGTGAAATCTCAGGGTTGTTTTGATTTGCATTTCCCTAATGACTAATGATGTTGAACATTTTTTAAGGTGTTTCTCAGCCATCTGAATTTCTTCAGGTAAAAAGTCTCTGTTTAGCTCTGTACCCCATTTTTGGATAGGGTTATTTGGTTTTCTGGGGTCTAACCTCATCAACAGCAAAAGAACTTCTGGGGGAATCAATATCCCAGACCTCAAGCAATATT
Source organism: Apodemus agrarius (assembly GCA_964023405.1). Taxonomy (NCBI): domain Eukaryota; kingdom Metazoa; phylum Chordata; class Mammalia; order Rodentia; family Muridae; genus Apodemus; species Apodemus agrarius. The sequence continues at coordinate 75,049,913 of OZ030005.1, read as the reverse complement.
ACAGAGCAGTAGTATTAAAAACTGCATGGTATTGGTTCAGTGACAGGGAGGCGGATCAATGGAATAGGATCGAAGACCCAGAATTGAACCCACACATCTATGGCCAATTGATCGTCGACAAAGGAGCTGAAAACATCCAGTGGAAAAAAAGATAGCCTTTTCAACAGATAGTGCTGGCTCAACTGGAGGTAAACATGCAGAAGAATGAGAATTGATCCTCTCTTATCTCCTTGCACTAAGCTCAACTCCAAGTGGATCAAGGACCTCCACATAAAACCAGACACACTAAAACTAATAGAAAAGAAACTGGGGAAGACCCTTGAGGACATTGTCTCAGGGGAAAAATTCCTGAACAGAACACCAATTGCTTATACTCTAAGAGAAAGAATAGACAAATGGGACCTCATAAAATTACAAAGTTTCTGTAAGGCAAAAGACACTGTCAAAAGGATAAATCCGCAACCAACAAATTTGCAAAAGATCTTCACCAACCCCACATCTGACAGAGGGATAATATCCAATGTATACAAAGAACTCAAGAGGTTAGAACCTGTGTCTTTTTATTGTAGCCTTGAATCCATTGATGTTGAAAGATATTAATGACAATGATTGTCATTTTCTGTTATTTGTGTATGTGTGTGGGTTATGTGTGTATGTATATGTGTGTTTGTGCTTCTCTATTTTTTGCTGGCATCCAATTAATTATTTGTTGTGTTTTCTTGGATGTATTTTCCCTCCTTGGGTTGGAGTTTTCCTTCTAGTATTTTCTGTAGGTCTATGTGAATAGATATTGTTTGAATTTGGATTTTACTTGAAATATCTTTTCTTTCTCTATGGTCAATGAGAGTTTTGCTGGATATTGTAGTCTAGGTTGGCATCTGAGGTTTTTTAGAGATTGCAAATCTAGGCCCTTCTACCTTTTAGAATTCTTGCAGAGAAGATGGGTGTAATTCTAATAGATCTGCTTTTGCATGTTACCTGGCCTTTTTCCCTGGTAGCTTTTCATATTCTTTATTTGTTCTGTAGAGATTGTGTTTTGATTATTATGTGCCAGGTAGATTTTCTTTCGTGGACAAGTCTAATTTGTTTTCTATAAGATTCTCTTTTTTTATAGGCACGTCTTTTCTTTAGGTTGGAAAACTGATTTTGTTGAAAATATTTTTTGGGTCTTGGATCTGGAGTTCCAACTTCGTTTATTCCTATTATTCTTAGGATATGTCTTTTCATGGTATCCTGAATTTCCTTCATGGTTTGTGGTAGAATTCTTTTGCTTTAACACTTTCTTTTACAAATGTATCGTTTTTTTTTCTACTGCATCTTCTATACTTGAGTGTCTTTATTCCATCTCCTGTATTTTGTTGGTGATGCTTGCATTTATTGTTTCTGTTCTCTTCCCTTGGTTTTTCATCTCCAGTATTTCATCAGTTTTTGTTTTCTTTATTGCTTCTGTTTCAACTTTCAGATCTTGCACAAGTTTATTTCCATCAGCTGTCTAATAGTATTTTCCTGTATATCTTTAAGGGATTTTATTTGTATCTTTAAAACCTCTATCTGCTTGATTGCATTTTACTGTATTTCTTTAAGTTATTTGTTCATTCCTCTTTAAAGGTGTCTATCATCATTATAAGATTAGATTTAAGGTTGTTTTCTTATGCTTTGGTTGTGTTAGGATATCCAGGTCTTGGAGCAGAAGCAGTCATAGCTGAGTTTTGTTCACTGATTGCATTATTTTTGAGACCTTTAGTCACCTGGGTGGTTTTGGTTCTTTTGTAGTAGGTATTGGGAAGGGGGTGAACCTCCATGGTATCGGTGCAGGAATTGTGTTGTTTGTTCTGGATTTGAAGGCCTTTTGTGGTTCAGGATATGCAGGTCTGTATGGTTCAGGAGCTGAAGATCTGATGAAAGTGGGCAGAGAAGTCAAGGGAGTTCCCCTAGAGTATCAGGCTGTTTAGGGTAGCCTGGCTTTCTTCAAAGAACTCAGCAAGCAGGGAACATAGGGGGAGAAAGGAAGTTTACTTCTATGATTTCAGCCTCAGCAGATCTAATTAAGGTAGAAGGAGAGGAAGCAGGAAAGTGGAGGTCCTCCTGGGATAGCAAGGTGTTCAGGGTCATTCTGTTTGCTTCAGAGAACTCAACAACCCTGTTCTCTTTGTTTAATGTTTTGATTATTATATACCAAAGGGTGCTTTCTTATCGGGTTCATTCTCTTTCATATTTATGCATTCCTATTATTTTTTTAATTTTTAAAATATTTACCTTTAATCTTTTTTTTAAGTGCAGTCATCATCCCTCTCCTGGTGCACCCTCTGATAGTTCATCCCATTTCTCCTCCCTCTGTTCCCAAGAGAATGCCCTTACCCCCACCCTTCCTAACCCTGTGAGGCCTTCATACTGCCTCAGGCTCAATTTTCTTGAAGTTTAGGCTCCTCTTCTCTCACTGTGGCCAGCCCAGGAAGTCTTCTCTGGTAAGCTAATGTATGCTTACAGGTAAGCAACTGGTTTGGTTGCTCAGTGTCTGAGAGATCTCAGAGATCCAAATTGGTTGAGACTACTGGAGTTTCTATGGGGTCACCCTCATTCTCATTTTTTCCAGCTTTTACCTATTTCAACCACAAAGGTCTCCTGCTTCTGTCCATTGGTTGAGTGTAAGTATCTGCATCTGAGTCTTTCACCTGCTTGTTGGTTCTCTCAGAGGGCAACTGTGCTGTCTGTGAGCATATTGTCATCTAAGTAATAATGTCAGACTTTGGAGCCACCACTTGAGCTGGATTCTAATTTGGGGTGGACACTGAATGTCCTTTCCCCCAGTCTCTTCTCCATTTTTGTCTCTGTAGTTCTTTATACAAGAACAATTCTGGGTCAGAGTTTTTACTGTGGTATGGTAACTCCATTCCTCCACTTGATAACCTGTAACTCTGCTGGCGTTGGTCTCAACAACTCCCCATTGTTGGATGTCATCTATGGTCCCTCCATTTGAGTCCTGAGTATCTCTCACCACCCAGGTCTCTGGTACATTCTAGAGGGTACAAAACTTCCTACATCCCAGGATTGCCTGTTTCCATTCTTTCTGATGGACCTCAGGTCTTCACTCCTGTTCCCCAGTCCCAATATCTGACAATTTTCCCCCTTTTTCCCTCCCTGTCCCCTCTCCCAGCCAGGTTCCTCTCTCTTTCTGAACCCCTCCCCAATGATTGCTTTCTCCTCCCTCACAATTAGGAGTGATGCACTTGGACTATTTGTCTTGTTAACCTGCTTGAGTTGTATGGATTGCATCCTGGGAATTCTGTACTTTTTTGGCTAATATCCACTTATTAGTGAGTATAAAATATGCATGTCCTTTTGGGTCTGAGGTAATATCAGGGTGATATTTTCTACTTCTTTTCATTTGCCTCCAAAACTCATGATTTCCTCATTCTTTTTTTTATATATATATATATAGTCTTCATTTATATTTCAAATTTTATCCACTTTCCCAGTTTCCCCCTCCAGGAAAGCACCTATTCCATCCTCTCTCTCTCCCTGTTTCTATGAGGGTGTTACTATACCCACCCTCCTCATACCCCCCAGTCTTAATTCCCCTACACTGGGGCATCTATCAAGCATTCATAGGACCAAGGACTTCTCCTCCCTTTGATGTTTGACAAGGCAATCCTCTGCTACACATGAGGCTGGAGCCTTGTGTACCTCTTGGTTAATGATTTAATCCCTGGGACCTATGAGGTGGGTCTAGTTGATTGATATGGTTGTTCCATCTATGGTGCTGCAAGCTCCTTTAGCTCCTTGTGTCCTTTCTGTAGCTCCTACATTGGTGATCCTGCACTTAGTCCAATGGTTGGCTGAGAGTACCCATCTCTGTATTTGTCAGGTACTGGCAGAGCCTATCAGGAGATAGCTATATCAGGCTCCTGTCAGGAAGCACTTGTTGGCATCCACAATAGTGTGGTTTGCCAACACTGAGTTTGGTGACTGTATATGAGATGGATCCCCAAGTGGGGCAGTCTCTGGATGGTTCCTTTAGTCTCTGGTCCACTTTGTCTCCTCCTGTGGGTATTTTGTTTCCCCCTTCTAAGAAGGACCAGAGTATCCATTCCTTCTTCTTAAGCTTGGTTTGGTCTGTGAATTGTATCTTGGGTATTCGAAGCTTCTGGATTAATATCCACTTATAAGTAAGTGGATACCATGTGTGTTCTTTTGTGATTGGGTTACCTCACTCAGGATGATATTTTCTAGTTCCATCCATTTGCCTTAGAATTTCATGAAGTCATTGTTTCTAATGGCTAAGTAGTATCCCATTGTGTAAATACACCATATTTTATATATCCACTCCCGTTGAGGGATATCTGGGTTCTTTCCAGCTTCTGACTATTATATATAAGGTTGATATGAACATAGTCAAGCATGTGTCATTCTTAAATTTTGGAGAATATTTGGGTATATGTCAATGAGTGGTATAGCAGGGTCTTCCAGTAGGACTATATTCGATTTTTGAAGAGCCGACAAACTGATTTCCAGAGTGGTTGTACCACCTTGCAATTCCACCAGCAGTGGAGGAGCGTTCCTCTTTGTCCACATCCTCTCCAGAACCTGCTGTCACCTCAGTTTTTGAGCTTAGTCATTCTGATTGCTGTGAGGTACAATCCCAGGATTGTTTTTATTTACATTTCCCTGTTGACTAAGGATGTTGAACATTTCTTTGGGTGCCTCTCAGCTAATCGATATTCCTCAGTTGAGAATTCTTTGTTTAGCTCTGTACACCATTTTAAAATAGGGTTAGTTGCTTCTCTGGAGTCAAACGTATTGTGTTCTTTCTACATATTGGATATTATCCCTCTATTGAATATAGGGCTGATTAAGATCATTTCCCAATTTGTTGGTTGTCATTTTGTCCTATTCAGAGTGTGTTTTGTCTTACAGAAGCTTTGTAATTTGATGAGGTCTCATTTGTCAATTCTTGATCTTAGAGCATAAGCTATTGGTGTTCTGTTCAGGAAATATTTGCCTGTGGCCATGTGCTCTAGGCTCTTCCCCAGTTTATTTTCTATTAGTTTCACTGTGTCCAGTTGAATGTGGAGGGCCTTGATTCACTTGCACTTGAGCTTGGTACAAGTGGATAAGAATAGATTGATTTGCATTCTTCTGCATGCTAGCCCCCAGTTGAGCTAGCATGATTTGTTGAAAAGGCTATCTTTTTTTCCACTGGATGGAATTAGCTCCTTTGTCAGAGATTAAGTGACCATAGGTGTGTGGGTTCATTTCTGGGTCTTTAAATCTATTCCATTGATCTTCCTGCCTGTCACTGTACCAATACCATGCAGTTTTTAACACTATTGCTCTGTAGTACTGCTTGAGGTCTGATTACCTCAGAAATTATTTTACTGTTGAGAATAGTTTTTGCTATCCTGAGTTTTTTGTTATTCTAGATGAATTTGAATATTGCTCTTTCTAACTTTCCAATGTTGAGTTGGGATTTTGATGGGGATTGCATTGAATTTCTATATTGCTTTTGGCAAGATGGCCATTTTAGTATATTAATCTTGCCAATTCATGAGCATGGGAGATCTTTCAATTTTCTGAGTTTTCTTCGATTTCTTTCTTCAGAGACTTGAAGTTCTTGTCAAATAATCTTTCACTTGTTTCATTAGAGTCACCCCAAGATATTTTATATTGTTTGTTACTTTGTTGAAGGGAGTCATTTCCCCAATTTCTTTCTTAACCTGTTTATCCTTTCAGTATACGAAGGCTACTGAGTTAATTTTATATCTGGCCACTTTGCTGAAGTGTTTATCAGCTGTAAGAATTCTCTGATGGAGCTTCTAGGGTCTCTTAAGTATACTATTGTATCATCTACAAATAGTGATAATTTGATACTTCACATTTGTATCCTTTTGACCTCCTTTGGTTGTCTAATTGCTCTATCTAGAACTTCAAGTACTATATTGAAAAGATATGGAGAGAGAGTGCAGCCTTGTCTTGTCCCTGATTTTAGTGTGATTGCTTCAAGTTTCTCTCCATTCAGCTTAATGTTGGCTACTGGTTTGCTCTATATTGCTTTTACTATGTTTAGGTATGGACCTTTAATTTCTGACCATTTTAAGACTTTAACCATAAAGGGTTGTTGGATTATGTCAAATATTTTTTCAGCATGTAATGAAATCATGTGGTTTTATTCTTTGAGTTTGCTTATGTAGTGGATTACTTTGATGGATTTACTATATTGAACCATCCCTGCATCCTTGGAATGAACCCTACTTGATTGAGATAGATGATCATTTCAATGGGTTCTTGGATTTGGTTTGTGAGAATTTTATTGAGTATTTTTGCATCCACATTCATAAGGGAAATTGGTCTGAAGTTCTCCTTCTTTGTAGGGTCCCTACAAAGTGGTTTAGTTATCAGAGTATTGTGGCTTCATAGCATGAATTGGGCAGTGTTCCTTCTCTTTCTATTTTGTGGAATAATGTGGAGAGTATTGGTATTAAGTCTTCTTTGAAGGTCTAATAGAACTCAGCACTAATCCCATCTGGTCCTGGGCTTTTCTTTGTTGGGAGACTGCTGCTAACTGTTTCTATTTCATGAGGGGTTATGGGACTGTTTAGATAGTTTATCTGATACTGATTTAACTTTGGTACCTGGTATCTGCCTAGGAAATTGTCTACTTCATCCGGATTTTCCAGTTTTGCCAAGTAAAGGCTTTTGAAGTAGGATCTGATGATTTTTTTTATTTACTCCATTTCTGTTGTTATATCTCCCTTTTCATTTCTGATTTTGTTAATTTGGATTCTATCTCTGTGCCCCTGGCTAGTCTGGCTAAGAGTTTATATATCTTGTTGATTTTCTCAGAGACTCAGCTCTCAGATTGGTTGATTCTTTGTGTAGTTTTTTTTTCTGTTTCTACTTGGTTGATTTTAGCTCTGAGTTTGATTTATTTCCTGGCATCTACTCCTCTTGGGTGTATTTGCTTCTTTTTGTTCTAGAGCTTTCAGATGTATTTCAAGCTGCTAGTGTGTGTATGCCCGTTCCATTTTCTTTTTGGAGGCACTCATAACTATGAGTTTTTCTCTTAGGACTCCTTTTATTATGTCCCATAGATTTGAGTATGTTTTGTCTTCATTTTCATCAAATCTTTTAAAAAAAATCATATTTCTTTCTTTATTTCTTGCTTGACCAAGTTATCACTGAGCAAACTTTTGTTCAGCTTCCATGAATATGTGGGCTTTCTGTTGTTTCTGTTGCTATTGAAAGCCAGCCTTAATCTGCAGTGATCTGATAAGAGGCATGGGATTATTTCCGTCTTCTAATATTTGTTAATGTCTGTTTTGTGACTAAGTATATGGTCAAATTTGGAGAAGGTACTATGAGGTATTGCAAATAAGGTATATTATTTTGATTTAGGACAAAATGTTCTATAGATAACTGTTAAATCTTTTAGGTCCATAACATCTGTTAGTTTCACTGACAATTTTAATGTACTATACTTCTATGACAATAGTTGTCTTGGAGTGGAATATCCAATCAATATGCAATTGTATGTTTCCAGGCTTCTGTAGTCTGATAACACAAAGTGAAGAACAGTGTGGCCAGAGGCCAGCACCAAGTGATGGGCTGCTGTGGGACAGCTCACATGGTAGAAGTCTGTGAGTCTCATAGTAGTGACAGCTGACAGCAGTGATGGTCGTACAGTGGTGGAAATCCTCATGGTGGATAACAGTGTGTGCCAGTGGATGGAGTCCATGTGGTACAGCAGTGACTGCCAGCGGTGATGGCAGTAGTGCCCATCCAGGTGGCATCTGTTCTCTAGCTGTGGCAGCAACCACAACCATCCACATGACATTGGTTCTGTAGTGGTGGCAGTGGCAGCAGCAGCAGCAGCAGCAGTGGCTACATGGTAGCACTGGGTTGTGACAGTTGCCTGAACTCAGCAGCTCCCCTGCATAGCAATTCCCAGGTATTGGCACCAATGTTGTTCCCATTGGGCAACTCCTGAAAGACCACACAAGGCCAAACAGTTCCACTTGAGGTTTATTGAAAGAGGATAGTACAAGATGGTGGCAGAAAGAGAAAGGGGGTGGGGGAAGAGAGAGAGAGGGAGAGGGGGAGGGAGGGAGACAGAGAGAGAGAGAGAGAGAGAGAGAGAGAGAGAGAGAGAGAGAAGAGAAGAGAAGAGAAGAGAAGAGAAGAGAAGAGAAGAGAAGAGGAGTTCTTATTGATAGATTTTTTTCCTTTGATTAGTATGAAGTGTCCTTCCCTATCTTTTTTTGATGACTTTTGGTTGAAAGTCAATTTCATGTGATATTAGAATGACTATTCCAGCCTGTTCCCTGGGACCCTTGGCTTGAAAAATGGTTTTCTAGCCTTTTACTCTGAGATAGTGTTTGTCTTTTATACTGAGGTACATTTCCTATATACAGAAAAATGCTGGGTCCTATTTAGGAATTCAGTCTGTTAGTTTATGTCTTTTTGTTGGGGAAATGAGTTCATTGATGTTAAGAGATATTAAGGAATAGTGATTGTTGCTTCCTGTTATTTTTGATGTTCTTTTTATATTTATGTAGTTATCTTCTTTTGAGTTTGTTCAAAGAAGATTACTTTCTTGCTCTTTTTAGGGTGTAGTTTCCCTCCTTGTGTTGGTATTTTCCATTCATTATCCTTTCTAGGTCTGGATTTGTTGAAAGATATTGGGTAAATTTGGTTTTGTCATGGAATATCTTCGTTTCTCTATCCATGGTAATTGAGAGTTTTGCTGGGTATCTTAGTCTGAGCTAGCATCTGTATTCTCTCAGGGTCTGTATGAGATCTGCCCAGGATCTTCTAGCTTTAATGGTTTCTGGTGAGAAGTCTGGTGTAATTCCTATAGGTCTGCCTTTATATGTTACTTGGCCTTCTCCCCTTACTGCTTTTAATATTCTTTCTTTGTTTAGTACATTTGATGTTTTGATTATTAAATGATGGGAAAAATTTTTTTCTTACCCAATGTATTTGGAGTTTTGTAGGCTTCTTGAATATTTATAGGCATCTCTTTCTTTTGGTTAGGGAAGTTTTCATCTATAATGTTGTTGAAGATATTTACTCTCCGTTTAAGTTCAGAATCTTTATTCTGTTCTATACCTATCATCCTTACATTTGGTCTTTTCATTTGGCCCTGAATTTTCTAGATGATTTGGGTTAGGAGATTTTTCCACTTTCCATTTACTATGACTATTGCGTCAATGTTTTCTATGGTATCTTTTGCACCTGAGATTCTCTATTCTATCATTGTATTCTTTTGGTGATGCTTGCATCTATGATTCCTGATGTATTTCCTAGGTTTTCTCTCTCCAGTGATTTCTCCCTCTGTAATTTCTTTATTGATTCTATTTTTTTTTTGCCTTTTCTCTTTTGTTTATTTTATTACTGGTTTTGTCTTTGTTTTGTTGTTGTTGTTGTTTTGTTTTGTTTTTTTGCTTTCTTTTTTTAACCAATATTTTTTTTATTTTCTATATTCTATGTTTACATTTCAAAGGCTTTCCCCTTTCCCAGTTCCCACCCACCATAGTTCCCATAGTTCCGCTCCCCCCCAACTGTTCCCCAATCATTCCCCCTCCCCCCTCGGTTTCTTTACTAAACTGGATGCAATCTTTACAGGCCCAGGGTCCTTTCCTTTCTTCCTCTTGGGAATCATTTGACTTGCTATTTGTGTCTTGAGTATTTAGGGCTTCTGGGCTCATTTATATCCACTTATCAGTGATTGCATTTCATGTGCATTCTTTTGTGATTGGGTTAATTCACTCAGGATGATATTTTCCAGGTCTAACCATTTACCTACAAATTGCATGAATTCATTATTTTTAATTGCTGAGTAGTATTCCATTGTATAAATATACCACATTTTCTGTATCCATTCCTCCTTTGAGGGATATTTGGGCTCCTTCCAATTTCTGGCTATTATAAACAAGGCTGCTATAAACATAGTGGAGCATGTGTCCTTATTGCATGCAGGGGAATCCTCTGGGTATATGCCCAGGAGTGGTATGCCAGGGTCCTCTGGAAGTGACATGCCCAATTTTCTGAGGAACCACCAAACTGATATCCAGAGCGGTTTTAACATTTTGCAATCCCACCAACAGTGGAGGAGTGTTCCTCTTTCTCCACATCCTCGCCAGCACTTGTTGTCTCTTGAGTTTTTAATCTTAGCCATTCTGACTGGTGTGAGGTGGAATCTCAGGGTTGTTTTGATTTGCATTTCCCTGATTACTAATGATGTTGAACATCTTTTAAGGTGTTTCTCGGCCATCCGAATTTCTTCTGGTGAAAGTTCTTTGTTTAGCTCTGTGCCCCATTTTTTGATAGGGTTATTTGTTTCTTTGCGGTCTAACTTCTTGAGTTCTTTGTATACATTGGATATTAGGCCTCTGTCGGATGTGGAGTTGGTGAAGATCTTTTCCCACTTTGTTGGTTGCCGTTTTGTCCTTCTGAGAGTGTCCTTTGCTTTGCAGAAACTTTGTAATTTTATGAGGTCCCATTTGTTGATTCTTGATCTTAGAGCATAAGCTCTTGGTGTTCTGTTCAGGAACTTTTCCCCTGTGCCCAAGTCCGCCAGGGTCTTCCCAAGTTTCTTTTCTAATAGTTTCAGTGTGTCTGGTTTTATGTGGAGGTCCTTGATCAATTTGGAGTTGATCTTAGTGCAAAGAGATAAGAGTGGGTCAATTCGCATTCTTCTGCATGTTGACCTCCAGTTGAACCAGCACCATTTGTTGAAAAGGCTATCTTTATTCCACTGGATGGTTGTGGCTCCTTTATCAAAGATCAAGTGACCATAAGTCTGTGGGTTAATTTCTGGGTCTTCAATCCTGTTCCATTGATCTGCTTGCCTGTTGCTATACCAATACCATGCAGTTTTTAACACAATTGCTTTGTAGTACTGTTTGAGGTCAGGGATATTGATTCCCCCAGAAGTCCTTTTATTGGTGAGAATAGTTTTAGCTATCCTGGGTTTTTTGTTGCTCCAGATGAATTTGAGAATTGCTCTTTCTAGATCTATGAAGAATTGAGTTGGGATTTTGATGGGGATCGCATTGAATCTGTATATTGCTTTTGGCAAGATGGCCATTTTTACTATATTGATCCTGCCAACCCAGGAGCAAGAAATATTTTTCCATCTTCTGAGGTCTTCTTCGATTTCTTTCTTCAAGGACTTGAAGTTCCTGTTGTACAGATCTTTCACTTGTTTGGTTAGAGTTACGCCAAGATACTTTATGTTGTTTGTGGCTATTGTGAAGGGTGTTATTTCCCTAATTTCTTTCTCTGCATGCTTGTCCTTTGAGTACAAGAAGGCCACTGACTTGCTTGAGTTAATTTTATAACCTGCCACTTTGCTGAAGTTGTTTATTAGCTGTAGAAGTTCTCTGGTGGAGTTTTTTGGGTCGCTTAGGTAAACTATCATATCTTCTGCAAATAATGATAGTTTCACTTCTTCCTTTCCAATTTGTATCCCTTTGACTTCCTTATGTTGTCTAATTGCTCTTGCTAGAACTTCAAGTACTATATTGAAAAGATATGGAGAGAGAGGGCAGCCTTGTCTAGTCCCTGATTTTAGTGGGAATGCTTCAAGTTTCTCTCCATTTATTTTGATGTTGGCTACTGGTTTGCTGTAGATTGCTTTTAATATGTTTAGGTATTGGCCTTGAATTCCTGCTCTTTCCAAGACTTTTAGCATGAAAGGATGCTGAATTTTGTCGAATGCTTTTTCAGCATCTAATGAGATGACCATGTGGTTTTTTTCTTTCAGTTTGTTTATGTAGTGGTTTACATTGATGGATTTCTGTATATTGAACCATCCCTGCATCCCTGGGATGAAGCCTACATGATCATGGTGGATGATCGTTTTGATGTGCTCTTGGATTCGGTTAGCAAGAATTTTATTTAGTATTTTTGCATCTATATTCATAAGAGAAACTGGCCTGTAGTTCTCTTTCTTTGATGGATCTTTTTGTGGTTTAGGTATTAGCGTAATTGTGGCTTCGAAGAATGAGTTGGGCAGTGTCCCTTCTGTCTCTATTTTGTGGAATAGTTTGAAAACTATTGGTGTTAAGTCTTCTTTGAAGGTCTGGTAGAATTCTGCACTAAAACCATTTGGTCCCATACTTTTTTTGGTTGGGAGGCTTTCTATAACCCCTTCTATTTCTTTAGGGTTATGTGACTATTTAGCTGATCTACTTGATGCTGATTTAATTTTGGTATTTGATATCTTTCTAGGAAATTGTCCATTTCCGCCAGATTATCCAGTTGTTTTGAGTATAGACCTTTGTAGTAGGATCTGATGATCTTTTGAATTTCCTCGGTTTCTGTTGTTATGTCTGCCTCTTCATTTCTAATTTTGTTAATTTGTATACTGTCTCTGTGTCCTTTGGTTAGTCTGGCTAAGGGTTTATCTATCTTGTTGATTTTCTCAAAGAACCAGCTCCTGGTCTTGTTGATTCTTTGTATGGTTCTCTTTGTTTCTATTTGATTGATTTCAGCCCTGAGTTTGATGATTTCTTGTCTTCTACTCCTCCTGGGTGAATTAACTTGTTTTTCTTCCAGGGCTTTAAGGTGTGCCATTAAGCTGCTAGTGTATGCTCTCTCCAGTTTCTTTTTGGATGCACTTAGAGCTATGAGTTTTCCTCTTAGCACTGCTTTCATTGTGTCCCATAGATTTGGGTAGGTTGTACCTTCATTTTCATTGAATTCTAAAAAGTCTTTGATTTCTTTTTTTATTTCTTCCTTGACCAAGGTGTCATTGAGTAGAGTATTGTTCAGTTTCCATGTGTATGTGGGCTTTCTGTTGTTTTTGTTGTTATTGAAGACCACTCTTACTCCATGGAGATCTGATAGGAGGCATGGGATTAGCTCGATCTTCTTGTATTTGTTGGCATCTGTCTTGTGACCAATTATATGGTCTATTTTGGAGAAGGTACCATGTGGAGCTGAGAAAAAGGTATATTCTTTAGCTTTAGAATGAAATGTTCTATATATATCTGTCAAATCCAATTGGTCCAGAGTTTCAATTAGTTTCACTGTGTCCCTGTTTAGTTTCTGCTTTCCTGATTGGTTCATTGAGGAGATTGGAGTGTTGAAGTCACCCACAATTATTGTGTTCGGTGTAATGTGTGCTTTAAGCTTTAGTAAGGTTTCTTTTACGAATGAGGGTGCCCTTGCATTTGGAGCTTAGATGTTCAGGATTGAGAGCTCTTCTTGGTGGATTTTCCCTTTGGCCAGCAAGAAGTGGCCTTCTGAGTCTCTTTTGATGATTTTAGGTTGGAAGTCAATTTTATCTGATATTAGAATGGCTACTCCAGCTTGTTTCCTGAGACCATTTGCTTGTAAAATTGTCTTCCAGCCTTTTACTCTAAGGCAGTGTTTGTCTTTAACACTGAGATGTGTTTCCTGTATGCAGCAAAATGTAGGGTCCTGTTTCCGTATCCAGTCTGTTAATCTATGTCTTTTTATTTGGGGAATTGAGTCCATTGATGTTAAGAGATATTAAGGAATAGTAATTATTTCCTCCAGACATTTTTGAAATTATATTTATTTATTTTATTTATTTTTTTATATTCGTGAGGTTACCTTCTTTTGGGTTTGATGAGAGGAGGTTTCTATCTTGCTTCTTCCCGGGTGTAGTTTCTGTCCTTGTCTTGGTGTTTTCCCCCTATTATCCTTTGTAGGGCTGGATTTGTGGAAAGATATCTTGCAAATTTGGTTTTGTCATGGAATACCTTGATGTCTCCATCTATGGCGATTGAGAGCTTTGCTGGGTAAAGTAGTTTTGGCTGAAGTTTGTGTTCTCTTAGAGTTTGCATGATATCTGCCCAGGATCTTCTAGCTTTCATGGTCTCAGGTGAGAAGTCTGGTGTTATTCTGATAGGTCTTCCTTTATAAGTTTGGCCTTTTTCTCTTGCTGCCTTTAATATTCTTTCTTTGTTTAGTACATTTGGAGTTTTGATTATTATGTGATGGGATGTATTTCTGTTCTGATCCAGGCTGTTTGGGGTTCTGTATGCTTCTTGTATATTCAGGGGCATCTCTCTCTTTAGGTTGGGGAAGTTTTCTTCCATAATTTTGTAGAAGATATTTGCTGGCCCTTTAACTTGTACATCTTCATTCTCGTCTATACCTATAATCCTTAGGTTTGGTCTTCTCATTGTGTCCTGGATTTCCTGGATGTTTGGGGTTACAGCCTTTTTGCATTTAGCATTTTCTTTGACTGCTGAATCATTGGTTCCTATGGTATCTTCGGCTTCTGAGATTCTGTCTTCTATCTCTTGTATTCTATTGTTGATATTTGCATCTATGGCCCGTGATTTCTTCCCAAGGTTTTCTATCTCCAATGTTGTCTCCCTCTGCGATTTCTTAGTTGTTTCTACTTCTGTTTTTAGTACCTGGATGGATGTGCTCAGATCTTTTGCTTGCTTGATTGTGTTTTCATGTATTTCTTTAGTAGATTTTTGTGCTTCCTCTTTCATAGCTTCTACTTGTTGGCCCACGTTCTTCTGTATTTCTTTAAGTGATTTTTGTCTTTCTTCCTTATTGTCTTCTTCTTTTTGATCCATCTTCTCCTGCATTTCTTGAAGTGATTTCTGTATTTGCCTTGTAAAGGCTTCTAACTTTTGATCCATTTTCTCCTCTATTTCTTTACGAGATTTTTCTATGTGTTCAGCTACCAGCATCCTGACCAGTGATTTTATATCCAAGTCTTGTTTTTCTGGTGTTTTGGGGTATCCAGGGCTTCCTGTTGTTGGCGAACTGGGTTCAGATGCTGTCATGTTGTCTTGATTTCTGTTAGTGACATTCCTTCGTTTACCTTTTGCCATCTGGTTATTTCTGGTGTTAGTTGACCTTGTTGTCACTGGCTGGTGTTTGAATCTCCTGTGAGGCTGGGCTTACCTGTTGTTTCTCTACTGGTGGTTATGCGTGATTGCTGCTCAACGGGATCAGGAGCTGGCTGCCACCCGCTGACTTTGTGCACGGCCTGAGGTCTCCGGGAAGTGTGGGGGAGTGCAGCAGAGCCTCGGCAGGCGCTGCTGGGCCTGCCTAGTAGCGAGAGCCTAGCAGATCCCCCCCACATGGTAGCCCCTGATGGAATCTGTCTACCTGTGCCTTTCCAGCTGTGTTCTGGTTGCAATATGGAGGCCTGCCGCTATTGCTGGTCCGGCGTCCTGGGGAGCTGGGTGGTTCCGGCTGCCTCGGTGCATGGCCTAAGCTGGCAGGGACGTGCTGCAGAGCCTAGGCGCCTGGGCCCGCCTGTGGGTGAGAGCTTAGCAGCTCTCCCTGCTCTAGCCCCAGACGGAGTCTCTACCTGCACCTTTCCAGCTGTGTCCTGGTTGCAATATGGAGGCCTGCCGCTATCACTGGTCCGGGGTCCTGGGGAGCTGGGTGGTTCCGGCTGCCTCGGTGCACGGCCTAAGCTCGCAGGGACGTGCTACAGAGCCTAGGCACCTGGGCCCGCCTGTGGGCGAGAGCTTAGCAGCTCTCCCTGCTCTAGCCCCAGACAGAGTCTCTACCTGCAGCTTTCCAGCTGTGTCCTGGTTGCAATATGGAGAGTAACCAATATTTTTTTATTCGATATATTCTTTATTTGCATTTCAAGTGATTTTTCCCTTTCCTGGATCCCCCTTTCCCGGAAGTCTCATAAGCCCTCTTCCCTTCCCCTGTTCCCCAATCCACTCCTTCCAACCTCACTGTCTGGGTATTCCCCTACCCTGTTGCACTGAGCCTTTCCAGGACCAGGGGCCTCTCCTTCCTTCTTCTTGGGCATCATTTGATATGTGAATTGTGTCTTGGGTATTCCAAGCTTCTAGACTAATATCCATTTATCAGTGAGTGCATACCATGACTGTTCTTTTGAGGCTGGGTTATGTCATATAGGATGTTCTCCAGTTCTCCAGTTCCATCCATTTCTCTAAGAATTTCATGAATTCATTGTTTATAATGGGTGAATAGTATTCCATTGTGTATATATACCACATTTTCTGTATCCATTCCTCTGTTGAGGGGCATCTGGGTTCATTCCAGCTTCTGGCTATTATAAATAGAACTGATATGAACATAGTAGAGCATGTATCCTTATTACATGCTGGGGAATCCTCTGGGTATATGCCGAGGAAGTGGTTTAGTGGGGTCCTCTGGAAGTATCATTCCCAGTTTTCTGAGGAACTGCCACACTGATTTCCAGAGTTGTAGAACCAGCTTGCAACCACACCACTAGTGGAGGAGTGTTCCTTTTTCTCTATATCCTTGTCAGCACCTTTTTTCTCATGAGTTTTTGATCTTAGCCATTCTCACTGGTGTGAGGGGAAATCTCAGGGTTGTTTTCATTTGTGTTTCCCTGACGACTAAGGATGTTGAACATTTCTTTAGGTTCTTCTTATCCAGTGGATAGTCCTCAGGTGAAAATTCTTTGTTTAGCTCTGTACTCCATTTTTAAAGGGTATATTTGGCTCTCTGGAGTCTACCTTCTTGAGTTCTTTGTATATCTTGGATATAAGCCCTCTGTCAGATGTAGTGTTTGTAAGATCTTTTCCCAATTTGTTGGTTGCTGTTTTGTCCTTTGGACAATGTCCTTTGCCTTACAGAAACTTTCTAGTTTTATGATGTCCCATTTGTCAATTCTTGATCTTAGAGCATAAGCTATTAGTGTTCTGTTGAGGAAATTTTCCCCTGTGCCCATGTCCTCAAGGGTCTTCCCCAGTTTCTTTTCTATTAGTTTCAGTGTGTCTGGTTGTATGTGGAGGTTAGCCCACTTGGACTTGAGTTAAGTACCAGGAGATAAGAATGGATCAATTTGCATTCTTTTGCAAGCTGACCTCCAGTTGAACTAGCACCATTTGTTGAAAATGGTTGTAGCTCCTTTGTCAAAGATCAAGTGACCATAATTCTGTGGGTTTATTTCCAGGTCTTGAATTCTATTCCATTGATCTACTTGCCTGTCACTGTACCAATACCATGCAGTTTTTAACACAATTGCTCTGTAGTACTGCTTGAGGTCAGGGATACTGATTCCCCCAGAAGGTCTATTACTTTTGAGGATAGTTTTATCTATCATGGTTTTTTTTTGTTATTCCAGATAAATTTGAGAATTGTTCTTTCTAAGTCTATGAAGAATTGAGTTGGGATTTTGATGGGGATTGCAGTGAATCTGTAGGTTGCTTTTGGCAAAATGGCCAATTTTAATATATTAATCCTGCCAATCCAAGAACATGTAAAATTTTTCATCTTCTGAGGTCTTTTTCGATTTCTTTCTCCAAAGACTTGAAGTTCCTGTCATACAGATCTTTCACTTGTTTGGTTCTAGTCATACCAAGATACTTTATTTTGTTTGTGACTATTGAGAAGGATGAAAGGTGTCATTTCTGTAATTTCTTTCTCAGCCTGTATATTCTTTGAGTATAGGAAGGCTACTGATTTCCTTGAGTTAATTTTATATCCAGCCACTTTGCTGAAGTTGTTTATCAGCTGTAGGAGTTCTCTGGTGGAGTTTTTCGGGTCACTTAAATATATTAACATATCATCTGCAAATAGTGATGGTTTGATTTCTTCCTTTCCAATTTGTGTCCCTTTGACCTCCTTTGGTTGTTTAATTGCTCTGGCTAGAACTTCAAGTACTATATTGAAAAGATATGGAGAGAGAGGACAACCTTGTCTAGTCCCTGGTTTTAGTGTGATTGCTTCAAGTTTCTCTCCATTTATTTTGATGTTGGCTACTGGTTTGCTGTATACTGCTTTTATTATGTTGAGGTATGGCCTTGATTGCTGTTCTTTCCAAGACCTTTAAAATGAAAGGATGCTGAATTTTATCAAATGCTTTTTCAAAATCTAATGAAATGACCATGTAGTTTTTTCTTTGAATTTGTTTATGTAGAGGATTACATTGATAGATTTCCACATATTGAAACATCCCTGCATCCCTGGGATGAAGCCTACTTGATGATGGTGAATGATCATTTTGATGTGTTTTTGGATTCAGTTGGCAAGAATTTTATTGAGTTTTTTCATCAATATTCATAAAGTAAATTGGTCTATAGTTCTCTTTTTTGTTGAATCTTTATGTGGTTTTGGCATCAGCAAAATTGTGGCTTCATAGAAGGAGTTGGTTAATGTTCCTTCTGTTTCTATTTTGTGGAGTAGTTTGAAGAGCATTGGTGTCAGGTCTTTGAAGGTCTGATAGAATTCTACACTAAAACCATCTGGTCTGGTGTTTTTTGTTTGTTTGTTTGTTTGTTTTGTTGTTGTTGTTGTTTGTGGTTTTTTGTGGGTTTTTTTTTTTGTTGGAATAATTTCTATGAGCCCTTCTGTTTCTTTAGGGGTTATGGGACTGCTTAGATGATCTATTTGATCCTGATTTAATTTTGGTATTTGGTATCTGTCTGGGAAAATGTCCATTTCCTCCAGATTCTCCAGTTGTGTTGAGTATAGGCTTTTGTAGTATGATCTGATAATCTTTTGGATTTCCTCAGTTTCTGTTGTTATTTCACCCTTTTCATTTCTGATTTTGTTAATTTGGGTACTGTCTCTCTGCCCTCTAGTTAGTCTGGCTAAAGGTTTATCTATCTTGTTGATTTTCTCAAAGAACCCACTCTTGCTTTTGTTGATTCTTTGTATAGTTCTTTTTGTTTCAACTTGGTTGATTTCAGCCTTGTGTTTGATGATTTCCTGCCTTCTACTCCTCTTGGGTGTATTAGCTTCTTTTTCTTCTAAAGCTTTCAGGTGTTCTGTTAAACTTGTAGTGTATGCTCTCTCCAGCTTCTTTTTGTAGGCACTCAGAGATATGAGTTTTCATCTTATCAAAGCTTTCATTGTTTCCCATAAATTTGGATAGTTTGTGCTTTCATTTTCATTAAATTCTAAAAAGTCTTTGATTTCTTTCCTTATTTCTTCCTTGACTAAGGTATCATTGAGTAGAGAATTGTTCAGTTTCCATGTGTATGTGGGCTTTTTGTTGTTTTTGTTGCTATTGAAGACCACCCTTATTCCAAAGTGATCTGATAGGAGGCATGGAATTAGTTCGATCATGTTATATATCTTGAAGTCTGTTTTGTGACCAATTATATGGTCAAATTTGAAGAATGTACCATGAGATGCTGAGAAAAAGGTATATTATTTTGATTTAGGATGAAATGTTATATAGATATCTATTAAATCCATTTGGTCCAAAACTTCTGTTAGTTTCACTATGTTTATTTTGTGTTTCCTTGTTCTGTCCATTGAAGAGAGTGTGGTGTTTAAGTCCCCCACAATTATTATGTGGGGTGTGATGTGTGCTTTAAGCTTTAGTAAGGTTTCCTTTATGAATGCAGGTACCTTCTTATTTGTGGCACAGATGTTCCAAATTGAGAGTTCTTACTGATACATTTTTTCTTTGATGAGAATAAAGTGGCCTTCTATATCTTTTTTGATGGCTTTTGGTTGAAAGTCTATTTTATCTGATATTAGAATGGCTACTTCAGCTTGTTTCCTGGGACCATTTGCTTGGAGAACTTTTTCCAGCCTTTCACTCTTAGGTAGTGTTTGTCTTTGATACTGAGATGAATTTCCTGTATGCAACAAAATGTTGGGGCTTGTTTACAAATCCAGTCTCTTAGTCTATGTCTTTTTATTGGGGAACTGAGTCCATTGAGGTTAATGGATATTAAGGAATAGTGATTGTTGCTTCCTACTGTTTTTGATGTAATTTTTATGTTTGTGTGGTTATCTTCTTTTGGGTTAGTTGAAAGAAGATTACTTTCTTGCTTTTTCTTATGTGTAGTTTCCCTCCTTTTGTTGGTGTTTTCCATTCATTATCCTTTGAAGGGTTGGATTTGTGGAAAGATACTGTGTAAATTTGTTTTTGTCATGAAAAACCTTGGTTTCTCCATTTATGGTAATTGAGAGATTTGCTGGTTATAGCAGTTTGAGTTGGCATTTGTAGTCCCTTAGGGTCTATGTGACATCTGCCTAGGCTCTTCTGGCTTTCATAGTTTCTGGTGAGAAATCCAGTGTAATTCTGATAGGTCTACCTTTATATGTTACTTGATCTTTATCTCTTACTCCTTTTATTATTCTTTCTTTGTTTAGTACATTTGGTATTTTAATTATTATGTGACAGGATGAATTTCTTTTCTGGTCAAATCTATTTGGAATTCTGGAGGCTTCTTGTATGTTCATGGGCATCTCTTTCTTTAGGTTAGGTAAGTTTTCTTCTATAATTTTGTTGGAGATATTTACTGGCCCTTTAATTTGGAAATCTTCATTCTCTTCTATGCCTATAATCCTTAGGTTTGTTCTTCTCATTTTGTCCTGGATTTCCTAGATATTTTGGGTCAGGAGCTTTTTGTATTTTTCATTTTCTTTGACTATTGTATCACTGCTTTCCATGGTATCTTCTGCATCTGAGATTATCTCTTCTATCTCTTGTTTTTTTTTCTTCTATCTCTTGTATTCTGTTGTTGATTCTTGGATCCATGACTCCTGACTTCCTTCCTAGGTTTTCTATGTCTAGAGTTGTCTCCTTTGGTTATTTTGTTATTTTTTTCTACCTCCTTCTTTAGATCCTTTGTTTAATAACTTCACCTGTTTTGTTTTGTTTTAACCTTAATTGTTCAAGGGCTTCTCCCTGATTACTTGTGTTCTCCTGTATTTCTTTAAGGGAGTTATTTATGTTCTTCTTGAAGCCGTCTATGATGCCCTCCATCAGCATCATGACCTATGATTTTAAATCAAATCTTGCTTTCCTGGTGTGTTAGGGTAACCAGGACTTGCTACTGTGGGAAAATTGGGTCCAGATGGTGCCATATTGCCTTGATTTCTCTTAATAATGTTCCCACAATTGCCTTTTGCCTTCTGGTTATCTCTGGTCTTAGTTGGGCCTGCTGTTGTGGTTGGAGCTTGCCCCTCCTGTGTGCCTACAGGCCTATCTCAGCAACCCCGGGTGAGCTGTTTTTCCATGGCACAAATTACCATGGTGCTGCCAAGTTCCTGGGTGTAGGTTAAGTCTTGGTGCGGTGTATCCCAAGTGGTCCTCTACTCTGGTGAAACCTGCCTACCAATCTGTTGCACAGTCACAGAAGCAAAGATGGCAGCCAAGACCCACTCTCTTGTAGTTGTATTTGCGTATGTACCTCTGTGGCCCCGATGAACTCTGGATGCAGGCTGTACTGGTTGTCTCCTCCTCGCTGGCTGCTGGGTGTATAGCTGGCTTCCTGCACTGCTTGGAGATGGTGTGCTATGGCTGATAGTGTTTGTGATACATAGGAGGGAACTGGAAGGTTCTTTCCAGAGGCCTCCAGACTGCAAGACCTATCTCACCTGTGCAGGTTGCCTCTTCCTTGCTGGCTTCTGGGTGTATAGCTGGCTTCCTGCACTGCTTGGAGATGGTGTGCTGTGGCAGAGAGTGTTCTGGATCTGGAGGCAGAAACCAGAAGGTCTCTATTTTCATTTTTAGATCCTGGATGCTTTGTGCAGTTCCTCCACTCCTTTCCTTGTGTTTCTTATAATTCTTTAAGGTATTTTGTGTTTCATCTTTAAGGATTTTTATCTGTGTACTCGTATTCTCTCATATTTCTTTAAGGGAGTTATGTCCTTCTTAAATTCTTCTATCATCATCATGATATGTGATTTTTAAGTCAGAGTCTTGCTTCTATGGTGTGTTGTGGTAATGATGACTCACTGTGTTGGGAGAACTGGGTTGTGGTATTGCCAAGTAGCTTTGGTTTCTGTTGCTTGTGTTCTTGATCTTGGCTTTTTCCATATAATTATCTCCTGTGTTAACTGGTCTTGCTGTCTTTGACTGTGCAGCTCTGTGGCCCAGGATCTACTCTTGTTACAGAAGGAAATTGGAAGGCTCCTGACCCAGGCTGCCCCCCTCAGTTTCTGTGTTCTGAGTGGTCTGGGCAGTTTTCTGTGAGCAGCAGGGGTGGTCATACCTGGGCTCACAGGCCTGTCTGCATTCCTAGGAGGCCCAGCTGTCTCTCTGGGCCACCTGGATATGAACCCTGTGTCAGAGGATTGTTTTCAGGCACAAACAGAAATTGTAACCCCCTGTCTCTTTCTCTGTGTGTGTATCCTTCTCCTCTCTCTTAGTTGGTTAGATGGGCCAAGTGTCTCCTTGTTCGATTTTATTTTTCCTTCTATGGTATTTATTTTTTCCAAATGTGTCTTAATTTTGTTTGTTTGTTTTTTGTTCAGGGGTGCCTGCACCCCACTGAAAAGGGGAACCAGATAATCATGGGCAGAGGAAAGGAGGAAACTGGGTTTGCAAGGGGAGGGAGGAAGGAAAAGTAGAGGTAGTATCAAGTATTGGGAGAGACAGGAGGGATCCCCAAAGGACCAAGAGAATGAATCAAAATATGCAGCAGTAAGGGTTAGGAGGCACTGGGGACCTGTACAAAGTCCCAGTGACCTGGGATGGGAGATGCTACCAGGATTCAATGTGGTAGACCTTATTTGAAATGCCCACCAGAGAGGAAATGAAACCAGAAAAGACCACCACCAGCAGATAGACATGGCACCCTGTTGAGGAGGAGGCCATCCACCCTTATTCAAAACTTTTAACCCAGGATTTTTTCAGTCTAAAGGAAATGCATGTGGAAAATGGATCAGAGAATGAAAGAAAGGCCACCCAGTAGCCACTGGTCCAACTTGGGATCCATCCCATTCACACAAAAAAAGTTCAGACACTATTACTGAGGCCATATTGTGTATTCAGACAGGATCCTGGCATAGCTGTCCTCTGCGAGGCTCTCCCAGCAGTTGACTGAGACAAATGCAGATACTTTCACCCAACGATTAGGGTAAGGATGAAGACCAATATGGAAGAGTAGAGGAAGGACTGAAGGAGCTAAAGGGAATTGCAACCCTATTGGAAGAAGAACAGTGCCAACAAAACCTGACCCCTCAGATCTCCCAGAGACTAAGAAAAAAGTACCAAAGAGCATATATGGGATGATGTGATGCCAGGAACATTGTAGCAGAAGACTGCATTGTATGTCTGAGTGGGAAAGGATGCACTCAGTCCTGTGGAAACTTGATGTCTGAGGGAAGAGGGTTGATTGTTGGGGTGAGGTGGGTGTGCATGGGCAGGTGATGGAATACCCTCACAGAGATGGAGGTAAAGGGGATAGGGTGAAAAATTGAGGAAACGAGGACTGGGAAGGGGGGCAATGATTTGAATGAAAATAAATAAAATAATTTAATAATAAAAACACAGGTAAATAAATCATACAGATAAATGTCTTTAAAGACAAACCAAGCAAATCTCTTAAAGACATAAAGGAAAATACAAATAAATATGTAAAGGAAATAAACAAAATAGTGCAAAGCCTGAAAGAGGGAAAAATGCATGAAAACACAAACTGGTGAAACCCTGGAATTGGAAAACCTAAATAAAAAAATGGGCAGAACAGATTATCATAAAAACAATAGAAGAAATGGAAAAGAGAATCTCAGGTGTAGAAGATACATGCAAGAAATTGACACAGGAGTCAAAGAAAATACTAAAAAATTCCTGACACAAATATCCAGAAAATCTCTGATACCATGAAAAGAGCTAACCTGAGAATCATAGGATGGAAGAAGGTGAAGAGTCCTAGATCCTAGGCTCAGAAAGTATTCTTGACAAAATCATGGAAGAAAACTGTCTTTATCTAAAGAAAGAGATTTCTATAAATATACAAGAAACTCATAGAACACCAACTAGACTGTGTCAGAAAAGAAAATCCTCAAATCACATAATAATCAAAACAGAAAATTCACAGAACAAAGACAATGTTCAAAGTTGTAAAGGAAAAAGGCCATGTAACATCCAAAGGAAAACTATCAGAATTATACCTGGTTTCTCAACAGAGACTCTAAAATCTGGAAGAGCATGGCCAAGATATGGTGAAACCTCTTGAAATAAAAAACAAAATTTGTCAACCTTGACTACTATACCTAGCAATACTCTCAATCACCATAGAGTGATAAAACAAGAATTTCTTGACAAATTTGAACAATATCTATCCACAAATCCAGCCCTACAGAAATAATAGAAGAAAATCTCCAACCCAAGATGGAGAACTCATCTAAGGAAACACAGGAAATAAGTAATTCAATAAGAGAAAAAATAAGGAAAACACACACAAACACAAACTCTCTCTCTGTCTCTGTCTCTGTCTCTGCCTTTGTCTCTCTCTGTCTCTCATGCATACACGTGTGTGCGCATGTGTCTGTGCATACACACACACACACACACACACACACACAAACATACACACACACACTAATGCCACCACCATCAGAATAACAGGATATAATCAGTTGTCATTAATATCTTTCAACATCAATTCACTGAAGTCCCTATTAAAAAAGTCACAGGCTAACAGAATGAATGCAAAAATGGGATCCATCATTCTGCTGCATACAAAAAGTACATCTTAGCCATAAATATAGGCATTACAGCAAAGTAAAGGGCTAGAAAAAAGTTTCCCAACTCTCCTTTGAGCCCATCTGGAGAAAAAGTGTGGAGCAGAGACTGAAGGAATGGCCATCCAGAGACTGTCCCACCTGTACAGTCACCAAACACAGACACTGTTATAGATGCTAAGAAGTGCATGCTGACAGAAGCCTGATATAGCTGTCTCCTAAGAAGCTCTGCCAGTACCTGACAAATACAGAGGCAGATGCTCACAGCCAACCACTGGACTGAGCATGGGGTCCCAATAGAGGAGTTAGAGAAAGGACGGAAGGAGGAAGGGGTTTGTAACCCCATAGGAAGAACAACAATATCTACCAACAAGACTCCCCAGAGCTCCCAGGGACTAAACCACCAACCAAAGAATACACATGGAGGGACCCATGGCTCAAGCTGCATATGTAAGAGAGGATGGCATGGTCAGGCATCAGTGGAAGGAGAAGCCCTCAGTCCTGTGAAGGCTTGATGCCCTAGTGAAGGGAATGTAAGGGTAGGAGGTGGGAGTGTTTGGTTGGTTGGGGAAACACCCTCATAGAAGCAGGTCAAGAGGGCATGGGATATAGTATATCTTGCGGGAGACTGGTAAAGGGGAATAACATTTGAAATGTAAAGAAAGACAATATCCAATAAAAAAGAAAGTAAAAAAAAAAAATTCCAAGCAAATGAACCCAAGTAGCAAGCTGGAATAGCTATTCTAATATGTAATAAAATAGACTCCCAACTGCAATTGGTCAAACAAGACAGGGAAGACACTTCATATTTATCAAAGGAAAAATCTACTAATATGATATCTCAATTTTGAACATCTATGTCCCATACATAAGTGTACCCATGTTTGTAAAAGAATCATTTCAAAAGCTTAAATTCCACATTGAACCCCACATATAGTGGGAGAATCAGGCATCCAACTCTCACCAAATGACAGGACATTCAGATGAAAGCAGAAAAGAGAAACAATGAAACAAGTAAACATTTTGACTCAAATGGACTTAACAGATATCTATAGAATATTTCACCCCCACGTAAATATGCCTTCTTCTCAGTACCTCATGTTTCCTTCTCCAAAATAGTTACAAAACAAGTCTCAACAGATATTTAAAAAATTGAAATAATTCCTTGTATCTTATCAGGAACTATGTATTAAAGCTGAACTTCAACAGCAGAAACATTGGAAAGCCTACACATTCATGGGAATTGAACAACTCTCTACTCAATGATCTCTGTTTTAGGGAAGAGATAATTGGAAAATAGACTTAGAATTCAGTGAATATGAAGGTACAACATACCCAAACTTATTGAAAAAATGAAAGCAGTGCTAAGAGTTAAGTTCATAGCACTGATTGCCTCCATAATGAAATTAGAAAAATTTTATATCAGCAAGTTAAAAGTACACCTGGAAGCTCTAGAAGAAAAAGAAGCATGCATATCAAAGAGGAGTAGATGTCAAATTATCAAAATCAGCGCTGAATTCAATCAGTTAGAAACAAAGAAAATAATACAAAGAATCAACAAAACCAAGAGTGGGTTCTGTGCAAAAGTCAACAAGATACAGACACCCTTAATCAAGTTAACCAAAGGACAGAGAGACATTATCCAAATAAACAAAATCAGCAGTAAAAGGGCAGATATAACAACTGGCACTGAGGACATTCAAGGAATTATTAGTTCTTAGTTCTAAAATTTGTACTCCACAAAGTTGGGAAAATCTTAATGAAATAGTCATTTTCTGAACTGATACTACTTGTCAAAGTTAAATCAAGATCAGAAAAACTATTTAAACAGCCCCATGACTCCTAAAGAAACAGAAGATTATATATATATATATATATATATATATATATATATATATATAAAACAAAGAAAAAGACCACAGCCAATGTAGAATCCTAGCAAAATTTCCAGGATCAGCTAATCCAAATACTTCTCAAACTATTCCACAAATCAGAAAACAAACACTGCCAAAGTCATTCTTTGAGTCTATAGTCACCTTGATACCTAAACCACACAAAGACTCAACACAGAGAACTTCGGATCAATTTTTCTTATTAATATTCAATAAAATACACACAATCTGAATCCATGAAAACATTAAAGGTATCATCCAAAAATAATTAAGTAGTCTTCATTCCTGGGATGTAGGGATAGGTTATATATGGAAATCCATCAGCATAATACACGATATAAACAAAATGAAAGAAACAAATAACATGATTATGTTGCTAGACTCTGAAAAAGCCTTTGATAAAATCTGATACCCCTTCTTATTAAATGTATTAGAGAAATATGAGATATATGGCATATACTTATGCATAATCAAAGCAATATACTTTAAGCCAATAGCCAACATCAAAGTAAATGGAAAGAAAGTTAAAGCATTTCCATTAAAATCAGGGACAAGACAATGTTGCCTACTCACTCCCTATGTAGTCAAAATAGGTCTTGAATTTCTAGCCAGAGTAAGAAGCTAACTAAAGAGGATCAAATGGATACATATTTGAGAGTAAGAAGTTAAAGTATCCTATTTGTGGATACTTTAACTTCCACACAAGTGACCCCAAAAAATTGAACAGAGAATTCCCACAGCTGATAAACACCTTCATCAAAGTTGGTGGATATAAAATTAACTCAAAGAAATCAGTAGCTCTCCTTTATAAAATGATAAACTGGCTAAGAAAAAAATTAGGGAAATGTCGACCTTCACAATAGCCATGAGTTATATAAAATATTTTGATTTAACTCTAACCAAACAAGTGAAAGATCTGTATGACAAGAACTTCAAGTCTATGAAGAAAGGAATCAAAGATGACCTCAGAAGATGGAAATATCTCCCCATGCTCATAAATTGATAGGATTACCATAGTAAAAATGGCCATCTTACCAAAAGAAATCTACAGATTCAATGCAGTCCCCATCAAATTTCCAACACAATTCCTATAAATGTTGAAAGAGAAATTCTCACCTTCATATTCAAAGACAAAAAAAACCAGGTACACCTAAATAATCCTGTGTGGAGAGCCTTATTGGAGTGCCATGCTGCCTGACAGGAACTTGACATTGGCCAAGGACAAGGGCTTGAGCAGGAATCTGACATTGAGGCATAATAGGGAAGTAGATTAATGCAGGATTTTTTTAATCGTAGGGTTGAATGAGAGAAACAAGCTTCAGGCAAGATTTTGGGCTTGGACAAGGAAGTAGGCTCAGGTATTTTGGCCATCTTTACACACCCTTGGACAATTTTGTGTTTATTGTCTTGTTTGTTCCACTTTATACTACTTTTGACCTTGATTCCTGCATGTAATTAAACTGGTATAAAGGGGGCTGAAAATTATTAAACCCACCCTTCAGTCTCAGAATTGACTGGAGCCATACTGCAGTTTTGTCTTATTGTCTCTTTCTTTTCAATCCTCACTCCTGTGCTGGAAAACGTGTTGACTGACTGAGCAGACTTGGTCAATTCTGAAAAATACAAAAACTATGAGAGGAATCGTCATCCCTCACCTAAAGTTATACTGCAGAACAATAGTGATAAAACCTGCATGGTATTGGTATAGAAACAGACATGTTGGTCAATTGAATTGAATAAAGACCTATAACTAAACTTATATTGATTAAGAAGCCAAAACCATATAACAGAAAAATAAAAGCATATTCAGCAAATGGTGCTGGACTAACTGGATATCTGCATATAGATGAATGAAGATCCATACTTATCACCTTCTACAAAACTCAAGTCCTAGTGGATAGAGAACCTCAACATCAAACAATTTACACTAAATCTCACAGAACACAAAGGAGGAAATACCCCTGATCACACTGTTGCAGGAGACAAGTTCCTGAACAGAACACCAATGGCTCAGATTTTAAGATTACCAGTTAATCAATGGAACTTCATGGAACTGCAAAGTTCTTTTAAAGGTTAATGGTACTGTCAAAAGGAAAAATGGCAGCCCACAGGTTGAGAAAGTATCTTCACCAACACTATATCTAACAGAAGGCTAATATCCAAAATATAGAAACAACTCACGAGGTTATACACCAACAACCCAAATAACTTAATTAAAATAAGGGCACAGAACCTAAGTAACAAAGGGCTGCTTCCAGCAAGAGGCATGTATCACCTGAGCCTGTGAAGATAAAACACATGAGAATAGTGTCAAACAAAGTTCATTTGTGCAAGAGCAGGTTAGCACACTTATGAAACAGAAGAAATGGAAACCTAAAGAAAAAACCCTGTCACTCCAGATCAGAAAACACCCCAGTTGACTAGGTTCTAAAAGAAAACAAAAAATAGCCAAGACCCAAGTTTGATGCATCTGCAGTGAAGGTTGGGATAAAGAAAAATGAGAAGACTATGAAGACTGCATCCAAGGAGACAGTTCTGCAGAATACAGATGACCAAGTCAAGAAGTTTACATCTAGGGGCAATATCAGTGGGAAATGAATGTGCTTGAAGTCTAGAGGACAGACTGAGATTCCCCCAGCCTTGTGAAGCAGAAGAGAAAACAAGCAAATCAGGTGAAAAAATCTTGATAAAGTCTCAGAAAGAGAAAGGAGTCTCTGGAAATTCAGATGCTCAGTGTTAGAGATTCAGAAAAACCAGAGTCACTTTATGCAGTGAACCTAAGCCAAGAGTAACTCTAGGTGTCAAGAAAGATGCAAAAACTCAAAAAAAGGATGAACACATACCTTAGAGTAAAAGGCTGGAAGACGACTTTACAAGCAAATGGTCTCAGGAAACAAGCCGGAGTAGCCACTCTAATATCAGATAAATTTGACTTTCAATGTAAAGTCATCAAAAGAGACATGGAAGGTCACTTCTTGCTGGTCAAAGGGAAAATCCACCAAGAAGAACTCTCAAAACTGAACATCTATGCTCCAAATGCAAGGGCACCTTCAATCATGAAAGACACTGTATTTAAGATTAAAGCACACATTGCACTTAACAATCCATTCTCCTCAATGGACTGATCAGGAAACCAGAAACTAAACAGGGACATCGTGAAACTAATTGAAGCTTTGGACCAATTGGATTTAACAGATATATACAGAACATTTCATCCTAAAGCAAAAGAATATACATTTTTCTCAGCACCGCATGGTACCTTCTCCAAAATCGATCATATAATTGGTCACAAGACAGATGTCAACAAATACAAGAAGCTCGAACTAATCCCTTGCCTCATGTCAGATCACTATGGAGTAAAAGTGGTCTTCAATAGCAAGAAAAAACAACAGAAAGCCCACATACACATAGAAACTGAACAATACTCAATGACACCTTGGTCAAGGAAGAAATAAAGAAAGAAATCAAAGACTTTTTAGAATTCAATGAAAATGAAGGTACAACCTACCCAAATCTTTGGGACACAATGAAAGCAGTGTTTAAGAGGAAAATGCATAGCCCTGAGTGCCTCCAAAAAGAAACAGAAGAGAGCATACACTAGAAGCTTAATGGCACACCTGAAAGACCTAGAACAAAAAGAAGCTAATTCACCCAGGAGGAGTAGAAGACAGGAAATCATCAAACTAAGGGCTGAAATCAATCAAGTAGAAACAAAGAGAACCATACAAAGAATCAACAAAACCAAGAGCTGGTTCTTTGAGAAAATCAACAAGATATATAAACCCTTAGCCAGACTAACCAAAGGGCACAAAGACAGCATTCAAATTAACAAATTAATAAAATTAGAAATGAAAATGGGGATATAACAGCAGAGACTGAGGAAACTCAAAAGATTATCAGATCCTACTATAAAAGTCTATACTCAACACAACTGGAGAATCTGGAGGAAAGGGACAATTTCCTAGACAGATACCAAATACCAAAATTAAATCAGGATCAATTAGGTCAGCTAAACATTCCCATAACCCCTAGAGAAATAGAAGGGGTTATAAAAAGCCTCCCAACCAAAAAAAGTATGGGACCAG
Organism: Apodemus agrarius; assembly: GCA_964023405.1. Classification (NCBI taxonomy): domain Eukaryota; kingdom Metazoa; phylum Chordata; class Mammalia; order Rodentia; family Muridae; genus Apodemus; species Apodemus agrarius. The sequence continues at coordinate 75,019,549 of OZ030005.1, read as the reverse complement.
ATGGTTTTAGTGCAGAATTCTATCAGGCCTTCAAAGAAGACCTAACACCAATACTCTTCAAACTATTCCACAAAATAGAAACAGAAGGAACACTGCTCAACTCCTTCTATGAAGCCACAATTATGCTGATACCAAAACCACAAAAAGATCCAACAAAGAAAGAAAACTACAGGCCAATTTCCCTTATGAATATCAATGCAATAATACTAAATCAAATTCTTGCCAACTTAATCCAAGAGCACATCAAAACAATCATTCACCATGATCAAGTAGGCTTCATCCCAGGGATGCAGGGATGTTTCAAGATATGGAAATCCATCAATGTAATCCACTACATAAACAAACTAAAAGAAAAAAACACTTGGTCATCTCATTGGATGCTGAAAATGCATTTGACAAAATTCAGCATACTTTCATGCTAAAAGTCCTGGAAAGAACAGGATTTCAAGGCCCATACCTAAACATAGTAAAAGCAATCTACAGCAAACCAGTAGCCAACATCAAAATAAATGGAGAGAAACTTGAAGCAATACCACTAAAATCAGACTAGACAAGGCTACACTCTCCATATCTTTTCAATGTAGTACTTGAAGTTCTAGCGAGAGCAATTAGACAACATAAGGAAGTCAAAGGGATACAAATTGGAAGGGAAGAAGTCAAACTATCATTATTTGCAGATGATATGATAGTATACGTAAGTGACCCAAAAAACTCCACCAGAGAACTCCTACAGCTGATAAACAACTTCAGCAAAGTGGCTGGTTATAAAATCAACTCAAGCAAATCAGTAGCCTTCCTGTACTCAAAGGACAAGCAGGCTGAGAAAGAAGTTAGGGAAATAACACCATTCACAATAGCCACAAACAATATAAAGTATATTGGTGTAACTCTAACCAAACAAGTGAAAGATCTGTATGACAGAAACTTTAAGTCCTTGAAGAAAGAAATCGAAGAAGACCTCAGAAGATGGAAAAAATATTTCATGCTCTTGGATTTGCAGGACCAATATAGTAAAAATGCCCATTTTGCCAAGAGCAATCTACAGATTCAATGCAATGCCCCATCAAAATCACAAATCAATTCTTCGTAGATATAGAACGAGCAATTCTCAAATTTATTTGGAGTAACAAAAATTCCAGGAAAGCTAAAACCATTCTCAACAATAAAAGGACTTCTGGTTGAATCAATATCCCTGACCTCAAGCAGTATTACAGACCAATTGTGTTAAAAACTGCATGGTATTGGTACAGCGACAGGCAAGTAGATCAATGGAATAGAAAATAACAAGAAGTCAACAGAAAAGTGAAATTATGTAGCAAAGACATTTAAGAAGGAAAAATATATTTGACTTAGTGATAAATTCTAGTGCAATTTTCACCTCCAGTGTAAAGGAGGACTGTAAGTAAGACTGCCCATGATTAAGCAAGGAAATTTTGGAATTTCCTGGTCATACTCTCTTCAAACTCCAATGGATCAGATCATAAAGGAGATCACCAGGGATCTCAGAACAGTAACAGTTTAAATGTTGGAGTGTCCGGGATATTGATTCCCCCAGAAGTTCTTTTGCTGTTGATGATAGTTTTAGCTATCCTGAGTTTTTTGTTATTCCAGATGAATTTGAGAATTGCTCTTTCTAGCTCTATGAAGAACTGAGTTGGGATTTTGATGGGGATTGCATTGAATCTGTATATTGCTTTGGGCAAGATTGCCATTTTGACTATATTAGTCCTGCCAACCCACGAGCATGGAAGATTTTCCCATTTTCTGATGTCTTCTTCAATTTCCCTCTTCAGAGACCTGAAGTTTTTGTCGTATAAATCTTTCACATGTTTGGTTAGCGTCACTCCAAGATACTTTATATCATTTGTGGCTATTGTGAAGGGTGTCATTTCCCTAATTTCTTTCTCGGCCTGCTTATCCTTCGCGTATAGGAAGGCTACTGATTTACTTGAGTTGATTTTATAGCCAGCCACTTTGCTGAAGTTGTTTAACAGTTGCAGGAGTTCTCTGGTGGAGATTTTTGGGTCACTTAAGTAAACTATCATATCATCTGCAAATAGTGATAGTTTGACTTCTTCCTTTCCGATTTGTATCCCTTTGACTTCCCTCTGTTGTCGAATTGCTCTAGCTAGTACCTCAAGTACTATATTGAAGAGATACGGTGAGAGGGGACACCCTTGTCTAGTCCCTGATTTTAGAGGGATTGCTTCAAGTTTTTCTCCGTTTACCTTGATGTTGGCTACTGGTCTGCTGTATATTGCTTTTACTATGTTTAGATATGGGCCTTGAATTCCTGTTCTTTCTAGGACCTTTAGCATGAAAGGATGCTGAATTTTGTCAAATGCTTTTTCAGCATACAATGAGATGACCATGTGGTTTTTTTCTTTGATTTTGTTCAAGCAATATTACAGAGCATTGGTATTAAAAACTGCATGGTATTGGTTCAGTGACAGGGAAGCAGATCAATGGAATAGGATCGAAGATCCAGAATTGAACCCACACATCTATGGCCAATTGATCTTCGCAAAGGAGCTGAAAACATCCAGTGGAAAAAAGATAACCTTTTCAACAGATGGTGCTGGCTCAACTGGAAGTCAACATGCAGAAGAATGAGAATTGATCCACTCTTATCTCCTTGCACTAAACTCAACTCCAAGTGGATCAAGGATCTCCACATAAAACCAGACACACTAAAACTAATAGAAAAGAAACTGGGGAAGACCCTTGAAGACATCGGCTCAGGGGAAAAATTCCTGAACAGAACACCAATTGCTTATACTCTAAGAACAAGAATAGACAAATGGGACCTCATAAAACTACAAAGTTTCTGTAAGGCAAAAGACACTGTCAAAAGGATAAATCGGCAACCAACAAATTGGGAAAAAATCTTCACCAACCCCACATCCGACAGAGGGCTAATCTCCAATGTATACAAAGAACTCAAGAGGTTAGACCCCAGAAAACCAAATAACCCTATCCAAAAATGGGGTACAGAGCTAAACAGAGACTTTTCACCTGAAGAAATTCGGATGGCTGAGAAACACCTTAAAAAATGTTCCACATCACTAGTCATTAGGGAAATGCAAATTAAAACAACCCTGAGATTTCACCTCATACCAGTCAGAATGGCTAAGATTAAAAACTCAGAAGACATCAGGTGTTGGCGAGGATGTGGAGAAAGAGGAACACTCCTCCACTGCTGGTGGGAATGCAAGCTGGTACAACCACTCTGGAAATCAGTATGGCGGTTCCTCAGAAAACTGGGCGTGATACTTCCGGAGGACCCAGCCATACCACTCCTGGGAATATACCCAGAAGATTCACCAGCATGCAATAAGGATACATGCTCCACTATGTTCATAGCAGCCTTATATATAATAGCCAGAAGCTGGAAAGAACCCAGATGTCCCTCAACAGAGGAATGGATACAAAAAATGTGGTATATATACACAATGAAGTACTATTCAGCCATTAGAAACAATGAATTCATGAAATTCTTAGAGAAATGGATGGAGCTGGAGAACGTCATACTAAGTGAGGTGACCCAGTCTCAAAAGAATACCCATGGTATACAGTCACTGATTAGTGGATATTAGCCTAGAAGCTTGGAACACCAAAGACACAAATCACACATCAAGTGATGTCTCACAAGAAGAAAGGAGTGGACACTGGTGCTAGAATGGACCAAAACATCATTGTGGGAGAGTACAAGAACAGTAAAGTGGGAGGGGGTGGATGCGGGAGCAGGGGGAGGGAAAAGGACATGTGGGACCTTTGGGGGTGGGGAACCAGAAAAAGGGAAATGAATTGTAAATATAGAATATATACAATAAAAAAAAGAATGTGAAAAAAATGTTGGAGTATGAGCAGGCAGAAATGAGGCCATCTGTCCTACACAATAAAACTCTGTGAAATTTAAAAAAAAAAAAAAAACAGGGTACAGAAATTAACAGAATTCTCAAGGGAGGATTCTCAAATGGCCGAGAAGTATTTAAAGAACTATTCAAAGCCCTTAATCATCAGGGAAATGCAAGTCAAAACAACTCTGAGGTTCCATTCTACACCTATCAGAATTGCTAAGATTGATAGCTTGTCCTGGCAAGGATGTGGAACAAGGGGAACACTTCTCCATTGATGGGGGGGTCCAAACTTCTGTAACCAATTTGGGAATCAACTTGGCATTTTCTCAGAAAACTGGGAATAGTTCTACCTCAAGACCCAGCTGCACCACTCCTGAGAATATACCTAACAGATACTTCATCATCTCACTAAGACACTTGCACAACTGTGTTCATAGCAGCTTTATTCATAATAGCCCCAACGTGGAAACAACCTAGATGTTACTCAATTGAAGAATGGATTTAGAAAAAGTGTACTTCTGCACCATGAAATGTTATTCAGCAATTTTTAAAAAAAGGGTCATCATCAATTTTGCAGGCAAATAGATTGAACTTGAGAATATCACCTTGAGTGAGGTAACCCAGTCCCAAAAGAACATCCATGGTATGTACTCACTTATAAGTGGATATTAGTCATAAAATACACATACCAGGTTGCATGGTGTACTGGCTGGTTTTGTGTGTCAACTTGATAAAGGTTGGAGTTACCACAGAGAAAGCAGCTTCAGTGGGGGAAGTGCCTCCATGAGATCCAGCTGTAAGGCATTTACTCAATTAGTGATCAAAGGTGGAAGGCCCCTTGTGGGTGGTACCACCTCTGGGCTGGTATTCTTGGGTTTTATAAGAAAGTAGGCTGAGCAAGCTAGGGGAAGCAAGCTAGTAAGAAACATTCCTCCATGACCTCTGCATCAGCTCCTGCTTCCAGACCTGCTTGAATTCCAATCCAGTCCACCAAAGGAGTTTGGTGATAAACAGCAATTTTGAACTGTAAGCTGAATAAACCCTTTCCTCTCCAACATGCTTCTTGTCATGATGTTTGTGCAATAATAGAAATCCTGACTAAGACACATGCTATCCAGAGATCTAGAGAAGCTAAACCAGAAGGAATTCCCAAGTCAGGAAGCTTGAATCTCACAAGGGTGGAATTAAATGCTCATAAGAGGGAGGTAGAGTGAGGGAACTGGGAGGGAGGTGTGATGGAGAGGGAAATGGGGTATTCAGGATCTGGTATTGGGCATGACAAGATAGATTGCTAGATGACCATGAAAATGAATGAAATTCTTCAGTTGACAGGGGTGAAGAGGTGCAGGCCATCTTCAGGATTAGGCAGTGACACCAACCTCCTCACAAAACTTTCAACACAAATATTATTCTGTCTACAATTAATGCAGGCATGAGGGATGGAGCAGAGATTGAGGGAAGGCCAACCATGAACAGACACAACTTTATATATATTTTTTTGCAGATAAACATGTTAAAATTGACAATTTTCTGGAAAATTAAAGAGTAAAGTGGTAGACATGCAAAACATTGCTAAATTAATTGAAATATGGGATAGAAACATTTTATGATAGAATTGAAGATTTACATGGAAAATATTTCTAACAAAATTGTAGAAAAATGTTGAAAAACATGTTAGAATTAAAGATTATCATGAAAAATTTTATATAGATATAATAATGGTAGGGATGAATGTATTCCTAAGTTGATTGAAAGTGGAATTATAAACATTTTCTGATAAACTTGAAGATTTACATAGAAAACATTTCTGATAAAATTGAAGAAATATATAGAAAAACCTGTTAAAATTAAATATTATCATGTAAATTATTTAGGTAAAATTATAGGCAAACAGATAATTCTAAGTAGATTGAAGGCAGAATTATAAACATTTTCAGATAACATTGAAGATTTATATGGAAAATATATCTGGTAAAATTCAAGAAATAAATAGACAAACGTTAAAATTGACTATTTCATGGAAAACTTTATATAAAAAATGGTAGATATAAAAATTCTTTCTAAATTAATTGAAGGTGGAATTTGAAGCATTTGTGATAAAATCAAAGATTTACATTGAAGACATTTCTGATAGAGGAAGTATAGAGAAATACGTATTAAAATTGAAGATTATCATGAAAAAATGCAGATAAAATGGTAGAAATAAAAAAGTTACTAAGTTAATTAAAAGGGGAATTACAAACTTTTTCTGATAAAATTGAAGATTTATATTAGAAATACTTCATTAGTCTATGTCTTTTTATTGGGGAGTGCATCCATTGTTATTAAGAGATATTAGAGAATAGTGATTGTTGCTTCCTGTTATTTTTGATGTTATTTTTATGTTTGTGTGGTATCTTCTTTTGGGTTTGTTGGAAGAAGATTACTTTCTTGCTTTTTCTAGGTTAAAATTTCCCTCCTTGTGTTGGTATTTTCCATCAATTATCCTTTGTAGGGCTGGATTTGTGAATAGATATTGTGTAAGTTTGGTTTTATCATGGAATATCTTGGTTTCACCATCTCTAATGATTGAGAATTTTGCTGGATATCATAGCCTCCACTGCCATTTGTATTATCTTAGGGTCTGTATGAGGTCTGCCCAGGATCTTCTAGCTTTCATTATCTCTGGTGAGAAGTCTGGTGTGATTCTGATAGGTCTGCCTTTATAAGTTACTTGCCCCTTTTCCCTTACTGCTTTTAATATTCTTTCTTTAGTGAATTTTGGTGTTTTGATTATTATGAGCCTGGGGGGGGTGTCTTTCTGTTCTGGTCCAGTCTGTTTTGAGTTCTGAAGGCTTCTTTTATGTTCATAGGCATTTCTTTCTCTACTTTAGGGAAGTTTTCTTCTATAATTTTGTTGAAGATATTTACTAGCCATTTAAGTTGTAAATCTTCACTCTCTTCTATACTTATAATCCTTAGGTTTGGTCTTCTCATTGTGTCCTGGAGTTCCTAGATGTTTTGGGTTACCAGCATTATGCATTTTGCATTTTCTTTGACTGTTGAATCAGTATTTTCTATGGTATCTTTAGCACCTGAGGTTCTTTCTTCTCTCTTGTATTCTGTTGTTGATGCTTGCATCTATGACTCCTGAAGTCTTTCCAAGGTTTTCTATCTCCAGAGGTGTCACACTTTATGATTTCTTTATTGTTTCTACTTCTACTTTTATTTTTATATTTATTTTTTTCTTGTTTTGACTCATTGATTTATGTATTTTTGTAGTCAAGGACTCTTGCTTTCAACTTAACAGAATTTCAAGTCTGTAACAGATTGCAGCTCAGGTAGAGACCATGCATTTGACTATTCAAAACAGCAGGAACAGACAGGCTGAAGTGAGTGGTCAAATAGGATTTGCTGTTCTCAAAAATTAGGTACAATGGCAAAAGCATTAGCATTGATATCTAAAACTCTTCCTCCACCCTGGCTTCTAAGGCAGATAATAAATGCATCAATTAATAGTAGGGGAGGTACAGTTTTAAAACTACTTCTACTTTTAGATCCTGGATGGTTTTGTTCAGTTCCTTCACTTGACTGTTTGTGTTTTCCTGTAATTCTTTAAGGTATTTTTGCACTTCTTTAGGGCTTCTGCCTGTTGACCCATGATCTGTATTTCTTTAAGGGATTTTTGTGTTTCCTCTTTAAGGGCTTTTACCTGTTGACCAATGTTCTCCTGTATTTCTTTAAGGGAGTTATTTAAGTCTTTCTTGAAGCCCTCTCTCAGCACCATGAGATAAGATTTTACATCCAAATCTTGCTTTTCTGGTGTGTTGGGGTATCCGGGATTTAGTGTAGTGAAAGAACTGGGTTCTGATGTTGCCATGTGGCCTTGATTTTTCTTGGTAGGGTTCTTGTACTTGCCTTTCCCCATCTGGGGCTAGTTGGTATTCTTGTCTCTGGCTGGAGTTTATTCATTCTGTGGGCCTGTAAGCCTGTGTCCTTACTCCTCTGAGTTCAAAAGTAGAAGCACTGCTAGGAGATCTCTCTCTCCTGGCAGGCTATACACAGAAGACTGTGGAGTCTCCAGGCGCAAATGGCAGTAGGAAGACTTCTGTCCCAGCTACTCCACTGATCTTAGGACCTGTGTGCTCCTAGCTGGGTTCCCTCCAGAGAGAAGGTGTGGATCTTACCTCTCTGCTCAGAAGTCAAAGCGCTGCTGGGAGATCACTCTCTTCTCACAGGCTATGCACAGAAGGCTGTGGAGTCTCCAGGCTCTCTGGTGCAAATGGCGTCAGGAAGACTCCCAACGTGAAATCTATTCCATGGGCAAACATCAATTCACAGCACTATTAATAATAGTCTGGTAAGCTTGCAGACATAAGTATGTTGTCCTCTAAAAGGGTCCATTCAGTATCTGACTCAGATACAGATACACACAGACACATAGTGGATGGTGCTTTGGGACTCTTAAGAAAACAATGGGAGGAAAGATTTTAGGGCTTGAAGGGGTAGTAACCCTACCAGAAGACCAACAGTGTCAGCTAACCTGTACACTTGGAAGTCTCACAGTATAAATCAGCAGCAAAAGAACATACAAGTGCTGGACCTAGGCCTCCCTGCATGTATGTAGCAGATGTGCAACTTGACCTACATGTGGGTCCTGAACAACTAGAACTTGGGTTATCCCAAAGTTGTTGTCTGTATTTTGGATTGTTCTACTAGCCAGACTGTCTTGTTTGATGTCTGTGGGAGTGTTAGCACCTAGGCTTGCAAAGACTTGAAATGCCAAGGTGGGGGGAATACCCATGGATGCCTCCTCTTGCTTGGAGGAGAAGGGGAGGTGGAAATGGGAAGGATTGTGGGAGGGGTTAATAGCGAGGGATGCAGTGATCAGGGAGGAAAGTGAACAAGTAAGAAAATTAAATATAAAAAATAAAAAGAATATACTTAAAAAGTTGCATATTCAAATGAGTTTGTGTCTATGTTCATAGCATTTCTCTCATGTTTTTCATAAGATACCTTGTGTGCCAATGAACAAATATAGTAACATTTTTGCTCTATAATAAAAAGATATTATTCATGGAAAATTATATGTTAAATGAAGAATTTTTTTGTAATCACAAATTGTAGTTTCCTATCATCAAGGTATTCCTTACCTTGGCCATGTGATTACTAAAAACTCTTATCTTTTACCATAGTCTGTAAGGCAAGTTCAAACTTTTACACCAGAGAAAGTTCATTGTTATTTACAGAAGGCAGTTTTGAAAACCACAAAATAAATATCTTATTACATAATTACTATTGGCCAAGTTCATTCCAGGTGGGACATGCCCATGGGCTATTACAAGGAATGAAAATGGTACTCATGTAACAAAATTATATCAAAACTTATATCAAATTAATTAGTTTTGTGTCCCTATTCTTAACTTGGTAGTAATGTAGTTATTCTCTCTAGAGTTCTTATTATCCTGCTTCCCCAAGGAGAGAATGGGAATATATAAATTATGGACTAACCCCTAGTGTGGGTCCTAAGCACAAGTGTTAATTTGGTTTTTACCTACTGATGTAATTTGTTGCTGGATCATCTACTTTGTCTTTCTGAAACTATTTATTGGTAACATAATCTATTCTAGGTATAATTTAAATGCAATGTTTTATTATTATTGATACATATGCTAATAAAATACAGTTTTATAAGTGCTATAATTTAAGCTATATATGTTTACATTTTGCTAAATTTTATGTTATATTTCACTATGTGACAGAAACTTAAATATTCTAAAAAGATAATATTTCCTGTATAGTATTTTTAGAATTTGCCATATGCAAAGTTATATCAGAAATGGTAAGAATGTCTGACTTGTAGAAAACTTTTTATAGAAACGTAATGCTTTCCATATTTGTCATTCCTTTATTCTTTTCTATATGTATGTTTCTATTTTTTCAGTTCATCAAGTAATCATAAAATAAATTTGGAGAGGTTGGATTTAATAAAGCTTTGCTAAATCCCTTCTTAGGAAACAATTGATTCTTCCATGCCATTCTGGAACTTATGTGAATGCTCTTAGAAGTATATTATTGATAAAAATATTTACTTTTAATTGCATCACAAATAGTAAGTTATGTTAATACTAGAATGAAAAGATTGATAAATATCTGCAGTCTTAACATGTGAGCAAATGTCATGTTCTGTGTTTCAAGTATCATTAATTTCATAGAATACTTTCAAACAATAATGTATAAAATTAAGAAAAATGTGTTATTAGGTCTTGTTGGGTATATATTGATTGTATAGTCTGAAGGTTAGAATAGATTTATTTAATCAGAATATTCTAAAATATATTTGTTTTAATCCTTTTTTTGAAAGAGCCAAATTTGTGTGAGGAACCATTGAATTATTGCACAAGTAAACATTTTTGCTATCATGATATAAGTGCCTTATTTTATTTGCACATTTTTATTTGAAATATTAACATATATGATAAAATTTATGAGTTCCACAGGGCTGTGAAAATTAGAGACACTAATCACTGATATGATTTAATTTTTTTCTGTCAATGTTGTTCATCCAGGAACATCCTTCATTAACTTTATAATGACTTCCATATATTTGTGATGATTGTAATAATTTTCATTGTCATGTTTCAAGATATAAAGAGCAAAGCAATAGAAGTTTATTCTGCAGTTAAGCCTCCTAAATGTAGAGATTTATTACATTGGGGAAATGATAAAAAAAAAAAAAAACCTTTTCGTTTGGGGGATAAAACAATTATGTATTATTTATATTATATTTCTGTGCATTTTAACTTGATGTAGAAAGTATTCATTGTTTCAGCAAGAAATAAGTTGGAGTCAGATTATAGAATGTAGATTTTAATTTATTATCTAATCAGCTTGTACTGCAAATTGTCTAATATGTAGTACTATAGAAAATTTGTTTTCAAAACCACTGAACAAAATACTATTTTCTACATCTTTGCATAGCTTCTTCTGAACTATTTAGTTAACATCATTTTATGCATATGTTAACACCAACCAAAGTTAGAGCAAGATCAGGTATACAAGTTAATAGACTTATAAACCCTAATAAATTAGAAGCAATCATTTAAAGTCCCCCAGCAATAAAAATAACAATGAAAATACCCATGGTCAGGAGGTTTTAGTACAGAATTCTACCAGACATTTAAAGAAGATTTAATGCCAATACCCCTGAAATTATTCCACAAAAGAAAAACAGGAGGAACACTGCCCAATTCATGTTATGAGGCGTCACAAACCACATCAAGGTTCAACAAAGAGAATTACAGAGCCATATCTCTTCACAGCATAGACAGAAAAATACTCAATAATATACTTGCAAATACAATCCAAAACACATAAAAAAGATCATGATCCACCATGATGTGATAATAATAATAAAGATAGAGGTAAAATATACACTGTCATCCACATTCTGCTATATTCTGTTTCTCAGAAGCAGGATCACTATGTTATCAACCTAATTTGCCTTCTGTGCTTTCCTTTCCTATAGAACCATCATGTGGACAGAGGAGATGAACGTCTACAATATTACTACAGTAACTCAGTTCATCCTCATAGGGCTCTCTGACCTCCCTGAAGTGCGCTACCCACTCTTTGTGGCCTTTCTCATCATCTATCAGATCACTTTAGTGGGTAATGGGGTCATCCTGTTGGCCATTGTGACTGAGAGAAAGCTTCAAACTCCCATGTATTACCTGTTGGCAAATCTGTCCCTGCTGGACATATTCTGCCCATCAGCTACTGTCCCCAAGATGCTCAAGAATCTCATGAGTAAGGACCACAGCATTTCCTTTGTTGGGTGTGCTTTGCAGCTCTATTTCCTGGTGGCCCTAGCTGGGACTGAAGTTTTCTTGCTGGCTGTGATGGCTTATGACCGCTATGTGGCCATATGTTTCCCTCTGCGTTACTCCCTCATCATGACCAAGGTTCGCTGTGTGCAGCTGTTGTTTGGGACTTGGACAGCTGGGTTTCTGAACTCCTTTATCCACACAATGTCCACTTTTAGCCTGTCATTCTGCAAATCTAATAGTGTTAACCAGTACTACTGTGATATTCCACCTGTGGTGGCCCTGTCATGCTCATCCACCTATGTGGCAGAAATGCTTGTTTTAGTTTTAGGAGGTATCTTTGGGGTTGGTGCTTTTCTGATTACATTGATCTCCTACATATACATTGTCTCCACCATTCTAAACATCCAATCAGCAGAAGGAAAACGCAAAGCTTTCTCCACATGTGCTTCCCATCTTCTTGTAGTCTTCTTGTTCTATGGCACAACTATATTTACCTATATCCGTCCAACCTCCAGTCAACACTCTCCTGGCAGAGACAGACTTATCTCTATGTTATATGGAGTTATTACTCCCATGTTAAACCCTATTATCTACAGTCTGAGAAATTCAGAAGTCAAAGTAGCACTCAGAAAAGTTTTACATCTTAGGATATGTTTACAGAAAGCATGATGTAAGACTTCATAAACTATGATGTATTGCTTCTAGATCCAAGAGAGATGTGTCATGTTTCTTGATTCATACAGTTGTCCTGCATCTTTTGATTAGTGAATTGATGTCATTTGTATTTGAAGTTATTATGGAAATGTGTGTTGATTTTAGTCATCTTGTTGTTGATTTTTTGTTGTTGTTTGTGCTATTAACTGTATTTTGCATTTTAAACTCATTTTTCCATAGTCTCTTGGCTATGCTCATTTGTATCTTCAAACTGTAATATTGTTTCCCATGTTTTTGTTAGGTTTGTTTTGTTGGTTTTTTATAGTATAATACATTTTCCTTTCTCCTTTAGTTTTGACAGTTTTTCTGGCTATATTATTCTAGGTCAGCCATCATAGCCTTTAAGGACTGAGAAATGCATCACTCCATACTGTTCTGACTTTCAAATTTTTCATTGAGAAATCAGCAATAATTATGATTGGTTTTCCTTTATTTATGATTTGTGTTTTTTGTCTTGAAATTTTTAATGCAATTTCTTTGTTTTGGATACTTAGTGCTCTAACTATCATATAATATGGGGATTGTCTTTCCTGCTATTGTCGAGTAAACTGTTTGTGTGCTTCTTTTATTGGTTTTGATATGTTTTTACTTTATTTGGAGACTTTCTATGATCTTGTCAAAGATCTGTTCTATGCTTTAGATTTGGGATTATTCTACCTCCTCAATGGATACCATTTGAAGGTTAGGGTTTTCTTTTTTTCTTTTTCTTTTGTGTTCCACATTTTCTGTGTGTTCCTATAATTTGATTTGTTTTATTTTGAAAAAATTTCCACTTTACTTACACATTTTGTCTAGATCCTGTACATTATTATCAATTCCTGATAATTTTCTTTTATTCAATTCATTATACTTGAAAGGGTCTTATCTGAATGTTATTGTTAAGTTATTGAGTTTTCCAATTTCATTTTTATATCAACTTAGTTCCTGTTCAATATTTCATTATGCTCATTGAATTCAGCTCTTAAGGTCTAGATTGTTTTTGTCATTTCTTTCCATTTTATCATTGTATTTTCCTTGGGAATCACATCGGCATTTGCTCTTTCTAAGTTCATTCTCTTTAATTTCTCTTTTAATATATTTTATATTGGATAATTTATTTATTTACATTTCAAATTTTATTCCCTTTCCTGGTTTCCCCTCCAGAAAATCCCTATCCCAACTCAGAAATCTGCCTGCCTCTGCCTCCCTAGTCTTGGCATTAAAGGCATGTGCCACAACTGGACTGCTAGGACTACTCTTTTACACTCTGTCTTCTGGTGTCTATCTAAATAGTCTTTCTTGGAAAACATTTCTATAGTACTCGTACATTTTGGAGAGAAAAAAGTGGCCGAATTTGTCATATTGTTGGTAATTTGTAATGAAGTCTGGGTATATGAACTTCTTTTATTAGTCCTATGTCTGATATAGTCAGAGAAGATTGGGATAGAGGAACAGATACATGGGCAAGCTGGGACTACAGGTTGGAAATAACTTTGGATAATAAAGCCAGGTGGATATATTATACTTGACCACTAAACAGGATGCATTTATCAGTTTGAAGGTCTGTATGCCTATGTGGATAGGCTGAATGTTTTGTTAAAGTGCCTTTCTGTTGGGAAAAAGGTAAGGAATGCCTTTCTAGCAGTCTTGAGATTATTTGTGGTACAGGCAGTAGATGGCCAGATTTGATTTAAGAACTAGATTTGGGACCCAGGTGAGAGCTCATAAGTTGGGGAGACACCATGGATAGAGATTCATAAGACTCACTAGGTGTTTTATTGATTAATGTTTGATGTAGGTATTTGTAGCTCACAATGGGAAGTGCCTCCATGGAGCTGGTCATCCTGGGTTGTATAAGGAATTAAGACAAGAAAGTCATGAGGAACAAGCCAATGGGCAGCATTTCTCCATGGTTTCTGATTCATTTCCTAACTCTGGGTTCCTGACTTGAGTCTTTGTTCTGGATTTTTTGCTGATGAATTCAAACTGTAAGATGAAATAAATGACATTTCTTCCCAGATTGTAGTAGTTAGTGTTTTTGTTTGGTTGTTGTTGTTGTTGTTGTTGTTTGTTTTGTTTTGTTTTGTTTGTCACATTGGCAGGTTTTTTTTATGAGGATTGCAATAACAAAAAAGAATGTCTCTTCTGGGGAGCAGGTGCCTAACCTAAGAATAAAATGACTAGTCACTCTATAATAGTCCTGCCAATATTACATCACCAAACACATCTTTCCTGGAAGTAAAAATTACAGTATGCTACATCCAAAGTTGGGTAAGATCACTCACATTTTATTTTATACCAATTAGCCTGAAAGCACCTTTTACCATTATAAACTCTAGCCAGTAGAGATAAAATTTGGCAGTTGATTTGCGATTGATTTCTTTGACATTTATCCAAAGCTCATGTTATCTTCAGAACTGAGGATCTATTAAAAATTCTCATGTGGAGCCACTAGGTAGCAAATTTCAAAGTAAAAGAATGTAATTATATATTTAGAAATATACAAACATAAATATATGTATGTATGAATGAATGAATGAATGAATTTATGTATGTCTCAACAAGTAATTTTAAAAAGTTCATGAATTTGAATTCTTATTCACAGAGTTATATGGAAGGTTTGGAAGAAAAAGAAGGGGTAAATGATGTACTTAGATAAGCCACCTGATATACAATCCCAAGTGGTCAATCTTAAACATACTTCAATACAGGCAATAATAATTGAAATTAGTAGAATCTATCTATCTATCTATCTATCTATCTATCTATCTATCTATCTGTCTGTCTGTCTGTCTGTCTATCTGTCTGTCATCCATCATTTATCTATGTATAATCAACTAAAATAGTCTACATATATATGTAATTGTTAACAAAGTATTATATATTAGTTACACCCATTTATGTGTACTTACATAAGTAATAATAACTAAAGCAAGGCGTCCATCTATGCTCATGTGACTAAGCAGCCAGCTGCATTCAGGAACACAGGGAATACCCGAGTGTAAGATTAGATGGGACAGGGTCCACCAGGGCCCCACCTGCACCCAGGAGCTGGGCACTGCCACAGCACTTTGTGCAAGAGGAGAGCCAGTCACCCAAGGGTGCTGAGGCAGGCTTGCAGGCACACAGGAGGGACAAGCACCAGTCAGAGACAACAGGACCAACTAACACCAGAGATAACTAGAGGGCAAAAGGCAAACATAGGAATGGTACTAATAGAAATCAAGGCAACTGGTTACCATCTGAACCCAATTCTCCCACAACAGCAAGTCCTGGATACTCCAACACACCAGAAAAGCAAGATTTGGATCTAAAAATCACAGCTCATGATGCTGGTAGAGGACTTCAAGAATGACATAAATAACTCCCTTAAAGAAATACAGGAGGACACAAGTAAACAGGTAGAGGCCCTTAAAGATTACAGGAAAGCACAACCAAACAGGTGAAGGAATTGAATAAAATCATCCAAGAACTAAAAATAGAGGTAGAAACAATAAAGAAATCACAAAGGGAAACAACTCTGGACATAAATAACCTAGGAAAAAAGACAGGAGTCATGGATGCAAGGATCAACAACAGAATACAAAAGATAGAAGAGAGAATCTCAGATGCAGAAGATACCATAGAAAGCATTGTCACAACAGTCAAAGAAAATGCAAATAGCAAAAAGCTCCTGACACAAAACATCCAGGAAATCCAGGACACAATAAGAAGACCAAACCTAAGGATTATAGGCACAGAAGAGAGTGAAGATTTCCAAATTAAAGGGCCAGTATATGTCTTCAACAAAATTATAGAAGAAACCTTCCCTAACCTAAAGAAAGAGATGTCCATGGACATACAAGAAGCTTACAGAACTACAAAGAGATTGGGCCAGAAAAGAAATTCTTCCCATCACATAATAATTAAAATACCAAACATACTAAACAAAGAAAGTATATTAAAAGCACTATGAGAAAAAGGTCAAGTAACATATAAAGATAGACCTATTGGAATTACACCAGACTTTTCATCAAAGACTATGAAAGCCAGAAGAGCTTGGGCAGATGTCATATAGACACTAAGGGAACAAAAATGCCAACTCAGATACCCGGGAAATCACTCAATTACCATAGATGAAAAAAGCAAGGTATTCCATGACAAAAACAAATTTACACAATACTTTTCCACAAATCCAGCCCTCCAAATGATAATGAATGGAAAACACCAACAACAAGAGGGAAACTATACACTAGAAAAAACAAGAAATTAATCTTTCAACAAACCCCAAAGATGATAACCACACAAACATAAAAATTACATAAAAAGTAAAGGAAGCAACAATCACTATTCCTTAATATCTCAACATCGATGGATTCAATTCCCCAATAAAAAGACATTGACCAACAGACTGGATAGGTAAACAGGATCCAACATTTTGCTGCATACAGAAAATGCAACTCAGTGTCAAAGACAAACAGTACCTCAGAGTAAAAGGCTGAAAAACAATTTTCAAAGCAAATGTTTCAAGGAAACAAGCTGGAGTAGCCATTCTAATATTGGATAAAATTGACTTTCAACCAAAAGTCATCAAAAAAGACATGGAAGGACACTTCATACTTACCAAAGGAAAAATCTGCCAAGAAGAACTCTCAATTTGAAAATCTATGCTCCAAATGCAAGGGTACTCACATTCATAAAAGAAAGTTTACTAAAGATCAAAGCACACATTGCACTACACACAATAATTATGGGGAACTCTAACACCTTACTCTAATCAATGGAAAGATCAGGGAATCATGAACTAAACAGAGACACAGTGAAAGTAATAGTTATGGACCAAATGCATTTAACTGATATCTACAGAACATGTCATCCTAAATCAAAAGAATATACCTTCTTCTCAGCACCTCATGGTACCTTTTCCAAAATTGACCATATAATTGGTCACAAAACAGACCTCAAGACATATAAGAAGATGGAACTAATCCAATGCCTCTTATCAGATCACTATGGAATAAGGGTGGTCTTCAATAGCAGCAAAACAAGAGAAATACCACATAAAAATGGAAGCTAAACAATGCTCTATTCAATGATACCTTGGTCAAAGAAGAAATAAGGAAAGAAATCAAAGAATTTTAAAATTTACTGAAAATGAAGGCATAACATACCCAAATTTATGGGACACAATGAAATCAGTGCTAAGAGGAAAACTTATAGCTCCGAAAGCCTCCCAAAAAGAATCTGGAGAGAGCATGCACTAGCAGCTTAACAACACACCTGAAAGCTTTAGAACAGAAAGAAGCTAATACATCCAAGAGGAGTAGAAGGCAGGAAATCATCAAACTCAGGGCTGAAATCAACCAAGTAGGAACAAAAAGAACCATACAAAGAATCAAAAAAACAAGGAACTGGTTCTTTGCAAAGATCAACAAAGATAAACCCTTAGCCAGAGGGCTCAGAGACAGTATCCAAATTAAGAAAATCAGAAATGAAAAGGGAGACCTGAACAGAAACAGGAAATTCAAAAAATAATCAGATCCTACTACAAAAGCCTATATTCAACACAACTGGAAAATCTGGATGAAATGGTCAATTTCCTAGTCAGATAAAAATACCAAAGTTAAATCATGATCAGATAGACCATGTAAGCAGTCTCATAACCCCTAAAGATATAGAAGTGCTCATTGAAAGTCTCTCTAGCAAGGAAATCACAGAACCAGACAGTTTTAGTGCAGAATTTTATCAGGCCTTCAAAAAAAGACTTAACACCAATACTCTTCAAACTATTCCACAAAATAGAAACAGAAGGAACACCCAATTCATTCTATGAAGCCACAATTACGTTGATACCAAACCCACACCAAGATCAAACAAAGAAAGAGAACTTCAGACCAATTTGCCCCATGAATATCAATGTACAAATACTCATTAACATTCTTGCCAACCGAATCCAAGAACACATCACAGGATCATTCATCATAATCAAGTAGGCTTCATCCTAGGGATGCAGGGATGTTTCAATATATGGAAATCTAACTATATCATCCACTACATAAACAAACTCAAAGACAAAAACCGCATGGTCATTTTATTAGATGGTGAAAAAGCATTTGAAAAAATTCAGCATCGTTTCATGTTAAAAGTTTTGGAAAGAACAAGAAATCAAGGCCCATACCTCAACATAGTATAAGTTATGTACACCAAACCAGTAGCCAACATCAAACTAAATGGAGAGAAACTTGAAGCAATCACACTAGAATCAGGGACTAGACAAGCCTGCCCTCTCTCCATATTTATTC
Source organism: Apodemus agrarius (assembly GCA_964023405.1). Taxonomy (NCBI): domain Eukaryota; kingdom Metazoa; phylum Chordata; class Mammalia; order Rodentia; family Muridae; genus Apodemus; species Apodemus agrarius. The sequence goes on along the minus strand of OZ030005.1, from coordinate 75,000,907 downwards.
AATATAGTACTTGAAGTTCTAGCCAGAGCAATTTGACAACAAAAAGAGGTCAAAGGGATCCAAATTGGAAAGGACAAGTTCAAATTATAACTATTTGTAAATGATATGATAGTATACTTAAGCAACCCAAAAAGCTCTACCAGAGAACTCCTACAGTTGATAAACAACTTCAGCAAAGTAAGCTAATATAAAATTAACTCAAGCAAATCAGTAGCCTTCCTATACTCAAAGGACAAACAGGCTGAGGAAGAAATTAGGGAAATGACACTCACAATAGTCACAAACAATATAAAGTATCTTGGTGTGACTCTAACCAAACAAGTGAAAGATCTGTATGACAAGAACTTCAGGTCTCTGAAATGGAGGAAGACCTCAGACAATGGAAAGATCTTCCATTCTCATGGATTGGCAGGATTAATATAGTAAAAATGGCCATCTTGCCAAAAGCAATATACAGATTCAATGCAATCCCCATAAAATCCCACCTCAATTTTTCATAGAGTTAGAAAAAACAATTCTCAAATTCATCTGGAATAACAAAAAATAATAATAATAAAAAAATAAAAAATAAAAAACAAGATAGTGAAAAGTATTCTCAACAGTAAAAGAACTCCTAGGGGAATCAGTATCCTGGACCTCAAGCAGTACTACAGAGCAATACTGATAAAACTGCATGGTATTGGTACAGTGTCAGGCAGGTAGATCAATGGAATAGAATTGAAGACCCAGAAATGAATCCACACACCTATGGTCACTTGATCTTTTTACAAAGGAGCTAAAACCATCCAGTGTAAAAAAGATAGCCTTTTCAACAAATTGTGCTGGGTCCACTATTGGCTAGCATGTAGAAAATGCAAATTGATCCATTTTTTAACTCCTTCTACAAAGGTCCATGTGGATCAAAGACCTCCACATAAAACTAGACACAGTGAAACTAATAGAAATGTTATTGGGGGTGATCCTTGAGCACATGGGCACAGGGGAAATTTTCCTTAACAGAACACCAATAGCTTATGCTCTAAGATCAACAACTGACAAATAGGACCTCATAAAACTACTACGTTTTTGCAAGTCAATGGACACTGTTAATAGGACAAAACAGCAACCAAAAATTTGGCAAAAGATCTTTACCAAACCTGCATCTGACAGAGAGATAATATCAAATATATACAAAAGACTCAAGAAGTTAGACTCCAGAGAGTCAAATAACACTATTAAAAAAATGGGGTAGAGAGCTAATCAAAGAATTTTTGCCTGAGAAATATCGAATGGCTGAAAAACACCTAAAGAAATGTTCAACATCTTTAGTTATCATGAAAATGCAAATCAAAATAAACCTGAGATTTCACCTCACACCAGTCAAAATGGTTAAGATAAAAAACTCAGGCAACAGCAGTTGCTGGTGAGGATGTCAATAAAAAGGAGCACTCCTCCACTGCTGGTGGGATTGCAAGCTGGTACAACCACTCTGAAATCAGTCTCGCAGTTCATCAGAAAATTGGTCATGATACTATGGGAGGACCCTGTTATACCACTCCTGAACATATACACAGAGGGTTCTACAGCATGTAATAAGGATATATGCTCTATTATGTTCATATCAGCCCTATTTATAGTAGCCAGAAGCTGGAAAGGACCCAGATGTCCCTCAATGGAGGGATGGATACAGAAAATGTGTTATTTATACAATGGAATACTACTCAGTTATTAAAATCAGTGAATTCATGAAATTTTTAGGCAAATTGGTGGAACCGAAACATATGCTGAATGAGGTAACCCAATCACAAAAGAACACTCATGGTATGCACTTACTGATAATTGGATATTAGCCCAGAAGCTTGGAATATGGAATATACAATTCACATATCAAATGATGCCGAAGAAGATGGAAGAACAAAGTGTGGTTACTCTGGTCCTGCTTAGAAGGGGGAACAAAATACCCATAGAAGAAGATACAAAGACAAAGTGTGGAGCAGAGTCTGAGGGAAAGACCATCCAGAGACTACCCCACCTAGTGATCCATCCCCTATACGGTTACAAAACCCTGATACTAATATCGATGTCCACTTGCTGACTAGAGCTGGATATGTCTGTCACCTTGGACAATTTGCCAGTGGATGACTAATACAGAGGGGGACACTCTCAGCCAGTCATTGAACTGAGCACTGGGTTCCCAATGGAGGAGCTAGAGAAAGGACTGAAGGAGCTGAAGGGATTTGCAGCACCATAGGAGGAATAATGATATGAGCCACCCAGTACTCCCAGAGCTCCCAGGGAAAAAAAACACCTCCCAGATAATACACATGGTGTTACCCATGGCTCCAGACACATAGACATCAGAGGATGGCCTTGTTGTATATCAAAGGGAGGAGGGGCCCTTGTTCCCAGAAAGGCTCAATGCTACAGTGTAGGGGAATACTGGGACAGGGCAGCGGGACGGGGTTGATTTGGGAACAGGGATAAGAGAGATGGTTTAGGGAATTTTCAGGGGGGGGTCATGAAAGGGGAAATCATTTGAAATGTAAATAAAGAATATATCTAATAAAAAATAAAAAATAAAATATCCAATAAAAAATAGTGGGGAACAGAGCTTAACAGAATTCTCAAGTATGGAATCTCTGATGGCCAAGAAGCACCTAAAGAAATGTTCGGCATCCTTAGTAATCATGGAATTGCAAATGAAAATAACCCTGAGATTCCCCCTTATACCAGTCAGAGTGGCTAAGTCTAAAAGAGAAAGCAGGTTCTGTCAACATGTGGAGAAAGAGTAACATTCCTCCATTACTGGTATAATTACAAGCTGGTACAACCACTCTGGAAATCAGTCTGGCAGTTCCTCAGAAAATTGGACATAGTACTACCTGAGGACCCAACTATACCACTACTTCTGGGAATTTACCCAGAAGATGATCCAACATGTAATAGAGACCCATGCTTCACTATGTTCATAGCAGCCATATTTATAATAGCCAGGAGCTGGAAAGAACCCAGATGTCTCTCAACAGAGGAATGGATACAGAAAATGTGGTACCTTTTCACAATGGAATACTACTCAGCTATTAAAAACAATGAATTTATGAAATTCACAAGCTAATGGATGGAACTTGAAAATATCATCCTGAGCGAGGTAACAAAAGAACACACATGACATACACTCAATGATTAGTGGATATTAGCCCAAAAGCTCTGAATACCCAAGATACAGTTCACAGACCATCTGAAGCTCAAGAAAAAGGAAGACAAAAGTGGGGATGCTTCAGTATTTCTTAGAAAGGGAAACAAAATATTAACAGGTAAAAATATGGGGGCAAAGTTTGGAGCAGAGAATGAAAGAAAGGCTATAACAGAGACTGCCCTGGCTGGGGGTCCATCCCATCTATACTCACCAAACCCAACTCGATTGCAGATGCTGGGAAGTGTTTGCTGATGGAAGCCTCATATGGCTGTCTACTGAGAGGCTCTTCCAGAGCCTGACAAATACAGAGGCAGATGCTTGCAGCCAACCATTGGACTGAACATGGGGTCCCAGATGGAGGAGTTGCAGAAGGGACTGCAGGAGCTGAGGGGGTTTGCATCCTTTTTGGGTGGGGGCAACAGTGTTAACCAGCCAGACACCCTGGACCCCCATGGGGACTGGACCACCAACCAAAATGTACACATGGAGGGACCCATGGCTCCAGCCACATATGTGGCAGAGGCTAGCCTTGTTGGACATCAGTAGTAGGAGCTGCTCTTGGTCCTGTGGAGGTCCAATGCCCCAGTGTAGGGGAATGCCAGAGTGGGAAGTTGGGAGTGGGTGGGAGGGTGGGTGGGTAAGCACCCTCATAGAGGTAGGAGGAGGGGGGATGGGATAGGATTGTTCCAGAGGGAAGACCTAGAGAGGGAGACAACATTTGAAATGTAAATATAGTAAATATCCAATAAAGAAAAAATAACAAAATAACTAAATCAAACATCATGAATTTAAGAGTACTATGGACAAAAAAAATAGTTGAAGGGGTAGAAATGGTACAAATACAATACTTATGTATGAAACTCTTAAAAAATTAACTAGAAATGCTCAGTTTACTAGAAAAGTTAATTTTTAAACATACTCAGTTGATGATTTTTCAGAAAACTATTATTATACAATGTAAAGTCTTAAAAATACCTTTTCTATTAGATTTTTTTGGGTCACCTAGAGTAAACTTGGACTGGACCTAGGCCTCCTGCACATATGGAGCAGATGAGTAGCTTGGTCTTCATGTGGGCCCACCAAACAACAGGAGCAGGGGCTGTCCCAGAGGCTGTTGCTTATCTCCCTGCCCATGGATTCCACACACCTAAATGGACAGCCATGTCAGACCTCAGTGGGAGAGGGTATGCCTATTTCTGGAGCAATTTGAAGTGCATGGGTGGGAGTAGGGGGTGGTTGACAATATGAGGGTGTTTGAAGGGGAATGGGGAATGGAGGGGAAGACTTGAATGACAGACTACTGAAAAGCTGATATTGATTTGTAAATGGAGCAAATAATTTTTTTTTAATTTTTTTTTTATTTTCTATATTCTATGTTTACATTCCAAAGGCTTTCCCCTTTCCCAGTTCCCACCCACCATAGTTCCCATAGTTCCTCTCCCCCCCAACTGTTCCCCAATCATTCCTCCTCCCCCCTTGGTTTCTTTACTAAACTGGATGCAATCTTTACAGGCCCAGGGTCCTCTCCTTTCTTCTTCTTGGGAATCATTTGACTTGCTATTTGTGTCTTGAGTATTTAGGGCTTCTGGGCTCATTAATATCCACTTATCAGTGATTGCATTTCATGTGTATTCTTTTGTGATTGGGTTAATTCACTCAGGATGATATTTTCCAGGTCTAACCATTTACCTACAAATTGCATGAATTCATTATTTTTAATTGCTGAGTAGTATTCCATTGTATAAATATACCACATTTTCTGTATCCATTCCTCCTTTGAGGGATATTTGGGCTCCTTCCAATTTCTGGCTATTATAAACAAGGCTGCTATAAACATAGTGGAGCATGTGTCCTTATTTCATGCAGGGGAATCCTCTGGGTATATGCCCAGGAGTGGTATGCCAGGGTCCTCTGGAAGTGACATGCCCAATTTTCTGAGGAACCACCAAACTGATTTCCAGAGCGGTTTTACCATAGCTTATGCTCTAAGATCAAGAATCGACAAATGGGACCTCATAAAATTACAAAGTTTCTGCAAAGCAAAGGACACTGTCAGAAGGACAAAACGGCAACCAACAAAGTGGGAAAAGATCTTCACCAACTCCACATCCGACAGAGGGCTAATATCCAATATATACAAAGAACTCAAGAAGTTAGACCGCAAAGAAACAAATAACCCTATCAAAAAATGGGGCACAGAGCTAAACAAAGAATTTTCACCAGAAGAAATTTGGATGGCCGAGAAACACCTTAAAAGATGTTCAACATCATTAGTCATCAGGGAAATGCAAATCAAAACAACCCTGGAGCAAATAAATTTAATAAAAACATTATTATTAATTCTTATTGAATTGCCAGGTACGTGGACAGAGTCCTAGTCTAACATTGACTACCCTGTCAGCCTCTTTCCTGCACCCAGACCCAGATCAGCTAGGCAGGAGGTCTGTGCACCAACAGCTCGGCGGGCAGTCTCTGACAGCTAGGCTTGCAGAGGAGGCCACCATCTTGCCTCAGGTAAGTGCAGACAGCTGGCAGCTGGGGCCAGATGCATAGACAGAGTCTTAGTCTAACATCAACCACCCCATCAGGCTCTTGCCTGCACCCAGAGCCAGATCAGCTCAGCAGGAGGTCTGTGCACCCACAGCTTGGCAGTGCACCCAGAGCAAGATCAGCTCGGCAGGTGGTCTCTGTGATGACCTGCACAAGTATCAACTTACTCACGGGTCTGTGCCTGGAGTACAGTGGAGGCCGACATCTTGTCTCGGGGAACCACAGACAGCTAACCAGACAGAGCCCTGTCGACTGAGAGCACTACCATCTAGGCTCCAGCAGTCCAACCGGGGAAGCTCTGGTCCTGCAGGGAATCCTGCATTTAGACAGAGCCCTGAGACCTGACACTATGTTGGAGCTGGTGGCCTGACCAGGTCACCATAAAAATCTAACAGGCGAGCCCAGATCTCTGGGGGAAAAAATCTGATTCTTAAGTGCTGGCAACAAGGCAGGCAAGGAGGAGATGGCGGGAGTCCAATTGCCTGTACAGCAGCAAGCCAGGGGAGACTTGGGTCTGGCCCAGCAGGGCTGAGGAGGTAATTCAGAGCACAGTAGCATAAACATTTCAGTCTCTACCTTGGGAGCACAGATGACCTCTATGACAGCAGCGCCAAACGCCAGGCTCACAGGAGCTTCAAACACCAACCAGAAACAACAAGACCAACTAAATCCAGAGATAAACAGATGGCAAAAGGCAAATATAGGAACATTACTAACAGAAATGAAGGCAATATGGCAACATCTGAACCCAATTCTCCAACCACAGCAAGTCCTGGATACCACAACACACCAGAAAAACAAGATTTGGATTTAAAAGCACTGGTCTTGATGCTGCTAAAGGAACACAAAAACAACATAAACAAATCTCACATGCTGAAGATACCATATAAGCCATTGACTCCACTGTCAAAGAAAATGCAAAATACAAAAGGCTTGTAACCCAAAACCCAGGAAATCCAGGACACAATCAGAAGACCAAACTTAGGGATTACAGGGATAGATGAGAGTAAAGATCTACAATTTAAAGGGCCAAAAAAATTCTTCAATAAAATTATGGAAGAAAACTTCCCTAACCTAAAGAGAGAGATATCCATGAATATACAAGAAGCATACAGAACTTCAAACAGACTGGACCGGAACAGAAATGCCTCCCATCACATAATAATCAAAACCCCAAACGTACTAAACAAAGAAAGAATATTAAAGGCAGTAAGAGAAAAAGGACAAGTAACATATAAAGGAAGACCATACAGAATCACACCAGACTTCTTACCAGAGACCATGAAAGCTAGAAGATCCTGGGCAGATATCATGCAGACTCTAAGAGAACACAAATGTCAACCAAGACTACTATACCCAGCAAAACTCTCAATCAATGTAGATGGAGAAATCAAAATATTCCATGGCAAGACCAAATTTACACAATATCTTTCCACTAACCCAGCCCTACAAAGGATAATAGGAGGAAAACTCCAATACAAGGAGGGAAACTACACCCTGGAAAAAGCAAGATAGAAACCTTCTTCCATCAAACTCAAAAGAAGATAAACACTCAAAAACAAAAATAACATCAAAAATGACAGGAAGAAATAATCACTATTCCTTAATATCTCTTAACATCAATGGACTCAATCCCCCAATAAAATGACATAGACTAACAGACTAGATAAGGAAACAGGACCCTACATCTTGCTGCATATAGGAAACACACCCCAGGTCAAAGACAAACACTACCTTAGAGTAAAAGGCTGGAAGACAATTTTACAAGAAAATGATCTCAGGAAGCAAGCTGGAATTGCCATTCTAATATCACATAAAATTGTCTTTCAACCTAAAGTCATCAAATGAGACTCAGAAGGTCACTTCTTGCTGGTCAAAGGAAAAATCCACCAAGAAGAACTCACGATTTTAAACATATATGCTCCAAACGCAAGGGCACCCTCATTCATAAAAGAAAATTTTCTAAAGCTCAAAGCACACATTGCGCCTAACACAATAATTGTGGGGGGCCTCAACACTCCACTATCCTCAATGGACCGATCAGGAAAACAGAAGCTAATCAGGGACACAAGGAAACTCATTGACACCTTAGACCAATTGGATTTAACAGATATATATAGAACATTTCATCCTAAAGCAAAAGACTATACCTTTTTCTCAGCACCTCATGGTACCTTCTCCAAAATCGACCATATAATTGGTCACAAGACAGACCTCAACAAATATAAGAAGACTGAACTAACCCCGTGCCTCCTATCAGATCGCCATGGAGTAAGAGTGGTCTTCAATAGAAAGAAAAACAACAGAAAATCCACATACAGATGGAGGCTGAGCCATATTATGCTCAATGATATGATAGTCAAGGAAGAAATAAAGAAAGAAATCAAAGACTTTAGAATTTAATGAAAATGAATACACAACATACCCAAATCTATGGGACACAATGAAAGCAGTGCAAAGAGGAAAACTCATAGCTCTGAGTGCCTCCAAAAAGAAATAGGAGAGAGCATATACTAGGAACTTAACAGCACACCAGAAAGCTCTGGAACAAAAAGAAGCTATTTCACCCAGGAGGAGTAGAAGACAGGAAATCATCAAACTCAGGGCAGAAATCAACCAAGTTGAAACAAAGAGAACCATACAAAGAATCAACAAAACCAGGGGCTGGTTCTTTGAGAAAATCAACAAGATAGATAAATCCTTACGCAGACTTACCAAAGGGCACAGATACAGTATACAAATTAACAAAATTAGAAATGAAAAGGGAGATATAACAACAGAAATTAAGGAAATTCGAAAAAAAATCATCAGATCTTATTCCAAAAGCCTATACTCAACACAGCTGGAGAATCTGGAGGAAATGTACAATTTCCTAGACAGATACCAAATACCAAAATTAAATCAGGATCAAATAGATAGTCTAAACAGTCTATTAACCACCAAAGAAATAGAAGGGGTCATAGAAAGTCTTCCAACCAAGAAAAGCACAGGACCAGATGGTTTTAGTGCAGAATTCTATCAGACCTTCAAAGAAGTCCTAATACCAATATATCACGGCGCATCTCTTGATCACCGTAATTTCACGCAGCCAAGCTGCAATCCAGGCAGAGGCTGTGTGATATTTACTGGGAAAGGCCTTGTTTTGCAGGGCTGTTCAAGGTGAATGCCGCTGTGGGCCTCCTTGGCTGCAGATAGAGCTGAGCTGAAATTTCTCATGGCAAGCTGTGTGACCTTTTTCTGACCTGTTCTTTTACTTACAAGATGTCCCTGCCAGCCGGAGGTGCAAGCAACCAGGCGTGATAGTTCACTCAGAGTTTATTCTTTGAGCTACAGCACTGGCCATGATTTATCTTCTGGAGATCCATTGCTTTGCTTTTAATCAGCTGTACAGTTATTACCTAGATACATTAAAGAATTAACCTCCCAACAATATCTATTATTTGTGTAGTTAGTTGGCTTTGGCACTCTGACATGGAAACCATCAGTTAAGTAAAGTTTCAAAGTAAACCTGAGGGGGTCTTACAAGAAGGAAGCAAGATATTAAACTAAAACTGCACTAACAATACCTAGCCCTGTAACATAGTGGTTTCCAAGGACTCTTGAACTACTAGCTTATCATTAACTACAGAGGGACGCGATGACTTTGTGTGTATTCTCTAACGTTCATACCTGATTGATTTTGTATTTCCTTGTGCCAGATACTCATGGTAACCATTCTTTGTATACATTTCCCTGGATACATTTTTTCTTCAAGTAATGTAATACCAACTTGTATAAAAGTTCCTGCCTCAGAACAGTAAAGTGCATTCAGACGTATTCAGATCTTGTGTGTGTCTGTCTGTCATTCGCCGGACCTGTACCTTCCTGCATACCAAAGACCCTGATTCCCCCACGGGTGTGTGTATTCCGACTGAGTCGGTCCGTGGCACCAATACTCTTCAAACTATTCCACAAAATAGAAACAGAAGGAACACTACCAAACTCATTCTATGAAGCCACAATTACCCTTATACCAAAACCATACAAAGATCCAACTAAGAAAGAGAACCTCAGACCAATTTTGCTTATTAACATCCATGCAAAAATACTCAATAAAATTCTTGCCAACCAAATCCAAGAAAACATCAAAATGATCATTCACCATGATTAAGTTGGCTTTATCCCAGCAATGCAGGGATGGTTCAATATATGGAAATCCATCAATGTAATCGACTACATAAACAAACTCAAAGGAGAAAAAACACATGGTCATCTCATTGGATGCTGAAAAAGCATTTGACAAAATTCAGCATCCTTTCATGCTAAAAGTCTTGGAAAGAACAGGAATTCAAGGCCCATACCTCAACATAATAAAAGCAATTTACTTCAGACTGGTAGCCAACATCAAAGTAAAGGATAGGAACTTGAAGCAATCTCACTAAAATCATGGACTAGACAAGGCTGCCCCCTCTCACCATATCTTTTCAATACAGTACTTGAGGTACTAGATAGAGCAATTTGACAACATAAGGAGGTCAAAGGGATACAAATTGGAAAGGAAGAAGTCAAACTATCACTATTCGCAGATGATAAGTTAGTGACCCAAAAAACTCCACCAGAGAACTCCTACAGCTGATAAACAACTTCAGCAAAGTGACTGGTTATAAAATCAACTCAAGCAAATCAATAGCCTTCCTATACACAAAGTATAAGCAGGCTGAGAAAGAAATTAGGGAAATGACACCCTTCACAATATCCGCAATCAAAATAAAGTATCTTGGTGTGACTCTAACCAAACAAGTGAAAGATTTGTATGACAAAAACTTCAGGACTCTGAGGAAGGAAATGGAAGAAGACCTCAGAAAATGGAAAAATCTTCAATGCTCGTGTGTTGGCAGGATTAATATAGTTAAAATGGCAATATTGCCAAAAGCAATATACAGATTCAACACAATCCCCATCAAAATCCCAACTCAGTTCTTCATAGAGTTAGAAAGAGCAATTCTCAAATTCATCTGGAATAACCCAGGAGAGCTAAAACTATCATCAACAGCAACAGAACTTCTGGTGGAATCAGTATCCCGGACCTCAAGCAATACTACAGAGTAGTAGTGTTGAAAACTGCAGGATATTGGTACACATACTGGGAGGTGGATCAATGGAATAGGATTGAAGACCCAGAAATTGAACCCACAGATCTATGGCCAATTGATATTCAACATAGAAGCTGAAAACATCCAGTGGAAAAAAGATAGCCTTTTCAATAAATGGTGCTGTCTCAACTGGAGGTCAACATGCAGAAGAATGAGAATTGATCCACTCTTTTATCTCCTTGTACTAAGCTCAACTCCATGGGGATCAAGGACCTCCACATAAAACCAGACACACTAAAACTATTGGAAAAGAAACTGGGGAAGACCCTTGATGACATTGGCTCAAGGGGAAAGTTCCTGAACAGAACACCAATAGCTTAGGCTCTAAGATCAAGAATAGACAAATGGGACCTCATAAAATTACAGTTTCTGTAAGGCAAAAGACATTGCTAAAAGGACAAATCGGCAACCAACAAATTGGGAAAAGATCTTCACCAACCCTACATCTGACAGAGGGCTAATATCCAATGTATACAAAGAACTCAAAAAGTCAGACCCCAGAAAACCAAATAACCCTATCAAAAAATGGGGTACAGAACTAAACAAAGACTTTTCACCTGAAGAATTTCAAATGGTTGAGAAACACCTTAAAAATGTTCAACATCATTAGTCATTAGAGAAATGCAAATCAAAACAACCCTGAGATTTCACCTCACACCAGTCAGAATGGCTAATATTAAAAACTCAGGAAACAGCAGATATTGACGAGGATGTGGAGAAAGTGGAACACTCCTCCACTGCTGGTGGACCTGCAAGCTGGTACAACCACTCTGGAAATCTATCTGGCAGTTCCTCAGAAAACTGGACATGATACTTCCGGAGGACCCAACCATACCACTCCTGGGAATATACCCAGAAGATTCCCCAGCATGCAATAAGGATACATGCTCCACTATGTTCATAGCAGCCTTATTTATAATAGCCAGAAGCTGGAAAGAGCCCAGATGTCCCTCAACAGAGGAATTGATACAAAAAATGTGGTATATATACACAATGGATTACTATTCAGCCATTAGAAACAATGAATTCATGAAATTCTTAGAGAAATGGATGGAGCTGGAGAACATCATACTAAGTGAGGTAACTCAGTCTCAAAAGACTACCGATGGTATGCACTCACTGTAAGTGGATATTTAAGCCTAGAATCTTGGTACACCGAAGACACAATACACATACCAAATAATGTCTGACAAGAAGGATGGAGTGGACCCTGGTGCTGGAAAGTCTCAAAGCATCAGTGTAGGGGACTACCAGAACAGGGAAGTGGGAAGGGGTGGATGGGGGAACAGGGGGAGGGAAAAGAGCATGTGGGACCTTTGGGGGGCAGGAAACCAGGAAATGGGAAATGAAATGTAAATATAGAATATATCAAATAAAAAATTTAAAATAAAAAATTCTTTGTGAATTTCACATTTGTGTACTTCAATCATTCTAATCTCCCTTCCCTTTATCTGCATCTCTATTTATATCATCATCTATGTTTATATCTATATCTATCTATGTCACCTTTATATCTCTACATCTATCTCTATCATCTGTCTATGTATCCATGTATCTATCTACCTATCTTTCTATCATCTATCTATCTATCTATCTATCTATCTATCTATCTATCTATATCTCTATGCCTATCTCTATCTCTCTACACTTTGCCATTGCAATCTTGCCCACAAACAAAATAAAACGAAACAAGAGGAGAAAAAGAAAAAAGGAAAATTTAAACAATATTGAAAAAAATCGCGCCATAAAACCTACGAAGTATTATGTTGTGTCCCCTTTTGCCTAAATATCTTTACTTGCAAATATTCATTGCAATGAGTCATTGCTCCTGTTTGAGGTTGCTCTCACAGCAAGGTCTCTCCCTCCCTCTCTCTTCCTCCCATGACTACTTTGTTCCCCCTCCTAAGTGGGATTCAAGCATCTTTACTCATGCTTCCCTTCTTGTTTTGCTTCTTTGGGTTTGTGTGATCTATCATGGGTACTCTGAAATATTTTTACTAATATATATGTCTCAGTGATTATATACCACACATGTCTCTTGAGGTCTGGATTATGTCATTCAAGATGATCTTTTCTAGTCCCACCCATTTGACTGCAAAATTCATAATTCCTTGTTTTCTTTGTCCATTCTTCAGTTGAGGGACATCTGGGTTGCTTCCAGTTTCTGGATATTATGAATATATCTGCTATATATATAATGGAGCCCATGATTTGGAGTATGGTGGAGCTTCTTTTGGGTATATGTCCAGGAGCAGTATAGCTGGGTTTTTAGGTAGAACTATTGCCAATTTTCTGAAAAACTGCCAGACTGATTTCCAGAGTGGTTTCACAGGTTTGTACTACCACTAGCAATGGAGGAGTGTTGCCCTATCTCCACATCCTCCACTAGGATGTTCTGTCAGTTGACAGTTTGATCTTGATCATTCTGTTTGGTGTAAGGTAGAATCTCAGGATTCTTTCAATTTACATTTCACTGAAAACCAAGGATACAGAAGATTTCTTTATGTGCTTCTTGGACATTCGAGATTCTTATGTTGATGGTTCTCTATTTAGTTTTGTATCCCATTTTTAATTGGGTTATTTATTCAGCCTGTAAGACAGAAATGGTCAGGAATGTACCTTCTTCATTACACAGATGACATTCTAGTAGCAGGAAAAGATCCTCAGGTCTTGTTATGATATAGAGATTTACAACAGGCTTTAGCTGATAAAGGACTGCAAATAGCTCCAGAAAAAGTGAAACACAGGACCCTTATAATTATTTGGGCTTCAGACATACAGATCAAGCCGTTTTTTTTCCCCTAGAAGAAAATTATTCACAGGGACACTTTAAAAACTTTCAGTGTTTTCCAAAAGTTGTTAGGTGATATTAATTGGATTCACCCCTATTTAAAGATTACTACAGGAGAATTAAGACCTTTATTTAATATTCTAAAAGGGAGTGCTGATCCTACATTCCCCAGATCTTTAACCCCAGAAGGACTGCTGGACTTACAGCAAGTACAAAGAGCTATTGAAAATGAATTTGTTACCTATATAAATTATTCTTTTCCTTTATATCTGTTTATTTTTAACACAAATCATATGCCTACAGGATTATTAAGTAAACAGGCTCATCTTATGTGGATTTATTTGTGGGTGTCTATTAAATGCAATATCCTGCCATATTATGAGGCAGTTCTCCAGAAAATTATACTTGGAAGGAAGCAGGCACTGACTTTTTTTGGCAAAGAACCAGATATTATTCAGCCTTTTAATGTAGATCAAGATACTTGGCTGAAGCAGCATAGTACGGATTGGTTGCTTGCTCAAATAGGATTTAAAGGAACTATAGATACCCATTATCCTCAAGATAGGTTGACAAAATTTTTAAATGTGCATAAGGTTGTATCTCCTAATATGGCATATTTACAGCTGATGCATAATGCTCTTTTGATTTTCACGGATGGCTCCTCTAAAGGAAGAGTTGGATATCTTATGAATAATCAACAGGTGGTAATAGAGTCCCCTGGACTCTCAGCTCAGTTAGTAGAGCTGACAGCAATATTAAATATTTTTCAAACTGTAGGTAATACTTTTAATTATTTTACTTATAGTTCATATATTGCCAAACCTGTTCCTCTGCTGGAAACTTGCGGCACATTTAATTTTAATACACCAGCAGGATCTTTGTTTCCACAATTTCAATCTTGCTGGAAAAATTCCTTTTTTATCAACCACATACAAGCTCACTCTGGTCTTACTGGACCTTTAACTGCAGGCAATGATTGCATTGATAGAGCTCTAATAGGAGAAGCCTTCATTTCAGATCCTGTTCAGTTGGCTAAAAGTGATCATAATAAGTTTCATCCTTCTAGTCACACCTTAAGGCTCTGACATAAGCTCACTAAGGAACAAGTAAGAATGATTGTGAAACAATGCCCTGTCTTACATTATCTCCAGATCCTCATTTAGAGGTAATACATGAGGCCTTATGCCCAGTCATATTTGGCAAATGGATGTAACTTACTATGCAGAATTTGGAAAATTAAAATATATACATGTTTTTATTGATACTTGTTCAGGATTCCTTTTTGCTTCTATGCATATGGGAGAGGCCTCTAGAAATGTAATTGATCATTGTTTACAAGGTTTCAATACCATGAGATTACCCAAAGTCATTAAGACAGATAATGGGCTGTCACCATCTTTGTATCATTTTGTAAACAATTCGGTATTAAACATAAAACTAAAATACGTTATAACCCAATGGGTCAAGAAATTGTTGAGTGTGCACATCACACTCTTAAAAAAATGGCTTTTAAAGACAAAAAAGGGAAAATTATAGCCTTCAAGATCACTAAGGGCACCTCATGCTTTTGTCTTATTTGTTTTGAATTTTTTGCAAATCAATACTAAAGGTCAGTTTGCAGCAGATTGCCACTGGCATCCAGTCACTTCAAATTCTTATGCCATGGTTAAATGGTGGGACCCTTTAAATAATCCATGGAATGGTCCAGACCCTGTTTTGATATGGGGAAGTGGTTCTGTTTGTGTTTTTTCACAAAAGAAGACGGAGCCCAATGGCTGCCAGAGATTTGTTCATAAAGTGAGCACAGATCCTGGATATTCTAGTAAGTATGATTCCAATCACTAAAGGATGGCTAAAAAACATTATCAGCTGGCTTATCTGGTGCTTAACTGAAAATACAGTCTCTCTGTTGTTTCTCAGAGCCACTTCCCCCACACTGGGAAGCCAGGCTTGTTGCTTGAAAGTTGCTAATTTGCAACTGAATTGGATACCTTGAGACATCCACAGACAACTTAATCCTGTTTTGCTTCTAACTCTTGGCCTTGTAATTTAAGCAGACTGGCTATATCTAAGCAGGCTCACCTGAATTGAAAACTTGCATGTCTGTTAAAGACACTTGCAGGGTGTTTGGCAACAAATTGACTCACTGGCATCAAAATCTATACAGGTAGACCTCCTATGGGAGCCACATAGAACTCAGATCTAGGTCTGCTTATGAGCGGGTATGAGCACCAGGGGGAGGTGCAAGGCAAAGCACTGCAAGGGGAGGACCATGCTTTCTGCCTTTGAGTCTTCTGTGAAGCAAACCTGGTTGCATAGAGGTTGGTGTTTAAAGGCATTCCTTAGAATAACAACAAGGAAGACTAGATCCTCTGCTCCATAAATAGACACCATAAAGTATTTAGGAGGACCAGGACAATATTTCCCCTCCATGGTTAATGCACACTATCCTTTGAAGGATGACTGTCCAATTGGTTGTTACCTTCTCATCTTAAAACTATTAAAAAGGGAGGAGATGTAAAGAGCATTATTGGGATGTCATGCCACCTGGCAGGAACTTGACATTGACCAAGGTGAAGTTCCTCTCCCAGGCTTTGAGTGGGAATTCCTGCATTAGCCATAATCTTCCCCACCTTGTGTGGAGCACTCAGACCAAGGTGAAGTTCATTGTACCTCAAGATCTACAAATTCCTGAATTAAGCAGGTGACCCAGCCATCCACCTGAGAAGTAGAGCCAATGCCCAGTGAAGAGCCAGAACAGTTCCCCAGAACACATCATGGAATTTGAGGGAAAGGTCTTGCCTGAAACTGAAAAATTCTAAATTCTCCCTTAAACCTTGAGTACCAGGGAACCAGGAGACTCCACAGCCTTCTGTGCACAGCCCTCCAGGAGAGAGTGATCTCCCAGCAGTGCTTCCACTTATGAGCACAGAGGTGATCTCTCCAACTTCTCTCTGAAGGGGAACAACTAGTGGCACACAGGGCATAAGATCAGTGGAGCAGCTGGAACTGAAGTTTTCCTGCCACTATTTGCACCAGGGAGTCAGGAGACTCCACAGTTTCTGTGCACAGCTCACCAGGAGAAAGTGATCTCCCAGCAGCACTTCCACTTCTGAGCTCACATGAGTAAGGACACAAGCTTACAGGCCCACAGGAGGAACAAACTCTAGCCAGAGACAACAATACCAACTAGCAGAGCCTCAAAGAAAGAGAACTAAAGGTCAATTTCTCTTATGAATATCAATGCAAAAATACTAAATAAAATTCTTGCCAACCGAATCCAAGAGCGCATCAAAACGATCATTCACCATGATCAAGTAGGCTTCATCCCAGGGATGCAGGGATGGTTCAATATACGGAAATCCATCAATGTAATCCACTACATAAACAAAATAAAGAAAAAACCACATGGTCATCTCATTAGTTGCTAAAAAAGCATTCGACAAAATTCAGCATCCTTTCATGCTAAAAGTCTTGGAAAGAGCAGAAATTCAAGGCCCATACCTAAACATAGTAAAAGCAATCTACAGCAAACCAGTAGCCAACATCAAAATAAATGGAGAGAAACTTGAAGCAATCCCACTAAAATCAGGGACTAGACAAGGCTTCCCTCTCTCTCCATATCATATCAATATAGTACTTGAAGTTCTAGCGAGAGCAATTAGACAACATAAGGAAGTCAAAGGGATACAAATTGGAAAGGAAGAAGTCAAACTATCATTATTTGCAGATGATATGATAGTATACATAAGTGACCCAAAAAAACTCCACCAGAGAACTTCTACAGCTGATAAGCAACTTCAGCAAAGTGGCTGGTTATAAAATTAACTCAAGCAAATCAGTAGCCTTCTTGTACTCAAAGGACAAGCAGGCTGAGAAAAAAGTTAGGGAAATAACACCCTTCACAATAGCCACAAACAGCATAAAGTACCTTGGCGTAACTCTAAACAAACAAGCAAAAGATCTGTATGACAGGAACTTCAAGTCCTTGAAGAAAGAAATCAAAGAAGACCTCAGAAGATGGAAAAATATTTCTTGCTCCTGGATTGGCAGGATCAATATAGTAAAAATGGCCATCTTGCCTAAAGCAATCTATAGATTCAATACGATCCCCATCAACATCCCAACTCAATTCTTCATAGATCTAGAAAGAGCAATTCTCAAATTCATCTGGAGCAACAAAAAACACAGGATAGCTAAAACTATTCTCAACAGTAAAAGGACTTCTGGGGGAATCAATATCCCTGACCTGAAGCAGTACAGTACTGCAGAGCAATTGTGTTAAAAACTGCATGGTATTGGTACAGCAACAGGCAAATAGATCAATGGAATAGGATTGAAGACCCAGAAATTAACCCACAGACTTATGGTCACTTGATCTTTGATAAAGGAGCCACAACCATCCATTGGAATAAAGATAGCCTTTTCAACAAATGGTGCTGGTTCAACTGGAGGTCAACATACACAAGAATGCGAATTGACCCACTCGTATCTCCTTGCACTAATATCAACTCCAAGTGGATCAAGGACCTCCACATAAAACCAGACACACTGAAACTATTAGAAAAAAACTTGGGAAGACCCTGGAGGACATGGGCACATGGGGAAAGTTTCTGAACAGAACACCAATAGCTTATGCACTAAGATCAAGAATTGACAAATGGGACCTCATAAAATTACAAAGTTTCTGCAAGGCAAAGGACACTGTCAGACGGACAAAACAGCACCCAACTGGGAAAAGATCTTCACCAACCCCACATCTGACAGAGGGCTAATATCCAATATATACAAAGAACTCAAGAAGTTAGACCCCAAAGAACCAAATAATCCTATCAAAATATCAGGTACCTCTGTAAACAAAGAATTTTCACCAGAAGAAATTCGGATGGCCAAGAAACACCTTAAGAGATGTTCAACATCATTAGTCATCAGGGAAATGCAAATCAAAACAACCCTGAGATTCCACCTCACACCAGTCAGAATGGCTAAGATTAAAAACTCAAGAGACAACAAGTGCTGGCAAGGATGTGGAGAAAGAGGAACACTTCCTCCACTGTTGTTGGGATTGCAAAATGGTAAAACCACTCTGGAAATCAGTTTGGCGGTTCCTCAGAAAATTGGGCATCCCACTTCAAGAGGACCCTGGCATACAACTCCTGGGCATATACCCAGAGGATTCCCCTGCATACAATAAAGACACATGCTCCACTATGTTTATAGCAGCCTTGTTTATAATAGCCAGAAATTGGAAGGAGCCCAAATATCCCTCAAAGGAGGAATGGATACAGAAAATGTGGTATATTTATACAATGGAGTACTACTCAGCAATTAAAAATAATGAATTCATGCAATTTGTAGGTAAATGGTTAGATCTGGAAAATATCATCCTGAGTGTGTTAACACAATCACAAAAGAATACACATGAAATGCAATCACTGATAAATGGATATTAATGAGCCCAGAAGCCCTAAATACTCAAGGCACAATTAGCAAGTCAAATGATTCCCAAGAAGAAGAAAGGAGAGACCCTGGGCCTGTAAAGATTGGATCCAGTTTTGTAGACCCAGAACAGAGAAACTGTGGTGGGAGGGGGACTGATTGGGAAATAGTTGCGGGGCAGAGGAATTATAGGATGTACGGTGGGGGAGATCTGGGAAAGGGGAAAGCCTTTGGAATGTAAACATAGAATATAGAAAATAAAAATAAAAAAAAAATGTAAGTAAAGAAAATATCCAATAAAAAAAAATGAAGCATAGAGCTAAACAGTATTCTCAACAGAGGAATCTACAATGGCTGAGAACCACTAAAAGAAATGTAAAAAGTCTTTAGTCATCATGCAAATGTACATCAAAATATCTCTGAAATTCCATTTTTACATAAGTCAGAATGGCTAAGATCAAAAATTCAAGTAAGCATTTGTGGGAAGATTTGGAGCAAGGGTAACACTTGTTCATTGCTGGAGGGAGTGCAAACTTGTAAGGGCATTTTGGAAATCAATTTGCCCATTTCTCAGAAATTTGGGATTAGTTATACCTCCAGACACATGCATACCACTTTTGGGCATATGCCCAAGAGATGCTCCAACACCCAAAAAGATACTTGATCAACTATTTTCATAGCAGGTTTATTCCTAATAGCCAGAAACTGGAAACATCCTAAATGGCCCTCAGCTGAAGAATGAATAAAGAAAATATGATACTGTGGGTTAAAATGGTAGCCTGCATCTGGCCAGGGCTCAGGCTGCTGGGCGAGGCAGACACAGGAAGTTTGACTGTGTGCACCACACATTGTGGCAAGGCAGGGGTCTGGCTGTGAGAAGCCGAAGGACCCTGCCCCAGGGATGGGGAAGTGTAGTACAGGTTCCCTGTGAAACTGCTGGAGTTGAGCTCCAGGTCCCCATGCCACATGGTGGCTAGGGACTGCAGGTTCTAGCTTTTGGACACTGCAGATGCTGCTGGATGTCTAAGAAGATCTGAGAATGAAGTGGGAGCCCTCTGGCTGACTCTGGCCTAGGGCAGAAGTGAAAAATGGCAGGAAGAGAGCCTCAGCCAGGTCCTGAGGGGAAGAGAGTCCTTAGTTTGGTCAGTCGGGCTGCTTGTCTTGGTGGAAAATATGCCTGGAAGTGCAGACTGGTTTCCTGCATGAGATTAGATACAGCTCTTTAGAGGAAGACCTGCTCCATTACTCCAGCATGGTGGATCCAGATGAGAAGAAGCAGTCCATAGTTTTAAAGTGTTTATTGTTGGCTGAGAGTTGTGATGAGTAGAAAGTAGAGGCCAGTCATGGACATGTGGAGATAGGGAAAGGGAATGCAGATAGGAGCAAGAGGACAAGAGAGAAAGAGGGGCAAGAGTAAAAGAGTAAGAGTAAGAGGCTAGGAGACTAAGGAAGAGAGAGAGGAAGATGCAAGCAGCCCCTTTTATAGAAGGCCAGGCTTACCTGGCTGTTGCCAGGTAACTGTGGGTGTGGAGTCCAGACAGAATACCAGGGACTTGGGGCTTTGCCTTATGAGACTGATGGCCACAGAATTATGGAGCTGAGTCCTCATGTCAGGACCCTAGTGTCTAGGAGAGTGGCAAACTTCTTTCCACTCCTTGCAGAGGTAGCTGCTGTGTCTCCAGGGTTTAAACCTAGCTCAACCAGAAAACCGGCTGTCTTTCACAGTCCTACATGATACATCTATACAATGGAATATGATTCAGCTATGAAAAACAAAAGTGGCATGAATTTAGCAAGCAAATGGATATATATTGAGACTCTCATTCTGAATGAGTTAACCCAATACCAAAAAGGCATGCATGGTATGTACTCACTTATAAGTGGATATTAGCCATAAAATACAGGATAACCATGCTACATTACAAAGAACCTAGGAGAATAGATTGGAAAGGGGATAAATCAAGGGGATAAATGCATGAGGTTCACTTGTATGGAGAAATGGAATGGTTGTAGAAGGCAGAACAAAGGAAGAAATTGAGTGGGACAGAGAATTGAGAGAGATGTGGGGACTTCAGGATCAGATGTGGAGAGAGCAGTGGGGCTGGCTAGATGGCTGTATGAATGGAAATCTGTAACGAAGGGGGCATAGGGTGCATATCCAGAAAGATATGGAGACCTTAGATAGGGGAGACATGCATGGATCAATGGTGATGTCCTTCTCTATGACTCACATCCCTGGGTATATGGAGCTTTAGGAAGCTGCTTCCTATGGCCAGGCAGGAATCCCAGTGGGATACAAATTCCCCACAAATTTTTTTACCCAAAATTTATCATTTCTACAAGAAATTCGGGGATTCGAGATGGAGCAGAGCCTGAGGGAGTGACCAATCAATCAATTACCAGTCCAACTAGAAATCCATACCACATTCAAATAACAATATTTGATATTACTAATGATTTTCTGTTATACTTACAGACAGGAGTCTAGTACAGCTGTCCTCTGAGCATCTCAACCCACCAACTGACTCAGACAGAGGCATACACCCACAGTCAAATGGTGGATGGAGCTTGGGGATTCTTATGGAAGAATAGCAGGAATGATTGCAGCACTAAAGGAGACAGGAACTCCACAGCAAGTCCAATAGAATCAATTAACCTGGATCCTTGGGGTTAGAGACTGAACCATCAACCAAAGTACATACATGGGCTGGACCTAGGCCTCCTCATACATGTGCAACAAACATGCAGCTTGGTTTTCATGTGGGTTCTCATAAACTGGAGCAGGAGCTATTCCAAAAGCTGTTTCCATCTTGTCAGCTGCCTTGCCTGGCCTCAGGGGGAGAGGAAGAGCCTAGCCTCACATAGACTTGAAATGCCAGGGTGACAGGATATCCAGAAGGCCCCCGCCTGGTCAGAAGGGAAGATGCCTGGAATGGGGGAAGGGTTGTAGGAAGGGATGACTGGGAGCAGCTCAGTGAGGGGGATGCAAAGTGAGTAAGTAAAAAATGAATCACCAGGCAGTGGTGACGCATGCCTGTCATCCCAGCACTTGGGAGCCAGAGGCAGGCAGATTTCTGCGTTCAAGGCCAGCCTGGTCTAAAGAGTAAGTTCCAGGACAGCCAGAGCTATACAGAGAAACCATGTCTCGAAAACACAAAACCAAAAAAAAAAAAGAATTAATTTTTAAAAGAAATTTTTAAAATCACAGAAAAAAAGAAACACTGCCACATCTTGAATCATATATTGATCCTCATACACTAATTGTCAGAGACTTCAATATGCCAATATCACCAATAAACTAGTCATCCAAACAAAATGCCAGAACTAACAGACATTATAAATCAAATGAACCTAAGATATATTTACAGAACAAATAACAGAAACACAGAAGAATATTCCTACTTCATGACTGAAGTGAAACTTTCTCTAACATTGACTTCTTCAAAATCTACATACTTAGACATCGAGCAAGTCTCAGCAGATTCAAGAAAATAGAAATACTTCTCTGCATTCTAGAAAAACACCATATAATAAAGCTGGATAACAACAACAGAAAAATTTGCAAAGTCATGGAAACTGAACAACTCTTCACTAAAAGAAAGATGAGTTAAGACAAAAATTAACAAAATGTGAAATATTTGCTAGAATTAAATTGAAATGGACACAGTACACCAAAACCTAATGGTATTGGGGATTGGTTCTAATGCTTTGATTTAATCAAGAATCTGCATGTCCAAATACTGAGGTTCCTTGTCCTCAATTGGTTTCTGATTGATCAATTAAGATACCAGCTGCTAATGGTTGGAAAAAGAGATATGGGGTTAGACCACTAGATTTTCAAAGGTTAGGAACAGGGAAAATGGAGAGGAGAATCACCATGACTCAAAGGAGAAGTGTGGGACATAGGAGCTGCAGGAAAGAAAGACAACCAGCCATGTGAGAATTACTGTGGGTGGCCACTTGGCACTGCCTCGATGGGTTCTAAGCTAGCAGAAGAAGTTTGAGGACTGCCCAGCCTTTAAGCAAGTGACAGCATTTCAAAAATTAGCTTGTGTGTGTGTGTGTGTGTGTGTGTGTGTGTGTGTGTGTTTGTCTTTCATTTATGAATCAAAGAGTTCATCGCTGGAAACCTGTGACCTGCCAGGAGTATGAAGGGGTGTAGCTGAACTTACCACTACAGAAGGACACAATAAAAGAGACAAGTTCATACCACTTAATGCCTACATTAAAAATATTAACAATATAAAATAAAAAGCTGAAGAGATCTCAGACTAACCTAATACCTAGAGCTTCCAAGTCTCCAAATAATGAAGAAAAAGAAGTCCCAACAGGCCTTTACTTGTCATTAGATGAAGCTTCCATTATCAGAACTACATCACCGGGCTGTGGTGGTTCATGCCTGTAATCCCAGCATTGGGAGGCAGAGGCAGGCACATTTCTGATTTCAAATCCAGCCTGGGCTACAGAGTGAGTTCCAGGACAGCCAGAGCTACACAGAGAAACCCTATCTCAAAAAAAAAAAAAAAAAAAAAAAAAAAAAAAAAAAAAAACCAACAACAACAACAAAAAAGAAAGAACAACATAATAACCAATAGAATTATTAACCAAACTGGTCCTATGTGAATCCTGAAATAACACAGGCAGTTATCAAGCTAATAGGTTATTCTCTGCAAACAAAAAGCAAGACCTATTGCAGAAGATAGCACCCACACAGTGCTATACCTATAAAAAGCCTTCTTCCCATATTCTAGACTCTTTGGTAAAGGAGGCTATTGTTATGGCTATGAAAACAAAAGCATAAACACCAACTCCGCCACAAAACTTCAATTAGCAATATGTCTGCCTGCAAAATATGCTAGGGCATTGGTGACACAAAACTTATGGGATAAACCAAGGAATGCCTTGTTTAACTAAAGACCTACTCACAAGATTGAACCCATTCCCATTAAGTGTTGGATAACAAAGAACTAGAGACCAGATAGACAAGACACTTAGGGTAAAACCAAAAACTAGTAGTCTCAAAAACAAAAGTGGGAGAGGAAAAAAGGACTCCTAATGATTTTCTGCTATACTCACAGATCAATGCCTTATTCAGCCGTCATCAGAAAAGGGTCCTCTTGAAGCAGAAAGAAACAAATAAAAAGATCCACAGCTAGTCATTACACACATACACACACACACACACACACACACACACACACACATACACACAGAGTGGGGGATATAGGTTTCTGCTATATACAAAACAATCAGTTGCTAATTAAGCAAAAATAAAAGATAAACCTTGAATATTAGCATATTAAAACTGCATTCGATTTCTTAGAACAACATTAGCAAAATAACATAGGTAAATTTTGCTTTTAACTATCTCAAATTCAGTAAATATCAGCCAATTAAAGCAAATGACCTGGGCAACAAATAACATCAGTAGATATAACAAAGTCACCACTTAAATGTAAGATACATATTAGGAGTTTGTAGATAACATTATTCCTGCTTAACGTTAGGGAATCATTATAACAAGAACTTTAGAGACACTATGAATATTACTATCAGCTTGAAACTTTGATACAAGGACTATACTAAATTCATCAATAGCATTTGGATTGAACATGGAATATAATAAATTCACAAATAAATTCACATACCTTGTTTGAAAACTATATGACTAATATGTACACATCATAAATGAGAGTATATTATTATTTTACACTATCTAATGTTCACTCCAGCTGGAACCCCACAGAGCCCAGCAGACACAGGCTCTTCCCTCACCCTATCAAAGCCCCATCCTCCTCTGGGTCCACACATCTACCTGCACTCAGGGTGGATTAACATGCCCCTACCCCCAGCCCAAAGCTCCAAGTTCCCCAAAGGAGGCCTGCACTAACTGGGGGCGTACGAGACTTGCTTTAACTAGAGACAAAACACTGCCTGACTCCAAGGAGGCCTTCTCTAACCCAGTACACACAGTTCTACCTGCCCCCTGAGGGACTTGCTTTAATCTAGGAAACCCAGGCCATTTGACACCAGATCAACCAGATGGGGAAAGACAAGCACATGAACATAACAAACAAAAGCCAAGGCAATATGGCAACAATAGAAAAACGAAGCTCTCTTATTACAAAAAGCCCTAGATAAACTGACACACCTGGGGAGCAAAATTCTGACCATAAATCCCATCTCATGAAGAATATAGAGGCCTATAGAGAGGATATAAATAATTACCTTAAAGAAATACAAGAAAACACAGTCAAACAGGTAGAAGCCCTTAAAAAGGAAACAAATAAATCTCTCAAAGAAATACAGGAAATTACAATCAAATGGGTGAAGGAAATGAACAAAACAGTCCAAGACATCAAAAAATGAAATAAAAACAATACATAAATCACAAATGGAGGCAAAAATGGGGATGAAAAGCATAAAAAAGACAACAGTCACTACATGTAAGCATTTCCAACTTACAAGAATACAAGAGATGAAGAGCGAATCTCAGGTATAGAAGATGCCATAGGAGATATGGATACATTGGCCAACAAAATTCTAATTATAAAGAGTTCCTAACTCATACCATTCAGAAAATTTGGGACACAATGAAAGATGCAAACCTAAGAATAATAGGAGTACAAGATGGTGAAGATTCCCAGTTCAAAGGGCCAGAAAATATCTTCAAGAAAATCATAGAAAAAAATCTTTCCTAACCTAAAGAAAGAGATGGTCATAAGCATTCAAGTAGCCTACAGAAAACCAAATATATTGGACCAGAAAATAAAGTACTCCCACAATATAACAACTAACACCCTAAATATACAGAACAAAAACAAACAAAAAGAATACTAAAAGCTTTTAGGGGAAAAGGGACAAATGACAAATAAAGACAGACCTATAAGAATTAAACCTGGTCTCAGAGATACCTGCCCAGAACCCTCAGGACACAGGAACAAAGGAGAAGTCTTAAACAGGATCCTTCTGATTTACTTCTACACCCAGAGCAGATCCTGTGCCACAGTTCCCCATGCCCAAATAACACCTGAAGAGACTGGTCTCCCAGGAGTGCAGACACACCTGTGAGCACAGGTAATACCAATACTTCTGCTCAGAGGGACTGGCCTGGAACCCTCAGAACACACGAAGTGAGGAGTAGTCTGGAGCAGGATCCTTCTGGTTTCTGTCTATTCCCTGAACTGATCCTGTGACATAGCACTCAATACACAAAGTACTCCTAGAGAGAACTACTTTCCCAGGAGTACTGACACACAGGCTTGCAGGAGGGACAAGCCACAGTTAGAGACAGAAAGGCCATCTAACATCAGAGTTAACCAATGGCAATAGGCAAGAGCAAGAACATTACCAACAGAAACAAAGGATATTTGGCATCATCAGAACCCAGTTCTCTCAACACAGCAAGCTCTGAATACCCCCAACATACCAGAAAAGCAGGACTCTGATTTAAAAATTACATCTCATGATGATGATAGTGAACATTAAGAGTGACATAAATAACTCTCTTAAGTAAATACAGGAGAAAACAGGTAAACAGCTAGAAGCCGTTAATGAGGAAAAACAAAAATTCCTTAAAGTATTACAGGAAAACACAACCAAACAGTTGAAGTTATTCAACAAAACCAAGTAGGATCTAAAGTTGGAAACAGAAAAATTAAGGAAATTACAAATGGAGACAACCCTAGAGATATGAAACCTAGAAAAGAGATCAGGAGTCATAGATGTAAGCATCACCAATGGAATACAAGAGATAGATGAATCTCAAGTGCAGAAGATATGATAGAAAACATTGAAACAAGAGTCAAAGAAAATGCAAAATGCAAAAAGCTCCTAACCCAAAACATCCAGGAAATCCAGGACACAATGAGAAGAACAAACCTAAGGATAATGGTGTAGAACAGAGTGAAGATTTCTAATTAAAGGGCTAGGAAATATCTTCAACAAAATTATAGAAGATAACTTACCTAACATAAAGAAAGAAATACCCATAAACATAGAAGCCTACAGAACTCCAAAGAGATTGGACCAGAAAAGAAATTACTCCTGTCACATAATAGTCAAAACACCAAATGCACAAAACAAAGAAAGAAAAGAAGTAAGGGGAAAAGGTCAAGGAACATATAAAGACAGACCTACCAGATTTATACCAGATTATTCATCAGAGACTATGAAAGCTAGAAGATCCGGGGTGGATGTCATACAGACACTAAGAGATTACAAATGCCAACCCAGGCTACTAAATCCAGAAAATCTCTCAATTACCACAGATGGAGAAACCAAGATATTCCATGACAAAAACAAATTTACACAATACCTTTCTACAAATCCAGACCTACAAAGGATAATGGATGGAAAACTCCAACACAAGAAGGGAAACTACACCCTAGGAAAAGCAAGAAATTAATTTTGTTTCAACAACACAAAAGAAGATACCCACACAAAGGTAAAAATAACATAAAAAATAACAGGAAGCAATAATCAGTCTTCCTTATTATCTCTTAACATTAATGTACTCAATTCTCCAATAAAAAGGCATGGACTAGCAGACTGAATACATAAACAGGACCCAGCATTTTGCTGCATACAGGAAGCACACCTCACTGTCAAAGACAGACAGTACCTCAGAGTAAAGGGCTGAAAAACAATTTTCCAAGCAAATGATCCCAAGACAGAGCCTATAGTTCAAACACTGTTTTATATTTTGGAGATTCACACATCAACATATGTAGCTGCAAAACATCTATATTAACTGCTATGTACTTACAATTATATGAAAGATTTGTACATTAATGAGATAAATGTGCTCTTTGTTGTTACACAAAGAATTGAATATCTATTACTGCAGAATCTGGAGTATCTTCAAGATTTTCAGAGTTAATAATCATCAATCATGAGAATTTTGCTTTACGTAAATGCATAGTGAAAATCATCAGAAGTATACTGAAGGCCTTACAGAAATTATTAGAAATTCTGTCCTAATCTTGAGCCAAATTCTTTTAACAATTTTTACAACAGTCAAATAAGTAGCTCAAACAGCAATTTTAAAGTCAACTACCATCTAATTCAATACCACAGTGTTTTATTTACATGCTGAGAAGAGACAATTGAAAATTATTAAAAGTCATTGTTTTCTAAAAGTTATTGTTAAATGATTATACTTCTGTATGAGCAAATAGCCTTTCAGGTACAGTAAAAACACAGGAGATCCGCATGTTTTCAAAAAAAACCAAGAAGATAAATATTTAAAAACGATTATCTTCTGATACTGTTAAATATGGACATCTGTACTAAATTTAACTTGGATGACAATTTCAGTCAGGATTCTAGAACTCAGTATGGGCAAAACAGATAAGCCCTGCCAATTTTTGAATGCCATTTTAATAAGGTTTTTTCCTGTCTGGGTCGACTACATTTTACATTCTCAGTTACCAGGCTGGGAGGATTAATGTCATGACAACCTGAACTGACTGACTTGCCATTCAAAAACAGTGATGATTTATCATGTTCATTAATACCTAAACATCTTGATGACTTTCTAGGAGATTGTATCATTTTGGTAAATGTTCTAAGTGGTATGGAAAGATTATGAGAAAAAGTATGAGCTACATTTTAGCCATACCTTTCCATGAGCCAAAAACAGATTCTTTTTTTTTTTGTTTGTTTGTTTGTTTGTTTTTCAAGACAGGGTTTCTCTGTGTGGTCCTGGCTGTCCTGGAACTCACTCTGTAGTCCAGGCTGGCCTCGAACTCAGAAATCCTCCTGCCTCTGCCTCCCAAGTGCTGGGATTACAGGCGTGCCAAAAACAGATTCTTCAGCAAGTCCTAACCTACTCGAGTCTTGTCCTCATCTCTTCAATAGGAAGCTATTGCTTGATTATAACATCTTTAAAGTTACTACTTAATTGTTATTCTGCTGATTCTGTACAGTATTACATACATATATATGTTGATAATGATAGTATGTGTACTTAATGCATATTTATGTCAATATTTCATAATTGCTAAATTTCCTTTTTATCTTATATTTAGAACTCATACAAATAAAAATCATTTTCTGAATTTAGAAGAAGGTTGAGGAGAGGGGGTGAGGGAGGAGGAGAAGAAGAAAAAGGAGAAGGTGAAGGAGATGGAGAAAGAGAAGAAAAAGGAGAAGGTGAAGGAGATGGAGAAGGAGAAGGAGAAGGAGAAGGGGAAGGGGAAGGGGAAGGGGAAGGGGAAGGGGAAAGGGAAGGGGAAGGAGAAGGAGAAGGAGAAGGAGAAGGAGAAGGAGAAGGAGAAGGAGAAGGAGAAGGAGAAGGAGAAGGAGAAGGAGAAGGAGAAGGAGAAGGAGAAGGAGAAGGAGAAGGAGAAGGAGAAGAAAACAATGTCAGAGAAGTTATCTCCAGCCAGGGATTTGGTTTTCTCCATTAGCCGAGGATGTCCTTGGTTGCCATCCTCCAGAGCTGGAAACAATAGTAGATCATGTTGAGTACCATGAACAGCAACTGAGAGGGGACAGAAATAATTGAGACAATAAAAGGTTCAGCTGGGCCATTAGTTCAAGGTATTAACTTGTGGCTGTTACCGCTACCTAGCCAGTGGACATGGCACAAGACTCTTTCTGTCTCAGCAGCATTTGATGTCAAACTAGCCATGCAGTAGGCATCTGAGACACGTGATCTTACTTCACATAAGCTCTCTCAGAGACCCAATTCCATGTGAAGCCTCAAGATCTTCTATTGATTTTGCAGGCCTAGGAGTAAGGCAATTTGGCATCTACTTCCACTACAACTCACCATGTCTGCCTTGTGCATTCTCCATGTCTTTGGGAGCTTTATACATTACACTTTCTAGGTCCACTCTTAATAAACTGCAAACATAATCAGGAAAAAAAAGAATTAAACCTGACTTCTAGACGCAGAGTCTAGAAGTAAGTAGATGCTGGACAAGTGTCTTGTAAACCCTAAAAGACCACAGATGCCAGAACATACCCAGCAAAACTTTCAATCACAATGAATGGAGAAAACAAAATATTCAATGACAAAACCAAATTTAAACAATATTATTCTACTAACCCAGCCCTGTAGATGATACTAAAAGGAAAATTCCATCACAACAAGGGTAACTACAACCATGAAAACACAATAAATTAATCATCTCACAAAAAAAAACCACAAAAGAAGAGAATCATACACACATAGTAGAACTTGTAACAACAAAATAAGAGGAATTAGCAATCATTAGTCATAAATATCTCTCAATATCTATGGACTCAATTCCCCTTTAAACAGACACAGGCTAAGATGTAATATGCAAAAACAAGATTCATAATCCTGCTGCATAAAAGAAATTCACCCTAGGCACTAAGACACTACCCAAGAGTAAGGTTTGTAAATAAAAGTTTCACATGCCCAGGGTCCCCAGAAACAAGCTATAGTAGTCATTCTGATATCCAGTAAAACAGACTTCCAAACAAAAGTAATCCAAACAGATCAAGGAGTACATGCATCAAAAAAATCTACTAGGATGAAACCTCAGTTCTGAACATCATTGCCACAAATGCAAGGGAAGAAAATTCATAAGAAAAACTTCATTAAACTCAAAATATACATATTCTACAAAATAACAGTGAGAAATTTCAACACCATATTCTCACCAATGGGCAAGTCATAGAAATGGAAACTAAACAAAGACATAATGAACCTAATTGAATTTATGAACCAAATGGATTTGACAGATATCTACAGAACATTTACATTTCACCTTCAAACAAAAGAATATAACTTCTTCTCAATACCTCCAAGAACCTTGTCCAAAACTGACCATATTGTTGACATAAAGCAAGCCTTAAGACATACAAGGAGACTGAAATAACCCTTGAATTCTATCAGATAACCACAGACAAGGGCAGGACTTCAAAAACCACAGAAACAACAGAAAACATGCATAGTCATGAAAACTGAACAACATGGTATTCAACTAACACTTGGACAGCAACGAAACAAAGAAAGTGATTAAAGCCTTCCTAGAAAACAATGAAAATGAAGGCACAATATAGGCAAACGTATGGGTCACAATAAAAGCAGTGTGAAGAGGAAAAATCATAGCAATGAGTGCCTTCATAATGAAATTGGACAGAACCATTCTTGCATTTTAAACATACCAGAAACATAGAATGGTCGTCTCATCCTGCAACATTTCCTGAAGCAACAGATTATCTATTGGATTAAATAAAATTTTTCTCTTATGACTTATATTTTAATGGTGTATTGAATATAATAAATAAAAATATAGTTGTGTTACTAACTGGAATATGGAAATGATCAATTCCAACCAGAAAATTATAGCTATTTGAGGGAAAGAACATGTTAACTAACATTATTTAGGTATTATTCACAGTGTTTATAAACAATAGACAATTTGATTCCTTAAATGTTTGTAATAACATTTCAGTTAAAAATAAAATGCATCTGAAAAGATAGCTCAGAAGTAAAGGTTGCTTTTCCAAATGACCCAAATTCAATTCCCAACATTCATGTGATGGCCTAAATCAATCCAAATGCCTGTTCCATGTGATAAAATGCCTTCTTCTGCCTTCTATGCACAGTACCCACGTGTGGTGCATAGACATGCAGACAAAACACGTGCATGCATAAAAATAAACAAATAATTAAATACAATGAGTGGTAGATGAAATGTTTCAGAAGTTGAAAGCACTTATTGCTCTTCAAAGGACCAAGGTTTTGTTTCTGACATTCACATGGTGATCCACTACTATCTATACCTCAAGTGCCTAGAGGTTGAACATTTATGAACATTACGAGTACCAAGTAGACAAAGGCACACAGGTACACCAAGTACAATGGAGAAAATACATATATGCAGGCAAATCTTCATGCTCATAAATAAAAATAAAAGTCTTCTTGAAATAATGAAATATAATTGTAAAAAATGAAGATATGAGTCTCCCAATTTCTGTCTGCAGCTGGAGACCATCCTCTGCCACAGGTCTCCATACCCAGGTGGAACATGGAGATAGCTAGCCTACCAGAAGTGCAGACAAGTCTGGGAGCACAGGTAGGACCACTGTGGCCACCCTGAAGAATGCGCCCTGAACCCTGAAGTGGGAGATTTCCAGTTTCTGTCTGGGGCTGGAGAGCATTCTTTGCCACAGGGTTCCATACCTAGGTAGAACAGGGAGAGAGCTAGCCTCCCAGGAGTGCAGACAAGCATGGGAGCACAGGTAACACTACCCGTACCAACTAGAGGAACCTGCCTGGAATAATCAGGACATAAGACACAGGGGTAACCTGGGACATGACTCTTCCAATTTCCTTCTGGACCCAAAGCAGATCCTGGACCACAGAACTAAAAATATCACTATGAGATAGCTGATCTCCCAGGAGTTCCTACATGCCTGTGTGCATGGGTAAGACCACCATTTCTTTTCAAATTCTTGGCTGAAGAGGGACGGGCTCAGATACATCAGAACACAGGAACCAAGTATCATCTGGGGACAGGATCCTTCTGGTTTCTGTCAGCATCCCTGAGCAGACCCTGTACCACAGCTGTCTATACCTAAATTCATCCCAGAGAGAACTGATCTCCCAGGAGTACTGATACCCAGCTTGCAGGGCAGATAAACAAGAGTTAGACACAGCAAGATCAGCTAACACCAGAGACAACCAGATGGTGAAAGGCAAACACAAGAATATTACCAACAGAAACAAAGGCAACATGGCAGCATCCAGACCCAGTTCTCCCACAACAGCAAGTCCAGGATACCCGAAAGCACTGAAAAAGCAAGATTTGGATTTAAAGTCACATCTCATTTTACTGAGAGAGGACTTCAAGAAGGACATACATAACTCTCCTAAAGAAACACAGGAGAACACCAGTAAACAGGTACATGCCTTAAAAGGGGAAACACAAAAATCCCTTAAAGAATTACAGAAATACACAAACAAACAAGTGAAGGATCTGAACAGAACCATCCAGGATCTAAAAGTAAAAGTAGAAACAAGAAAAAAATCACAAAGGGAGACAATGCTAGTGACAGAAAACATAGGAAAGAGATCAGGAATCATAGATGCAAGTATCAACAACAAAATATAAGAAATAGAAGAGAAAATCTCAGGTGCAGAAGATACCAAAGAAAACATTGACACAGCAGACAAAAAATGCAAAATGCAAAATGTTTCTAACCCAAATCATCCAGGAAATCCAGAACACAATGAGAAGACCAAACCAAAGCTTTATCGGTATGACAGAGAGCAAAGATTTTGAAACTAAGAGGGCAGTAAATATCTTCAACAAAATTATAGAAGAAAACTTCCCTAATCTAAATAAAGAGATGCCCATGAAGATACAAGAATCCTACAGAACTACAAAAAGATTAGACCAGAAAAGAAATCCCTTTTATCACATAATAATCAAAACACAAAATGCACAAAAAAGAAAGAATATTAAAAGCAGTAAAGGAAAAAGGTCAAGTAACATATAAAGGCAGACCTAGCGGAGCTACCCCAGACTTCTCACCAGAAACCATTAAAGCTAGAAGATCCTGGGCAGATGTCATACAGACCCCAAGAGAACACAAATGCCAGCCCAGACTACTATACCCAGCAAAGCTCCCAACCACCATAGATGGAGAAACCAAGATAGTCCATGACCAAACCAAATTTACACAATATCTTTTCACAAATCCAGCCCTACAAAGGATAATAGATGGAAATTCTAACACAAGGAAGGAGACTAAATACTAGAAATAGCAAGAAATTAATCTTTCAACAAACCCAAAAGAAGGCAGACATACAAACATAAAAATAACATCAGAAATAATAGGAAGCTACAATCCTTATTGCTTAATAACTCTTAACATCAATGAACTCAATTCCCCAATAAAAATTTAAAGAATAACAGACTGGATACTTAAAATGGACTCAGCATTTTGCTGCATACAGGAAATAACTTTAGTGTCAAAGACAAACTCTACCTCAGAGTAAACGACTGGAATACAGTTTTCCAAGCAAATAGTCCCAGGATACAAGCTGGAGTTAGTCATTCTAATATCAGATAAAAACAACTTTCAATCCAAATTATCAAAAAAAGAGAAGAAAGGACACTTCATATACATCAAAGGAAAAACCTACTAAGACAAACCCTCAATTATGAACATCTATGGGCCAAATGCAAGGGCACCCACATTAATAAAAGACATTTTACTATAAGTTTAGTCAAAGTACACACTGCACCTCACACAATATTAGTGGGAGACTTCAACCCCCACACTCTCATCAATGGACAGATCAGGGAAACACAATCTAAACGGAGATACAGTGACACTAACAGATGTTATGGACCAAATGCATTTAGCAGATATCTATAGAACATTTCATCCTAAATCAAAAGGATATACCTTTTTTAGCACCTCATGATACCATCTCCAAAATTGACCATATATATGATCAGTAACAAAACAATCCTCAACAGATATAAGAAGATTGAAATAATACCATGCCACTTATAAGATCACTATGGATTAAGGCTGGTCTTCAATAGCAAGAAAAACAACAGAATGCTCACATACACATGGAAGCTGCACAATGCTCTACTCAATGATAACTTGTTCAAGGAAGAAACAAGGAAAGAATTCAAAGACTTTTGATAATTTAATGAAAATGAAGGCACATCATACCCAAACTTATGAGACACGATGAAAGCAGTGCTAAGAGGAAAATTCATAGCTCTGAGTGTCTCCAAAAGAAAACTGGACACAAAAGACACAATTCACATACCAAATGATGTCTGACAAGAAGAAAGGAGTGGACACTGGTGCTGGAAAGGATCAAAGCATCAGTGTAGGGGAATACCAGAACAGGGAAGTGGGAAGGGGTGGATGAGAGAGCAGGGGGAGGGAAAAGGGCATGTGGGACCTTTTGGGGTGGGGAACCAGAAAAAGAGAAATGAATTATAAATATAGAATATATCAAAAAATTAAAAAAAACAAAAAACAAAAACAAAAAAAAGAAAACTGGAGAGAGCATACATACCTAAAAGCTCTACAACAAAGAGCTAATACATCCATGGTGAGTAGATGGCAGAAAATAATAAAACACAGGATTGCAATGAACCAAGAAGAAACATAAAGCACTATACAAAATATCAACAAATCCAGGAGCTGATTCTTTGAGAAAATCAACAAGACAAAAAAACCCTTAGCCAGACTAACCAGAAGGCACAGTGAACATTTCCAAATTAACAAAATCAGAAAAGAAAAGGGAGATGTAAAAACAAAGACTGAGGAAAATTTGAAAAATGGTCAGATCCTACTAGAAACATCTGTACTCAACACAACTGGAAATTCTGGATGAACCGGACAATTTTCTAGACAAATACAAAATACCAAAGTTAAATCAGGATCAGATAGACCATCTAAATAATACAATAACCTTTAATGAAATGGAAGCAGTAATTGAAAGTCTCCCAACCAAAAAATACAGGACCAGATGGTTATAGTGCAGAATTCTATCAGACTTTCAAAGAAGACCTAACATGAATACTCTTCAAACTATTCCACAAAATAGAAACAGAAGGAAGAATACACAACTCATTCTATGGTGCCACAATTATGTTGCTACAAAAACCACATAAAGATCCAACAAAGAAAGAGAAATTCAGAACAATTTCCCTTATGAATATCGATGCAAAAATACTTAACAAAATTCTTGCCAACTGAATCAAAGAACACATCAAAACAATGATTCAAAACAATCAAGTAGGCCTTATCCCAAGAATGCAGGGATCATTCATTATACAGAAATCTATCAATGTAATCCACTACATGAAAAAACACATTGTCATTTCATAAGATGCTGAAAAGGCATTTGACAAAATTCAGAATCCCTTCATATTAAAAGTCTTGGAAAAATCAGAAAATCAAGCCCCATATCTAAACATAGTAAAATCAATATACAGCAAACCAGTAACTAACATCAAACTAAATGAAAAGAAACTTGAAGCAACCTCACTGAAATCAGGGTCTAGGCAGACTGCTCACTCTCTCCCCATTTATTCAATATACTATATGAAAATCTAACTAGAGCAATTAGAAAACAAAAGGAGGTGAAATGGATACAAAATGGAAAGGAAGAAGTCAAACTATCACTATTTGCAGATGATATGATAGTATACTTAAGTGACCACAAAAAACGCCACCAGAGAACTCTTACTACTGATAAACAACTTCAGCAAAGTGGCCAGATATAAAATTAACTCAAACAAATCAGTAGCCTTCTATAATCAAAGGATAAACAGGCCTAACAGGCTGAGAAAGAAATTGGGGAAATGGCTCTCTTCAAAATAGTTGCAAGCAATATCTTGGTGTGATACTAACTGAACAAGTGAAAGATCTGTACAAGAACTTCTAGTTGCTGAAGAAAGAACTTGAAGAAGACTTCAGAAGATGGAGAGATCTCCCATGCTCATGATTCCAAGATTAATATAGTAAAAATGTCCATCTTGCCAAAAGCAATCTAGAGATTCAAGGTAATTCCTAACAAAATTCCAACTCCATTCTTCACTGGATTGGAAAGAGCAATTCTCACATTCATTTGGAATAAAAAAAAAACAGAATAGCAAAAATTATTCTCAAAAATAAAAGGATTTCTGGGGAAATCAGCATCCTGGACCTCAAGCAGTTCTATAGAGCAATAGTGATAAAATCTGCATAGTATTGATTTGAATTCTTCTGCATGCTATCTGCCAATTGAACTGGTACTATTTGTTGAAAAGGTGATTTTCCACTGGATGATTTTAGCTCCTTTGTCAAAATCAAGTGACGATATGTGTGTGGGTTAATTTCTGGGCCTTCAATTCATGAAATTCTTAGGCAAGTGGGTGGAACTAGAGAATGTCATCCTGAGTGAGGTGACCCAATCACAAAAGAATACACATGGTATGCATTCACTGATAAGCGGATATTAGCCCAGAAGCTTGGAATACCCAAGATACAATTCAGAAACCAAACAAAGCTCAAGAAGGAGGAAGACCAAAGTATGGACACTTTGGTACTTCTTAAAAGGGGGAACAAAATACCCACAGGAGGAGATACAAAGACAAAGTGTGGAGCAGAGACTGAAGGAAAGACAATCCAGAGACTTCCCCACCGGGGGATCCAGACCATATAAAGTCACTAAACCCAGCCAAGATTATGGATGCCAACAAGTTCTTGGTGACAGAAGACTGATATAGCTGTCTCCTGATAGGCTCTGCCAGTACCTGACAAATTTAGAGGTGGGTTCTCTCAGCCAACCATTGGACTGAAGGTAGGGTCCCAATGGAGAAGCTAGGGAAAGGACCCAAGGAGCTGAAGGAACTTACAGCCCCGTGGGAGGAACAAACATATGAACCAACTAAATCCCCCAAAGCTCCCAGGTACTAAATCATCAATCAACGGGTACACATGGTTCTAGCCTCATATATAACAGAGAATTGCCTTGTCAAGCATCAATGTGAGGAGAAGTCCTTGATCCTATGAATTCTTGATAGATGCCCCAGTGTAGGGGAATCAAGGCAGGGGAGTGGGAGGAGGTAAGTGGAGGAACACCCTCATAGAAGTAGGAAGGAGTGGTTTTACCATTTTGCAATCCCACCAACAGTGGAAGAGTGTTCCTCTTTCTCCACATCCTTGCCAGCACCTGTTGTCTCCTGAGTTTTTAATCTTAGCCATTCTGACTGGTATGAGGTGGAATCTCAGGGTTGTTTTGATTTGCATTTCCCTGATGACTAATGATGTTGAACATCTCTTAAGGTGTTTCTCGGCCATCTGAATTTCTTCTGGTGAAAATTCTTTGTTTAGCTCTGTACCCCATTTTTTGATAGGGTTATTTGGTTCTTTGGGGTCTAACTTCTTGAGTTCTTTGTATATATTGGATATTAGCCCTCTGTCAGATGTGGGGTTGGTGAAGATTTTTTTCCCACATTGTTGGTTACTGTTTTGTCCTTCTGACAGTGTCCTTTGCCTTACAGAAACTTTGTAATTTTAAGAGGTCCCATTTGTCAATTCTTGATCTTAGAGTATAAGCTATTCGTATTCTGTTCAGGAACATTCCGTCTGTGCCCATGTCCTCCAGGGTCTTCCCACATTTCTTTTCTAATAGTTTCAGTGTATCTGATTTTATGTGGCGGTCCTTGATCCACTTGGAGTTGATCTTAGTACAAGGAGATAAGAGTGGGTCGATTCGCATTCTTCTGCATGTTGACCTCCAATTGAACCAGCACCATTTGTTGAAAAGGCTATCTTTTTTCCACTGGATGGTTGTGACTCATTTATCAAAGATCAAGTGACCATAAGTGAGTTCTTTTCTGGGTCTTCAATCCTATTCCAGAAAATTGGGCATGTCACTTCCAGAGGAGCCTGGCATACCACTCCTGGGCATATACCCAGAGGATTCCCCTGCATACAATAAAGACACAATGTTCGTAGCAGCCTTGTTTATAATAGCCAGAAGTTGGAAGGAGCCCAGATATCCATCAAAGGAGGAATGGATACAGAAAATGTGGTATATTTATACAATGGAATACTACTCAGCAATTAAAAATAATGAATTCATGCAATTTGTAGGCAAATGGTTAGATCTGGAAAATATCATCCTAAGCGAGTTAACCCAATCACAAAAGAATACACAAGAAATGCAATCACTGATAAGTGGATATTAATGAGCCCAGAAGCCCTAAATTCTCAAGGCACAACTAGCAATTCAAATGATTCCCAAGAAGAAAAAAGGAGAGGACCCTGGGCCTGAAAAGATTGGATCCAATTTTGTAGATCCAGAACAGAGAAATGGTGGGGGGTGATTGGGTAATAGTTGGGGGGGGAGAGGACTTATGGGACATATGGTTGGTGGGAACTGGGAAAGGGGAAAGCCTTTGGAATGTAAACAAAGAATATAGAAATTTTTTTTAAAAAGAGTATTTTAATGAAAAAAAAAAAGAAGAAGAAGTAGGATGGAGGCTTTCCGGGAGTCAGGGAAACTGGGAAAGAGGATAACATTTAAAGTATAAATAAAGAATATACCCAATAAAAAAGAATGAGGAAAACATGAGTTTTGGAGGGAAATGGACAGAAGTATAAAATATCACCCTCAGTGAGATAACTCCGACCCAAAAGAACATGCATGTTTTATATGCACTAATAGGTGGATATTATCCAAAAAAATTACAGAATACCCAGGATACAATTTATACAACTCAAGAAGGTTAACATGCTTAATGGTCCAAGTGCCTCATTCCCAATTTTGAGTGAGAAGAAAGCAATCATGGGGGGGGGGAGAAGGAGAAAGAAACCTGGTTGGGAGAGGAGACAGGGAGGGAAAGGGGAGAATATAGTCAGATTTTGGGATTGGGGAACAGGAGTGAAGCCCTGAGGATCATCAGAAAGAATGGAAACAGGCAACCCCAGGAGGTAAAAAGTGGTGTACTCTCTAGAATGTACCAGAGACCTGGGTAGTGAGAGACACTCAGGACTCAAAGAGAGGGACCTTAGATGACATGCCCAACAGTGGGAAGTTGTAGAGTCCACCTCCAATAGAAGAACAAGTTATCACATGAAGGAAGGGGATTACCATCCCACAGTGTAAACTCTGACCCTGAACTGTTCTTGTATAAAGAACTGCAGGGACAAAAATGGAGAAGAGACTTGGGGAAAGGGCATTCAGTGACCACCCCAAGTTAGGATCCAGCTCAAATTATGGCTCCAAGACCTGACACTATTAGTTAGGCTTCAATGTGCTCACAGACAGGAGCCTAGCATGGATGCCCTCTAAGAGGCCCAACAAGCAGCTGAAAGTCTCAGATGCAGATACTTACACTCAAACAATGAAAAGAAGCCAGAGACCTTTGTGGTTGCGATAGGTAAAGGCTAGAAAAACTGAGAATATGGGTGACCCCATAGAAAGACCAGTAGTCTCAACAAATCTGGATCTCTGAGATCTCTAATACACTGAGCCACCAAAACAGTCAGCATACACTAGCTGGTATGAGGCACCCAACACAGGAGAAGACTTCCTGTTCTGGCCTCTGTGAGAAACAAGAAGCCTAACTCTCAAGAGACATTAGACCCAAGGGAGTGTGAAGGCCTGGCAGGGTGAGGAAGGGTGGAGATGAGGACATTCTCTTGGGGACAGAGGGAGGCAAAATGGGATGAAGAGCTTTCAAAGAGCAGAGAAAGAGAGGGATGATGACTGAACTGTAATAAAAAGATTAAAGATAAAATTTTTAAAAATTAAAAAATAATAGGAACTTATAGAACACCAAACATATTGGACCAGATAAGAAAGTACCCTTGGCACATAATAATCAAAACATTGAACATGCAGAACAGGGTTATTGAGTTCTCTGAAGCAAATAGAACTGTGCTGAGCACCCTGATATCCCAGGGGGACCGCCATTTTCCTGCCTCCTCTCCTTCCACCGTAATCAGATCTGCAGAGACTGAACCATAAAAGCAGACTCCCCTTCCCCACCTATGTTCCCTGCTTGCTAAGCTATTTGAAGAAAGCCAAGCTGCCCTAAGCGGCCTGATACCATAGGGCA
This sequence comes from Apodemus agrarius, assembly GCA_964023405.1. Classification (NCBI taxonomy): domain Eukaryota; kingdom Metazoa; phylum Chordata; class Mammalia; order Rodentia; family Muridae; genus Apodemus; species Apodemus agrarius. Next base: position 74,960,245 of record OZ030005.1, on the reverse strand, counting down.
ACTTCCAGTCTCCCTTGACCTCTCTGCCCACTTTCATCAGATCTACAGCTCCTGAATCATACAGGCCTGCAGACCATTAACCACACAGGCCTTCAAATCCAGAGCCATACAACCCAATTCCTGCACCAATACCATGGAGGTTCACCCCCTTCCCAATACCTACTACAAAGGGACCAAAACCACCCAAATGACTAAAGGTCCCCAAAAGAATACAATGAATCAATGAAAGTAAGGGCACTATCACAGCTTCTACTCCAAGACCTGGGTATCCTAACACAACCAAAGCACAAGAAAATGACCTTAAACCCAAACTTATAAAGATGATAGAAGCCTTAAAGAAATACAGGTAAATATTTTCAAACATATAGAGGTTTTTAAAGAAACAAATCCCTCATAGATATATAGTAAAATACTGTTAGACAGCTGAAGGAAATAAAACTGTGCAAGATCTGAAAGTGGAAAAGAATGGCAATAAGGAAAACACAAGCTGATGAAATCCTGGAGATAAGAAACGTAGGAAAGAGTACAGAAACAAGAAATACAAACATCACCAACAGAATGCAGGAGATGGAATAAAGACACTCAAGTGTAGAAGATACAGTAGAAGAAATTTTTACATTTATAAAAGAATATTAAATCTAAAAAAAAATTCTAACACAAACCATCCAGGACATCTGGAAAACTATAAAAAGACATATCCTAAGAATAATAGGAATAAATGAAGTTGGTGTTCCAACTACAAGGCTGCAAAAATATTTTCAAGAAAAACGCATAGAATAGTTTTTCAACCTAAACAAAGAGATGCCTTTCAACAAACAAGAAGCTTATAGAACACAAATTAGACTTGTCCATGAAAGAAAATACACCTGGCACATAATAATCACAACACAAACTCTACAGAACAAATAAAGAATAAGAAAAGCAGCAAGGTAAAAAGACCAGGTAACATGCAAAGACAAATCTAATAGAATTACACCCATATTCTCTACAAGTATTCTTAAAGGTAGAAGGGCATGGACAAATATCTTGGAATCTCTTAAAAAAAACCCTCAGATGTCAACCTAGACTACAAAATCCAGCAAAACTCTCAGTGACCATAGATGGAGAAAAGAAGATATTTCAAGTAAAGTCCAAATTCAAACAATATCTATCCATAAACAGAGCCTACAGAAAATACTAGAAGGAAAACTCCAACCCAAGGAAGGTAACTACATCCACAAAAACACAAGAAATAATTAATTGCATACCATCAAAACAAGAGAAGCACAAACACACTCACACACACACACACACACACACACACACACACCACAACACACTATCACCACCAACATCAAACTAACAGAAAATAAGAATGATTTATCATTAACAGATTTCATCATCAATGGATTCGATGCCACAATAAAAAGACACAGGCTAACAGAATGGATGCAAAACCAGCATCCATCATTCTGCTGCACACAAGAAATGCACATCTTTTAATATTCTTTCTTTGTTCTGTGTGTTTGGTGTTTTGATTTTTATGTGATGTGGAGAACTTTTTTTCTAGTCCTATTTGTCTTTTATAGGCTTCTAGTATGTTTATTGGAATCTTGTTCTTAGGGTAAGGGGAGTTTTCTTCTATAATTTTGGTGAAGTTTTTTACTGTACTTTGAGTTATAAATATGTGTTCTCATTTATTCCTATTAGGTTTGTTCTATTATTTCTTGGATGTTTTCAGTTAGGAAATTTTGTGTTTTGTTGTTGTTGTTGTTGTTGTTGTTGTTGTTGTTGTTGTTGTTTTACTGTTGTGTCAATGTCTTCCACAGTATCATCTACATTAGAAGATTCTTTCTACTATCGCTTGCTGCTTCCTGAACAGAACACAAATTGCTCAGACTATAAGACCAACTAATAACAAATGGTACCTCATAAAATTGAAAACTTCGGCAAGGCAAAGGACACTTTCAACAGGACAAATTGGCAACCTATATTGGAAAGATCTTTGCCAATCCTACTTACATTACAGGGCTGATATCCAATATATACAAAGAATTCAAAATGTTAAACTTCAGAGAATCAAATAACCCTATTAAATATGAGATACAGAGCTAAACAAGGAATTCTCAACTGAGCGATCTCAAATGTTCAAGAAGCACCTAAAGATATGTCCAACATCCTTAGTCATGAGGGAAATGCAAATCAAAATGATCCAGAAAATCTACCACACACCATTCAGAATGGCTAAGATAAATCATGTGACAGCAGATACTGGTGAAGATATGGAGAAAGAGAAACACTCCTCCATTGTTTGTGGGATTGCAAGCTTTTACAATGACTCTGGAAATCAGTCTGTTGGTTCCTCAGAAAATTAGAAAAAGTTCTAACTGAATAGCCAACTATACCACTACAGGGCATATACCCAAAAGATGTTACAACATATAACAAAGACACATGTTCCACTATTTTTATAGCAGCATTATTTATAATAGCCAGAAGCTGGAAAGAACCCAGACTGCCTTCAACAGAGAAGTGGATACAGAAAATGTGGTACATTCACACAATGGAGTACTACTCAGTGATTAAATACAATGACTTCATGAAACTCCCAAGCAAATAGAAGGAACTAGAAAAGATGATCTTGAGTGAGGTAACCCAGTCACAAAAGTACACACATAGTATGTACTGACTGATAAGCTAATATTAGCCCCAAAACTTAGAACATCCAAGATACAACGCACAGACAATATGAAGCTCATGAAGAAGGAAGACCAAAATGTGGATGCTTCAGTCCTACTGAGAAGGAGAAACAAAATTATAATTAGTTGTGCCTCTCAAAGATTGATTTACCATTGTTTCTGAACTGTTTGTGTTGCATTTTCCTTCAGAGGAGTCTCATCTGGGTTCAAGAGAGAAAAGTACAGCAATCAAACATGCATTTGCCTGGAGTGCTCCACAAAAGCTGGGGGAGATTTGAAGCAAGGGAATGACTTGGTAGCAACTTGCCAGTGGGAACATAGAGAACTGGGTGGAGAGATTTTGGAGTTCAGAGTCAGAATCTCAGTGAGATAAAAGCAGGCAGGCCATTGTCAGACAGTGCATGGCCAGTCAGGCCATCAGGAAAGAGGCACAGCAAAATGTGCCAATTCTACTTTTTTAATATTTCACGTAACAAGAAACACTGACAAATTCATTCTATGAGGCCAAAATCACCTTGATACCCTGAAACCACATTAAGACACCTCAAAGAAAGAGAACTTCACATTGATTTCCCTTATGGACGTTGGTGCAAAAATAGTCAATAAAATACAAACTGAAAAGGAAAACATCAAAACATCATCCATCATGAACAAGTATCCTTCATCCCATGGACAAAGGGATAGTTCAATATATGAAAATTCATCAATGTGATGCACCATATAAACAAACTGACATGATCATCTCATTAAATGCTGATAAATCTTTAGGCAAAATACAACACCCTTTTATGTTAAAATGATTAGAGAGATCATGAATACAAAGCAAATACAAAATATATTCAAAGCAATATACAGCAAACAAATAACCAAGATCAAGATAAATGGAGAGAAAATTAAAGCAATTACACTAACATCAGGGAAAAGACAAGACTGCTCACTCTTATATCTCACCAATACAGTACTTGTAGTTCTAGATAGAGCAATAAAAATCTAAATAAGGTCAAGGGGATAAAAATTGGAAAAGAAGTCAAATAATGTTCATGGATGATATGATAGTATATATAAGTGAGCTCAAAACTTCTACTGCAGAACTCCTATAATCGATAGTTTCAGCAAAGTGACTGCATAGAAAATAAACTCAAAGAAATTAGTATACCTCCTTTATACAAGTGATAAACTGACTGAGAATATTAGAGATATATAATAGTCACATCTTAGTGTAACTCTAACCAAGAAAGTAAAAGATCTGTATGACAAGAACTTCAAGTCCCTGAAGAAAAAAATTAAGAAGATATCAGAAGATGGACAGATCACCCATGCTTATGGATACATAGGAATAACAGAGTGAAATGGCCATATTGCCAAAGAAATATATGCATACTCTGTGTAAGCCCCATCCAATGGAATTTTATAAACTCAAAGAGTTATGCTCAACTTCATAACAAAAAATAATAAATTCTGGATAGCCAAAAATTTCTGAACAATAGAAGAACTTCAGGAAGAATGATCATCCCTGACTTCAAGATGTACTACAGAGCAATAATGATTAAAAACTTCATGGTTAAAAACTCCAGAAACAGACAGGTTGATAACTGGAGTTGGAGCCAAGACCCAGAGATAAACCCACACACTTATGGACACTTGTTTTTTGGTAAAGTAGATAAAACTTTCCATATGCCCCTCAACAGAAGAAAGAGTACAGAAAATGTGATACAGTCACACAATGGAGTACTACTCACCTATTAAAAACAATGGCTTTATAAAATTCCCAGACAAATGTCCTGAGTGAGGTAACCCAGAAACAAAAACATATATAGTATATACTCACTGATAGGTGGATATTAGCACAAAAGCTCAGAATACTCCCAATATAATCCACAAACCTAATAGAGCTTAAGAAGAAGGAAGGCCAGAGTGGATGCTTCAGTACTACATAGAAGGGGGAACAAAGTAATCATAGAAGGTAGAGGGAGGAAGGGACCTGGAAGGGCAGAATCAGGTATTGGAAAGGACAAGAGAGAAGTACAGAGGGTCAGGAAATTGAATAGAAATATGTAGTAGTAGGGGATGAGGAACTGGGTTTAGCCACTAGAAAGTCCCAGATGCCAGAGAAGTGAGAGGTTCCCAGAATCCAATGGGGATGACTTTAGCCAAAATATGCAAGAAAGGGGAGGAAAAAACCTGTAGAGACCATGTCCAATAGATAGGCCCAACCCCGTTGAGGGATGGGGCCACCTAATCATCTCTAAATTGTTAACCTAGAAATATTCATGTCAAAAGGAAAGACAGTAACAAAATGGAAGAGATTGAAGGAAAGGCCATTCAGATACTGCCCCACCTAGGGATCCATGCTACATGCAGACACTAAACCCAGACACTAGTTCTGATGCCAAGAAGTGCTTGCTGACAAGAGTCTGATGCACCTGTTTCCTGAGAGGTATTGCTGGATTTTGACCAATACAGATGTGGATGCTCACAGCCAAGAGTTGGACTGAGCACAGGGACCTCAAATAAAGGAGTTAGGGGAAAGACTGAATGAGCTGAAAGGGCCTTTTCTGGCATCAATGGGAGGGGAGGCCCTTGGTCCCGTCAAGGCTTCATTCGCCAGTATAGAGGAATGCTAGGGTGGTTACGTAGGAGTGAATAGGTGTGTGGGGAAGCACCCTCATGAAAGCAGGGTAAGGGGGTAGAAAAGGGAGTTTGCAGAAAGGAAACCATAAAAGGGGATAACATTCCAAATATAAATAAATAAAATATACAATCTTTAAAAAAAATTAAATGCCAAAATAAATGAAAGGCAAAAAATTTAAAGAATCACGTAAAAAAAAAAAAAGAAGAATCATTACTGGAGCTTGAATCACAAGTTGATTGTTACACACTAATTGTTGGAGACTTCAATATACAAGTCTCACCAATTCCAGACAAAATTTAAAGAAAGAAATGTTATAGGTAACAGTCATAAGTCAAATAGACCTAACATATATTTACAAAACAAATCCCCAAACCACAAAAGAATATTCCTTCTTTTCAGCACATCATGGAACTTTTTCTAAAATTGGCTTCTTCAAAATTTACATATGTGGACACTTAGCAAGTCTCAGTAGATACAAGATAATTGAAATACCTCTCTGCATCCTATAAAACTGCCATGGACTAAATAAAGCTGAATATCAACAACAGAAAATTTACATACTCAAGGAAAGTGTGCAACTGTCTATTAAAAGAACAAAGAGTTAAGACAAAAAATGAACAAAAAGTGAAAGATTGGCTAGAATTAAATAGAAATGGATGAACACACCGAAACTTATAGGTGTTTGGGACTGATTCTAATGTTTAGATTTAATTAGGGATCTGCATGTTCAAACACTGAAGGCTCTTGCCCCAATTGGTTTTTGACTGATCAATAAAAATGCCAGCAGACAATGTCAGGGCAGAGGGAGATGGGGCAAGACCTTTAGATTTGCGAGGGCTAGGAACTAGAGAAAAGGAAAGATGAATAACCATAAAATGAAGAAGGATGGGACATAGAAGTCGCAGTAGAGAAAGCCAACCAACCAGCAATATGGGAATCTGTGTGGGTGGCCACTAACCACTTTCCCAATTAGGCCTGGGGTAGCAGGAGATGGTTTAGGAGTGCTCAAATTTTGAACAAGTCACAGCATTTTAAAAATAAGCTAATGTGTATATCTTTCATTCACAGATCCAAATAGTTCCTATGTGGGTGGCTGGAAGCATGCAGCCTACTGGGAGCACAAAGGGGTGTAACTAAACTCACCAATACATACAGTGAAAGCAGTTCTAACAGATGAGTTCATAGCACTAAATGCCTATATGAAAAATAATAATTAAAAATTAAAAACTGGAGAGATTTCATACTAACAACACCATATCTGAGAGCTCGGGGGTGGGAGGAAGATCAAGCCCAAGAGGAAAACAAGGCAAGAAATAATAAAACTCAGGACTGAAATCAATAAAATTAAAACAAAATGAATGAAAAGAACCAATGAAGCAAAGTATTTGTTCCTTAAGAAAATAAAACAGACTTACAAACCCTTAACAAAATAACTGAGAGAAAGAGAGAGAGAGAGAGAGAGAGAGAGAGAGAGAGAGAGAGACCATACTCAGAAATGGAAAGTAGGATGTATGAACATACAGAGCAGAAATCCACAAGATCATAGAACACACTTGAAAAATGTGTCCCATGAAACTGAAAAATCTAAAATAAATAGATAATTTTATCAGTAAATATCACTTACTGACATTAAATTGAGATCAAATAAGCAATGAAACAATAGATATTATCTTAGAGTGAAAAGGGCAGTAATTAAAATTCTCCCAAATAAACCAATTAAGAATGTGGTGCAGAACCCTGAGCTCCCTGCAGGCAGCTGCCATATTGCCTGCAGCTTCCCGCCCAGCTGGTGGTGGGGAAGCCAGAGTGTCACCAAGCATGCCAGGTGCTCAGAACCATCCGGCGGCGGCGGCGGAACCAGGTACCCGAGACAGCCCGAGCTTAAGACCTTCGGGGACTCAGGCCTGGAGTGGGAGTTGGGCACAGAATAGCGGGTGCACTCTGCACTCGCGGGGCGGACACCTAGCTCCCTGCAGGCAGCTGCCATATTGCCTGCAGCTTCCCGCCCAGCTGGTGGTGGGGAAGCCTGAGTGTCACCCAGCATGCCAGGTGCTCAGAACCATCTGGCGGCGGCGGCGGAACCAGGTACCCGAGACAGCCCGAGCTTAAGACCTTCGGGGACTCAGGCCTGGAGTGGGAGTTGGGCACAGAATAGCGGGTGCACTCTGCACTCGCGGGGCGGACCCCGAGCTCCCTGCAGGTAGCTGCCATATTGCCTGCAGCTTCCCGTCCAGCTGGTGGTGAGGAAGCCGGAGTCAGCCAGTGTGCCAGGTGCCCAGACCCAGCCGGAGGCCGAACCAGCCTCCCATCGAGCCAGTGGCAGGGAAGCTGGAAACCTGACCCAGCCAGCATCCCAGCAGCTTGGGACCAGCAGGCAGAACCAGATAACTGAGATATCCCAACTTTAAGACCCCTGGGGAAACAGGATATCAGACAGCAAACCCTGAGCAGGAGCAGTGCAGAGCAGCCGCCCAACAGGCGGAACCAAATACCTGGGATATCCTGAGTTTAAGACCTCGGGGGACTCAGGCCACCTGTCAGCAATCTGTGAGCAAGACCCCCGCAGGACAGTGATTCAGGTACCCCAGTCGCTGGGAAATAGCCTTACAACCCCACAGGAGGGTCAAGCACCAGCTAGTATCTACAGGACCAACTAACACCAGAGTTAACCAGATGGCAAAAGGCAAACGTAAGATTGCTACTAACAAAAATCAAGGCAATATGGTGGCATCCGAACCCAGTTCCCCAACAGCAATAAATATTGGATACCCCGAAACACCAGAAAAACAAGACTCAGATCTAAAATCACTGGTCAGGATGCTGATAGAGGAACACTTAGATAAATCTCTTAAAGTAATACATGAGAAAATAGATCAAAAGCTAGAAGCCATTGCAAGACAAACACAATTAAATCCCAGATATCTCAACACACCAGAAAAACAAGACTCAGATCTAAAATCACTGGTAAAGATGCAGATTGAGGATCACTTAGATAAATCTCTTAAAGTAATAGAGGAGAAAATAGATCAAAAACTAGAAGCCCATACAAGGCAGACACAAAAATCACTTAAAGAAATCCAGGAGAATATAGAGCAAAAAATGAACCCCAATAAGGGGGAGAAACAAAAATCACCTAAAGAAATACAAGAGAACATGGGTCAACGAGTAGAAGTCATAAAGGAGGAAACACAAAAATCCCTTAAAGAATTACAGGAAAACACAAACAAGCAACTGAAAGATCTGAGCAAAACCATACAAAATCTAAAAACAGAAGTAGAAACAACTAAGCAATCGCAAAGGGAGACAATGTTGGAGATAGAAAACCTTGGGAAGAAATCAGGAGTCATAGATGCAAATATCAACAATACAATACAAGAGATAGAAGACAGAATCTCAGATGCTGAAGATACCATAGGAACCATGGATTCAACAATTAAAGAAAATGCAAAATGCAAAAAGCTGGTAACCCAAAACATTCAGGAAATCCAGGACACAATGAGAACACCAAACCTAAGGATTATAGGGATAGATGAGAATGAAGATCTACAACTTAAAGGGCCAGCAAATATCTTCTACAAAATTATGGAAGAAAATTTCCGCAACCTAAAGAGAGAGATGCCCATGAATATACAAGAAGCCTATAGAACCCCAAATAGACTGGACCAGAACAGAAATACTTCCCGTCACATAATAATCAAAACCCCAAATGTACTAAACAAAGAAAGAATATTAAAGGCAGTAAGAGAAAAAGGACAAGTAACATATAAAGGAAGACCTATCAGAATTACACCAGACTTCTCATCTGAGACCATGAAAGCTAGAAGATCCTGGGCAGACCTCATGCAGACCCTAAGAGAACACAAACGTCAGCCAAGACTACTATACCCAGCAAAACTCTCAATTGCCATAGATGGGGAAACCAAGATATTCCACGACAAAACCAAATTTGCAAGATACTTATCTACAAACCCAGCCCTACAAAGGATAATAGGGGAAAAATACCAACACAAGGGGGGAAACAACACCCCAGAAGAAACAAGATAGAAACCCCATCTCATCCAACCCAAAAGAAGAGAACCACTCAAATACAAATAATAATAACAATTCCCAAAATGTCAGGAAGTAATAATTACTATTCCTTAATATCTCTTAATATCAATGGACTCAATTCGCCAATCAAAAGACACAGACTAACAGACTGGATACGGAAACAGGACCCTACATTTTGCTGCATACAGGAAACACATCTCAGTGTCAAAGACAAACACCACCTTAGAGTAAAAGGCTGGAAGACAGTTCTACAAGCAAATGGTCCCAGGAAAAAAGCTGGAGTAGCCATTCTAATATCAGATAAAATCGACTTTCAACCTAAACTCATCAAAAGAGACACAGAAGGTCACTTCCTGCTTGTCAAAGGGAAAATCCACCAAGAAGAATTCTCAATACTGAACATCTATGCGCCAAATGCAAGGGCACCCTCATTCGTAAAAGAAACTTTACTAAAGCTTAAAGCACACATCGGACCTAACACAATGATTGTAGGTGACTTCAACACTCCACTCTCCTCAATGGACCGATCAGGAAAGCAGAAACTAAACAGGGACACAGTGAAACTAATTGAAGCTTTGGACCAATTGGATTTAACAGATATATATAGAACATTCGATCCTAAAACAAAAGAGTATACCTTTTTCTCAGCACCGCACGGTACCTTCTCAAAAATTGATCATATAATTGGTCACAAGACAGACCTCAACAAATACAAGAAGACCGAACTAATCCCATGTCTCCTATCGGATCACTATGGAGTAAAAGTGGTCTTCAATAGCAAGAAGAACAACAGAAAGCCCACATACACATGGAAACTGAACAATACTCTACTCAATGACACCCTGGTCAAGGAAGAAATAAAAAAAGAAATCAAAGACTTTTTAGACTTCAATGAAAATGAAGGTACGACCTACCCAAATCTCTGGGATACAATGAAAGCAGTGCTAAGAGGAAAACTCATAGCCCCTGAGTGCCTCCAAAAAGAAACTGGAAAGAGCATACACTAGCAACTTAACAGCACACCTGAAGGCGCTGGAACAAAAAGAAGCTAACTCACCCAGGAGGAGTGGAAGAGAGGAAATCATCAAACTAAGGGCTGAAATCAATCAAGCAGAAACAAAGAGAACCATACAAAGAATCAACAAAACCAAGAGCTGGTTCTTCGAGAAAATCAACAAGATAGATAAACCCTTAGCTAGACTAACCAAAGGGCACAGAGATAGTATCCAAATTAACAAAATTAAAAATGAAAAGGGGGATATAACAACAGAAACAGAGGAAATTCAAAAGATCATCAAATCCTACTACAAAGGCCTATACTCAAAACAACTGGAGAATCTGGAGGAAATGGACAATTTCCTAGACAGATACCAAATACCAAAATTAAATCAGCATCAAGTAGACCAGCTAAACAGTCCCATAACCCTTAAAGAAATAGAAGGGGTTATAGAAAGCCTCCCAACCAAAAAAAGTACGGGACCAGATGGTTTTAGTGCAGAATTCTACCAGACCTTCAAAGAAGACTTAACACCAATACTCTTCAAACTATTCCACAAAATAGAGACAGAAGGGAAACTACCCAACTCGTTCTTCGAAACCACAATTACGCTGATACCTAAACCACACAAAGATCCAACAAAGAAAGAGAACTACAGGCCAATTTCTCTTACGAATATAGATGCAAAAATACTAAATAAAATTCTTGCCACCGGAATCCAAGAGCATATCAAAACGATCATTCACCATGATCAAGTAGGCTTCATTCCAGGAATGCAGGGATGGTTCAATATACGGAAATCCATCAATGTAATCCACTACATAAACAAACTAAAAGAAAAAAACCACATGGTCATCTCATTAGATGCTGAAAAAGCATTTGACAAAATTCAGCATCCTTTCATGCTAAAAGTCTTGGAAAGAGCAGGAATTCAAGGCCCATACCTAATCATAGTAAAAGCAATCTACAGCAAACCAGTAGCCAACATCAAAATAAATGGAGAGAAACTTGAAGCAATTCCACTAAAATCAGGGACGAGACAAGGCTGTCCTCTCTCTCCATATCTTTTTAAATATAGTACTTGAAGTTCTAGCGAGAGCAATCAGACAACATAAGGAAGTCAAAGGGATACAAATTGGAAAGGAAGAAGTCAAAGTATCATTATTTGCAGATGATATGATAGTCTACTTAAGCGATCCAAAAAACTCCACCAGAGAACTTCTACAGCTGATAAACAACTTCAGCAACGTGGCTGGTTATAAAATTAACTCAAGCAAATCAGTAGCCTTCTTGTACTCAAAGGACAAGCAGGCTGAGAAAGAAGTTAGGGAAATCACACCCTTCACAATAGCCACAAACAACATAAAGTACCTTGGCGTAACTCTAACCAAACAAGTGAAAGATCTGTATGACAGGAACTTCAAGTCCTTGAAGAAAGAAATCGAAGAAGACCTCAGGAGATGGAAAAATATTTCTTGCTCCTGGATTGGCAGGATCAATATAGTAAAAATGGCCATCTTGCCAAAGCAATCTACAGATTCAATGCAATCCCCATCAAAATCCCAAATCAATTCTTCATAGATCTAGAAAGAGCAATTCTCAAATTCATCTGGAGCAACAAAAAACCCAGGATATATAAAAACTATTCTCAAAAATAAAAGGACTTCTGGGGGAATCAATATCCCTGACCTCAAGCAGTATTACAGAGCAATTGTGTTAAAAACTGCATGGTATTGGCACAGCAACAGGCAGGTAGATCAATGGAATAGGATTGAAGACCCAGAAATGAACCCACAGACTTATGGTCACTTGATCTTTGATAAAGGAGCCACAACCATCCAGTGGAAAAAAGATAGCCTTTTCAACAAATGGTGCTGGTTCAACTGGAGGTAAACATGCAGAAGAATGTGAATTGACCCACTCTTATCTCCTTGTACTAAGATCAACTCCAAGTGGATCAAGGACCTCCACATAAAACCAGACACACTGAAACTATTAGAAAAGAAACTTGGGAAGACCCTGGAGGACATGGGCACAGGGGTAAAGTTCCTGAACAGAACACCAATAGCTTATGCTCTAAGATCAAGAATTGACAAATGGGACCTCATAAAATTACAAAGTTTCTGTAAGGCAAAGGACACTGTCAGAAGGACAAAACAGCAACCAACAACGTGGGAAATGATCTTCACCAACCCCACATCCGACAGAGGGCTAATATCCAATATATACAAAGAACTCAAGAAGTTAGACCCCAAAGAACCAAATAACCCTATCAAAAAATGGGGTACAGAGCTAAACAAAGAATTTTCACCAGAAGAAATTCGGATGGCCGAGAAACACCTTAAGAGATGTTCAACATCATTAGTCATCAGGGAAATGCAAATCAAAACAACCCTGAGATTCCACCTCATACCAGTCAGAATGGCTAAGATTAAGAACTCGAGAGACAACAAGTGCTGGCGAGGATGTGGAGAAAGAGGAACACTCCTCCACTGTTGGTGGGATTGCAAAATGGTAAAACCACTCTGGAAATCAATGTGGCGGTTCCTCAGAAAATTGGGCATGCCACTCCCAGAGGACCCTGGCATACCACTCCTGGGCATATACCCAGAGGATTCCTCTGCATACAACAAAGACACATGCTCCACTATGTTTATAGCAGCCTTGTTTATAATAGCCACAAATTGGAAGGAGCCCAGATATCCCTCAAAGGAGGAATGGATACAGAAAATGTGGTATATTTATACAATGGAGTACTACTCAGCAATTAAAAATAATGAATTCATGCAATTTGTAGGTAAATGTTTAGATCTGGAAACTATCATCCTAAGTGAGCTAACCCAATCACAAAAGAATACACACGAAATGCAATCACTGATAAGTGGATATTAATGAGCCCAGAAGCCCTAAATACTCAAGGCACAATTAGCAAGTCAAATGACTCTCAAGAAGAAAAAAAGGAGAGGACCCTGGGCCTGCAAAGATTGGATCCAGTATTGTAGACCCAGAACAGAGAAATCGTGGGGGGGGGGGAAAGAGTGGGGAATAGCATGGGGGGGAGAGGAATTATGGGACATATGGTAGGGGGTAACTGGGAAAGGGGAAAGCCTTTGGAATGTAAACAAAGAATATAGAAAATAAAAAAAAGAATGTGGTGTAGATCTAAACAGAAATTTCTCAATACAGAAGACTCAAATAGTTGCAAAGCTCTTAAAGAAATGTTACAAAATACCAGGTATACATGTAGCAGAGGATGGTCTTATCAGACATCAATAGGAGGTGAGGGAGGCTTGTTGCACCAGCAGTGGAATGCTAGAGGGTAGAAGTGGGAGTGGGTGAATGGCTGGAGGAGCACCCCACAGAGGCAAAGAAGGGGGGTCAGGAGGAATGGGATGGGGGGTGGAGGGGTAACTGGGAAGGGGGATACATTTGAAATTTTTTTTTAATTTTTATTTTCTATATTCTATGTTTACATTCCAAAGGCTTTCCCCTTTCCCAGTTCCCACCCACCATAGTTCCCATAGTTCCTCTCCCCCGCCCAAATATTCCCCAATCATTCCCCCTCCCTCCTCGGTTTCTTTACTAAACTGGATGAAATCTTTACAGGCCCAGGGTCCTCTCCTTTCTTCTTCTTGGGAATCATTTGACTTGCTATTTGTGTCTTGAGTATTTAGGGCTTCTGGGCTCATTAATATCCACTTATCAGTGATTCCATTTCATGTGCATTCTTTTGTGATTGGGTTAATTCACTCAGGATGATATTTTCCAGGTCTAACCATTTACCTACAAATTGCATGAATTCATTATTTTTAATTGCTGAGTAGTATTCCATTGTATAAATATACCACATTTTCTGTATCCATTCCTCCTTTGAGGGATATTTGGGCTCCTTCCAATTTCTGGCTATTATAAACAAGGCTGCTATAAACATAGTGGAGCTTGTGTCTTTATTGCATGCAGGGGAATCCTCTGGGTATATGGCCAGGAGTGGAATTCCAGGGTCCTCTGGAAGTGACATGCCCAATTTTCTGAGGAACCGCCAAACTGATTTCCAGAGCGGTTTTACCATATTGCAATCCCACCAACAGTGGAGGAGTGTTCCTCTTTCTCCACATCCTCGCCAGCACTTGTTGTCTCTTGAGTTTTTAATCTTAGCCATTCTGACTGGTGTGAGGTGGAATCTCAGGGTTGTTTTGATTTGCATTTCCCTGATGACTAATGATGTTGAACATCTTTTAAGGTGTTTCTCGGCCATCTGAATTTCTTCTGGTGAAAATTCTTTGTTTAGCTCTGTGCCCCATTTTTTGATAGGGTTATTTGGTTCTTTGGGGTCTAACTTCTTGAGTTCGTTGTATATATTGGACAATAGCCTTCTGTCGGATGTGGGGTTGGTGAAGAACTTTTCCCACTTTGTTGGTTGCTGTTTTGTCCTTCTGACAGTGTCCTTTGCTTTGCAGAAAATTTGTAATTTTATGAGGTCCCATTTGTCGATTCTTGATCTTAGTGCATAAGCTATTGGTCTTCTGTTCAGGAACTTTTCCCCTGTGCCCAAATCTTCCAGGGTCTTCCCACATTTCTTTTCTAATAGTTTCAGTGTGTCTGGTTTTATGTGGAGGTCCTTGATCCACTTGGAGTTGATCTTAGTGCAAAGAGATAAGAGTGGGTCAATTCGCATTCTTCTGCATGTTGACCTCCAGTTGAACCAGCACCATTTGTTGAAAAGGCTATCTTTATTCCACCAGATGGTTGTGGCTCCTTTATCAAAGATCAAGTGACCATAAGTCTGTGGGTTCATTTCTGGGTCTCCAATCCTGTTCCATTGATCTGCTTGCCTGTTGCTATACCAATACCATGAAGTTTTTTAACACAATTGCTCTGTAGTATGGCTTGAGGTCAGGGATATTGATTCCCCCAGAAGTCCTTTTATTGTTGAGAATAGTTTTAGCTATCCTGGGTTTTTTGTTGCTCCAGATGAATTTGAGAATTGCTCTTTCTAGATCTATGAAGAATTGAGTTGGGATTTTGATGGGGATCGCATTGAATCTGTATATTGCTTTTGGCAAGATGGCCATTTTTACTATATTGATCCTGCCAATCCAGGAGCAAGAAATATTTTTCCATCTTCTGAGGTCTTCTTCGATTTCTTTTTTCAAGGACTTGAAGTTCCTGTTGTACAGATCTTTCGCTTGTTTGGTTAGAGTTACGCCAATATACTTTATGTTGTTTGTGGCTATTGTGAAGGGTGTTATTTCCCTAATTTCTTTCTCAGCCTGCTTGTCCTTTGAGTACAAGAAGGCCACTGACTTGCTTGAGTTAATTTTATAACCTGCCACTTTGCTGAAGTTGTTTATCAGCTGTAGAAGTTCTCTGGTGACATTTTTTGGGTCGCTTAGGTAAACTATCATA
The DNA here is from genome assembly GCA_964023405.1 of Apodemus agrarius. NCBI lineage: Eukaryota > Metazoa > Chordata > Mammalia > Rodentia > Muridae > Apodemus > Apodemus agrarius. Next base: position 74,944,482 of record OZ030005.1, on the reverse strand, counting down.
TCGTCTGCAAATAATGATAGTTTGACTTCTTCCTTTCCAATTTGTATCCCTTTGACTTCCTTATGTTGTCTAATTGCTCTCTCTAGAACTTCAAGTACTATATTGAAAAGATATGGAGAGAGAGGGCAGCCTTGTCTAGTCCCTGATTTTAGTGGGGATGCTTCAAGTTTCTCTCCATTTATTTTGATGTTGGCTATTGGTTTGCTGTAGATTGCTTTTACTATGTTTAGGTATGGGCCTTGAATTCCTGCTCTTTCCAAGACTTTTAGCATGAAAGGATGCTGAATTTTGTCGAATGCTTTTTCAGCATCTAATGAGATGACCATGTGGTTTTTTTTCTTTCAATTTGTTTATGTAGTGGATTACATTGATGGATTTCTGTATATTGAACCATCCCTGCATCCCTGGGATGAAGCCTACTTGATCATGGTGGATGATCGTTTTGATGTGCTCTTAGATTCGTTTAGCAAGAATTATATTTAGTATTTTTGCATCTATGTTCATAAGAGGAAATGGCCTGTATTTCTCTTTCTTTGTTGGATCTTTTTGTGGTTTAGGTATTAGCGTAATTGTGGCTTCGAAGAATGAGTTGGGCAGTGTCCCTTCTGTCTCTATTTTGTGGAATAGTTTGAAAAGTATTGGTGTTAAGTCTTCTTTGAAGGTCTGGTAGAATTCTGCACTAAAACCATCTGGTCCTGTACTTTTTTTGGTTGGGAGGCTTTCTATAACCACTTCTATTTCTTTAGGGGTTATGGGACTATTTAGCTGGTCTACTTGATGCTGATTTAATTTTGGTATTTGATATCTGTCTAGGAAATTGTCCATTTCCTCCAGATTCTCCAGTTGTTTTGAGTATAGACCTTTGTAGTAAGATCTGATGATCTTTTGAATTTCCTCAGTTTCTGTTCTGTCTCCCTTTTCATTTCTAATTTTGTTAATTTGTATACTGTCTCTGTGTCCTTTGGTCAGTCTGACTAAGGGTTTATCTATCTTGTTGATTTTCTCAAAGAACCAGCTCCTGGTCTTGTTGATTCTTTGTATGTTTCTCTTTGTTTCTATTTGATTGATTTCAGCCCTGAGTTTGATGATTTCTTGTCTTCTACTCCTCCTGGGTGAATTAAATTGTTTTTCTTCCAGAGCTTTAAGGTGTGCCGTTAAACTGCTAGTGTATGCTCTCTCCAGTATCTTTTTGGATGCATTTAGAGCTATGAGTTTTCCTCTTAGCACTGCTTTCATTGTGTCCCATAGATTTGGGTAGGTTGCACCTTCATTTTCATTGAATTCTAAAAAGTCTTTGATTTCTTTTTTTATTTCTTCCTTGACCAAGGTGTCATTGAGTAGAGTATTGTTCAGTTTCCATGTGTATGTGGGCTTTCTGTTGTTCTTCTTGCTATTGAAGACCACTCTTACTCCATGGTGATCTGAGAGGAGTCATGGGATTGCCTCAATCTTCTTGTATTTGTTGACATCTGTCTTGTGACCAATTATGTGGTCTATTTTGGAGAAGGTACCATGTGGAGCTGAGAAAAAGTTATATTCTTTAGCTATAGGATGAAATATATATATATATATATATGTGTGTGTGTGTGTGTGTGTGTGTGTGTGTGTGTGTGTTAAATCCAATTGGTCCAGAGTTTCAATTAGTTTCACTGTGTCCCTGTTTAGTTTCTGCTTTCCTGATCGGTCCATTGAGGAGAGTGGAGTGTTGAAGTCACCCACAATTATTGTGTTAGGTGTAATGTGTGCTTTAAGCTTTAGTAAGGTTTCTTTTACGAATGAGGGTGCCCTTGCATTTGGAGCATAGATGTTCAGTATTGAGAGCTCTTCTTGGTGGATTTTCCCTTTGGCCAGCAAGAAGTGACCTTCTGTGTCTCTTTTGATGATTTTAGGTTGGAAGTCAATGTTATCTGATATTAGAATGGCTACTCCAGCTTGTTTCCTGAGGCCATTTGCTTGTAAAATTGTCTTCCAGCCTTTTACTCTAAGGCAGTGTTTGTCTTTAACACTGAGATGTGTTTCCTGTATGCAGCAAAATGTAGGGTCCTTTTTCCATATCCAGTCTGTTAATCTATGTCTTTTTATTGGGGAATTGAGTCCATTGATGTTAAGAGATATTAAGGAATAGTAATTATTACCTCCAGACATTTTTGAAATTATATTTATTTATCTTATTTATTTTTTATATTCGAGAGGTTATCTTCTTTTGGGTTTGATGAGAGGAGGATTCTATCTTGCTTCTTCCCGGGTGTAGTTTCCGTCCTTGTCTTGGTGTTTTCCCCCTATTATCCTTTGTAGGGCTGGATTTGTGGAAAGGTATCGTGCAAATTTGGTTTTGTCATGGAATACCTTGAGGTCTCCATCAATGGTGATTGAGAGTTTTGCTGGCTAAAGTAGGTTTGGCTGAAGTTTGTGTTCTCTTAGAGTTTGCATGATATCTGCCCAGGATCTTCTAGCTTTCATGGTCTCAGGTGAGAAGTCTGGTGTTATTCTGATAGGTCTTGCTTTATATGTTACTTGGCCTTTTTCTATTGCTGCCTTTAGTATTATTTCTTTGTTTATTACATTTGGAGTTTTGATTATTATGTGACGGGATGTATTTCTGTTCTGGTCCAGTCTGTTTGGGGTTCTATAGGCTTCTTGTATATTCATGGGCATCTCTCTCCTTAGGTTGGGGATGTTTTCTTCCATAATTTTATAGAAGATATTAGCTGGCCCTTTAACTTGTAAATCTTCACTCTCGTCTATACCTATAATCCTTAGGTTTGGTCTTCTCATAGTGTCTTGGATTTCCTGGATGTTTTGGGTTACCACCTTTTTGCATTTAGTATTTTCTTTGACTGTTGAATCAATGGTTCCTATGGTATATTTGGCTTCTGAGATTCTGTCTTCTATCTCTTGTATTCTATTGTTGATACTTGCATCTATGGCCCCTGATTTCTTCCCAAGGTTTTCTATCTCCAATGTTGTCTCCCTCTGTGATTTCTTAGTTGTTTCTACTTCTGTTTTTAGTATCTGGATGGATGTGCTCAGATCTTTTGCTTGCTTGATTGTGTTTTCATGTATTTCTTTAATAGATTTTTGTGCTTCCTCTTTCATAGCTTCTACTTGTTGGCCCACGTTCTTCTGTAGTTCTTTAAGTGACTTTTGTCTTTCTTCCTTATCGTCTTCTTCTTTTTGATCCATCTTCTCCTGAATTTCTTGAAGTGATTTTTGTATTTGCCTTGTAAAGGCTTCTAACTTTTGATCCATTTTCTCCTCTATTTCTTTACGAGATTTTTCTATGTGTTCAGCTGCCAGCATCCTGACCAGTGATTTTATATCCAAGTCTTGTTTTTCTGGTGTTTTGGGGTATCCAGGGATTCCTGTTGTTGGAGAACTGGGTTCAGATGCTGTCATGTTGCCTTGATTTTTGTTAGTAACGTTCCTTCGTTTTTCTTTTGCCATCTGGTTATTTCTGGTCTTAGTTGGCCTTGTTGTCAGTGGCTGGTGTTTGAATCTCCTGTGAGGCTGGGCTCACCTGTTGTTTCTCTACTGGTGAATATGTGTGACTGCTGCTTTAAGGGATCATAAGGTGGCTGCCACCCATGCGATTGTAGCCTTTGTTGGAGTCTGTCTACCTGGGCTTCTCCAGCTGTGTCCTGGTTGCAAGGAACTCGGCCTGCTTGGCTCCGAGAGCCTAGCAGATCCCCCGTGAGGGTAGCCCTGGAAGGGGTGTCTACCTGGGCCTTTCCAGCTGTGTCCTGGTTGCGATATGGAGGCCCGCCGCTATCGCTGGTCCAGGGGCTAGTGAGCTGGTTGCAGAATGCAGCAGCCTCGGTGCTCGGCCAGAGGGCGCAGGGATGTCCCACAGAGCCTAGGCAGAACTTGGCCTGCTTGGCTCCGAGACCCTAGCAGATCCCCAACCCCCGTGAAGGTAGCCCTGGAAGAGGTGTCTACCTGGGCCTTTCCAGCTGTGTCCTGGTTGCAATATGGAGGCCCGCTGCTATTGCTGGTCCAGGGGCCGGCGAGCTGGTTGCAGAACGCAGCCTCGGTGCACGGCCAGAGGGCGTGGGGATGTCCCACAGAGCCTAGGAGGAACGGCCTGCTTGGCTCCGAGACCCTAGCAGATCCCCCCCCCCCGTGAGGGTAGCCCTGGAAGGGGTGTCTACCTGGGTCTTTCCAGCTGTGTCCTGGTTGCAATTGATACATTTGAAATTTAACAAATAAAATGATAAAAATAAATAAAGTTTTAAAAAAGAATGTTCAACATTCATACCCATCAGGAAAATGAAAATGCAAATCAAAAGTACTTTGAGAGTCTATCTCATACCTGTCAAAATGACTAAATCAATAACCCAAGTAGCAGAAAATGCTGACAAGCACATGGAGAAAGGGAACATTCCTTTGCTTTTGGGAGTGTAAACATGTATAGACACTATGGAAATCGTTATAGTGATTCTTCAAAAAGATGGAAATTAATCTACCTCAAGATCCAGCTACACCATTTTTTAGCCATATACCCAAAGGACACTTCATCCTATCTCAAAGACACTTGATCAACCATGTATATTTCTACTCAATTCATAATAGGCAAGAAGTTGGAAACAACCTAAATGTCAGAAGAATGAATAAAGAAAATATAGTCCACTTATACTCAGCTGTTAAAAAAAAAGACATTATGAAATTTGAAGGCAAATGAAAAAAATCATTCTGAATGAGGTAACTCAGATCCAGAAATATAAATATGGCTTCTAATCTTTGTATGTGAACATTAGCCATTAAATAAATATTAACCAGTCTACTCTCCATAGTCCCATAGATGTTTAATATACAGGAACAGATGGAGGGGACATATGATTCTTCCTGGGATAAGGAAATACAATAGATTTTATGGGTGAACTGTGTTAGAAGGTATGGGAACAAAAGGATGAGGTGGGTAGGGGGAGGTAGAATAGGGTTGAGATGGAATTCAGGGAAAAATTGCTAGAAGTGAGGGACATTAAAGGAGTGTTGGAGTGTTTTTACACTGAGGGAAAATTTATCTCTGTCCTTCTTTGTTTGCTTAAGGTAACTTCTGATGGGTTAAATTTAAAATTCTATGGCCTAAAGTAAATTGAAGGATAGAAAGGTGGGACATCCTGTAGAGAGAAGGGAATTCTTAGAAAGGAAAGCAGGAAATTCACCACTGAGATGAGGAGGGATTCAGATATATAAAACTGAGGTGAGTAACCAGCTATGTGGCAGACATAAAATATATATAAATACAGGAAAATATTAGTTAAGAGATAGTTGTGGAATAAGCCCAGTTCAAGGACAAAGCATCCATTACTAAATATAAAGGTCCATGTGTCATTATTTGGGAGCAAGGGTGGGCATATAAATGTCCAAATGGGTACAGAGGAGAATATTAAAACCTAGTGTTTCCTATAATATATAAAGGCAAATCTAATGAAGTCTCCAAATAATGACAGAAATGAGTCCCAACTGGACATCACTTGCCATCAGATGAAGCTTCCATTATCAGGACTATATCATAACCAATAGAATTTTTGGCCAAACCTGTCTTGTGGATGTTCCAAAAAAACCCAGGCAGTTGTCAAGTTAAAAGTTTGCTCTCTGCAAACAGACAGCAAGACGACATTGAAAATTCAAATTCTCAAATGGGACCTCATGAAATTACAAAGTTTCTGTAAGGCAAAAGACACTGTCAAAAGGACAAATTGGCAACCAACAAATTGGGAAAAGGTCTGTACCAACCATATATCTGACAGAGGACTAATATCCAATGTATACAAGGAACTCAAGAAGTTAGACCCCAGAAAACTAAATAACCCTATCAAAAAATGGTATACAGAGATAAAAAAAAGACTTTTCACCTGAAGAAATTCAGATGGCTGAGAAACAGCTTAAAATTTGTTCAAAATTATTAGTCATTAGAGAAATGCAAATCAAAACAACCCTGAGATTTCACCTCACACCAGTCAGAATGACTAAGATTAAAAACTCAGGAAACAGCAAGTGTTGGTGAGGATGTGGAGAAAGAGGAACACTTCTCCACTGCTAGTAGGACAGCAATCTGGTACAACCACTCTGGAAATCAGTCTGGCGGTTCTTCAGAAAACTGGACATGATACTTCCAGAGGACCCAGCCATACCACACCTGGGCATATACCCAGAAGATTCCCCAGCATGAAATAAGGATATATGCTCCACTAGGTTCATAGCAGCCTTATTTATAATAGCCAGAAGCTGGAAAGAACCCAGATGTCCCTCAACGGAAGAATGGATACAAAGAAATGTGGTATATATACACAATGGAGTACTATTCCGCCATTAGAAACAATGAATTCGTGAAATTCTTAGAGAAATGGATGGAGCTGGAAAACAGCATACTAAGTGAGGTAACCCAGTCTCAAAGGAATACCCATGGTATGCACTCACTGATAAGTGGATAGTAGCCTAGAATCCTGGGACACCAAAGACACAATCCACATACCAAATGATGTTCGACAAGAAGGAAGGAGTAGACCCTGGTTCTGGAAAGGCTCAAATCATCAGTGTAGGGTAATACCAGAACAGGGAAGTGGGAAGGGGTTGATGGGGGAACACGGGGAGGGAAAGGGGCATGTGGGACCTTTGGGGGTCAGGGAACCAGAAAAGGGGAAATGAAATGTAAATATAGTATATATCCAATTAAAAAAAAAACTCCAACTCTCATTACAAACAACACTTACACAACTCATTGAACAAAGAAAGGTAAAAATAGTACCTATAAAATGCCTTCTTTCTATCTTCTAGACTCTTTGGTAAAGGAGGATATTCTGCTGGCTACCAAAAGAAAAACATGAGCATCAACCTGGCCACAAAACCTTTGATTTGCAATATTTCTGCCTGCAAATATACTAGGGCAATGGTAGCACAAAACTTGAGGAAGAAACTAACAAATATCTTGTTTGATTAAAGGCCCACTGCACAAGATTGAACCCACACCCAACACCACTTAGCTGACCAAGACCCAGACACAAGACACCTAGTATAAAACCAAAAACAAATACTCTAAAAAACAAAAGGGAGGACAAAAAAAATGAGTTCTAAAGATTTTCTGCTAAACTCACAGACGCATGCTTTCTTCAGCCATCATCAGAAAAGGTCTTCTTGCAGCAAATGGAATCAAATAAAACAACCCACAGGTAGTCATTAGACACACACACACACACTAGAATGGGAAGAGAGAGAATAGATTTCTGCTATTAAATAATTAAGCAAAAATAAAAGATATACCTTAAATCTTAGCATAATTAAAACTACATTTGATTTATTGTAACGATAGTACTGTAATAGTATAGGTAAATTTTAGGTTTGACATTGGTCACACCACACATACACAATATATATATATATATACATATGTATATATATATATATGTGTGTGTGTGTGTGTGTGTGTGTGTGTGTGTGTAGAGAGAGAGAGTATTGCTATTATTTTACACCTAGGTTTTTAAAACTACTCAATAAAACACATGGCCTTGATAAATACAGTGCAAAACTTGGTTTGGAGAGAGTACTTGTATTTATGTTAACAAAGTTATCTTTCTACTTCAAATATAAGTAGATAATAAGCATGTTTAGTGAATTAGAAAAAGAATTACATGCTGCCCATTATGTATTTCTCAGGAAATGTTTATGTAACATGCATAATGTACAGATAAATATATTTTAGTAGTGATTCTGAAAAATCATTTACTAAATGCAATGTATATGCTTGCTTTGTGAAGTTCTTGATATAATGCCTAATTATGCGTGGAACTGACATACATGACGAGCATTAACTCTCTGTTAGAAATTACCTAAAATTCATATTTTTTTACTCTCATTTTCTCTTGCCATGTTTAATGTGGTAAAGACCAAATGAAGCTTTTCATTTCAAAAAGCACACAATTTTCTGCTATATAAAAAATTCAGAGACCCCTGCCACTTCTGCCACAGGGCAGGCCCCATTTCCTGATACTTTCTAGAGACCCAGCAGCACACAGGGCATTCAACCCTTGCTTGGTATGCCACAGGGAAGATCCCCCATCTCCCGATACTCCCTGGAGACCCAGCTATATGCAGGGCATGTGAGAGAAAGGGATTCTAGTAGTACAGATACACAGGCCTGCAGGACAGAGAAGCCAAGGTAAGAGACAGCAAGACCAGCTAACACCAGAGATAACTTGACAGCCAAAGGAAAATGCAAGATCACTAGCAACAGAAACCAAGGCAACATGATACCATCAGAACGCAATTCTCCCACAATACCAAATCCTGGATACACCATCACATCAGAAAAGCAAGAGCTGGATTTAAAATCACATCTCATGATGCTGATAGAGGATTTCAAGGACATAAATAACTCCCTTAAAGAAATTCAGGAGAGCATGGGTCAACAGGGAGAAGCCCTTAAAGAGGAAATACAAAAGTCCCATAAAGAAATTTGGGAGAAGAGCCGGGCGTGGTGGCGCACACCTGTAGTCCCAGCACTTGGGAGGAAGAGGCAGGCAGATTTCTGAGTTCAAGGCCAGCCTGGTCTACAGAGTGAGTTCCAGGACAGCCAAGACTACACAGAGAAACTCTGTCTCAAAAAAAAAGAAAAGAAAAGAAAAGAAATTTGGGAGAACATGGGTCAACAGGTAAAAGCACTTAAAAAGGAAACACAAAAATCCCATAGGTTATTACAGGAGAACATGGTTCAACAGGCAGAAGCCCTTAAAGAGGAAACATAAAAATCACTTAAAGAAACACAGGAGAACATGGGTCAACAGGTAGAAGCCCTTAAAGTGGAAACACAAAAATCCCTTAAAGAATTTCAGGAAAACACAAACAAATGAAGGAAGTGAACAAACGTATCCAGGATCTAAAAATGGAAGTAGAAATGATGGATAAATCATAAAGTGAGATGTCTAAGGAGATAGAAGACCTTGGAAAGAACTCAGGAGTCATAGATGCAAGCATCAACAACAGAATACAAAAGACAGAAGAAAGAATCTCAGATGCTGAAGATTCCACAGAAAACATTAACTCAACAATCAAAGAAAATGCAAAATGCAAAAAAAAAAATGTAACCCAAAACACCCAGGAAATCCAGGACACAATGAGAAGACCAAACCTAAGCATTATAGGTATAGAAGAGAGCAAGGATTTACATCTTAAAGATCCAGTAAATATCTTCAACAAAATTATAGAAGAAAACTTCCCTAACCTAAAGAAAGAGATGCCCACAAACATACAAGAAGCCTACAGAACTACAACCAGACTGACCAGAGCAGAAAGTCCTCCTCTAACATAATAATCAAAACACCAAATGTAATAAAAAAGAAAGAATAATGAAAGCAGTAAGGGAAAAGGTCAAGTAACATATAAAGGCAGACCTATCAGAATTACACCAGAATTCTCACCAGAATCTATGGGAGCTAGAAGATCCTGGGCAGATGTCATACAGACCCTAAGAGAACATAAATGTCAGCCCAGACTACTATACCTAGCAAAAATCTCAATTACCATAGACAGAGAAAACAAGACGTTCCATGACAAAATCAAATTTACACAATATCTCTCCACAAATTCAGCTCTAAAAAGGATAATGGGTGGAAAATACCAGCACAAGGCTGGAAACCACACCACAGAAAAAGCAATAAAGTAATCTTCTTTCAACAAACCCAAAAGAAGATAGCTATACAAATAGAATTTCACCTTTAACAATGAAGATAACAGTAAGCAACAATTACTTTTTCTTAATATCTTAAGGAAATATTCCTTAATATCTTATTCCTTAACATCAATGGAATCAATTCCTCAATAAAAATGACATAGACTAACAGGCTGGATATGTAAAGAGGACCCAACATTTTGCTGCCTACAAGAAACCCACCTCAGTGACAAAGGCAGTCACGACTTCAGAGTCAAAGGTTAGAAAACAATTTTCTGAGCAAATGGTTCCAAAAAACAAGCTGGAGTGGCCATTCTTACATCAGATAAAATTGACTTTCAACCAAAAGTTTTCAAAAAAGATAAGGAGGGACACTTTATCCTGGTCAAAAGAATAGTCTCCCAAGATGAACTCTCAATTCTGAACATTTATTCTCTGAACACAAGGGCACCCACAGTCATGAAAGAAACTTTACTAAAGCTCAAAGCAAACATTGCACACACACAATAAAAGTGGGAAACTTCAACACACCACTCTCAACAATGAACAAATCATCGAAACAGAAAATAAACAGAGAAACAATGAAACTAACTGAAGTAATGGACCAAATTGATCTAACAGATGTTTATAGAACATTCCATCCTAAAGCAAAAGAATATAACTTCTTCTAGGCACCTCATGGTACCTTCTTCAAAACTGACCATATAATTGATCATAAAACAGGCCTCAACAGATATATAAAATATTGAAATTATTCCATACAATTTATCAGATCACCACGGCCTAAGGCTGGTCTTAAGTTCAAACAAAAGCAATGGAAAACACTCATGCATGTGGACTTTGGACAATGCTCTTCTCAATGATATCTTGGTCAAGGAAGAAATAAAGAAAGAAATTAAAGACTTTTTAGAATTTAATTAAAATGAAGACACATCATACAAAATTTTATGGGGCATAATGAAAACAGTGTTAAATGAAAACTCATAGCTCTGAGTGCCTCCAAAAAGAAAATGGAGAGAACTTACACTAACAGCTTGACAGTGGACCTGAAAGCTCTAAAACATATCGAAGCAAATATCCCCAAGAGGAGTAGACAGCAGGAAATAATCAAACTCAGGGCCAAAATCAAGCAAGTTGAAACAAAAAGAACTATACAACAAATCAAAAAAAGGAGCTTATTCTTCAAAATAATCAAAAAGATAGATAAACACTTAGCCATAATAACCAGAGGATACAGAGGCACTACCCAAATTAATAAAATCAGAAATGAAAAGAGAGACATAAAAACAGATACTGTGGAAATTCAAAAAAAATCATTAGATCCTACTACAAGAGGTTATATCAACAAAGTTTGAAAATCTAGACAAAATAGACAGCTTTTTAGATAAATGCCAGGTGCAAATGGGTTCTTTCTAGCTTCTTGCTATTATAAATAAGGCTGCTATGAACATCCTGCTAAAAACAGGATCGGATAAACCATCCAAATAGTCCCATAAATCCTGAGGAAATAGAACCTTTTGTTAATAGTCTTTCATGAAAAAGTAAGTCCAGGAGCTGAAGTGTTTAGTGGGGAATTCTATCAGATCTTCAAAGAGCTAATACCGATACTCTTCAAATTATTCCATGAAATAGAAACTCAAAGAACACTACCCAACTCATTCTATGAAGCCACAATAATGCTTATTCCTAAACAAAATAAAAAGACCAAACAAGGAAGAACTTGAGACCAATCTCCCTCATGAACATCAATGCAAAAATACTCAACAAAATTCTGGCCAACAGAATCAAAAGAATGCATCAAAACTACAATTCACCATGATCAGGTAGGCTTTATCCCAGGGATTCTAGGATGGTCCAATATATGGAAATCCATCAATATAATCCACTACATAAACAAACTCAAAGAAAAAAAACACATGGTCATTTCATTAGATGCTGAAAAGGCTTTTGACAAAATCTAGCATCCCTTCATGATAAAAGTCTTGGAGAGGTCAGAAATCCAAGGCTCATACCTAAACATAGTGAAAGCAATATACTGCAAACCAGTAACCAACATCAAATTAAAAGGAGAGAAATTTGAAGCAATCCCACTAAAATTGGGGACCAGACAAGGCTGCCCACTCTCTCCCTATCTATTCAATATAGTATTTGAAGTCCTAGCCAGAGCACTCATACAACAAAAGGAGGTCAAAGGTTTACAAATTAAAAAAGGAAGAAGTCACAATATCACTATTTATAGACGATATGATAGTATACTTAAGCGACCCAAAAAATCTCCACCAGAGAACTACTACAGCTGATAAACAACTTCAGCAAAGTGGCTCAATATAAAATTAACTCAAACAATTCTGTAGCCTTCCTCTATTCAAAGAATAAACAAGGTGAGAAAGAAATTAGGGAAATGAAACCCTTCACAATAGTCACAAATAATATAACATACCTTGGTGTGACTCTAACAAAGCAAGTGGAAGATCTGTATGATAAGAACTTCAAGCCTCTGAAGAAAGAAATTGAAGAAAATCTCAGAAGATGGAAAGGTATCCCATGCTCATGGATTGGCAGGATTAATATAGAAAAATGGGCATCTTGCCAAAAGCAGTATACGTATTTGATGCAATCTGATCAAAATCCCAAATCAATTCTTCATAGATCTAGAAAGAGCAATTCTGAAATTCATCTGAAATGACAATAAAACCAAGATAGCAAAAACTATTCTCCACAACAAAAGATATCCTGAGGAAATCACCATCCCTGACCTCAAGCACTACTGCAAAGCAATAGTGATAAAAAACTGTTTGGTATTGGTATGCAGACAGGCAGGAAGATCAATGAAATCGAATTGAAGACACAGAAAAGAACCCACACACCTATGGTCACTTGATATTTGACAAAGAAGCTAAAAACATCTGGTGGAAAAAAGCATTTTTAACAAATCATGCAGGATCAACTGTAGTTCAGCATGCCGGAAAATGAAAATTGACCCATTCTTATCTCGTTCTACAAAGCTCAAGTCTAAGTGAATCAAGGATCTAGACATAAATCCAGACACATTGAAGCATATAAGGAAGACAGTGGGGAACAATCTTGAACACATGGGCACAGCGGAAAATTTCCAGAATAGAACACCAACGGTTTATGCTCTAAAAACAAGAATTAACAAAAGGGACCTCACAAAACTGCAAAGATTCTGTAATGCAAAGGACATGGTCAATAAGACAAAACAGCAACCAATAAATTGGGAAAGGGCCTTTACCAATCTTACATCTGATATAGTGCTAATATCCCATGTATATAAAGAACTCAAGAAATTAGACCCCAGAGAGTCAAATAACACTAGTAAAAAATGGGGTACAGAGCTAAACAGGGAATTCTCAACTGAGGAAACTTGAATGGCTCTAAAGCACCTAAAGAAATGTTCAGCATCCTTAGTTATCAGGGAAATGCTCATCAAAACAACACTGAGATTCCACCTCACACTGGTCAGAATGGCTAAGATGAAAAACTCAGGAGACAGCATATGTTAGAGAGGATGTTGGGAAAGAAGAACACTTCTCCATTGTTGGGACTGCAAGCTGGTAAAAATCACTCTGGAAATCAGTTTGATGATTCCTCAGAAAATTAGACATAGTACTACCTGAGGACCCAGCTATACCACTCCTGGGCATATACCCAGAAGATGCCCCTACATGTAATAAGGACAAATGCTCCACTATGTTCATAGCAGCCTTATTTATAATAGCAAGAAGCTAGGAAGAACCCAGATGTCCTTAAACAGAGGAATGGATACAGAAACTTCAGTATATATTCACAATGGAGTACTATTTAGCTATTAAAAACAATGAGTTCAGGAAATTCTTAGGCAAATGGATGGAACTAGAAAGTATCATCCTGAGAGGTAACCCAATCACAAAAGAACACACAAGGTATGCACTCACTGATAAGCGGATGTTAGCCCAAAAGCTCAAAATAAACAAGTTGCAATTCATAGAACACGGGAAGCTCAAGAAGAAGGAGGACTAAAGTGGGGGGGGGGGGCCTTGGTTACTCTGAGAAAGAGAACAAAATACTCACAGTAGTAATAAAGTAGACAAAGTGTGGAGCAGAAACTGAAGTAGAGGCCACCCAGAGACTGCCCTATCTGGGGATTCATCCTATAAACAGTCACCAAACCCCTACACTATTATGCACAAGAAGAAATGCATACCAAAAGGAGCATGTCATGGTTGTCTCCGGAGGGGTGTTGCCAGAAGCTTACACATACAGAGGCAGATGCTAGCAGTTAACCATTGGACTCAGTGTGGGGTACACATTGGAGGGGTTAGAGGGTAGTCTGGAGAAGCTGAAGGGGTTTACAGCCCCATGGGAAGAACAACGATGTCAGCCAACCAGATGCCCCAGGAATCTAAGGAACTAAACCATCAACCAAGGTGTATACGTGGTTCCACCCAAAAATGAGGCAGAGGAATGCCTTGTTGGGTATCAGTGGGAGGAGTGGTCCTTGGCCAGGTGAAGGCTCAATAGATGCCCCAAAAAAGAGAAATGGAGGGGGAGGAGGTGGGTGTGGGTCAGGTCAATGAGCATATACATGGAAACAGGGGGTGGGAGGAGGGGTTGGGGGTTTTCAGGGAGGGGAGAAACTGGGAAAGGTTTCAGCATTTGAAATGTAGATGAAGATTATATTTAATAAAAATCAGTTATTAATTAAGCAAATTTAAAAGATAAACCTTAAATCTAAGCATAATCAAAACTATATTTGATTTATTTCAACATTACTAAAATATGTAGGTAAATATTGCTTTTAAAGTGTCTCACATTACCAGATTTTTAAAAATCAGCAAATTAAAACAAATGAGCTGGCTAACAAATTATATCAATAGGTAAAGCATATCAACACTTGAATCTAAGAGTTACATCAGGGGCTCTCTTTCCCTGCTCCTTCCTCTCTCTTTTCATCCTCTCACCTCTCTGCCCCTCTTGGGCTCCCCTCCCCCCCCTCCACATGGTCATGGCCAGCCTCTACTCTCTACTCTCTCTCTCTCTCTCTCTCTCTCTCTCTCTCTCTCTCTCTCTCTCATATTCTCTAAATAAACTCTATTCTATACCAAAAAAAAAAAAGAGTCACATCAGGGGTTAGTAGAAAATTTATATTATTCCTACTTGTCCTTAGGGAATCAACCTGATAATGGGATCACATAGTGAATTAATTTAATGTAGCCTTTAAAGTAATTCTATAGCACATCAAGGACATTTTAGTTTCTTATACATGCCTAGCAAGTGTGTTCAACCTCTGGCATTCAATCAATGACAGATACAAAGAACACTTTTATAAATTTTCTCAAATTATTATTTTGGTTGCTTCTAAGATCTATTAAGTAATTTGGGGGTAAGCTAAATAAATGATAATTCATGTTCCTATGTTAAAAAATGGTATGCTTTGTAGAATAAGGTAAAATAAAATGTGGTGAAACAACATCAAACAATAAATGTATGCCAATGAATGAACATAACTGAATTATAACATTTCCAAAAATAATATTTTCATTGCTGTATTAAACTTTACAATATTTATGCATTATTAAACAACGTATCTTGTGAAAGTTATATCATGCACATGATCATTAAGTAGCTCAGAGCCACTATGACTGGAAATACATATCTTGTATCTTGATTCCTAATGGTACAATGAACTTATGTAGATAGAAGTCTAATTGACAGATAGATGGTAGATAAATAAATACTGGACAGTCAGTCATTTTGCTCTTATGCAGGACCTGAATTTAGTTTTCAGAACTGGTGACAATGGTTCACAACCATCTGTAACTCTACTTTTAGGAAATTTGATGTCTACTTCTGATCTCCATGGGCACCAGGCACATACATGGTACATATGCACACATTCAAGAAAAACACTGATATACATAACAATAAAATCTAAAAAATAATTTTTAAAAGATGGTAGATACAAATAGATAAGATATAAGATATCATATAAGTAGACACATAAGAGATAATAGACTTGATCTTTAACTTAGTGAATCTATAAATATTAAATATTGATAAATGACATAGTATTTCAATTTACTATAAATTTTCAGACAAAATAGGAAAATTTTAAGTCTATTCATTAAGTATAATGTAGCCAGTTATGGTATGTAACCAATACCAATATCCTGTGTCAGTTTGGAGTTTTGCTGGGCTTCCCTGACCATTAACTACTAGGTTTCTCATGCATTGTTTTGTGATTTTCATTTAATGACCCATGTGCTAAGTGAGTAACTATACATCTTAATACCAGGAGCCATTCTCACATAGATCTCAAAACCTCCTCCTTTCCTCTTACATGCTCAAGCTTGCTTTTAGAAGGAAAAATACTAGCTTTCACGTTAGCCAAGTAGCCAGGTGGTCAGCACATACAGAGATCACCTGAGTAGGTTAGAACAAACAGAGCTCACCTGTGGTTAGGTTACCATAGCAACTCCTTTCCACTTCACCTCCTCCTGATCATTTTCTTGAGCCAGTTTCCTGCAGCAATAGCCAGCTTTTTCATGAGATTCTGAGAGACAATTCTGAGAAACTGTGTCCGAGAAACAATGCTTGCCCCTGAGATTGTCCCCCAAAACAATGTCTTGCCCCTTTACCCCTCCCTATACCTTGCTTACTTTCCTTTATATTGCAATGTGTAAAACAATAAAATTTGATCAGAATACTGTCTTGCTATCCATCTCTTGTGTCTCTTGTCCCTGCATTCTCTCCTAGGTGGTCTGGGGACCCCATTGACTGTTGGGACAAGATGGTATTTTTAAAGTCATTGTTGTTGTTGTTGTTGTTGTTGTTGTTGTTGTTGTTGTTTCTCTTGTTTTTAAAATTATAATTAATAAGATTTATTTCTTTTTTTTTAGATATATGCTTTACTAACATTTCAAATAATTTCCCCTTTCCTCATTCATCCCCTGAAAGTCCCATAAGCCGTCTCCCTTCCCCCTGTTCCCCAATCAACCCCTCCCACTACCCTGTCCTGGTATTCCTCTACACTACTCCATCAAGCCTTTCTAGGACCAGGGAACTCTCCTCCCTTTGAGGTCCAAAAAGGTCATCCTCTGTTTCCTATGTGTCTGGAGCCATGGTTAACACCGTGTGTACTATCTGCTTGATGTTTTTGTTCCTGGGAGCTCTGGGAGTACTGGGTAGCTCATATCGTTGTTCCTCCTATGGTGCGGCTTAGAAGGGGGAACAAAATATTCACAGAAGAAGATACAGAGACAAAGTGTGGAGCACAGTCTTGCCCCAATCTGCAGGACTCAGTTATTCATGGGCCCAAGGGGGATTCCTAGCCTGCAATATTAAATATTTGAAAGCGGATCAATGGAATAGGATCAAAGACCCAGAATTGAACCCACACATCTATGGCCAATTGATCTTCGACAAAGGAGCTGAAAACATCCAGTGGAAAAAAGATAGCCTTTTCAACAGATGGTGCTGGCTCAACTGGAGGTCAACATGCAGAAGAATGAGAATTGATCCACTCTTATCTCCTTGCACTAAGCTCAACTCCAAGTGGATCAAAGACCTCCACATAAAACCAGACACACTAAAACTAATAGAAAAGAAACTGGGGAAGACCCTTGAGGACATTGGCTCAGGGGAAAAATTCCTGAACAGAACACCAATTGCTTATGCTCTAAGAGCAAGAATAGACAAATGGGACCTCATAAAACTACAAAGTTTCTGTAAGGCAAAAGACACTGTCAAAAGGATAAATCGGCAACCAACAAATTGGGAAAAAATCTTCACCAACCCCACATCCGACAGAGGGCTAATCTCCAATGTATACAAAGAACTCAAGAGGTTAGACCCCAGAAAACCAAATAACCCTATCCAAAAATGGGGTACAGAGCTAAACAGAGTCTTTTCACCTGAAGAAATTCGGATGGCTGAGAAACACCTTAAAAAATGTTCAACATCACTAGTCATTAGGGAAATGCAAATTAAAACAACCCTGAGATTTCACCTCACACCAGTCAGAATGGCTAAGATTAAAAACTCAGAAGACATCAGGTGTTGGCGAGGATGTGGAGAAAGAGGAACACTCCTCCACTGCTGGTGGGAATGCAAGCTGGTACAACCACTCTGGAAATCAGTATGGCGGTTCCTCAGAAAACTGGGCGTGATACTTCCGGAGGACCCAGACATACCACTCCTGGGAATATACCCAGAAGATTCACCAGCATGCAATAAGGATACATGCTCCACTATGTTCATAGCAGCTTTATATATAATAGCCAGAAGCTGGGAAGAACCCAGATGTCCCTCAACAGAAGAATGGATACAAAAAATGTGGTATATATACACAATGGAGTACTATACAGCCATTAGAAACAATGAATTCATGAAATTCTTAGAGAAATGGATGGAGCTGGAGAATGTCATACTAAGTGAGGTGACCCAGTCTCAAAAGAATACCCATGGTATACAGTCACTGATAAGTGGATATTAGCCTAGAAGCTTAGAACACCAAAGACACAAATCACATATCAAGTGATGTCTCACAAGAAGAAAGGAGTGGACACTGGTGCTAGAATGGACCAAAACATCATTGTGGGAGAGTACAAGAACAGTAAAGTGGGAGGGGTGGATGCGGGAGCAGGGGGAGGGAAAAGGACATGTGGGACCTTTGGGGGTGGGGAACCAGAAAAAGGGAAATGAATTGTAAATATAGAATATATACAATAAAAAAAAAGAAAAAAAATAAAAAAAAAGAAAAAAAATATTTGAATAGGAGAGACAAAGAGAGTGAGACCTGCAGTCTGAAAGAAAGACCATTCAGAGACTACCCCACCTAAGGATCCATCCCATATACACTTATAAAACCCAGACACTATTACCAATGCCCACAAGTACTTGTTGACTGGAGCGAGATATAGCTATCATCTGGGAGGTTCTTCTAGTGCATGACAAATACAGAGGGAGACACTCTCAGCTAGCCATTGAACTGAGCACAGGGTCCCCAATGGGGGAACTAGAGAAAGGACCCAAAGAGCTAGTGGGGTTTAAAAGATTTATTTGTAAAATGCTAACTGAATATACACAAAGCAATTTCAGACCACTGGAAAGCATGGTTTCACTGGGTATATATCTCCAAAATGATAAAAATTTCAAACAGAAAAACATGAATATGGACATATATAAGCCTACTGATTAGAAAAATGTTGCATGACCCAATTAATGCTACTTGATTGATCCCAGTAGCTATGGCAAGTTCCTCCTACCTGTGCCAATGCTTTATATTCCTGAATGAAAGATAAACACAGCTTTATATTTTGATATGACTAAATCAGCTCAATGGCTGGGGCACTTACTAACCTCCAATATTTCCAAATTGTTACTTGCTAAAATCTATATTTTACATTTGCTGCCTTGGATGCCATTGGGCAGCCCTCCTGGGGCCAATTATCTCTGGCTTTTATAGGTAGGCTGGCTTCCTGTCCAGAACCTCTCAGGTATGGTGCCTCTTCTTTGCTCTCATCATGGCAGAACTCCCTATTCCTCCTCTTTCCTTGGTCCCTTTCTTGGGAATCCTAAAAGTCCTACCTCTGGCTCACTTCCCAGGCATTGGTCACGGGCAACTTTATTTACCAGTCAAAACCATTAGTAGCAGTGTTCCTTCAGTCTCATGTTCAGGACACTGCAAACAAGTTTTAGGGTAACATAAGTAGCATGAGAATACAAGCATCTATGAGAAAACATTTTCACTAACCCTTCATCTGACACAGAGATAATATCCAAAATATATAAAGAAATTAAGAATTTAACCTTCAAAAAAAGTAACCCAATTAAAAGTGGTATACAGAAATAAACAGAACTGTCAACAGAGTAATCTCAAATGGCCAAGAAGCGCATAAAGAAATCTTCACCATCCTTAGTCATCAGGAAAATGCAAATTGAAAAGATCCTGAGATTCAACCTTACACCAATCAGAAAGGCTAAGATCAAACTCTCAACTGACAAAATATCCTTGTGGAGAATATGGAGAAAGGGCAATGCTCCTCCATTGCTAGGAGCATTGCAAATTTGTAAAACCACTCTAGAAATCAATATGACAGTTTATCAGAAAATTGGAAATAGTTCTTCTACCTAAGAGCCAAGCTATACTGCTCCTGGGCATATACACAAAAGAAGCTCAGCCATAACCTAATGACATGAGCTCCATTATTTTCATGGCAACTTTATTCATAATAGCTAGAAACTAGAAGCAACCCAGATGTCCCTTACCTAAAGAATGGACAAGAAAATGTGACTCATTTACACAATGGAATACCATTAAACTATTAAAAACAAGACATCAAGAATTTTGCAGTCAAAAGGATGGGAATAGAAAATTTCATCTTGATTGAGGTAAGCCAGACCCAAAAGAGCATGTGTGGCATGTAATTACTGATAAGTAAATATTAGTAAATTAAGTACAGACTACCCATAATATACTACACAGACCCAAAGAAGATAAAAGAGGAAAGGCCAAGTAAGGATGCTTGAATCCCACTTAGGAGGGGGAACAAAATAGTCATAGGAGGAAGAGGGAGGGAGAGAAGGACCTTGCTGGAGGAGGGGAGAGCAAGGGGAATATAGGAGCAGTACTGGACATAGGGGGAGACAGGAGTCCCAGAGGACCAAGAGAATGAATGGAAATATGCAGCTGCCAGAATGGGGGTAGGGGGATTCTCTATGAAGTCCAATAGATCCAGAATGAGGGAGGTTCCAAAGAATCAATGCAAGTGACCTTAGCCAAAATGTCTAATAATTGAGATATGGAACATGAAGAAACCAGCTCAAGTAACCAGACTGGTTCTCCAGTGGAGGGATGGGTACACCAATCACCAACAAACTTTTGACCCAAAATTAGTCTTGTCTAAAAGAAATACACAGAAAAAAAACAGAAGAGACTGAAGAAATGGCTGGCTAGTGACTGGTACATTTTGAGACCCATCTCATGGGCAGGCACCAATCCCTCACACTATTAATGATGTTATGTTGTACTTGCAGAACAGAACCTAGGTGGCAGCCTAGATCAGGGACATCCACATGACCTTTGGTGGTAAGATGGACAATGGACATCAACACAGACCTCTGCTGCTGCAAAACCACAGATCCACACCTAGCCCTCAGAGGCAGCATGGACCAGGGCATCCATAGCTTCAAGTAGAAATACATGCTACTCACATTAGGCTATTCCACACTACTCTCACATTTTTAGTTCCAGCTGTCTTCATAGAGCACAACGTTTCACTTGTCTTTTTCTACCATCTCTCCACCACATACTTGCTCACAGCATTGGCAACTTGCCTATTCAGCGTGGTTGTGAAAGAGACTCTCATGTAGCCATTTTTTTTTAAGAAAAAGAAGGAATATCTTGGTAAGTCAACATTTAAACATAAATAATAGAACAGTTTTTAACATGACATAATTTACTTGAAATTAGTATTTTGATAAATTACAAATTTAATATTATGTAGATGAGAGGTAATTTGTGATTATAGAAAGATGATAGATTTGAAGACAAGTGAGAAATAATTTATCCCTTCTTGTGGCTAAAAATATAAATTAAGGACACATCCGTCACAGTTCAAAGACTGTACTCTGATTTAATAAATCTTACTTGAAATTCCAATTCAAAGGATTCATGATGTCAGCATTCTGAGCTTATATGTAAAAGTATATTGCACTTCTATAGTACAATTTAAGTGATTCTGAAAAACACAATTCTTGTGCACATTCCAGCCATTTGTGATAGTATAGGATTCCCAGATACATAGTAATAACATAGTGAAATGACCATATTGCCAAAAGCAATATATGCATACTCTGTGTAAGCCCCATCCAATGGAATTTTATAGACTCAAAGAGTTATGCTCAACTTCATACCAAAAAATTAATAAAACCTGGATAGTCAAAAATTTCTGAACAATAGAAGAACTTCAGGAAGAATGATCATCCCTGACTTCAAGATGTACTACAGAGCAATAATGATTAAAAACTTCAAGCTTAAAAACTTCAAAAACAGACAGGTTGATAACTGGAGTTGAATCCAACACCCAGAGATAAACCCACACACTTACAGACACTTGTTTTTTTGGTAAAGTAGACAAAACTTCCCATATGCCCCTCAACAGAATAAAGGGTACAGAAAATGTGATACATTTACATAATGGAGTACACCTCACTCATTGTATATTATAAACAATGGCTTTATAAAATTCCCAGACAAATGTACTGAGTGAGGTAACCCAGAAACAAAAAACATACATGGTTTATACTCACTGATAGGTGGATATTAGCACAAAAGCTCAGAATATTCCCAATATAATCCATAAACCTAATGGAGCTTAAGAAGACGGAAGACCAAAGTGGATGCTTCAATCCTATATAGAAGGGGGAACAAAATAATCACAAGAGATAGAGGGAGGAAGAGACCTGGGAGGGAGAGAGTAAAAACTGAGGGCAGAGTAGAATCAGGTATTGGAAAGGGCAGGAGAGAAGTACAGAGGGTCAGGAAATTGAATAGAAATATGTAGTAGTGGGGGATGAGGAACTGGGGTTAGCCACTAGAAAGTCCCAGATGCCAGGGAACTGAGAGGTTCCCAGGACCCAATGGGGATGACTTTAGCCAAAATATGCAAGAAAGTGAAGAAAAAACCTGTAGAGATCATGTCCAGTAGAAAGGCCCAACCCCCCAGTTGAGGGATGGGGCCACCTAATCATTGTTAAACTAGAAATATTCGTGTCAAAAGGAAAGACAGGAACAAAATGGAAAAGATTGAAGGAAAAGCCATCCAGAGACTGCCCCACCTAGGGATCCATGCTACATGCAGACACTAAACCCAGACACTAGTTCTGATGCCAAGAAGTGCTTGCTGACAAGAGTCTGATGCACCTGTTTCCTGAGAAGTATTGCTGGATCCTGACCAATACAGATGCCGAAGCTCACATTCAAAAGTTGGACTGAGCACAGGGACCTCAAATAAAGGAGTTAGGTGAAAGACTGAATGAGCTGAAGTGGCCTTTTCTGGCATCAATTGGAGGGGAGGCCCTTGGTCCAGTCAAGGCTTGATTCCGCTGTGTAGAGGAATGCTAAGGTGGTGAGGCAGGAGTGAATAGGTATGTGAGAAAGCACCCTCACAAAAGCAGGATAAGGGGGGATATAAAAAGGGGTTTGCAGAAGGGGAATTATAAAAGGGGATAACATTTGAAATGTAAATAAATAAAATATCCATTTTTTTAAAAAAAAGTTTAAATGCTAAAATGAATGAAATAAAAGGCAAAAAATTTAAAGTATCACAGATAAAAATGAATCATCATTACTGGAGCTTGAATCACAAGTTGTTTGTTACACACTAATTGTTGGAGACTTCAATATACCAGTCTCACCAATAGACAGGTATTTCAGACAAAATTTAAAGAGAGAAATGTTATAGGTAATAGTCATAAGTCAAATAGACCTAACATATATTTACAAAATAATCCCCAAACCACAAAAGAATATTTCTTCTTTTTAGCACATGATAGAACTTTTTCTTAAATTGACTTCTTAAAAATTTACAGATGTGGACACCTAGCAAGTCTCAGTAGATACAACTGAAATAACTCTCTGCATTCTATAAAACTGCCATGGACTAAATAAAGCTGGATATCAACAACAGAAAGTTTACATACTCAAGGAAAGTGAGCAACTCTCTATTAAAAGAACAAAGAGTTAAGACAAAAAATGAACAAAAAGTGAAAGATTGGCTAGAATTAATTAGAAATGGATGAACACACCCAAACTTACAGGTGTTTGGGACTGATTTTAATGTTTTGATTTAATTAGGAATCTGCATGTCCAAACACTGAAGGGCCTTGCCCCAATTGGTTTTTTGACTGATCAATAAAATGCCAGCAGACAATATCTGGGCAGAGAGAGATGGGGCAAGACCTTTAGATTTGCAAGGGCTAGGAACTAGAGAAAAGGAAAGAATAACCATAAAATGAGGGAGAAGGATGGGACACAGGAGCCACAGAAGACAAAGCCAACCAACCAGAATATGAGAATCTGTGTGAGTGGCCACTAGCCACTTCCCCAATTAGGCCTGGGGTAGCAGGAGATGGTTTAGGATTGTCCAAATTTTGAACAAGTCAGAGCATTTTAAAAATAAGCTAATGTGTTTATCTTTCATTCACAGATGTAAATAGTTCCTAAGTGGGTGGCTGGAAGCATGTGGCCTGCTGGGAGCACAAAGGGGTGTAGCTAAACTCACCAATACATACAGTATACAATGAAAGCAGTTCTAAGAGATTAGTTCATAGCACTAAATGCCTATATGAAAAATAGTAATAAATAATAAAAAACTGGAGAGATTTCATACTAACAACAGCATATCTGAGAGCTCAGGGGTGGGAGGAAGATCAAGCCCAAGAGGAAAATAAGGCAAGAAATAACAAAACTCAGAACTGCAATCAATAAAATTAAAACAAAATGAATAAAAAAGAACCTATGAATCTAAATATTTGTTCCATAAGAAAATAAAACAGATCTACAAACCCTTATCCAAAATAACTAAAAGAGAGAGAAAGAGAGAGAGAGAGAGAGAGAGAGAGAGAGAGAGAGAGAGAGACCATACTCAGAAATGGAAAATAGGATGTATGAAGATACAGGGCAGAAATCCCCAAAATCATTATACACATTTGAAAAATGTGTGTTCCATGAAACTGAAAAATCTAAAATAAATAGATAATTTTATCAGTAAATATCACTTACTGACTTTAAATTGAGATCAAATAAGCAATGAAACAATAGATATTATCTTAAAGTGAAAAAGGCAGTAATTAAATCCCCCCAAATAACCCAATTAAGAATGTGGTGCAGATCTGAACAGAAATTTCTCAATAGAGAAGACTCAAATAGTTGCAAAGCTCTTAAAGAAATGTTACAGGACACCAGGTACATATGTAGCAGAGCCTTATCTGAAATCAATGGGAGGGGAGAGAAGCTTGTTGCAACAGCAGTAGAATGCTAGAGAGTAGAAGTGGGAGTGGGTGAATGGGTGGAGGAACACCCCCATAGAGGCAAAGGAGGGGGGTCAGGAGGGAAGGGATGGGGGGTGGATGGAGGGGTAACTGGGAAGGGGGAATCATTTGAAATTTAACAAATAAAATGATTCATAAAAATAAATAAAATTTTAAAAAAGAATGTTCAACATTCATACTCGTCAAGAAAATGCAAATGCAAATCTAAAGTACTTTGAGAGTCTTTCATACCTGTCAAAATGACTAAATCAATAACCCAAGTAGCAGAAAATTCTGACAAGGACATGAACAAAGGGAACATTCCTTTGTTTTGGGGAGTGTAAACATGTATAGACACTATGGAAATCATTATGGTGGTTCTTCACAAAGATGGAAATTAATCTACCTCAAGATCCAGCTATACCATTTCTGGCCATATACCCAAAGGACACTTCATCCTATCTCAAAGACACTTGATCAACCATGTATATTTCTGTTCAGTTCATAATAGGCAAGAAGTTGTAAGCAACCTAAATGTCAGAAGAATGAATAAAGAAAATATGGTCCACTTATACTAAGCTGTTAAAAAAAAAAACAAAAGAAAAAACAAAAAACAAAAACAACGACATTATGAAATTTGAAGGCAAATGAAAAAAAATGATTCTGAATGAGGTAACTCAGATCCAGAAATATAAATATGGCCTCTAATCATTTGTATGTGGACATTATCCATTAAATAAATATTAACCAATCTACTCCCCATAGTCCCATAGAGGTTCGATATACAGGAACAGATGGAGGGGACATATGATTCTTCCTGGGATAGGGAAATACAATAGATTTTTATGGGTGAACTGGGTTAGAAGGAATGGGAACAAAAGGATGAGGTGAGTAAAGGGAGGTAAAATAGGGTTGAGATGGAATGCAGGGAAGAACTGCTAGAAGTGAGGGACATTGGAAGAGTGTTGGAGTGCTTCTTAAACTGAGGGAAAATTTATCTCTGTCCTTCCTTGTTTGCTTAAGGCACCTTCTGATGAGTTAAATTTAAAAGTCTATGGCCTAAACTAAAAAGAAGGATAGAAAGGTGGGTCATCCTTCAAAGAGAAGGGAATTCTTAGAAAGAGAGGAAAGCAGGAAATTTACCACTGAGATGAGGAGGAATTTAGATATATAAAACTGAGGTGAGTAACCAACTATGTGTCAGACATAGAATATATGCAAATACTGGAAAATATAAGTTAAGATATAGTTATGGAGTAAGCCCAGTTCAAGGACAAAGTATTCATTAATAAATATAAAGGTCCATGTGTCACTATTTGGGAACAAGGATGGGCATATAAAAGTCCAAATGGGTACAGAGAAGAATATTAAAACCTAGTTCAGCAAAAGGTTCCTATAATACATAAAGGCAAATCTAATGAAGTCTCCAAATAATGACAGAAATGAGTACAAATCGGCCATCACTTGTCATCAGATGAAGCTTCCATTATCAGGACTATATCATAACCAATAGAATTTTTAGCCAAATTTGTCCTGTGGATGTTCCCAAAAAACCCAGGCAGTTGTCAAGTTAAAAGGTTGCTCTCTGCAAACAGACAGCAAGACCCCACTGAACATTCACACTCTCATTGCAAACAACACTCACACAGCTCATTGAACATGGAAAGTTAAAAATGGTACCTATAAAATGCTTTCTATCTTCTAGACTCTTTGGTAAAGGAGGATATTCTGCTGGCTACCAAAAGAAAAACATAAGCAGCAACCTAGCCACAAAACATTTGATTTGCAATATGTCTGCCTGCAAATATGCTAGGGCAATGGTAGCACAAAACTTGTGGAAGAAACTAACAAATATCTTGTTTGACTAAAGATCCACTACACAAGATTGAACCCACACCCAACACCCCTTAGCTGTCCAAGAACCAGAGTCAAGACACCTAGGGTAAAACAAAACAAATACTCTAGAAAACAAAAGTGAGGACAAAAAAATGACTTCTAAATTTTCTGCTAAACTCATAGATGCATGCCTCATTCAGACATCATCAGAAAAGGTCCTCTTGCAGAAGATGGAATTGAATAAAACAACCCACAGCTAGTCAATAGACACACACACACACACACACACACACACACACATACACACACTAGAGTGTGGAGAGAGAGAATGGGCTTCTGCTATAAAAAATTAAGCAAAAATAAAAGATATACCTTAAATCTTAGCATAATGAAAACTACATCTGATTTATTGTAACGATATTACTGAAATAGTATAGGTAAATTTTAGGTTTGACATAGGTCACATCTCTCTCTCTCTCTCTCTCTCTCTCTCTCTCTCTCTCTGTGTGTGTGTGTGTGTGTGTGTGTGTGTGTGTGTGTGTCTCTCTCTCTCTCTCTCTATATATATATATATATATATATATATATATATATATATATATGTGTGTGTGTGTGTGTGTGTGTGTGTGTGTATAGTGTGTGTGTGTGTGTCTCTGTGTGTGTGTGTGTGTGTGTGTGTGTTCCTGTATCAGCAAATTAAAGCAAATGAACTGGCCAACAAACTACATCAGTAGATAAAACAAAGTCACCACTTGAATGTAAGATTCGTATCAGGAGCTTGTAGATAACACATAATTCCTGCATAACTTTAGGGAATCATGAACACAGAAATTTTAGAGAGACTATGCACATTATTGTCAGCCTGACTCTATAAAACAGTGAGTATAGAAAAGTCTTCAATATCATTCTGTTTAAACATAGAACATAGTAAATTCATCAATAAATATACCTTGTTTGCTTGAAAACTATGACTAATGTATACCCATCATAAATGAGAGTATATTGTTATTATTTCACACTTAGGTTTTTGAAAGTACTCAATAAAACACATGACCTTGATAAATACAGTGCAGAACTTGTTGGTTTGGAGAGAATATTTGTATTTATATTAACAAACTTATCTTTCTACTTCAAATATAAGTAAATAATAAGCATTTTCATTGAATTAGAAAAAGAATTACATGCTGCCCATCACGAATTTCTCAGAAAATGTTTATGTAACATGCATAATGTACAGATAAATAGATTTTTAAATAGTGATTCTGAAAAAACATTTACTAAATGCAATATAAGTGCTTGTTTTGTGCAGCTCTTGATATAATGCCTAATTACGAATGGAATTGACACACATGACTAGCATTAACTCTCTGTTAGAAATTACCTAAAATTCATATTTTTTACTCTCATTTTCTCTTGCTGTGTTTAATAAGGTAAATACCAAATGAAGCTTTTCGTTTCAAAAAGCATACAATTTTCTGCTATATAAAAAAAAATCAGAGACCCCTGCCACTTCTGCCACAGGGCAGGCCCCATTTCCTAATAATTTCTAGAGACCCAGCAGCACACAGGGCATTCGACCCTTGCCAGGTCTGCCACAGAGAAAATCCCAATCTCCTGATACTTCCTGGAGACCCAGCTATATGCAAGGCATGTGAGAGAATGGGATTCCAGTAGTACAGATACACTGGCTTGCAGGACAGAGAAGCCAAGGTAAGAGACTGCAAAACCAGCTAATACCAGAGATAACTTAATCGCCAAAGGAAAACGCAAGATCACTAGCAACAGAAACAAAGGCAACATGGTACCATAAGATCCCAATTCTCCCACTACAGCAAATTCTGGATACACCATCACATCAGAAAAGCAAGAGCTGGATTTAAAATCACATCTCATGATGCTGATAGAAGATTTCAAGAAGGACATAAATAACCCCCTTAAAGGAATTCAAGAGAGTATGGGTCAACAGGTAGAAGCCCTTAAAGAGGACACACAAAACTCCCTTAAAAAAATTTGGAAGAACATGGGACAACAGATAAAAGACCATAAAAAGGCAACACAAAAATCCCATAGGTTATTACGGGAGAACATGGGTCCACAGGCAGAAGCCCCTAAAGAGGAAACATAAAAATCACTTAAAGAAATACAGGAGAACATGGGTCATCAGGTAGAAGCTCTTAAACTGGAAACACAAAAATCCCTTAAAGAATTTCAGGAAAACACAAACAAGTGAAGGAACTGAACAAAACTATCCAGGATCTAAAAATAAAAGTAAAAATGGTGAAGAAATCACAATGTGAGATGTCTAAGGAGATAGAAAACCTTGGAAAGAACTCAGGAGTCATAGATGCAAGCATCAATAACAGAATACAAAAGACAGAAGAATCTCAGATGCTGAAGATTCCACAGAAAACATTGACTCAACAGTCAAAGAAAATGCAAAATGCAAAAAGCTTGTAACCCAAAACACCCAGGAAATCCAGGACACAATGAGAAGACCAAACCCAAGGATTATAGGTATAGAAGAGAGCAAGGATTTAAATCTTAAAGAGCCAGTAAATATCTTCAACAAAATTATAGAAGAAAACTTCCCTAACCTAAAGAAAGAGATGCCCATGAACTTACAAGAAGCCTACAGAACTCCAACCAGACTGATCAGAGGAGAAAGTCCTCCTGTCACATAATAATCAAAACACCAAATGCAATAAACAAAGAAATAATAATAAAGCAGTAAGGGAAAAAGGTCAAGTAACATATAAAGGCAGACCTATCAGAATTATATCAGAATTCTCACCAGAAACTATTAAAGTTAGAAGATCCTGGGCAGATGTCATACAGACCCTAAGAGAACATAAATGTCAGCCCAGACTACTATACCCAAAAATAATCTCAATTACCATCAGAGAAAACAAGACATCCCATGACAAAATCAAATTTATACAATATCTCTCCACAAATCCAGCTCTACAAAGGATAATGAGTGGAAAACACCAACACAAGGCTGGAAACCACACCCCAGAAAAAGCAATAAAGTAATCATTCAACAAACTCAAAAGAAGATAGCTATACAAATAGAATTTCACAAAGAAGATAACAGTAAGGAACAATCACTTTTCCTTAATATCTTAAGGAAATATTCCTATATATCTTAATATCTTATTCCATAACATCAATAGAATCAATTCCTCAATAAAAATGACATAGACTAACAGACTGGATATGTAAACAGGACCCAACATTTTGCTGCCTACAAGAAACCCACCTCAGTGACAAAGGCAGTCACAACTTCAAAGGTTAGAAAATAATTTTCCAAGCAAATGGTTCCAAAAAGCAAGCTGGAGTGGCCATTCTTACATCGGATAAAATTGACTTGCAACCAAAGGTTTTCAAAACAGATAAGGAGGGACACTTTATATTAGTCAAAGGAATAGTCTCCCAAGATGAACTCTCTATTCTGAACATCTATGCTCTGAACACAAGGGCACCCACAATCATAAAAGAAACTTTACTAAAGCTCAAAGCACACATTGCACCCACACAATAAAAGTGGGAAACTTCAACACAACACTCTCAACAATGGACAAATTATGGAAACAGAAAAACAGAGAAACAATGAAACTAACTGAAGTTATGGACCAAATTGATCTAACAGATATTTACAGAACATTCCATCCTAAAACAAAAGAATATAACTTCTTCTAGGCACCTCATGGTATCTTCTCCAAAATTGACCATATAATTGATTATAAAACAGGCCTCAACAGAAATATAAAATATTGAAATTATTCCATACACTTTATCAGATGACCACAGCATAAGGCTGGTCTTAAGTTCAAACAAAAGCAATGGAAAACACACATGCACGTGGATGTTGAACAATGCTCTTCTCAATGATAGCTTGGTCAAGGAAGAAATAAAGAAATTAAAGACTTTTTAGAATTTAATGAATATAAAGACACATCATACCAAAATTTATGGGGCATAATGAAAGCAGTGCTAAGAGGAAAACTCATAGCTCTGAGTGCCTCCAAAAAGAAAATGGAGAGAGCTTACACAGTGCACCTGAAAGCTGCAGAACAAAAGGAAGCAAATACACCCAAGAGGAGTAGATGTCAGGAAATAATCAAACTCAGTGCTGAAATCAACCAAGTTGAAACAAAAAAAATGTACAAATAATCAAAAAAATAGGAGCTGGTTCTTCAAGAAAATCAAAAAGATAGATAAACACTTAGCCATAATAACCAGAAGGCACAGAGGCTCTACCCATATTAAAAAAATTCAGAAATGAAAAGGGAGACAGAACAACAGATACTGTGGAAATTCAAAAAATCATCAGATCCTACTACAAGAGCTTACATTAACAAAGTTTGAAAATCTGGACAAATTAGACAGCTTTCTAGATAAATATCAGGTCAAAATGTTAAAACAGGATCAGATAAACCATAGAAATAGTCCCATAAGTCCTGAGGAAATAGAAGCATTTGTTAATAGTCTCCCATGAAAAATAAAGTCCAGGAGCTGATGGTTTTAGTGAGGAATTTTATCAGATCTTCAATGAAGAGCTAATACCGATATTCTTCAAACTATTCCATGAAATAGAAACCCAAGAAACACTACCCAATACATTCTATGAAGCCACAATAATGCTTATTCCTAAACCAAAATATAAAAAATAAAGACCAAACAAAGAAGTACTTCAGACCAATCTCCCCCATGAACATCAATGCAAAAATACTCAACAAAATTCTTGCCAACCAAATCCAAGGATGCATCAAAACTATAATTCACCATGATCAGGTAGGCTTCATCCCAGGGATTCTAGGATGGTTCAATATATGGAAATCCAACAGTATGATCCACTACATAAACAAACTCAAAGAAAAAAAACACATGGTCATTTCATTAGATTCTGAAAGGGCTTTTGACAAAATCCAGCATCCCTTCATGATAAAAGTCTTGGAGAGATTGGAAATCCAAGGCTTATATCTAAACATAGTGAAAGCGATATATGGCAAACCAGTAACCAACATCAAATTACAAGGAAAGAAATTTGAAGCAATCCCACTAAAATTGGGGACCAGACAAGCCTGCCCACTCTC
This sequence comes from Apodemus agrarius, assembly GCA_964023405.1. Taxonomy (NCBI): domain Eukaryota; kingdom Metazoa; phylum Chordata; class Mammalia; order Rodentia; family Muridae; genus Apodemus; species Apodemus agrarius. The sequence goes on along the minus strand of OZ030005.1, from coordinate 74,912,853 downwards.
TTCCTATCTATTCAATATAGTACTTGAAGTCCTAGCCAGAGCTCTCATATGAGGAAAGATCAAAGGTATACAAATTAGAAAGGAAGAAGTCACAATATCACTATTTACAGATGATATGACAGTATACTTAAGCGACCCAAAAAATCTCCACCAGAGAACTACTACAGCTGATAAACAACTTCAGCAAATTGGCTCGATATAAAATTAACTCAAACAATTGTGTAGGCTTCCTCTATTCAAAGAATGAATAAGGTGAGAAAGAAATTAGGGAAATGACACCCTTCACAATAGTCACAAATAATATTGCATAACTTGGTGTGACTCTAACAAAGCAAGTGGAAGATCTGTATGATAAGAACTTCAAGCCTCTGAAGAAAGAAATCGAAGAATATCTCAGAAGATGGAAAGGTATCCCATGCTCATGGATTGGCAGGGTTAAAATAGTAAAAATGGCCATCTTGCCAAAGCAATATACATATTTGATGCTATCTGATCAAAATCCCAAATCAATTCTTCATAGATCTAGAAAGAGTAATTCTCAAATTCATCTGAAATAACAAAAAACCAAGATAGCAAAAACTATTCTCCACAACAAAAGATATCCTGAGGAAATAACCATCCCTGACCTCAAGCACTACTACAAAGTAATAGTGATAAAAAACTGTTTGGTATTGGTATGCAGACAGGCACGAAGATAAATGAAATAGAATTGAAGACAGAGAAAAGAACCCACACACCTATGGTCACTTGATGTTTGACAAAGGAGATAAAAACATCTGGTGGGGAAAAAAGCATTTTTAACAAATCATGCTGGGAGCCAGCATCAGCCAGCTTCCCAGGTGCTCAGATCCAGCCTGCAGAACAAGGTACCCGAGATATCCCGAATTTAAGACCTTCGGGGACTCAGGCCTGGAGCTGGAGCCATGCACAGAGTAGCGGTTTAGGGGACACCGGCCTAGCCTGTGCTCTGCACTCACAAGGTGGACCCCGAACTCCATGCAGTCAGTGCCATCTTGCCAGCTGCTTCCCATCCAGCTGGCAGCAGGGGAGCCAGCCTCAGCCAGCTTCCCAGCAGCTTTGGACCAGCAGGCAGAACCAGATAACTGAGATATCCCTTCTTTAAGACCACTGGGGAATCAGGACACCAGACAGCAAACCCTGAGCAGGAGCAGTGCAGAGCAGCTGCCCAACAGACAGAACCAAGTACCTGGGATATCCTGAGTTTAAGACCTCGGGGGACTCAGGCCACCTGTCAGCAATCTGTGAGCAGGAGCCCTGTAGGACAGTGGTTCAGGTGTCCCAGTCGCGGGGAAATAGCCTTATGAGCCCACAGAAAGGTCAAGTACCAGCTAGTAACTACAGGACCAACTAAGACCAGAGTTAACCAGATGGCAAAAGGCAAACGTAAGATCGTTACTAACAGAAATCAAAGCAGTATGGCAGCATCCGAACCCAGTTCCCCTGACAGCAATAAATCTTAGATACCCCGAAACACCAGAAAAACAAGACTCAGATCTAAAATCACTGGTCAGGATGCTGATAGAGGAACACTTAGATAAAGCTCTTAAAGTAATACTTGAGAAAATAGATCAAAACTAGAAGTCCTTACAAAGCAAACACAATTAAATCTCAGATATCTCAACACACAAGAAAAACAAGACTCAGATCTAAAATCACTGGTAAGGATGTTGATAGAGGATCACTTAGATAAATTTCTGAAAGTAATAGAGGAGAAAATAGATCAAAAGCTAGAAGCCCATACAAGGCAAACACAAAAATCACTTAAAGAAATCCAGGAGAATATAGAGCAAAAAATGAATCCCAATAAGGGGGAGAAACAAAAATCACTTAAAGAAATACAAGAGAACATGGGTCAAAAAGTAGAAGTCATAAAAGAGGAAACACAAAAATCCCTTAAAGAATTACAGGAAAACACAAACAAGCAATTGAAAGATCTGAGCAAAACCATACAGAATCTAAAAACAGAAGTAGAAACAACGAAGAAATTGCAAAGGGAGACAACGTTGGAGATAGAAAACCTTGGGAAGAAATCAGGAGTCATACATGCAAATATCAACAATAGAATACAAGAGATAGAAGACAGAGTCTCAGATGCTGAAGATACCATAGGAACCATGGATTCAACAATTAAAGAAAATGCAAAATGCAAAAAGCTGGTAACCCAAAATATTCAGGAAATCCAGGACACAATGAGAACACCAAACCTAAGGATTATAGGGATAGATGAGAATGAAGATCTACAACTCAAAGGGCCAGCAAATATCTTCTACAAAATTATGGAAGAAAACTTCCCCAACCTAAAGAGAGAGATGCCCATGAATATACAAGAAGCCTATAGAACCCCAAATAGACTGGACCAGAACAGAAATACTTCCGGTCACATAATAATCAAATCCCCAAATGTACTAAAAAAGAAAGAATATTAAAGGCAGCAAGAGAAAAAAGGACAAGTAACATATAAAGGAAGATCTATCAGAATTACACCAGACTTCTCACCTGAGACCATGAAAGCTAGAAGATCCTGGGCAGACCTCATGCAGACTCTAAGAGAACACAAACTTCAGCCAAAACTACTATACCCAGCAAAACTCTCAATTGCCATAGATGGGGAAACCAAGGTATTCCACGACAAAACCAAATTTGCCCGATACTTATCTACAAATCCAGCCCTACAAAGGATAATAGGGGTAAAATACCAACACAAGGGGGAAACTACACCTCAAAAGAAACAAGATAGAAACCCCATCTCATCCAACCCAAAAGAAGAGAACCAATCAAATACAAAAAAAAAACAAAAAAACAAAAAAAAAAAAAACACCCAAAAGGTCCGGAAGTAATAATTACTATTCCTTAATATATCTTAATATCAATGGACTCAATTCCCCAATAAAAAGACACAGTCTAACAGACTGGATATGGAAACAGGACCCTACATTTTGCTGCATACAGGAAACACATCTCAGTGTCAAAGACAAACACCACCTTAGAGTAAAAGGCTGGAAGACAGTTTTACAAGCAAATAGTCTCAGGAAACAAGCCAGAGTAGCCATTCTAATATCAGATAAAATTGACTTTCAACCTAAAGTCATCAAAAGAGACTCAGAAATTCACTTCTTGCTTCTCAAAGGGAAAATCCACCAAGAAGAATTCTCAATACTGAACATCTAAGCCCCAAATGTAAGGTCACCCTCATTCGTAAAAGAAACTTTACTAAAGCTTAAAGCACACATTGCACCTAAGACAATAATTGTAGGTGACTTCAACACTCCACTCTCCTCAATGGACCGATCAGGAAAGCAGAAGCTAAACAGGGACACAGTGCAACTAATTGAAGCTTTGGACCAATTGGATTTAACAGATATATATAGAACATTCCATCCTAAAGCAAAAGAGTATACCTTTTTCTCAGCACCGCATGGTACCTTCTCAAAAATTGATCATATAATTGGTCACAAGACAGACCTCAACAAATACAAGAAGATCGAGCTAATCCCATGCCTCCTATCAGATCACCATGGAGTAAGAGTGGTCTTCAATAGCAAAAAAAAACAACAGAAAGCCCACATACACATGGAATCTGAACAATACTCTACTCAATGACACCTTGGCAAGATGGCGCTGCCTGCAGGGGGTTTGGGGTATGGCCTGTGAGTGCAGAGCGCAGGCAAGGCCGCTATACCCCAAACCGCTACTCTGTGTGCAGCTCCTGCTCCAGACCTGAGTCCCCGGAGGTCTTAAACTCGGGCTGTCTCGGGTACCTGGTTCCGTGGGCAGGGTCTGAGCACCTGGCAAGCTGGCTGGGTCTGGCTTCCCTGCCACCGGCTGGATGGGAAGCTGCAGGCAAGATGGCTCTGCCTGCAGGGGGTTCGGGGTCTGGCCTGTGAGCGCAGAGCGCAGGCAAGTCCGCTGTACCCCAAACCGCTACTCTATGTGCAGCTCCTGCTCCAGACCTGAGTCCCCGGAGGTCTTAAACTCGGGCTGTCTCGGGTACCTGGTTCTGCCGGCAGGGTCTGAGCACCTGACAACCTGGCTGGGTCTGGCTTCCCTGCTACCGGCTGGATGGGAAGCTGCAGGCAAGATCCATAACAAGAACTTTAAACAGACTATGCACATTGGTATCAACCTGATAATGGGACCACATAGTGAATTAATTTAATGTAACCTTTAAAGTAATTCTTTTTTTCTTTTTTTCTCATTTTTTCTTTATTTCTATATTCTTTGTTTACATTCCAAAGGCTTTCCCCTTTCCCAGTTCCCCCCCACCATATGTCCCATAAGTCCTCTCCCCCCTAACTATTCCCCAATCACCGCCCCCCATTTCTCTGTTCTGATGCTCTCCTAAAAATCTGTATCCAGTCTTTGCAGGACCAGGGTCCTTTCCTTACTTCATCTTGGGAATCTTTGGATTTGCTAATTGTGTCTTAAGTATTCAGAGCTTTTGGGCTCATTAATGTCCACTTATCAGTGATTGCATTTCATGTGTATTCTTTTGTGATGGGGTTAAGTCACTTAGGATGATATTTTCCAGATCCAACCATTTGCCTACAAACTGAATGAATACATTATTTTTAATTGCTGAGTAGTATTCCATTGTATAAATATACCAAATTTTCTGTATTCATTCCTCTTTTGAGGGACATCTGGGCTCCTTCCAACTTCTGGCTACTATAAATAAGGCTGCTATGAACATAGTGGAGCATTTGCCTTTATTGTATGCAGAGGATTCTGCTGGGTATATACCCAGGAGTGGTATGACAGGATCCTCTGGAAATGTCATGCCCATTTTTCTGAAGAACTGCCAGAATGATTTCCAGAGCGGTTGTACCATCTTGCAATTCCACCAACAGTGTAGGAGTGTTCCTTTTTCTCCACATCCACACCAGCACCTGTTGTCCCTTGAGTTTTTAATCTTAGCCATTCTGACTGGTGTGAGGTGGAATCTCAGGGTTGTTTTGATTTGCATTTCCCTGATGACTAATGATGTTGAACATCTTTTAAGGTGTTTCTCGGCCATCCGAATTTCTTCTGGTGAAAATTCTTTGTTTAGCTCTGTAACCCATTTTTTGATAGGGTTATTTGGTTCTTTGCGGTCTAACTTCTTGAGTTCTTTGTATATATTGAATATTTGCCCTCTGTTGGATGTGGTGTTGGTGAAGATCTTTTCCCAATTTGTGGGTTGTTGTTTTGTCATTCTGACAGTGTCCTTTGCCTTACAGAAACTTTGTAATTTTATGAGGTCCCATTTGTCTATTCTTGATCTTAGAGCATAAGCTATTGGTGTTCTGTTCAGGAACTTTCCCCCTGTGCCCATGTCCTCCAGGGTCTTCCCAAGTTTCTTTTCTAATAGTTTCAGTGTGTCTGGTTTTATGTGGAGGTCCTTGATCCACTTGGAGTTGATCTTAGTACAAGGAGATAAGAGTGGGTCAATTCGGATTCTTCTGCATGTTGACCTCCAGTTGAGCCAGCAACATTTGTTGAAAAGGCTATCTTTTTTCCACTCGAAGGTTGTAGCTCCTTTATCAAAGATCAAGTGACCATAAGTCTTTGGGTTCATTTCTGGGTCTTCAATTCTATTCCATTGATCTACTTGCCTGTCGCTGTACCAATACCATGCAGTTTTTAGCACAATTGCTCTGTAGTACTGCTTGAGGTCAGGGATATTGATTCCCCCAGAAGTCCTTTTATTGGTGAGAATAGTTTTAGCTATCCTGGGTTTTTTGTTACTCCAGATGAATTTGATAATTGCTCTCTCTAGATCTATGAAGAATTGATTTGGGATTTTGATGGGGACTGCATTGAATCTGTAGATTGTTTTTGGCAAGATGGCCATTTTTACTATATTGATCCTGCCATTTGAAGAGCATGGAATATTTTTCCATCTCCTGAGGTCTTCTTTGATTTCTTTCTTCAAGGACTTGAAGTTCCTATTATACAGTTCTTTCACTTGTTTGGTTGAAGTAATTCTATAGCACATCAACATCATTTTAGTTTCTTATACTTGCCTAGCAAATGTGTTCAACCTCTGGCATTCTATCAATCACAGATACAAAGAATACTTTTATAAATTTTCTCAAATTATTATTTTGGTTATTTCTCAGATCAACTGAGTAATTTTGGGTAAACTAAATAAGTGATAATTCGTGTTCCTATGTTAAAAAATGATATGCTTTGTAGACTAAGGTAAAATAAAATGTGGTGAAACAACATCAAAGAATAAATGTATGCCAATGAATGATTCAAAACATAACTGAATTATAACATTTCCAAAAATAATATTTTCATAGCTGTATTAAACTTTATAATATTTATGCATTATTAAACAACATATCTTGTGAAAGCTATGTCATGCACATGATCATTAACTAGCGCAGAGCCACTCTGACCGGAAACACATATCTTGTAACTTGATTCCTAATGGCACAATGAACTTATGTAGACAGAAGTCTAATTGACAGATAGATGGTAGATAAATAAATGCTGGACAGACATTTTGCTCTTGTGCAGGAACACAGGGCTGAAATCAATCAAATAGAAACAAAGAGAACCATACAAAGAATCAACAAGACCAGGAGCTGGTTCTTTGAGAAAATCAACAAGATAGATAAACCCTTAGCCAGACTAACCGAAGGACACAGAGACAGTATACAAATTAACAAAATTAGAAATGAAAAGGGAGACATAACAACAGAAACTGAGGAAATTCAAAAGATCATCAGATCCTACTACAAAGGTCTATACTCAAAACAACTGGAGAATCTGGAGGAAATGGACAATTTCCTAGACAGATATCAAATACCAAAATTAAATCAGCATCAAGTAGATCAGCTAAATAGTCCCATAACCCCTAAAGAAATAGAAGTGGTTATAGAAAGCCTCCCAACCAAAAAAAGTACAGGACCAGATGGTTTTAGTGCAGAATTCTACCAGACCTTCAAAGAAGACTTAACACCAATACTTTTCAAACTATTCCACAAAATAGAGACAGAAGGGACACTGCCCAACTCATTCTTCGAAGCCACAATTACGCTAATACCTAAACCACAAAAAGATCCAACAAAGAAAGAGAACTACAGGCCAATTTCTCTTATGAATATAGATGCAAAAATACTAAATAAAATTCTTGCTAACCGAATCTAAGAGCACATCAAAACGATCATCCACCATGATCAAATAGGCTTCATCCCAGGGATGCAGGGATGGTTCAATATACGGAAATCCATCAATGTAATCCACTACATAAACAAACTAAAAGAAAAAAACTACATGGTCATCTCATTAGATGCTGAAAAAGCATTCGACAAAATTCAGCATCCTTTCATGCTAAAAGTCTTGGAAAGAGCAGGAATTCAAGGCCCATACCTAAACATAGTAAAAGCAATCTACAGCAAACCAGTAGCCAACATCAAAATGAATGGAGAGAAACTTGAAGCATTCCCACTAAAATCAGGGACTAGACAAGGCTGCCCTCTCTCTCTCCATATCTTTTCAATATAGTACTTGAAGTTCTAGCAAGAGCAATTAGACAACATAAGGAAGTCAAAGGGATACAAATTGGAAAGGAAGAAGTCAAACTATCATTATTTGCAGACGATAGGATAGTTTACCTAAGCGACCCAAAAAATGCCACCAGAGAACTTCTACAGCTGATAAACAACTTCAGCAAAGTGGCAGGCTATAAAATTAACTCAAGCAAGTCAGTGGCCTTCTTGTACTCAAAGGACAAGCAGGCAGAGAAAGAAATTAGGGAAATAACACCCTTCACAATAGCCACAAACAACATAAAGTATATTGGCTTAACTCTAACCAAACAAGCGAAAGATCTGTACAACAGGAACTTCAAGTCCTTGAAGAAAGAAATCGAAGAAGACCTCAGAAGATGGAAAAATATTTCTTGCTCCTGGATTGGCAGGATCAATATAGTAAAAATGGCCATCTTGCCAAAAGCAATATACAGATTCAATGCGATCCCCATCAAAATCCCAACTCAATTCTTCATAGATCTAGAAAGAGCAATTCTCAAATTCATCTGGAGCAACAAAAAACCCAGGATAGCTAAAACTATTCTCAACAATAAAAGGACTTCTGGGGGAATCAATATCCCTGACCTCAAGCAGTACTAGAGAGCAATTGTGTTAAAAACTGCATGGTATTGGTATAGCAACAGGCAAGCAGATCAATGGAACAGGATTGAAGACCCAGAAATTCACCCACAGACTTATGGTCACTTGATCTTTGATAAAGGAGCCACAACCATCCGGTGGAATAAAGATAGCCTTTTCAACAAATGGTGCTGGTTCAACTGGAAGTCAACATGCAGAAGAATGCGAATTGACTCACTCTTATCTCTTTGCACTAAGATCAACTCCAAGTGGATCAAGGACCTCCACATAAAACCAGACACACTGAAACTATTAGAAAAGAAACGTGGGAAGACCCTGGAGGACTTGGGCACAGGGGAAAAGTTCCTGAACAGAACACCAATAGCTTATGCTCTAAGATCAAGAATAGACAAATGGGACCTCATAAAATTACAAAGTTTCTGCAAAGCAAAGGACACTGTCAGAAGGACAAAACGGCAACCAACAAAGTGGGAAAAGATCTTCACCAACTCCACATCCGACAGAGGGCTAATATCCAATATATACAAAGAACTCAAGAAGTTAGACCGCAAAGAAACAAATAACCCTATCAAAAAATGGGGCACAGAGCTAAACAAAGAATTTTCACCAGAAGAAATTCGGATGGCCGAGAAACACCTTAAAAGATGTTCAACATCATTAGTCATCAGGGAAATGCAAATCAAAACAACCCTGAGATTCCACCTCACACCAGTCAGAATGGCTAAGATTAAAAACTCAAGAGACAACAAGTGCTGGCGAGGATGTGGAGAAAGAGGAACACTCCTCCACTGTTGGTGGGATTGCAAAATGGTAAAACCGCTCTGGAAATCAGTTTGGCGGTTCCTCAAAAAATTGGGCATGTCACTTCCAGAGGACCCTGGCATACCACTCCTGGGCATATACCCAGAGGATTCCCCTGCATGCAATAAGGACACATGCTCCACTATGTTTATAGCAGCCTTGTTTATAATAGCCAGAAATTGGAAGGAGCCCAAATATCCCTCAAAAGAGGAATGGATACAGAAAATGTGGTATATTTATACAATGGAATACTACTCAGCAATTAAAAATAATGAATTCATGCAATTTGTAGGTAAATGGTTAGACCTGGAAAATATCATCCTGAGTGAATTAACCCAATCACAAAAGAATGCACATGAAATGCAATCACTGATAAGTGGATATTAATGAGCCCAGAAGCCCTAAATACTCCAGACACTAATAGCAAGTCAAATGATTCCCAAGAAGAAGAAAGGAGAGGACCCTGGGCCTGTAAAGATTGCATCCAGTTTAGTAAAGAAACCAAGGGGGGAGGGGGAATGATTGGGGAACAGTTGGGGGGGAGAGGAACTATGGGAACTATGGTGGGTGGGAACTGGGAAAGGGGAAAGCCTTTGGAATGTAAACATAGAATATAGAAAATAAAAAAAAATTTAAAAAAAAGTAAAAAAAAAAAAGAACTGGTGATGATGTTTCAAAGCCATCTTTAACTCTACTTTTAGGAAATTTGATGTCTACTTCTGATCTCCATGGGCACCAGGCACATACATGGTACATATGCACACATACAAGAAAAACACTGATATACATAACAATAAAATCTAAAAAATAATTTTGAAAAAATGGTAGATACAAATAGATAAGATATAAGATATATAAGTTGATACATAAGAGATAATAGATTTATTCTTGAAGGTAGTGAATCTATAAATATTAAATATTGATAAATGTCATAGTGTTTCAATTTACTATAAATTTTCAGACAAAATAGGAAAATTTTAAGTATATTCATTAAGTATAATGTAGCCAGTTATGGTATGTAACCAATACCAATATCCTGTGTCAGTTTGGAGTTTTGCTGGGCTTCCCTGACCATTATCTACTAGGTTTCTCATGCATTGTTTTGTGATTTTCATTTAATGACCCATGTCCTAAGTGAGTAACTATACACCTTTATGCCAGGAGCCATTCTCATGTATATCTCAAAACCTCCTCCTTTCATCTTACATGCTCAACTTGCTTTTAGAAGGAAAAATACTAGCTTTCAAGTTAGCCAAGTATCCAGGTGGTCAGCACATACAGAGATCACCTGAGTGGGCTTGAACAAACCAAGATCACCTGTGGTTAGGTTACCATAGCAGCTCATTTCCACTTTACCTCCTCCTGATCGTTTTCTTTAGCCAATTTCCTGCAGCAATGGCCAGCTTTTTCATGAGATTCTGAGAGACAATTCTGAGAAACTGTGTCCGAGAAACAATGCTTGCCCCCTGAGATTGTTCCCCCAAAACAATGTCTTGCCCCTTTACCCCTCCCTATACCTTGCTTGCTTCCCTTTATATTGCAATGTGTAAAACAATAAAATTTGACAGCTTGTTCAGAATATTGTCTTGCTGTCCATCTCTTGTGTCTCTTGTCCCTGCATTCTCTCTGAGGTGGTCTAGGGACCCCTGTTGACTGTTGGGACAAGATGGTATTTTTAAAGTCATTATTGTTGTTGTTATTGTTATTATATTTCTATTATTTTAAATGATAATAAGATTTATTTCTTTTATTAGATATATGCTTTATTAACATTTCAAATAATTTCCCCTTTCCTCGTTCATCCCCTGAAAGTCCCATAAGCCGTCTCCTTTCCCCCTGTTCCCCAATTGACCCCCTCCCACTACTCTGTCCTGGTATTCCCCTATACTACTGCATCAAGCCTTTCCAGGACCAGGGGACTCTCTTTTCTTTGAGGTCCAAAAATGCCATCCTCTGCTTCCTATGTGTCTGGAGCCATGCATAACACCATGTGCACTATCTGGTTAATGTTTTTGTCCCTGGGAGCTCTGGGAGTACTGGGTAGCTCATATCCTACCTATGTAGGATATGTTCCTCCTATGGTGCTGCTTAGAAGGGGGAACAAAATATTCACAGAGACAAAGTGTGGAGCACAGTATGAGAGAAAGACCATTCAGAGACTGCCCCACCTAGTGATCCATCCCATATACATGTACAAAATGTAGTCACTATTACCAATAACCACAAGTACTTGCTAACTGGAGCCAGATATAGCTGTCACCTGAGAGGTTCTACAAGTGCATGACAAATACAAAGGGAGACACTCTCAGCTAGCCATTGAACTGAGCAAAGGGTCCCCAATGGGGAAGCTAGAGAAAGGACCCAAAGAGCTGGTGGGGTTTATAAGATTTATTTCTAAAATACTAACTGAATATATACAAAGCAGTTTCAGACCACTGGAAAGCATTGTTTCAATGGGCATATTATCTCCGAAATGATAAAAATTTCAGAGACAGAAAAACATGAATGTGGTCATAATGTAAGCCTACTGATTGGAAAAATTTTTGCATGATCCAATTAATGCTACTTGATTGATCCCAGTAGCAATGGCCAGTTCCTCCTACCTGTGCCAATGCTTTATATTCCTGAATGAAAGATACACACAGCTTTATATTTTGATATGATTAAATCAGCTCAATGGTTGGGACATTTACTAACCTCCAATATTTCCAAGTTGTTACTTGCTAAAATCTATATTTTATATTTGCTGCCTTGGATGCCATTGGGAGGCCCTCCTGGGACCAATTATCCCTGGATTTTATAGGTAGGTTGGATTCCTGTCCAGAACCTCTCAGGCATGGTACCTCTTCTTTGCTCCCATCATGGCAGAACTCCCTATTCCTCTTCTTTCCTTGATCCCTTGCTTGGGAATCCTAAAAGTCCTACCTCTGGCTCACTTACCCGGCCTTGGTCAAAACCATTGGGAGCAGGGTTCCTTTAGTCTTATGTTCAGGACACTGCAAACAAGTTTTTGGGCAATATAAGTAGCATGAGAATACAAGCATCTATAAGAAAACATTTTCACTAACTCTTCATCTGACAAAGAAAGATAATATCCAAAATCTATAAAGAAATTAAGAAGTTAATCTGCAAAAAAACAAGTAACACAATTAAAAGTGGGGTACAGAACTAAACAGAGAACTGTCAACAGAGGAATCTCAAATGGTCAAGAAACACATAAAGAAATCTTCAACATCCTTAGTCATCAGGGAAATGCAAATTGAAAAGACCCTGAGATTTAACCTTACACCCATCAGAAAGGATAAGATCAAACTCTCAACTGACAGAACATCCTTGTGGAGGATGTGGAGAAAGGGCAATGCTCCTCCATTGATAGGAGCATTGCAAATTTGTAAAACCACTCTAGAAATCAATGTGGCAGTTTATCAGAAAATTGGAAATAGTTCTTCTACCTAAAAACCAAGCTATATTTCTCCTGGGCATTTACACAAAAGAAGCTCAACCATAACCCAAGGACATGAGTTCCATTATATTCATGGCAACTTTATTCATAATAGCCAGAAACTAGAAGCAACCCAGATGCCCCTTAACTAAAGAATGGACAAGAAAATGTGAGTCATTTACACAGTGGAATACCATTAAACTATTAAAAACAAGACATCAAGAATTTTGCAGTCAAATGGATGGGACTAGAAAATTTCATCTTGACTGAGGTAAGCCAGACCCAAAAGAACATGTGTGGTATGTAATTACTGATAAGTACATATTAGTAAAAAAAGAAGTACAGACTACCCATGATATACTACACAGACCCAAAGAAGATAAACAAGAAGGAGAGGCCAAGTAAGGATACTTGAATCCCACTTAGGAGGGGGATCAAAATAGTCATAGGAGGAAGAGGGAGGGAGAGAGAGACCTTGCTGGGGGAGGGGAGAGCAAGGGGAATATAGGAGCAGGATTGGACATGGGGTGATACAGGAGTCCCAGAGGGCCAAGAGAATGAATGGAAATATGCAGGTGCCAGGGGGTATGGGTATTCTCTTGGAAGTCCAATAGATCAAGAATGAGGGTGGTTCCAAAGGATCAATGCAAGTGACCTTAGCCAAAATGCCTAATAATTGGGATATGGAACATGAAGAAACCAACTCAAGTAACCAGACTGGTTCTCCCGTGGAGGGATGGGTACACCAACCCACCAAGTAACTTTTGACCCAAAATTACTCATGTCTAAAAGAAATACACAGACAAAGACAGAAAAGAGGCTGAAGAACTGGCTGGCTAGTGACTGGTACATTTTGAGACCCATCTCATAGGTAGGCACCAATCCCTCACACTGTTAATGATGTTATGTTGTACTTGCAGACCACAGCCTAGCATAGCACCCTTATGAAAGTCTCTATCTAGCAGTTGACTGAGATAGCTGCATATACACACATTGACAAACATTTGATGGGGGTACAATACCCCTATGGAAGAGTTAGGGGAAGGAATGAAGGCCCTCAAAGAGATGGCAACCCCATAATAAGGCCAAAGTTATCTACCAACCAGGATCCCAGGGAGAGCCCAGGGACAGAGCCCCCAACCAAAGAGAATACATAGGCTGCTCCAAAGCCCACAGCACATATGTAGAAAAGGGCTCCAATTTCTGGCCTCAGTGAGAAAGGATTTATCTAATCCTGCAGAGACTTGTTGCATCAGGGTGGGGATATATGGGGGCCACCCTCTCAGTGGCAAAAAGAAAAAGGTATGTAAGACACACTCTGCAAGAGAGGACCAAGAGTGAGCAGCATTTGGGATGGGAAGAATGGGAAGAGAGAGAGAGAGAGAGAGAGAGAGAGGAGGGATAGAGGAAGGAAGGGAGGGAGGGAGGGAGGGAGGGAGGGACGAAGGGACGGAGGGAGGGAGGGAGGGAAGAAACCAAATAAGAGCTCACTGGTTCCCAAATAACAGCTCAAATGGTATATTTTATTAATGAATTCCTAGTCTGTAAGCTAGGCTTATTCCCTGACTAGCTAACTTTTATATAATATAACGTGCATGCACACACACATACACATAAACACATTATAATATATAATAACTCATTTATTCTACTATATGCCACATGGCTTGGTACCTCTCCTCAGTTTCATTCATCCAACTTCCTCCCAGTCTAGATGGGAATGTGCCTTACCTCACTGTTTCCCAAAGTTCTTCTCTGTCTGCTGGTTGTCTCACCTTCAAATCCTACCTCAGTTATTGGCCATCAGATTTTATTGACAGGTGATGCTTTCACATACTACACAAGAGATCATCCATATAGCCGTCATATTACTTACTACTTGTCTTCTGGGAAACCTATACTCTCACAAATGGCTGGAATGTGCACAAGAATTATATTTTTCAGAATAAATTAAATTGTAGTATAGAAGTGTAATATACTTTTCCCCTACATATAAGCTCAGAACATGGACAACATAAATCCTTTGAATTGAAATTTCAAGTAAGATTTATTAAATTATAGTAGTCTTTGAACTGTGACAGATGTGTTCTTAATTTATATTTTTAGCCACAAGAAGGGATAAGTTATTAATCACTTGTCTTCAAATCTATCATCTTTCTATAATCACAATTTACCTCTCATCTACATAATATTAAATCTGTAATTTATCAAAATACAAATTTCAAGTAAATTATGTCATATTGAAAACTGTTATTTAAGTTTAAATGTTGACTTACCAAGATATTCCTTCTTTTTCTTCAAAAAAATGGCTGCATGTGAGCCTCTTTCACAACCATGCTGAACAGTCAAGTTGCCAATGCTGTGAGCAAGTATGTGGTGGAGAGATGGTAGAAAAAGACAAGTGAAACATTGTGCTCTATGAAGACAACTGGAGCTGAAGATGTGAGAGTAGTGTGGAATAGCCTAATGTGAGTAGCATGTATTTCTACTTGAAGCTATGGATGCCCTGGTCCATGCTGCCTCTGAGGGCTAGGTGTGGTTCTGTGGTTTATAAAAAATATTAGGGGCAGCAGAGTCCTGTGTTGATGTCCATCATCCATATTACCACCAAAGATCATGTGGATGTCCCTGATCTAGGCTGCCACCTAGGATCATGTTAACATACAAAGGATGAGCAGAGATGGCCCTGCCTCTCACTGGCCACTGCCCCTCACCTTAGTAGTATAGGAAAACTGGTGTTGGTGACACTGTTGCAGAAAATATGGCCCTACCTTTCACCACCTGTAGCACTCAGGAGAGCTGGCCCCATCCCTCACTGGCCCTGCACTGGCACTGATTCGAGACAGTTTGCCCAGCTGTTAGACTAAACAAATAAGCTACCATCCAGACATAGATCCAGGTTTTGAGTTGATCCAGCCCAACATCTAACCCATCTATGAACTGTGGGAACATTTAAATTAGGTGATCATGCAAAACCAAAGTTGCAGAATATTCATGACACTGCATAACAACAGGATATCTAGGAGTCTCAGTGGGGATCCAGAATTGATGGCATAGCAGAATCCAGGGACCTCAAACCAGACCAATGACTCATTGCAATGAACATTTGCAAGTAAAGATATTTAGGCAAAAGGTTATTCTGTGGGACACACCATAATACCTTGCAGTTTCCATAACAAGATTTTTTTAATCTTATTTTTGTTCCTTTTTTCTTTTTGTTCTTTTGTTTTGTTATGTGAGCAAGGTTGCAAGTGCAAAGGGTAGATAGATAGATAGATAGATAGATAGATAGATAGATAGATAGATAGATAGATAGATAGAGAAAGGAACAGGGACAGAGACAGACAAAGAGAAAGAGAAGAAAGAGTAAGAGAAGGAGGGGAGATTAGTATGGTTGGTGTACACAAATGTGAAATTCACAGATTTAATATTTTTTTTATTTTTTATTCAATATATTCTTTATTTACATTTCAAATTATTATCCCCTTTCCTGATCCCCCCCCGAAAATTCCATTTCATCTTCCCTCACCCTCTTCCCCATTCAACCGCCTCCCACTTCTCTGCCCTGGTATTCCCCTACACTGCTGCACTGAGCCTTTCCAGGACCAGGGGACTCTCCTCCCTTTGATGTCTAACATGGACATTCTCTGCTTCCTATGTGTCTGGAGCCATGAGTAACACCATATGTACTGTTGATGTTTTTGTCCCTGGGAGCTCTGGGAGTACTGGGTGGCTCATATCATTGTTCCTCCTATGCTGCTGCAAGCCCCTTCAGCTCCTTGAGTCCTTTCTCTAGCTCCCCCATTGGGGACACTACTCAGTTCAATGGCTGGCTAAATATGTCCCTTTCTGTACGTGCCATGCACTTGCAGAGCCTCCCAGGTGACAGCTATATCTGGCTCTGGTCAGCAAGGACTTGTGGGCATCGATAATAGTGTCTGGATTTTGTAACTGTATATGGATCTTTAGGTGGGATAGTCTCTGAATGGTCTTTCCCTCAGACTCTGCTCTATGCTTTGTCTCTGCATCTCCTTCTGTGGGTGTTTTGTTCCCGCTTCTAAGAAGTACCAGAGTATCCATACTTTGATCTTACTTCTTCTTGGGCATCATTTGATATGTGAATTGTGTCTTGGGTATTACAAGTTTCTGGGCTAATATCCACTTATCAGTGAGTGCATACCATGTATGTTCTTTTGTCATTGGGTTACCTCACTTAGGATGACATTGTTCAGTTCCATCCATTTGCCTAAGAATTTACATTTACAACTCAGTATCAGCCCTTTCCCTCCTTTCAGTACTTTGTCATTCAAGTCCTCCCCCATTCTTGATTCCCCTTCAAACACCCTCTGGGTATCAACCACCCCGACTTCCACCCTTGTGCCTCAAGTTGCTGCAGGACTAGGCATAATTTCTCCCACCAAGCCATGATGAGGCTGTCCATTTAGGGGTTGTGGGATGCACAGACAAGCGGGTAGGCAACAGGCTCAATCCTTTCTCCAGTTTTTTGGTGGGCCCACATGAAGACCAACCTACTCATCTCTTCCATAAGTACAGGGGGCCTAGGTCCAGCCCAGAATCACTCTAAGTGACCCAAAAAGCTCACAGAAAAAGTATATTTAAGACTATACTTTTGTATGTTATAATTTTTATTAGATATTTGCTTTATTTACATTTCAAATATTATCCCCTTTCCTAGTTACCCCTGAAAATCCCCTACCCCATCCCCCTCCACCTGCTTACCAATCCCCCCTCCCTCTTTCCTGACCTGGCATTCCCCTACTCTGGAATATTGACTCTTCACAGGACCAATGGCCTCTCCTCTCTTTAGTGTCTGAAAAGGTTATCCTCTGCTATATATGTAGCTGAAGCCACGGGTCCCTCCATGTGTACACTTTGGTTGGCAATTTAGTCCCTGGAATCTCTGGGGCTACTGCTTGGTACCTATTATTTTTCCTATTATGGGGCTGCAAATAAAAGACTATACATTATCTCATAATAGTTTTCTGGAAAATCATCAACTGAGTATGTTTAGAATTTAACTTTTCCAGTAAACTGAACATTTTCTAGTTAAAATTTTTTGAGAGTTTCATACATGTGCATTGTATTTGTGCCACTTCTACACCCACAACTATTCTTTTATCCATAAGACTCTTAAACACATATTTGTTTTACTTATTGTTACTTATGTAAGTACACATAGACGTATGTAACATATATATAATTCTTTGTTAATAATTATATACATATGTAGAATATTATAGTTGTAGATAGATAGATAGATAGATAGATAGATAGATAGATGATAGACAGATTCCATTTATTATTGCCTTTATTAAGGTGTGTCTAAGGTTGACCACTTGAAATTGGGTATCAGTTGATTTAGCTAATTACATCATTTTCCCCTTCTCTTTCTTCTAAACCTCCCATATAACTTCATGAATGAGAATTCAAATAAATGGCCTCTTTTTTCATTACTTGTTGATAAATACATATATTTATACATATATACATACATACATGTACATAGATTTCTAAATACATAAATTCATGCATCACTTTGAAATTTGCTAACTAGTGGGTCCACAATTGAATTTTTAACAAATCCTTACTTCTGAGGATAACATGAGCTTTGGATAAATGCCAAAGAAATGAATCTCAAATCAACCACCAAAGTTCAACACTACTGGCTAGATTTTATAATGGTAAAAAGTGCCTTCAGGCTAATTGGTATAAAATAAAACATCAATGGTCTAACCCAACTTTGGATCTAGCATACTGCAATACTTACTTCCAGGCAAGATGTGTTTGATGATGTGATATTGGCAGGAATATTAGAGAGTCACTAACCATTTTATGATTGGATTTGAAACATGCTCCCAAGAAGAGACTTTTATGTTTATTACTGCAATCCTTCCTCGTCAAAAGCCAATAGATATAATAAAAACACTTACTACAACAAATCTGGGAAATAATGTCATTTATTTCATCTTACAGTTTACAGTTCATAATCAAGAAAACACAGAACAAGTACACAAATCAGGAACCGAGAGTTAAGAAATGAAGCAGAAACCACAGAGAAATGTTGCCTATTGAAGGATCCCCATGGCTTTCTTGTCTTAATTCCTGATACAGCCCAGGATAACCAGATCCATAATGGCACTTCCCATTGTGAGCTACAAATACCTACATCAAACATTAATCAATAAAACACCTAGTGAGTTCCTGAAACTCAATCCTAGGTATCTCCCCAACCTATCAGATCTCACCTGGGTCCTACATCTATTTCCTAAATTGAATCTGACATTGACTGCCTGTGTCACAAATAATCTCAAGGCTTCTAGAAAGGCATGCCTTAACCTATTCCCAACATAATGTCCCTTTAACGCAACACGCAACCTATCCACATAGGCATATATACCATTAAACTATGGGAAATGAATCCTGTTCAGAGGTCAAGTACAATATATCCACCTGACTTTACTACCCCAAGTTATTTCCAACCTGGAGTCTCAGCTCTTTTATCCCAATCTACTCTGTCTATATCAGATATAGAACTAATAAAGAAGTTCATATGCTCAGACTTCATCACAAAATACCAAAAATTAGGCCATTATCTTCTCACCAAAATGTACCAGTACTCTAGAAATGTTTACCAAGGAAGATTATTTAGATAGACATCTGAAGACAGAATTTAAAAGAGCAATCATAAATAAAATCAAAGACTTCAGGTAATTTAAAGAAGTCACAAAAATACAGAACAATGAAATTAAAGAAAATGGCCTTGTCAGACTTCAACTGGGAGGAGAGGCCCTTGGTCTGAGTAAAGCTTGATGTCCCAGTAAAGGGGAATGCCAGGGTAGGGAGGCAGAAGTGTGTGGGTGGGTGGGGAAGCACTCCCATAGAAGCAGAAGGAGGGAGGATGAGATAGGAGCTTTCCAGAGGGGAAACTAGGAAATGGGATAACATTTGAAATGTACATAAATAAAATATCCAATAAAAATATTTTAAAAAGTAATTAAAGAGAAAGAACTTAAGGAGAATCAATGCGAAAAGGATATCCAAGAAAAATACAACAATAAAACTGATAGAAATGACAAATACAATCTAGAGCTTAAGAGTAGAGGATATGAAATATTCATATGAGGATAATGAAATATTGAACAGCAATTAAGTTGATATAAAATGAAATTGGAAAACTCATTAACTTAATAACAGTCAGAAGAATCCCTTTCAAGCAGAATCAATCAAGCAAATGAGAAATTATCAGAATTTGAGAATAATGAACAGGATCTAGACAAAATGAGTAAGAAATGTAGAAATTGTTTTAAAATAAAATAAATCAAATTATAAGGCATGCAGAAAATGTGGAAGAAAAAAAAGAAAAAAGAATAAAAGCCTAACCTTCAAATTGTATGCATTGAGGAGGTAGAATAATCCCAAATCTAAAGAACAGATCTTCAACAAGATCATAGAAAAGTCTCCAAATCAAGTAAAGACATATGAAAACCAATGAAAGAAGCACACAGAGAGTTTAATCAATAATTGTACAAGAGAAAATACCCATGGTATATGATGTTTAGAGCACTAAGCATACAAAACAAAGAAATTGCACTGAACATTTCAAGAGAAAGAACTCAAATGATAAATGAAGGAAAATCCATGAGAATTACTGTTGATTTCTCAATGACAAATTTGAAAGTCAGAAGACTATGGAGCAAAGCATTGCCAAGTCCTTAAAGGCTATGATGACCAACTTAGAATAATATACCCATACACATTATGTCATAACTAAAGGAGAAAGGAAAATGTTCTACACTATAAACAGCCAACAAACCAAACCTAACAAAAACATGAGAAATGATATTACAGGCAGAAGATACAAATGAGCATAGCCAAGAAACTGTGGAAAAATAATGATTAAAGTACTAAGCACAGTTGATAACACAAACGACAACATAAAATCAACAACAGTATGACTACAATCAACACACATATTTCAATAACTTTAAACACAAAGGACCTCAATTCACTAGTCAAAAGACACGGGTCAACTGCATGAATCAAAACACGATCCATCTATCTTGGATCTAAAAGCAAAACATCTTAGCTTGACAAGTCATATATCATGCTTTCTGTGAACATATCCTAACATATAAAACTTTTCTGAGTGCTCCTTTGACTTCTGCATTTCTCAGGCTGTAAATTAGAGGGTTTAACATGGGAGTAATGACCCCATACAACATAGAGATAAGTCTGTCTCTGCCAGGAGAATGCTGACTAGAAGTTGGGCGGATATAGGTAAATATAGTTGTGCCATAGAACAAAAAGACTACAAGAAGATGGGAAGCACAAGTAGAGAAAGCTTTGTGCTTCCCTTCTGCTGATTGGATCTTTAGAATGGTGGATACAATGTATATGTAGGAGATCAATGTGATCAGAAAAGCTCCAACCCCAAAGATGCTTCCTATCACTAAAAGAAGCATTTCTGCCACATATGTGGATGAGCATGACAGGGCCACCACAGGTGGAATGTCACAATAGTACTGGTTAACTCTATTAGAATTGCAGAAAGACAGGCTAAAGGTGGCC
This sequence comes from Apodemus agrarius, assembly GCA_964023405.1. Classification (NCBI taxonomy): domain Eukaryota; kingdom Metazoa; phylum Chordata; class Mammalia; order Rodentia; family Muridae; genus Apodemus; species Apodemus agrarius. Next base: position 74,891,880 of record OZ030005.1, on the reverse strand, counting down.
ATTGTGTGGATGAAGGAATTCAGAAACCCAGCTGCCCAAGTCCCAAACAACAGCTGCACACAGCGAACCTTAGTCATGATGAGGGAGTAACGAAGGGGGAAGCATATGGCCACATAACGGTCATAAGCCATCACAGCCAGCAAGAAAACCTCAGTCCCAGCTAGGGCTATCAGGAAATAGAGCTGCAAAGCACACCCAACAAAGGAAATTCTGTGGTCCTCAGTCAAGAGATTCTTGAGCATGTTGGGGACAGTAGCTGATGGGCAGAATATGTCCAGCAGGGACAGATTTGCCAACAGGTAATACATGGGAGTTTGAAGCTTTCTCTCAGTCACAATGGCCAACAGGATGACCCCATTACCCAATAAAGTGATCTGATAGATGATGGCAACGACCACAAAGAGTGGATAGCGCACCTCAGGTAGGTCAGAGAGCCCTATGAGGATGAACTGAGTCACTGTGGTAATATTGTAGATGTCCATCTCCTCTGTCCACAGGATGTTTCTAATGGAAATGAGAGCACAGAACGCAGATTAGAATGATAACACAGGGATCCTGTGTCTGAGAAACTGGGAGTAGAATAGAATGTGGTTGAAGGTTGTATGTGTTACCTCTCTTAATTATTATCACATCATGGGGGATCATGATCTTTTTTATGTGTTTAAGATTCCATTTGCAAGTATATTATTGAGTATATTTTGGCTATGCTGTTAAGAGATATTGGTCTGTAATTCTGTTTGTTGAATCTTCATGTGGTTTGAGTGGCCTCCTAGCATGAATTGGGCAATGTTCCTCCTGTTTCTGATTTGTGGAATAATTTCAGGGGTATTGGCATTAAATCTTTAAATGTCTGGTAGAATTCTGTACTAAAGCCTCCTGACCCTGGGCATTTTCTTTGTTGTTGTTATTGTTGGCGGACTTTTAATGATTGATTCTAGTTTACTGGGGCTTATAAGTCTATTTATAGACTTGGTACATCAAGAAAATCATTCCTTTCTTCTAGAATTTCCAATTTGATGGATTACAGGTTTGTAAAGGATGTCTTTTCAATTCTCTGAATTACCTTGATGTCTATTGTGTGGATTTACCTTTTAGACATTCTTAAACTTCTTTTTATTTATGCTATATCTGAAAATACAAAATCCATATTCCATCTCTGGAGGAAATTCACTGCGTAATTAAACAGACCTCGAAAATTCATGACTTTATTAATCATATAGAATCCTTATTTCACGATTCTTTAAAAACTTATCTATTTTTTGCATTATCTTAAATATTTGTTTTGTTTTATTCTGTTATGCCTTACTTCAATGTGTATGACATTAGACACTCCTTCAATCTAAATTAAGGTAGAGTTAGTATATTATGCAATTGCTTATTTCATATATTCTACTGTGTAATTTATGTATATATATATTCAATGGTAGATAAGACTTTAACACTAAAAATTATCAAAAGTATAGGAAAGCATAGCAACAATGAAATCATGAGTGCATGAATGACCTATGACTTCTTCAACATATATTTTACTTGGAAGAAATAAGTGTAGAAACACTCTTGTAATTTTTGACACCAAATCTTTAAGATATGAACAATAGCATTTTCATTAACATATGTGAAAGGATGATGTTAACTAAATTGTTCAGAAAAGCTTAATCAAAATTGTAGAAATTAATATTTTGTTTGGTGAATTTGAAAGAAAATTTTCTATAGTATCACATATTAGACAATTTGTAGCACAGCTGGTTAGAAGATAAATGAAAATGTACAGTCTATAATCTGACTCCTATTCATTTCCTGGTTAAATAATGAATATTTTCTTCAGTAAGTTAAAATGCAGAGAAACATAATACAAATAATATATAATTGTTTTATCTCCAAAATAAAAAAGATTTTTATCTTTTGCACGTATAATAAATTTCTATATTTAGGAGGCTAAGACCAGAGATTTGTAAATTTGAGGCCACCCTGAACTACAAAACAAACCCTGTTCCAAAATAAAAGAAAAAGGGAGAACACTGTAGTGTACTCCTCTTCATTCCTCAAGCAACAACAGATTTGGAACATAACTACAGAATAAATAAACTTCTACTGCTAGTCTCTTTATGTCTTGAAATATAACAAATAAAAATTTTAAAACCATCACAAATATATGTATGTTATTATAAAGTTAGTGAAGGATGTTCCTGGGTGAAAAACAATGACTGGAACAAAAATTAATTATATCAATTATTAGTGTTTCTAATTTTCACAACCCTATGGAACTCTTAAATTTTATTCTATGTATTAATCTTTACAATAAAAAGATGTGCAAATAAAATAAGGCACTTTTATTGCAATAGCAACATCTTTAAGCAAACATTGTTTACTTGTGCAATAACTCGTTGTTTCCTCAAACAAATTTAACTCTTTAAAACAAGAATTAAAAGAAATATATTTTAGGATATTCTGATTAAATAAACCTATCCTAATCTTCAGATCATAAAATCAATATATACCCAACAAAATCTAATAACACATTTTTCTTAACATTATACATAATAGTTTAAATATATTCTATGAAATTAATGATCTTTAATACACAGAACATGGCATTTCCTCACATGTAAAGAACATATATTAATCAACATTTTCACTCTTGTATTAATATAGCTTATTAACAATTTGTGAGGCAATTAAAAGTAAATATCTTTTATTGATAACATACTTCTCAGAAACAAGTACTAGAATCTTATGGAAGGATCAATAGTTTCCTAACTAGAGATTTAGGGATGCTTTATTAAATTCAATCTCTCCAAGTGTATTTTATGATTACTTGATGTACCTAAAAAATACAAACATACAGATGGAAATTAATAAAAGAAAAATACATATAGAAAGCATAACATTTCTATTAAAATTGCCAATAATTCAGACCTTCTTACAATATCTGACATAACATTGCATATGGCAAATTCAAAAATAATATACAGGAAAATATATTCCTTTTTAGAATATTCAAGTTTCTATCACATAGGGAAATATAACACAAAATTTAGCAAAACTTAAATTTATATAACTTAAATTATAGCACTTATAAAACTGTATTTTATTAGCATATGTAGCAATAGCATTAAAATATTCCATTTAAGTTACATTTAACATAGATTATGTTACCAATAAATAGTTTCAGAAAAACAAACTGGATGACCTAGCAAGTATCTCAGCCAAATATTGGACTGAGCACAAGGTCCTCCAATAAAGGAGGACGTTGTGAAAAAAACCAAAGGAGCTGAAGGTACTTACAGCCCCATAGGAGGAACAACAATATGAACCAGCCAGTACCTCCCCACCCCAGAGCTCCCAGGGACTGGACAACAAACTGAAGAGTGTACATGGAAGGGCCCATGGCTCCAGCTGCAAGTGTAGCAAAGAATGCCTTTTTTGGACACCAAAGGGAGGAGAGGTCCTTGGTACCGAGGAAGCCTGATGCCCTAATATAGGGGAATGCCAGGACAGGGAAGTGGGAGTGAGTGGGTTGGTAACCAGGGGCAGGGAAGATGGGAAAGGGGATTTTCAGAAGGGAATCCAGGAAAGGGAATAACATTTGAAATGCAAATAAAGTATCTAATAAGAAAAGGAAAAGAAAAAATTACTTCAGTAGGTAAAAACCAAATTAACACTTGTTCTCAGGACTCACACTGGGGGCTAGTCCATAATTTATATATTCCCATTCTCTCCTTAGGGAATCAGGATAATAACTCTTGAGAGAATAACTACATTACTGCCAAGTTAGGAATAGGGACACAAAACTAATTAATTTGCTATAAATTTTAATATTATTCTATATTACATGGGTGCCATTTCATTCCTTGTAATAGCCAGTGGGCATATCCCACCTGGAATGAACTTAGCCAATAGTAATTATGTAATAAGACATTTATGTTGTGGTTTTCAAGAGTACCTTCTGTAAATAACAATGACTTTCCCTGGTATAAAACTTTGAACTTGCTTTACAGACTATGGTAAAATAGAAGGGTTTATAGTAATGATATTGCCAAAGTAAGGTATACATTGGTGATAGGAAACTACAATTTGTGATTACAGGAATCATTCATTGAACATATCATCACATTTCCTGTAAATACTTTCTCTTTATTATAGAGCAAAATTGTTACTATACTTATTCATTAGCACACAAGTTATCTAGTAGAAACTTTGTGCCATCAACATGAAAGAACTGCTGTGAACATAGACACAAACTCATTTGAATATGCAACTATTTAACTGTATTCTTATTTTTTATATTTTTCTTACTTGTTCAATTTATATTCAGATCACTGCACCTCTCCCTGTTACCCTTTCCTACAATCCTTCCCATATCCTCCTCCCCCTTCTTCTCCAAGCAAGAGGAGTTGCCCATGGGTATTCTTCCCACTCTGGCACTTCAAATTTTTGCAAGCCTAGGGGGTTACTCTCCCACTGACATCAAACATGACAGTCTGGCTAGTGGAACATAACCAAGGTACAGACAACAACTTTTGGGATAACCCATGTACTGGTTGTTCAGGACCCACATGTAGGTCAAGTTGCACATCTGCTACATATAAGCAGGGAGGACTAGATCCAGCACTTGTATGTTCATTGGTTGCTGGTTTATACTCTGAAACCTCCAAGTTTTCCAGATTAGCTGACTCTGTTGGTCTTCCTGTGGAGTACCAATTCCCTTCAGTACCTGAAATCCTCCCTATTTTTACATAAGAGTCTGAAATCTCCATCCACTAAGTGGCTGTGGCTGTCTATATCTGTCTGAGTCAGATGCTGAATGGAACCTCCCAGAGTACAACATACTCATGTCTGCAAGCATAACAGTATCATTAGTAGTGTTATGGATTGGTATTTACCATGGAATAGATATCAAGTTGGGTTGGATAACTGTTGGCCATTTCCTCAATCTCTGATCCATCCCTCATGACTGCATTACTTGTAGGGTTGAAAATTTTTTGAGGGGGTTGGTGTCTCCGTCTGATCCCAGAGATGGCTCCTACCAATTCACCCCTGTCAATTGCAGATTTTCATTCATTTTCATGGTCATCAAGCAGTCTATCTGGTTGTACCCAACACCAGATCCTGTTTTGTTTTGTTTTTTCTTTCTTTGTTTTATTGTGTTTTCTTTTCTGTTCTTTTGTTTTTGAGACAAGGTTTCTCTGTGTAGCCCTAGCTGTCCTGGAACTCATTCTCTAGATAAAGCTTCCCTCAATCTCAGAAATCTGGCTGCCTCTGCATCCCAAGTAGCAGGATTAAAGGAGTGTGCCAACACTGTCGGGTCCCAACACCAGATCATAAATTCCCCATTACCCTCCCCCATCCCACCTCTCTTTCAGTTCCATTACTCTACCTCTCTCTAATGACTATTCCTCCACTGTAAGTGAGATTCAAGCTCCCTGACTTGGGAATTTATTCTGGTTTAGGTTCTCTGGGTCTATTGATATGATGTAACCCAGAATGTGTATTTTATGGCTAATATCCACTTATAAGTGAGTACATACCATGGATGTCCTTTTGTGACTGGGTTACCTCACACAAGGTGACATTCTCAATTTCAATCTATTTTCCTGCAAAATTCATCATGGCCTATTTTTTTTCCTGGAAAATAAATTTTACTTGAAAATTTGGAAGAGTGAAGTAATTTAAATGATAATTTAAACATTTTATACTTAAAAATATACAGCTATTTTGTGAAATAGTATATTTTTTATTTTCTATATTCTTTGTTTACATTCCAAAGGCTTTCCCCATTCCCAGTTACCCCCCGCCATATGTCCCATAATTCCTCTCCCCCCCATGCTATTCCCCACTCTTCCCCCCCCCCACGATTTCTCTGTTCTGGGTCTACAATACTGGATCCAATCTTTACAGGCCCAGGGTCCTCTCCTTTTTTTCTTCTTGAGAGTCATTTGACTTGCTAATTGTGCCTTGAGTATTTAGGGCTTCTGGGCTTATTAATATCCACTTATCAGTGATTGCATTTCGTGTGTATTCTTTTGTGATTGGGTTAGCTCACTTAGGATGATAGTTTCCAGATCTAACCATTTACCTACAAATTGCATAAATTCATTATTTTTAATTGCTGAGTAGTACTCCATTGTATAAATATACAACATTTTCTGTATCCATTCCTCTTTTGAGGGATATCTGGGCTCCTTCCAATTTCTGGCTATTATAAACAAGGGTGCTATAAACATAGTGAAACATGTGTCTTTGTTGTATGCAGAGGAATCCTCTGGGTATATGCCCAGGAGTGGTATGCCAGGGTCCTCTGGGAGTGGCATGCCCAATTTTCTGAGGAACCGCCACACTGATTTCCAGAGTGGTTTTACCATTTTGCAATCCCACCAACAGTGGAGGAGTGTTCCTCTTTCTCCACATCCTCGCCAGCACTTGTTGTCTCTCGAGTTTTTAATCTTAGCCATTCTGACTGGAGTGAGGTGAAATCTCAGGGTTGTTTTGATTTGCATTTCCCTGATGACTAATTTCTGTAAGGCAAAGGGACAAAACGGCAACCAACAATGTGGGAAATGATCTTCACCAACCCCACATCCGACAGAGGGCTAATATCCAATATATACAAAGTACTCAAGAAGTTAGACCCCAAAGAACCAAATAACCCTATCAAAAAATGGGGTACAGAGCTAAACAAAGAATTTTCACCAGAAGAAATTCGGATGGCCGAGAAACATGGCCTTATTTTTATTTTTAATTGCTGAATAACATCCCATGGTGTCTTGAATAACATCGAGGTCGTTTACAGTTTCTGGCTATTATGAATAAAGCTGCTGTGAACATGATTGAGCCTTAGTGAGATGTTGGAGTATCTGTTAAGTATATGGCCAAGAGTGGTATAGTTGGCTCTTGAGATAGAACTATTTCCAGTTTTCTGAGAAAATGCCAAATTGATTCCCAAATTGTGTTCAGAAGTTTGCACTCCCACCAGCAGTGGAGGGATGTTCCCCTTGTTCCCCATATTCACTAGCCTGTGCTATCCCTTGAAGTCATTCAGTTCATCCTGACTGCTCTTAAGCTCCTTACTGTATTTCTTCTGTAAAGCCAACTCTGCTTAGAACCGAGCAATATGGCCCTGGGACAGCTGCCATCCAAGCTCCTGGTTCTCCTGGATGAGCATTTGGCACTTCACCATTAACTTTTTGCCTGTTTGGAATTGATTAAGAGAGAACTTAAGTCACCCTTCTTAAAACTGCACTTAAACGTTGGGGCATGCTGGAACATTTATCTTCTACTCATCTCAGATTCCATTATCTCCAAAGGAAAATTCAAACTGGAGACCTATAGATGAAAACATTCACCTCCGGGATTGAATGGAAGCATACAGAATATAATGCCTCATGTATCTAAATGAGCAAATGAGTTTGCTAGAAATGATCACTATACCTTTTTCAATTCACAGAACATCTCACTTGGGCTGGCCCAGAGTTCCAACACATTATTTCCCCAGTCTTCACAAGGCAGGAAACATGTGAGATTGTCTGCCAATATGTTCTACTGCAATATCCAGGGGCCAAATATCAAGTCTTCTTGTCTTTCATACCATCTGGAATAGTCTTTTTAGCGAGACAGCCTTTTCCTTCACTTTGAAGAGCACAGAATAATTTTTCCAAAGTGTTGATCTGCTCTCCATATCCCCCCAAAGTAAAATATTGAGTACAACAAGATTATCAGAGTATTCCTTGAATTAAAAAAAAACAACTATTTCAAGGCACATTTAATTTAATATCAAGAATTCGATACAAAAGACCCCAAATACAATGAAGGAACACATTCCCCCATTTAACACCAAAAACAATGCTGTTTAACATGTGCTTGCTGAATGAGATGAGGGTTTACTGAATAATGGGTGTCTTATCACAGCCAAATACCATATACAATCTAGTTGTGAAATGAATGAGTATAATGCTTCAAACGGTTTAAACCTGAAGTCTGAGACCACTCCTTCACGTTTATACAGTCTTCAGTTAAGGTTATCTACTGTTTCCACACCATTCGAAAAACAAACCAATGATAAAAACTACATAGATTTAAGGCTCCATTATAATATAGAGCTCAGAGCTAAATGGATAAATATATATGCTCTACCTGTACTGGTAGCTCTGATATGATTATCTCACAGCTATTAGAAGTTGGTTCTTAGCAAGTAAATCCCTTAAAGGCAAAATTCACCTCGTTTGAATTTTGACCCAGTTGTTCAACAGTCATGAAGTCCACAGTCTTATTGGTATAACTGATGTACAGTGTCTCTAAGTCACTGTGCTCATGGTTAAGAGCAATGCATATTCCATTTTTACATTTTACTGGAATTTTACATGTTCAATTCATAATTTAAAACTTCTAGGTTTTCAATCCTCTAAACTGTCTGAAGACACAGTGTGCCACAGACTTAAGACTTCTGCTTTTCCCTCTATTTTCTTCAAACAGAAACATTTCTCAAGTATTTACATGTCCTAGAAGGGAAATTTTTCAGAGTTGTCCTCTTCTTCGGAATAGTCTGATGGCATCAGGCCTCTGAAGCAAGGGGAAGGGGAAGAGAAAGAAGCTGAAACACAACGTACATCTGGTAAGTTTTACATTAACCATTACAAGCTGGACAGTAAAAGAATGTGGCTTTTTTGGCTCAAAAAGTCTGAGTCTTGGTGTGGAAGCCAGTACTTGACTGTCTGTCCCACTACAGCTTTCTCGAGGTGGGACTGTCAGCGAAGTCTTGACTGGGGAGTATGATTTGTTTACCTATCAGGCATGAACTTGCAGACACTCAGTTCATTTTGGGCTTGTTCCAGTTTTAGTCTGTTCCAGTTAACCTTTCATTTTTAGGAAAAACAAGTTAATCGCTGGGTCTACCATTGTTTATCTCAGCTGGACCACACTCGGCTGCTGAACTTGCTTGAGGTTCTTCATTTGAGTAGTGCACTCTTGTATGTCCTGCTCCTTGGTTGCTAGCTGCACGACAAGAATGTTCTCCCTGCGTGCAGCCTCCTGCTGTTGCTGCCTTAGTTTTTCTTCAGATTCCCTTAAACCAGTCGCATTTGAGTCACGTTTGAGTTAAGGTCTCTACTTTCCCTCCAAAACTTAAGCGTATGCTTCATATTGTTTCCATCTTAGAATTAATTCACTCCGTGACATAACTTTGAAGTCTGTTTCAATGAGTGGGATCTTTATGGGAAGAGGTTCTTTGCTGGTCATCTTGCACCCAGAGATGTGCCTCTAGGGCATGCCTCATCAGTCACCATCCTTGGAGCCTCCAGCGAAAAGCAATGAGGGGAGGTCGGCCCAGTCCGCTAGGGGCGCAGGGCCACAGAGAGGCAGTGGCACTCCGTGGCTGCACCCAGACAGTCTGCAGAGGCCTGTACCTGCCCCGTAGGAGCTCTGCAAACTCAGTAGTGCTGGGGAGGGAAGCAGCTGGAGAGAAGGGCAGAACCGCGAATTTGGAAGTCACACCTGAGGCATCTCAGGATGGAGGTCACTGCTGGCCACGCTTGGCGAGGCCACCTGCAGCTGCAGAGCTTTCCTATATTTTTAATATTAAATTATTTTATTTACTTACATTACAAGCTTTGCCCCCATTCCCAGTCACCTGTCCCTGGATTCTTCACCCTACCCCCTTTACTTTCATCCCTGTGAGGGTGTTCCACCACTACCCCATGCACCTACACCTTACCCCCACAATCATGCCTCTTCCCTGGGACATCAAGTTTCCACAGAACTGAGTGCTCTTTTCCCACATACAATGCAGAGGTCATACAATGCAGTCCTCTGCTACACATTCCTGGCATCGAGTATCATGCCATATATGCTCCTTGGTATTTTTTCTTATTCTCTGAGAGATCTGAGGGGTCAGGTTTAGTTGGCACTGTTATTCTTCCTATAGGGTTGCAATCCCCTTTAGATCCTTCAGTCCTTCCTCTAATTCTTCCATATTGGTCTCCAATCTTAATCCAATTTTTGGCTGAAAGTATCTGCATTTGTCTCAGTCAATTTCTGGTAGAGCCTTGCAGTGAACAGCCATGCCAGGCTCCTGTCTGAACACACAATATAGACTCAGTAATAGTGTCAGAATTTGGTATGTGTGCATGGGATGGATCCCAAGTTGGACCAGTCACTGGGTGGCCTTTTTATCATTCTCTGCTCCATTTTGTACCTGCATTTCCTTTACACAGAAACAATCCTGGCTTAAAATTTTTAAATAAAGGTGGATGGCCTCCTGCCTCAAGGGGAGGTCATGTCTATCTGCTGTAGGTGGTCTCTTCTAGCTTCATTTCCTCACTGTTGGGCATTTCAGTTAAGGTCAACCCCAATGAATCCTAGCAGCATCTCACATCCCAAGTCACTGAAACTTTCTACAGGTTCCCTCTGCCCTCCAACCCTCACTGCTGCAAATTTTGATTCATTCTCCTGGTCCTCTGGGGGTCCCTCCTGTCTCTCCCAATACTTCATCCTGCTTCTATTTTTCCTTCCCCCTCCCCTCACAAACCCAGTTTCCCCCTTGTCTCTGCTTCTCAGGATTATTTGGTTCCCATTCTCAGTGGGTTACAGGTAGTACTGAACAAACAAACAAACAAAATTAAAACACATTTGACAAAAAGAAATAGAAATTATAGAAGGAAAAATAAAATCTAATGAAGAGACCCTTGGCCCACCTAACCAACTAAGAGAGAGGAGAAGAACACATACACAGAGAGAGAGACAAGAGACAGAGACAGAGAGAGATGGAGGGAGGGAAGTAGAAGGAGAAAGAGAGAGAGAGACAGAGAGAGAGAGAGGGAGAGGGAAAGAGAGAGATGGTTCAATTTTTGTCTTCAACTGGAGACTATCCTCTGCCATAGGGTTCCATACCCTGGTGGCCCAGGAAGATAGCTAGACTCCCAGGAGTGCAGACAGGCCTGTGAACCCAGGTATCACCACACCTGATACTGAGTGAAACCTGCCCAGAACACTCAGAATACAGGAACGGAGGAGCAGCCTGGGACAGGAGCCTTCCAATTTCCTTCTGTGACAAGAGCAGATCCTGAGCCACAGAGCTACATAGACAAACACCAACAGAAGAGAGCTGGTATCCTAGTAGTGCCCACACCTGGGAACACAGAGCTGACCCTGACCCTGGACCACAGCTTTCCATATCTAAATTCCTGTGGAGAGAACTGGTCTCCCAGGAGTACTGACACAGGTATGCAGGACAGACAAGCCACTTTCAAAGACAGCAAGATCAGCTAACACTGGAGATAACCATATGGAGAAAGGCAGCTCAAGAACACAAGCAACAGAAACCAAGGCTATTTTACATCATCAGAACCCAGTGTTTCCACCACAGTGAGCCCTGTTTACTACAACACACGAGAAAAGTAAGACTCTGATTTAAGTTTTGCTTAATTCCTCACATATCATGAGGATGATAGGGGACTTTAAGAAGAACATAAAAATCTCCTTTAAAGAAATACAAGAGAACACAGATAAATAGGTAGAAGACCTTAAAGAGGAAACACAAAATTACTTAAAGAATTATGAGAAACACAATAAAATAGGTGAAGGAACTGAACAAACCCATACAGGATTAAAATGGAAATAGATCAATAAAGAAATCACAAAGTGAGACAACTCTGGAGATAGAAAACCTAGGAAAGACATCAGTAGTCATAGATGCGAACATCACAAAAAGAATACAAGAGGTTGAAGAGAGACTCTCAGGTGCAGAAAATACCATAGAAAACACTGACACAACAGTCAAAGAAAATGCAAAATGGAAAAAGCTCCAAACACAAAACATTCAGGAAATCCAGAACAGAATGAGGAGAACAAATGTAAGGATAATAGGTATAGAAGAAAAGTAAGATTCCCAACTTAATGGGAAAGTAAATGTCTTCAACAAAATTATAGAAGAAAACTTCCCTTATCTGATGAAAAGGATGCCCATGAACATACAAGTAGCCTACAGAATTCCAAATAGATTGGACCAGAAAAAAATTACTCCCATCACATAATAATCAAAATACCAAATGTACTAAACAAAGAAAGAATATTGAAAGCAGTAAGGGGGAAAGCTGAAGAAACATATAAAGGCAGACCTTTCAGAATTACACCAAATTTCTCACAAGAGAATATAAAAGGTAGAAGATCCTGGAAAGATCTCATACAGACCCTAAAAGAACAATAATGCCAGCCCAGACTATAGAACCCAGCAAAACCCTCGATTACCATGGATGGAAAAATCAAGATATCCCATGATAAAACCAAATTTACACACTATCTTTCCACAAAACCAGACCTAAAGAGGATAATAGAAGGAAAAGACCAACATTAGGAGGGAAACAATACCCTAGAAAAAGCAAGAAAGTAATCTTCTTCAAACAAACCCAAAAGAAGATAACCACACAAACATAAGAATAACATCAAAAATAACAGGAAGCAGCAATCACTATTCCTTAATATCTCATATCAATGGACTCAATTCCCCAATAAAAAGATACAAACTAACAAACTGGATTCCCAAAAAGAACCCAGCATTTTTCTGCATACAAGAAACACACCTCAGTATCAAAGACAAACACTATCCCATTTTAAAGGGCTGGAAAATCATTTTTCAAGTAAATGGTCCCAGGAAAGAGGCTGGAGTAGCCATTCTAATATCAGATAACATCAACTTTCAACCAAAAGTCATCAAAAAAAGATAAGGAAGGACACTTTATAGTCATCAAAGGAAAAATCTAACAAAAAGAACTCTCAATTCTGAACATCTATGCTCTAAATACAAAGGTATCCATATACGTAAAAGAAAATTTGCTGAAGTTCAAAGCACATATAGCACATCACACAATATTAGTGGAAGACTTCAACACCCCACTCTCACCAATGGACAGATCAGGGAAATACAAAATAAACAGAGACACATTGAAACTAATTTAACATTATCTATAGAACATTTCATCCTAAATCCAAATCATATTCCTTAATCATAGCACTCATCATGCCTCCTCCAAAATTGACCATATAATTGGTCACAAAACAGACCTGAATAGATATAAGATGGTTGAAATAAGCCCATGCTTCCTATCAGATCACAACAGATTAAGGCTGTTCTTCAATAGCAACAGAAACAACAGAAAGTCCACATATACATGGAAGCTGAACAACACTCAACTCAGTGATAACTTGATCAAGCAGGAAATAAAGAAAGAAATTAAAGACTTTTTAGAATTTAGTGAAAATGAACCACCAAAGGGACATAATAAAAGCAGTCATAAGAGGGAAACTCATAGTTATGAGTGCCTCCAAAAAGAAAATGGAGAGAGTATATACTAGCAGCTTGACAGCACATCTGAAAGCTCTAGAATAAAAAGAAGCAAATGCACACAACAGGAATAGATAGCACAAAATAAATCAAACTCATGGCTGAAATCAACCAAGTAGAAACAGAAAAAAAACTATACAAAGAATCAACCAATCTAGGTGCTGGTACTTTGAGAAAATCAACAAGATAGATAAACTCTTAGCCACACTAGCCAGGGGACACAGAGACAGTAACCAAATTAACAAAATCAGAAATGAAAAAATGTCATAACTGAAGGAACTGAGGAAACTGAGGAAATCCAAAAAAACTCAGATTCTACTTCAAAATCCTTTTCTCGACAAAACTGGAAAATCTGGATGAAATGGACAATTTCCTAGATAGATACCAGGTACCAAAGTTAAATCAGGATCAGATAAATGATCTAAACAGTCCCATAACCCCTCATGAAATATCAGGAGTAAGCAACAGTCTCCCAACCAAGAAAAACCCAGGGTTTAGTGCTGAGTTCCATCAAACCTTCAAACAAAACTTAATGTCAATTCTCTCCCAAACAATTGTGCAAACAGAGGAACACTACCCAATTCGTACTGTGAAGCCACAATTACTCTGATACCTAAACCAAACAAGGACCCTACCGAAAAGGAGAACTTCAGACCAATTCGTTATGAATACTGATCCAAAATACTCAAACATCTCTCACAAACTGAACCTTAGAATATATCAAAATAACCATCCATCATGATCAAGTAGGCTCCACTCCAGGGATGCAGGGATGGTTCAATATAAGGAAATTCATAAAAGTAGTCCACTATATAAACAAATTCAAACAATAAAACCACATGATCATTTCATTAGATGCTGAGAAAGCATTTGAAACAATCCAACACCCCTTTAAGATAAAAGCCTTAAAAAGATCTGAAATTAAAGGCCCGTACATAAACATATTGAAAACAATATACAGCAAACCAGTAGCCAACATCAAACTAAATGGAGAGAAACTTGAAGCAATCCCACTAAAATCAGGTACTAGACAAGGCTACCCACTCTCTCCCTACCTATTCAATATAGTACTTGAAGTTTGAGCCAGAGCAATTGGACAACAAAAAGAAGTCAAATGGATACAAATTGAAAAGAAATAAGTAAAAATATCACTATTTACAGATGATATGATAGTGTACTTAAGTGACCCCAAAAATTCCACCAGAGAACTCCTGAGCCTTCAGCAAAGTGGCCAGATACAAAATTAATTCAAACAAATCAGTGACCTTCCTCTACTCAAAGGATAAAAAGGTTGAGAAAGAAATTAGAAAAACAACTCCCTTCACAAGTCACAAATAATACAAAATACCTTGGTGTGACTCTAAACAAGTTAAAGATCTGTATGACAAGAATTTCAAGTCTCTGAAGAAAGAAATTGATGAAGATCTCAGAAGATGGAAAGATCTCCCATACTCATGGATTGGCAGGATTATTGCAGTAAAAATGACCATCTTGCTGAAAGGAATCTCCAGATTCAATGCAATCCCTGTCAAAATTCCAACTCCATTCTTCATAGAGTTAGAAAGAGCAATTCTCAAATTCATCTGGAATAACAAAAATCCCAGGATAGGGAAAGCTATTCTCAACAATAAAAGAACTTTTAGGGGAATCAGCATCCTGGACCTCAAGCTGTACTACAGAACAATAGTGATAAAAATGCATGGTGCCATTACAGTGGCAGTGTAGTGGCTATTCCTGGTTGTCAACTTGACTATATCTGGAATGAACTACAATCCAGAATTGGAAGGCTCTCCTATGATCCTAATCTAGAGGCCCAGAGATAAAAGTTTCTGACCTGGATCTTGGCATGGAGATCTTGAATCATAATGTCCATGAATTCTAGAAGATTAAAACAAGGAGATCACTGAGTTCAAGGTCATCTGAGATTAAAAGTGTGGTAGCACATGCCCTTAATCTGAGCCACGCCCTCTGCTGGAGAACTGCATAAGAACTTTGGAAGAAAGACTCACTCACTCTTCCTTACCCGCTTGCCTCATGGGACTGAGCAACTGCTAGATCCTTGTAATTCTATCCACAACTGCTGCTGACCATTCTTGGGGAATTGGATTACAAGCTGTAAGTCATCTACAAATTCCCTAACTATATAGAGACTACCCATATGTACTGTAGAAAACCCTGACTGATACAGAAGTTGGTACTGGGAGCGGGGTATTGCTGTGATAGGCCTGACCATGCTTTTGTTTGAAAGAATATGGATTTCGGGACTTTGGATTTGGAAAACCTTAGAATGCTTTAAGTGGGCCTTAATGGGCCAACTCAGTAGGAATATGTAAGACAGTGTTGCTGAGGGTTATTTGAACTATGTAGGCCTGATGGCCCAAGAGGTTTCAGTGGAGATGAACTTTAATATGTGGCCCAGAGACTTTTTTGTGATGCTTTAGTGAAGAACATGGCTGCTTTTTGCCATTGTCTAAAAAGACTGCCTAAGGCTAAGGTAAAAAAAAGCTTAAATTAATTGCATCTACAAAGGAAGTCTCAAGAAAGCCCAACAGAGACTGTTCTCTGGTTAAGTCTGATGAAGAGCATTTTGAGCAAACACAGCAAGCTAAGAAAGGAAAAGTACAAAATATATAGTTTGAGTATTAAAGGGACTCCAGGAAGTGAAATGAAGATGATTCAAGGATATTAAGCTGAATTAAAGGAGTAGTTACCTTGGGGCAAGATCACACCCAGGTAAATTTGAGTCCAGGCTAGGTAGTACAAGCCTTTAAACCCTGGAGGCAAAGATAAACAGATCTCTGTGTTCAAGGACAGCCTAGAACAGAGCAAATTCTAGGTGAAGAAAAACTGAAATCCAGACTTGGTGGACCACACCTTTAATCCCAGTGCTTAGGAGACAGGCATGCAGATCTCTTGATTTCAAAGTCAGTCTATGGAGCAAGATTCAGGACAGCCAGCTTAGGCAGTGAAGGAGCTAAGGAAAAGGAAGTTAGTGGTAATGTAATAGAACAAGGGGCCAGTGTTCCAGCTCCTGCAAGTAGCAGCTTCAGCCATGTGTCTCTGGCTTTATATTCAGGAGAAGAAGGAGACTACTGGGACAATCAATGCTGGTTAGCTGGAGCTAAGGAATTATTGGTCCTTAAGAAAAGACCAGCATCACTGAGGTTAAATCCTCTGGAAAGTATTTTCTGAGTGCACAAAGAAGCTGTGTTCCAGAGATAGCCAAGGTTGTACCTCATGCTGCATCTGTACTTGATAATGTTACATAGATGATACTGGTTATGAAGGCATGTAGGAGTCCTGAAGAGCAGATGAGGCTTGGGACTATGAGAAACCATGGAAGACCATTGGTGAAGTTGCAGCCTCAGTCGTAGCTGATGGCCCAGGACTGAAGGAGTCAAACAAAGGATTTGAGTCTTAGTCCCATGAAGAGAGTCTATGACAGAGAGACTATTTGTGACTCCAAGTTGCAGCAGAAGATCCAGCATATTGGAAATAACAGTACCATGGAATGGCCTCCAAGATCAGGAACAACAGTGGAGTGCATCAACCTGAACTTAGAGTGCTACAGAGGGCAGATGGAGAAGTGATCCCTGTGCTTTGATGGAGTGCAGAAAATCATGTGTAGATCTCAGACATTGGAACAAGACGCTGTGAAGATGAAATTGACTTGGGGTACCCAAGATATTAAAGATGCCAGAGCCAGGATGCCTGCCAAGGAAAGCTGCTAACAGGGAGTGGGAAAAGCCCAGAAGAAAGAACCTTGTTGCAGTCAACAAAGATGAAAAAGGAGTTGGAGATCTGAAGACTGCTTTGCCATCAGACATGGAGATAAAGAGTTTGGACTTTGCCCAGCTGGTTTCCTGTCTTGCTTGAGGATTACATTTAGGTGATTGGATGAATCTCAAAAGAGACCTTGAACTTTGGACTTTTAATACTGTTGAGACTGCTCTAGACTACAGGGACTTTTGAAGTTGGACAAAATGTATTTTGCATTATGCTATGCTTAAGTATGGCCCCCATAGACTCATGTTTGAACAACCCTATGGGAGCCAGGGAGTGGAATGTGATGGTTCGTATATGATTGTCCCAGGGAGTGACCCTATTAGGAGGTGTGGCCTTGTTGTAGTAGGTGTGTCACTATACGTATGGTCTTAAGACCCTCACCCTGGCTGCCTGGAAGTCAGTCTTCCACTAGCAGCCTTCAGATGAAGATGTAGAACTCTCAGCTCCTCCTGCACCATATCTGCCTGGATGCTGCCAAGTTTCTGCCTTGATGACAATGGACTGAACCTCTGAGCCTGTAAGCCAACCCCAATTAAATGTTGTCTTTTATAAAACTTGCATTGGTCATGGTGTCTGTTTACAGTAGTAAAACCCTAACTAAGACAATTGGATATTTTACTTATTTACATTTCAAATGTTATGCCCCTTCCCAGTTTTCCCTCTGCAAATGCACATGCTATATTCTATCTCCCTTTACTCTGCTTCTGTGAGGGTGCTACTCAAGCCACTCACCCACTGCTGCCTCATTAGCATTCCTCTATACTGGGGTATCAAGCCTTCACAGAACCAAGCACCTTCCCTCACGTTGATGCCACATAAGCCTCCTTCAGGTCTTTCCCTAATTCCTCCACTAAGGTCCCTCTGCTCAATTCGAAAGTTGGCTATGAGCATCTATGTCTGTATTGTCAGAATCAGGCAAAGCCTCTTAGGAGACAGCTGTATCAGGCTCCTGTCAGCAAGCACTTCTTGGCATCAGCAATAGTATATGGGTTTGGTGTCTGCATGTGGGATGGATCCCCAGGTGGAGTAGTCTCTGGATGGCCTTTCTTTCAGTCTCTGCTTTACTCTTTGTTCCTGTATTTCCTTTAGACAGGAGCAATTCTGGGTTAAAATTTTGGAAATGTGTGGCCCTATCACTCAACTGGGTGAGGGGCATGACTGACTTCTGTTTATCATCTCAACAGGTTCTTCCTCACCATTGTCGGACATTTCAGTTAATGTCATGCCCAGGGAGTCCTGGGAGGCTCTTGCTTTCCTGGCATCTGGAACTTTCTGGTTGCTACTCCCAGTTCCCCATGCCCCATTGCTACATACCTCTGTTCACTTTCCTGTCCCTCAGCACCCAAGAGGAGAACAACACATCAGCAACTAAACAAAGAAAGACTATTAAGGGCAGCAAGAGAAAAAGGCGAAGAAACATATAAAGAAAGACCTATCAGAATTACACCAGACTTCTCACCTGAGACCATGAAAGCTAGAAGATTCTGGGAAGATGTCATGCAGACTCTAAGAGAACACAAACTTCAGCCAGAACTACTATACCCAGCAAAACTTTCAATCGCCATAGATGGAGAAACCAAGGTAATCCATGACAAAACCAAATTTGCACATTATCTTTCCACAAACCCAGCCCTACAAAGGATAATAGGGGGAAAACACCAACACAAGGATGGAAACCACACACCAGAAGAATCAATATAGAAACCCCTCTCATCAAACACAAAAGAAGATAACCACACTAATATACAAAACAATAACATCAAAAATGTCAGGAAGTAATAATTATTATTCCTTAATATCTCTTAACATCAACGGACTCAATTCCCCAATAAAGAGACATAGACTAACAGACTGTATATGGAAACAGGACCCTACATTTTGCAGCATAGAGGAAACACATCTCAGTGTAAAAGAAAAACACTACCTTAGAGTAAAAGACTGGAAGACAATTTTACAAGCAAATGGTCTCAGGAAACAAGCCGGAGTAGCCATTCTAATATCAAATAAAATTGACTTCCAGTCTAAAGTCATCAAAGAGACACAAAAGGTCACTTCTTGCTAGTCAAAGGAAAAATTCACCAAGAAGAATTCTCAATACTGAACATCTATGCTCCAAATGCAAGAGCACCCTTATTCATAAAAGAAACTCTACTAGAGCTTAAAGCACACATTACACCTAACACAATAATTGTGGGTGACTTCAACACTTGCCTATCTTCAAGGGACTGATCAGGAAACCAGAAATTAAACAGGCATACAGTGAAACTAATTGAAGCTTTAGACCAATTGGACTTAACAGATATATATATATATAGAACATTTCATCCGAAAGCAAAAACAATATATCTTTTTCTCAGCACCACATGGTACCTTCTCCAAAATCAATCATATAAGTGGTCACAAGAGAGATATCAACAAATACAAGAAGAGCAAACTAATCCCATGCCTCCTATCAGATCACTATAGAGTAAAAGTGGTCTTCAATAGCAAGAAAAACAACAGGAAGCCCACATACACATGGAAACTGAACAATACTCTACTCAATGACATCTTGGTCAAGGAAGAAATAAAGAAAGGAATCAAAGACTTTTTAGAATTTAATGAAAGTGAAAATACAACCTACCCAAATCTATGGGACACAATGAAAGCAGTGCTAAGAGTAAAACTCATTGCACTGAGTGCCTCCAAAAAGAAACTGGAGACAGCAGACACTAGCAGCTTAACAGCACACCTGAAAGCCCTGAAACAAAAATAAGCTAATTCAACCAGGAGGAGTAGAAGACAGGAAATCATCAAACTAAGGGCTGAAATCAATCAAGTAGAAACAAAGAACCATACAAAGAATCAACCAAACCAGGAGCTGGTTCTTTGAGAAAATCAACAAGATAGATAAGCCCTTAGCCAGACTAACCAATGGGCACAGAGACAGTATCCAAATTAACAAAATTAGAAACAAAAAGGGGTATATAACAACAAAAACTGAGGAAATTCAAAAAAAATCATCAGATTCTACTACAAAAGTCTATACACAACGCAACTGGAGAATCTGGAGGAAGTCGACAATTTCCTAGACAGAGACCAAATACCAAAATTAAATCAGGATCAATTAGGTCAGCTAAAAAATCCCATAACCACTAGAGAAATAGAGTGGGTTATAGAAAGTCTCCCAACCAAAAAAAGCATGGGAACAGATGGTTTTAGTGCAGAATTTTATCAGATTTTCAAAGAAGACCTAACACCAATACTATTCCACAAAATAGAAACAGAAGGAACACTGCCCAACTCGTTCTACGAAGCTACAATTATGCTGATACCAAAAACACACAAAGATCCAACAAAAAAGAGATCTATAGGCCAATTTCCCTTATGAATATCGATGCAAAAATGCTAAATAAAATTCTTAACAACTGAATTCCAAAGCACATCAAAACAATCATTCACCATGATCAATAGGCTTCATCACAGGGATGCGGGGATGGTTCAATATACAGAAATCCATCAATGTATCCATTACATAAACAAACTAAAAGAAAAAAAACACATGGTCATCTCATTAGGTGCTGAAAAAGCATTTGACAAAATTCAGCATCCTTTCATGCTAAAAGTCCTAGAAAGAACAGGAATTCAAGGCCCATACCTAAACATAATAAAAGCGATTTAAAGCAAACCAGTAGCCAATATCAAACTGATTAGGGAGAAACTTGAAACAATCCCACTGAAATCAGGGACTAGATAAGGCTGCCCTCTGCATATCTTTTCAATATAGTACTTGAAGTTCTAGCAAGAACAATTAGACAACATAAGGAAGTCAAAGGGATACAAATTGGAAAGGAAGAAGTCAAACTATCATTATTTGCAGATTATATGATAGTATACTTAAGCAACTCACAAAAACTCCACCAGAGAACTCATACAGCTGATAAACAACTTCAGCAAAGTGGCTGGCTATAAAATCAACTCAAGCAAATCAGTAGCCTTCCCATACTCAAGGACAAGCAGGCTGAGAATGAAGTTAGGGAAATAACACCCTTCACAATAGCCACAGACAATATAAAGTATCTTGGCGTGACTCTTACCAAACAACTGAAAGATCTGTATGACAAGAACTTCAAGTCCTTACAGAAAGAAATTGAAGAAAACCTCAGAAGATTTCTTGCTCTTGGATTGGCAGGATCAATATAATAAAAATGGCCATTTTGCCAAAAGCAATCTACAGATTCAATGCAATCCCCATCAAAATCCCAAATCAATTCTTTATAGATCTACAAACAGCAATTCTTAAATTCATCTAGAGTAACAAAAAAATTAGGATAGCTAAAACTATTCTCAACAATAAAAGAACTTCTGGGGTAATCAATATCCCTGGCCTCAAGCAATACTACAGAGCAACTGTGTTAAAAACTGCATGGTATTGGTACAGCGACAGGCAAGTAGATCAATGGAATAGAACTGAAGACCCAGAAATGAACCCACAGAGTTATGGTCACTTGATCTTTGATAAAGGAGCTATAACTATACAGTGGAAAAAAGATACCATTTTCAACAAATGGTGTTGGTTCAACTGGAGGTCAATATGCAGAAGAATGCAAATTTACCCACTCTTATCACCTTGTACTAAGATCAAATCCAAGTGGATCACGGACCTCCACATAAAGCCAGACACCCTGAAACTTATAGAAAAGAAAATGGGGAAGACCCTGGAGGACATAGGCAGAGGGCAAAAGTTCCTGGACAGGACACCAATAGCTTATGCTCTAAGATAAAGAATTGACAAATGGGACATCATAAAATTACAAAATTTCTATAAGGCAAAGGATACTGTCAGAAGGACAAAATGACAACCAACAAATTGGGAAAAGATCTTCACCAACTCCACATCCAACAGAGGGCTAATATCCAATATATACAAAGAACTCAAGAAGTTAGACCCTAAAGAACCAAATAACCCTACTAAAAATGGGGTACAGAGCTAAACAAGGAATTTGCACCAGAAGAAATTCAGATGGCTGAGAAGCACCTTAAGAGATGTTCAACATCATTAGTCATCAGGGAAATGCAAATCAAAACAACCCTGAGATTCCACCTTACATCAGTCAGAATGGCTAAGATTAAAAACTCAAGAGACAATAGGTGCTGGAGAGGATGTGGAGAAAGAGGAACACTCCTCCACTGTTGGTGTGATTGCAAGATGGTACAATTGCTCTGGAAATCAGTCTGGTGGTTCCTCAGAAAATTGGGCATGACGCTTCCAAAGGACCCTGTCACTCCACTCCTGGTCATATACCCACAGGATTCCCCTGCATGCAATAGAGACACATGCTCCACTATGTTCATAGCAGCCTTATTTATAATAGCCAAAAGCTGGAAGGAACCCAGATGTCCCTTAAAGGAGGAATGGATACAGAAAATGTGGTATATTTATACAATGGAATACTACTCAGCAATTAAAAATAATGAATTCGTGCAATATGTAGGAAAATGGTTGGATCTGGAAAATATCATCCTAAGTGAGTTAACCCAATCACAAAAGAATACACATGAAATGCAATCACTGTTAAGTGGATAGTAATGAGCCCAGAAGCTCTGAATACTCAAGGCAAAATTAGCAAATCAAAAGATTCCCAAGAAGAAGGAATGAGAGGACACTGGTCCAGAAAAGACTGGTTCCAGTCTTGCAGGAGAGTACCAGACAAAGAAAGTGTTGGGGGGTGATTGGGGAATGCATGGAGGGGGGATGGGTGGAGGACTTATGGGACACATGGGGAGGGGGGAAGTGGGAAAGAGGAAATCCTTTGGAATGTAAACAAAGAATGTAGAAAAGAAAAAAGAAAAAAAGAAAGAAATCATAAAGGGTGACAACCCTGGAGATAGAAAAAATAGGAAAGAGATGAGAACTCATAGATACAAGCATCACCGATAGAATACAAGAGATAGAAGAGAGAATCTCAGGTGCAAAATATATCATAGGAAATATTGACTCAACAGTGAAAGAAAATGCAACTTGCAAAAAGCTCTTAACCCAAAACATCCAGGAAAACCAGGACAAAGGATAAACCAAAGACCAAATCTAAGGATAACAGGTATAGAAGACATAGAAAATTCCCAACTTAAAGGGACATTAAATATCTTCAATAAAATTATAGAAAAAAACTTCCCTAACGTAAAGAAAGAGATGCACATAAACCTATGAGAAGCCTACAGAACTCCAAATAGATTGGACCAGAGAAGAAATTCCTCTCGGCACATAATAGTCCAAACACCAAGTACACAAAACAAACAAAGAATATTAAAAGCAGTAACTAAAAAACGTCAAGTAACATATAAAGGCAGACCTACCAGAAGTACACCAGATTTCTCACCAGAAAAAAAGAAAGCTAGAAGATTCTGGGCACATGTCATGTGGATCCTAAGAGAACAAAATGCCAGCCTAGGCTTGTTTTTCCAAGCAAATGTTCCCAAGAAATAGATTATTATTTTTTTTATTTTCAATATTCTTTGTTTACATTCCAAATGCTTTCCCCTTTCCCAGTTCCTCTCTATATATAAGTCCCATAAGCGCTCTTCCCTCTGCCCATTCCCCAGTCACCCCCTCCCATTCCTCTGTCCTGGTACTCCCCAACAATGCTGGATCAAGCCTTTCCAGGACCAGAGCCCTCTCCTTCCTTCTTCTTGATTATCATTAGATATGTTAACTGTCTTGAGGATTCAGAGCTGCTGGGCTAATTAATATCCACTTATCAGTGACTGCATTCCATGTGTGTTCTTTTGTGATTGGGTTACCTCACTTAGGATGACATTTTCCAGTTCCAACCATTTGCCTAAAAATTTCATGAATTCATTGTTTTTCATTGCTAAGTAGCATCCCATTGTGTAAATATACCACATTTTCTGTATCCATTCCTTCATTGAGGGACATCTGGGTTCTTTCCAGCTTCTGGCTATTATAAATAAGGCTGCTATGAACATAGTGGAGCATGTGTCCTTATTGCATGCCGGGGAATCCTCTAGGTATATGCCCAGGAGTGGTATAACAGGTTCCACTGGAAATGTCATGTGCAGTTTTCTAAGGAACTGTCAGACTGATTTCCAGAGTGGTTGTACCATTTATCAATCCCACTAGCAGTGGAGGATTGTTCCTCTTTCTCCACATCCTCATCAACACCTGCTGTCTCCTGATCTCAGGGTAGTTTTGATTTGCATTTCCCTAATGATTAATGATGTTGAACATTTCATAAGCTGCTTCTCAGGCATTCAAATTTCTTCAGGCAAAAATTCTTTGTTTAGCTCTGCACCCCATTTTTTAATATGGTTATTTGGTTCTCTAGAATCTACCTTCTTGAATTCTTTGTATATATTGGATATTAGCCCTCTGTTGGATGTAGGGCTGGTAAAGATCTTTTCCCAATTTGTTGGATGCCATTTGGTCATTTTGAGTTTCCTTTGCCTTACAGAAACTTTGTAATTTTATGAGTTCCCACTTGTCAATTCTTGATCTTAAAGGTGGGGAAGACCCTTGAGGACATGGGCACAGGGGGAAAGTTTTAGGAGTAGCCATTCTAATATTGAAAAAAAATGGAAGGACACTTCATACACATCAAAGGAAAAATCTCCCAGGATGAACTCTCAATTTTGAACATCTATGGTCCATATGCAAGGGTACCAACATACATAAAAGAAACTACCAAACGTCAAACCACACATTGCACCCCACACGAATATATTGGGAGATTTCAACATTCCACTCTTCCCAATTGATAGATCATGGAAACAGAAACTAAACAGAGACAGAGTGAAACTAACAGAAGTTATGAATCAAATGGTTTTAACAGGTGTCTATAGAACATTTCATCCTGAAAAAAAATATACCATCTTCTCAGCACCTTGTGGTTCCTTCTCCAAAATTGACCATATAATGGGTCACAAAAAAGGCTTCAACAGATACAAGAAGATTGAAAATAATCCCATGCATACTATCAAAACCCCAAGAACTAAGACTGGTCTTCAATAACAAAAACAACAACAACAGGGGCCACATACACATGGAAGCTGAACAATGCTTTACTCAATGATAATTTGAACAAGGAAGAAATAATGAAATTAAATACTTTTTAGAATTCAATGAAAATGATTCCACAATAGATCCAAACTTATGGGACACAATGAAAGCAATGCTGGGGAGAGCACACACTAGCAACTTGACAGCACACTTGAAAGCTCTAGAATAAAAAGAAGCAAATACAACCAAGAGGAGTAGAGGGCAGGACCTAATCAAACTCAGGGCTGCCGGGTGGTGGTGGTGCATGCCTGTAATCCCAGCACTCTGGGAGGCAGAGGCAGGTGGATTTCTGAGTTCAAGGCCAGCATGGTCTACACAGTGAATTCCAGGACAGCCAGGGCTATACAGAGAAACCCTGTCTCGAAAACAAACAAACAAACAAACAAACAAACTCAGGGCTGAAATCAGCCAAGTAAAACAAAAGGAACTATACAAAGAATCAACAAAACCAGGAGCTAGTTCTTTGAGAAAATCAAAAAGAGAGATAACCCTTAGCCAGACTATCCAGGGGGCACAAACACAGTGTCCAAATTAGCAAAATCAGGAATGAAAAGAGAGATATAACAACAGAATGTGAGGAAATTAAAGAATCATCAGATCATACTATGAAAGCCTATACTCAATAAAACCTGAAAATCAGAATGAAATGGGCAATTTTCTAGACAGATACCAGGAACCAAAGTTAAATCAGGATCAGATAAACCATATAAACAGTCCCATAACCCCTAATGAAATAGAAGTAGTCATTAATAGTCTTCCATCCAAAAAAGCCCAGCACCAGATGTGTTTAGTCCAGAAATTTGCCAGACCTTTAAAGAAGAGCTAATATCAAACTCTTCATACTAGTCCACAAAATAAAAACAGAAGGGACACTACCCAATTTATTCTATGAAGGCATAGTTGCACGAATATCAAAACCACACAAAGACCAAACAAAGAAAACTTCAAACCAATTTCTCTTATGCAAAATTACTCAATAAAATTCCCACACACTGAATCCAAGAACACATCAAAATAATAATCCATCATGATCAAGTAGGTTTCATCCCAGGAATGAAGGGATTATTTAATACACAGAAATCCATCAATGTAATCAACTAAATAAACATATCCAAAGAAAAAAACCCAAATGAACATATTATTAGTTGCTGAGAAAGCATTTTACAAAGATCAACACCCCTCCATGTTAAAAGTCTTGGAAAGTTCAGCAATATGTTTAGGCCCATACCTAAACATAGCAAAAGCAATACACAACAGACCAGTAGCCATTATAAAACAAAATCAAGAGAAATTTGTAGCAATACCACTAAAATCAGGGACTAGAAAGGTTGTTAACTCTCCTTGTCTATTCAATATAGTACTTGAAGTTCTAGCTAGAGCAATTAGACAACAAAAAGAAGTAAAAAAACACAATTTGGAAAGCAAGAAGTCAAAATATCACCATTTGCAAATGATATGATTGTATACTTAAGTGACCCCAAAAATTCCACCACGAACTCCTACAGCTGATATACTACATTAGCAATGTGGCTGGATATAATTTTTTTTCTACATTCTATGTTTACATTCCAAGTGATTTTCCCTTTCCCAGTCCCCCCCTCCCCATAAGTCCCATAAGCTCTCTTCCCTCCGACCATTCTCAAATCAACCCCATCCTTCTTCTCTGTCCTGGTACTACCCTACAATGCTGGATCAAGCCTTTCCAGGCCCAGGGACCTCTCTTTCCTTCTTATTGGGAATCATTTGATATGCAAATTGTGTCTTGGGTATTCAGCACTTTTGGGCTAATATCCACTTATCAGTGACTGCATTCCATGTGTGTTCTTTTGTGATTGGGTTACCTCACTTTGGATGATGTTGTCCAGTTCCAACCATTTGCCTAAGAACTTTAGGAATTCATTGTTTTCAATTGTTGAGTAGTATCCCATTGTGTAAATATATCACATTTTCTGTATCCTTTCCTCCATTGAGGGACATCTGGGTTCTTTCCAGCTTCTGGCTATTACAAATAAGACTGTTAAAAACATAGTAGGGCATGTGTCCTTATTGCATGCCAGGGAATCCTATGGGTATATGCTCAGGAGTGGTATAGCAGGGTCCACCGGAAGTGTCATGCCAAGTTTTCTGAGGAACTGCCAGACTGATTTCCGGAGTGGTTGTACCAACTTGCATTCCTACCAGCAGTGGAGAAGTATTCCTTTTTCTCCACATCCTCATGAAAACCTGGTGTCTGCTTAGTTTTTAACCATAGCCATTCTGACTAGTGTGAGGTGAAATCTCAGGGTTGTTTTGATTTGCATTTCCCTAATCACTAATGATGTTGAACATTTCTTAAGGCTCTTCTCAACCATTCAAAATTCTTCAGGTGAAAATTCTTTGTTTAGCTCTATAGCCCATTTTTTAATAGGGTTATTTGACTCTCTGGAGTCTAACATCTTGAGTTCTTTGTATATATTGGATATTAGTCATCTGTTGGATGTAGGGTTGGTGAAGATCTTTTCCCAATTTGTTGGTTGCCATTTGGTCCTTTTGACAGTGTCCTTTGCCTTACAGAAACTTTGTAATTTTATGAGGTCCCATTTATCAATTCTTGATCTTAGAGCATAAGATATTGGTGTTCTGCTCTGGAAATTTTCCTCTGTGCCCAGGTCCTCAAGGGTTTTTGCCAGTTTCTTTTCTATTAGTTTCCATGTGTCTGGTTTTATGTGGAGGTCCTTGATCCACTAGTAGTTGAGCTTAGTAGAAGGAGATAAGAATGGGTTGATTTGCATTTTTCTTCATGCTGAACTTCAGTTGAACCAGCACCATTTGTTCAAAAGGCTATCTTGTTTAAAACCACTGGATGGTTTTAGCTCCTTTGTCAGAGATCAAGTGACCATAGGTGTGTGGATTCATTTCTGGGTCTTCAATTCTATTCCATTGATCTACCTGCTGGCTATTGTACCAGTACCATGCAGTTTTTAAGACTATTGGCCTGTAGTACTGCTTGAGGTCTGGGATACTGATTCCCCCAGAAGTTCTTTTACTGTTAAGAATAGTTGTAGCTGTCCTGGGTTTTTGTTATTCCAGATGAATTTGAGAATTGCTCTTTCTATCTCTATAATGAACTGACTTGGGATTTTGACGGGGATTGCATTGAATCTATATTGCTTGTAGGCACTTGGAAAGGGTCCCCATCTGCCATCTTTAATCCTAGAAGAACCAGATGAGCAACACCAGGTACACAGAGACAACCTTAGTATAACATTGCTTGGGGCAAGGCACACCAGGGCTCCATGGGTACCCAAGAGTAGGGCAGCCCATCAGCAATATGTGTCAGGGGAAACCCCGTTGTCCAGAGTTGTGGAAATAGCCTTACAGGCTCACAGGAGGTTCAAACACCAACCAGTGACAAAGGGACCAACTCTCACCAGAGATAGCCAGACGGCAAAAGGCAAATGTAGGAAGGTTACTAATAGAAATCAAGGCAATAGGGCAGCATCTGAACCTAATTCTCTGACAACAGCAAGTCCTGTATTCCCCAACACACCAGAAAAACAAGATATGGATTTAAAATTACATATCATGATGCTATTAGAGGATTACAAGAAGGACATCAGTAAATCTCTTAAAGAAATACTGGATAACATGAATCAAAAGGTAGAAGCCCTTAAAAGGAAACACAAAAATAATTTAAGGAAATTCAGAAGAATATTGGTCAACAGATAGAAGCCAATAAATAGGAAGTACAAACATCACTTAAAGAAATACAGGAGAACTTGCATCAACAGGAAGAAGCCATGAAAGGGGAAGCATACAAATCTCTTAAAGAATTACAGGAAAACACAAACAAACAAGTGAAGGAACTGAGCAAAACCATCCAGGATCTAAAACCAAAAGTAGAAACAACTGAGAAATCACAAAGGGAGACAACTTTGGAGATAGAAAACCTTGGGAAGAAATCAGGGGTCATAGATTCAAATATCAAGAAGAGAATACAAGAGATAGAAGAAAGAATCTCAGATGCAGAAGATACCATAGAAAGCATTGACTCAACAGTCAAAGAAAATGCAAAATGCAAAACGCTTGTAACCCAAAATATCCAGGAAATCCAGGATACAAGGAGAAGACCAAACCTAAGGATTATAGGTATAGATGAGAGTGAAGATTTACAACGTAAAGGACCAGCAATATCTTCAACAAAATTATGTAAGAAAACTTCCCTAACCTAAAAAGAAAGATGCTCATGTACATACAAGAAGCCTACAGAACTCCAAACAGACTGGACCAGAACAGAAATACCTCCTGTCACATAATAATCAAAACCCCAAATGTACTAAACAAAGAAAGAATATTAAAGGCAGTAGGAGAAAAAGGCCAAGTTACATAAAGGAAGACCTATCAGAATTACAACAGACTTCTCATCAGAGACTATGAAAGCTAGAATATCCTGAGCAGATCTCATGCAAACTCTAAGAGAACTTAAAATTAACTCAAACAGATCAGTAGCCTTTCTATACTCAAAACAGGCTGATAAAGAAGTTAGGGAATCGACACACTTCACAATAGCCACAAACAATATAAAGTATCCTGGTGTGACTGTAACCAAACAAGTGAAATATCTGTTCAAAAAGACCTTTAAGAAGCTGAAGAAATAAGTTTAGGAAGACCTCAGAAAATGGAAAGAACTCCCATGCTCATGGATTGGCAGGATTAATATAGTAAAAATGGCCATCTTGCCGAAAGCAATCTATAGATTCAGTGCATTTCCCAACCAATTTCCAACTCATTTCTTCATAGAATTAGAAAAATCAATTCTCAAATGTATTTGAAATAAGAAAAATCCCAGGACAGATAAAACTAGTTTTAACAGTAAAAGAATATCTGGGGAAATCATGGTTTCTGATCTCAAGCTGTACTACAGAACAATAGTGATATGAACTTCATGGTATTGGTACAGTGATAGGCAGGTAGGTCAATGGAATAGAATTGAGGACCCAAAAATGAATCCATACACCTATGGTCAATTCATCTTTTATAAGCTAAAAGCATCCAGTGGAAAAAAGACAGCATTTTCAACAAATGATGTTGGGTCAAATGGTGTTCTACATGTAGAAGAATGCAAATCGATCCATTCTTATCTCCTTGTACAAAACTCAAGTCCAAATGCATGAAGTCCAAATACATAAACCAATATATACTTAATCTAATAGAAGATAAAGTTGGGACAACTTTTGAACACATGGACACAGGGGAGAACAGTGTGGGACCATGAAAGGCAGCCTGGTTTCTGGTTGAGCTAGGTTTAAAACCCTCATTACGCAGCAGGTGTTCATGCAAGGGATGGAAAGTCATTTGCAATGCTCCCAGACACTAGGCTCTTGATAAGAGGCCTCAGCTCTCCATAATTATGTGGCTGTCAGTCATATAGGACAGTGCCCCAAGGGACAACCCTACACAGAATGTAACCCCAAATCAAGCCTCAAGTCAGATCTCCATTTGAATGAGGTGCATAAGGACTGAAGGGCTTAGCTAATTAAGCTCTCCTTCCCAGACACTCCTCCCCGCAAAAGGTATTTAACCTCAGGCATGGCCTGGGAAAGTGGGGTAAGGTTTCACTCATCAAAACTCTCTGCCATAACAATGGGCTGCCTCTTTTCATCTGGATCCTGCATGCTGGAGCAATGGAGCAGGTCTTCCTCTAAAGATACAAGTCTAATCTCCTGCAGGAGACCGCTCTAGGCTCCCAGTCAAGTCTCCACCAAGCCCAGCAGCCTGAATAAGCCAAGGACAATCTCCTCCACAAGGGACCCTGATGGATCTCTCTTCCCAGCCTTCCCTCTTTGGCGCAGGCTAGAGCCAGCCCTGTGGGCTCCCACCCTATTCTCAGCTCTTCAGTGGCATCCAGGGTCATCTGAGCTGTCCAGGAGCCTGAGAACCTGTTGTTCTCTTAACCACTGAGCCATCTATTTAGCCCTCATCAAATTGCAAAACGTCTATAAATCAAAGGACCCTGTCAATAGGACAAAATGTCAACCAACAGATTGGGAAAAGATCTTTACCAATCCTAGATCCAATAGATGTTTAATATCCAATATATTCAAATACATCAAGAAGTTAGACTCCAGGGAGCCAAATAACCAAAGTGGGAGTACAGGACTAAACCAAGAATTTTCCACTGAGGAATCTCAAATGGCCAAAAGGCACTTAAAGAAATGTTTGACATCCTTAGTCACCAGGGAAATACAAATCAGAACAACCCTGAGATTCTACCTCACAACAGTCAGAATGGCTAAGATCAAAATCTCAGGTGACAGTAGAAGCTGGGTAGGATGTGGAGAAAGTGGAACACTCCTCCATTGCTGGTAGGATTGCAAGCTGGTACAACCACTCCAGAAAACAGTGTGGCTGTTCCTCAAAAAAATTGGACATAGTACTTATCTGAGGACCCAGCTATTCCACTCCTGGGCTTATACCCAAAAGACCCAATATGTAACAAGGTTACATGCTCCACTATGTTCATAGCAGCCTTATTTATAATAGCCAGAAGCTGGAAAGAACCCAGGTGTCCCTCCTTGGAAGAATGGATACAGAAAATATGGTACATTTACACAATGGAGTGCTACTCAGCTATTAAAAACAATTACTTCATGATCATAGAGGTCTTAAAGAGAAAATTGATAAATCCCTAAAGGAATACAGGAACTCTTCTGGTCTGCACCTCTGTCAGGGCTAATTCTTATGTCTTCCCCTCTTCCCACCCTACAGCATGCTCGTCTCCCAGGAGATCTGCCACAACCACAGACATAGGTTAGAGCCCCTTCCAAATAATTACCCCAACTGGGATCCACACAGAATCCAGTGTACCTGGGATCCCTCCAATTTGTGCAACCCATATCTCCCTGTCTGCACCTCTGCCCAGGCCAGATCTGTATGGCTGGTCTTCCCCCACATTCCACAGCCTGCCGGAATCTAGAATATCTGGAATCCCAGGATATCTTCTATAACCAGAAACACAGGAGGACTTCTCTAATCAGGGACACAGGAGGCCTCCTCTAACCAGGGACATAGGAGCCCCATCATCCAACCAGAGAGAGCACTGATTGCCTCCCAGGAGGTTTGCTCTAACCCAGTTCACAGAGCTTCATTAAGGAGGTTAACACAAGAGATAACCAGATGCTGAGAGCCAAGTGCAAGAACACAAGCAACAGAAGCCAGTGTGTTTTGGCACCATAAGATCCCAGCTCTCCCACCACAGCAAGCCCTGACTACCATAACACACCTGAAAAGCATGATGCTGACCTAAAATACGATCTCATGAAGATAATAGAATCCTTTAAGGAAGGTATAAGTAACTCACTTAAAAAATAAAGGAAAACATGGACAAACAGGTGAAAGACTTGAACAAAGAAGTCAAAGGCCTAAAAATGGAACTAGAAAGAATAAAGACATCACAACCCTGCAGGGGGAATACCTAGAAGAGATCACAAGTTGTAGATGTAAGTATCACCAATAGAATTCAAGAGGTAGAAGAGAGAATGTCAGGCATAGAAGATATCAACACATTGATAAAAGAAGATACAATGCATAAAAATCCCCTAACCCAAAATGTCCAGGAAATTCAGGACACAATGAATGACCAAATGGAAGAATAATAGGAATAGGTGAGAATGAAGATTTCCAGCTCAAAAGGCCAGAAATCATCTTCAACAAAATCATAATAGATGGGGCTGGAGAGATGGCTCAGTGGTTAAGAGCACCAACTGCTCTTCCAGAGGTCCTGAGTTCAAATCCTAGCAACCACACGGTGTCTCACAACCATCTGTAATGAAATCTGACTCACTTTTCTGGGGTGTCTGAAGACAGCTACAATGCACTTACATATAATAAATAAATAAATTTTAAAAAATCATAGTAGAAAGCTTCCCTAACCTAAAGAAAAAGATGACCATAATAAACTTACAAGAAGCCTACAGAACACCAAATAGTTTCATCAGAAAAGAAAATCTGCTGGTAGCATAAAAATCAAACACTAAATACGCAGAACAAAGAAAGAATATTAAAAGCAGCAGGGGAAAAAATTCAAGACCTATCTGACCTATTAGAATTACACCTGGCTTCTCAACAAAGACTCTAAAAGTGAGAAAATCCTGGACAGATGTCATGTAGACCCTAAGAGAACACAAATGCCATCCCAGGCTACTATAACCAGCAGAACTCTTAATCAAGGTATTCTATGACAAAACCACATTTAACCAATATCTTTCTACCAATACATCCCTACAGACAATGCCAGAGAGAAAACAACAGCCAAGAAAACACAAAAATAATCATCTTACAACAAACCAAAAAAGGAGAGAAACACACACACACACACACACACACACACACACGCATGCACAAACACACACTACCACCTCCAAACCTCCAACAACAAAAATAAAGAAACTAACAATTACTGGTCTTTAATATTTCTCAATATCAATGGGCTCAATTCCCTAATAAAAAGACAGGATTACAGAATGTATATGCAAGTAGGATCCAGCATATTGCTGTATACAAGAAACACATCTCAGTGACAAAGACAGACACTACCTTACAGTAAAAGGCTAGAAAAAAGTTTGTCCAGAAAGTGGTCCCAAGAAATAAGGTGGAGTATCCATTCTTATATCCAGTAAAACAGACTTTAAACAAAAAGTTATCAAAGGGATGGGAAAGGACACTATATACTCATAAAGGAAAAATCCATCAAGATGAAGTCTCAATTCTGAACATCTTTGCCCCAAAATCAAGGACACACACATTCATAAAAGAAACTTACTAAATCTCAAAACACATTGAACCTCACATAATAATAGTGAGAAATGCCAATACCGAACTCTCACCAATGGGCAGGTCACTGAAACAGAAACTAAACAGAGACACAGTGAAACTAATAGAAGTCATGAACCAAATGAATTTAACATATATATTCAGAACATTTCATTATAACATAAAAGAATATAACCTCTTGCTAGGATCTCATGGGGCCTTCTCCAAAACTGACTATATAATTGGTAGCAAAATAAGCCTCAACAAATACAAGAAAATTGAAATAATCCCATACATCCTATCAGATCACCATGGACTAAGGCTAAACTTTAATAACAATAAAAGAAACATACAGGCCATATACACATGGAGATGGAACAACTCTATACTCAATGATAACTTAGCTAGGGTAGAAATAAAGAAAGAAAATAAAGACTTTATGGAATTCAATGAAAATGATGACATATTATACCCAAACTTATTTGATACAATGAAAGCAGTGCTAAGAGGAAAATTCACAGCACTAAGTGCCTTTATAAAGAAACTGGAGAGATCTCACATTAGCAACTTAACAATACATCTGAAAGCTCTAGAAGAAAAAGAATCAAACACCCCCAAGAAGAGTAAATAGAAGTAAATGACCAAACTCAAGAAAGTAATCAACCAACTAGAAATAGAACAATACAAAGAATCAACAAACTAATAACTGAATCTTTGAGAAAATTAACAATATAGGTTAGATCCTTAGCCAAACTAAGGGCAAAGAGACAGAATCCAAAGTAACAAAACCAGAATGAAAAGAGAGACAACAAGAGAAACTTAGGAAGTTCAAAAATCTTCAGATCTCACTCTAACAAACTGTACTCAACAAAACTGGAAAATCTAGATGAATGCATGAATTTCTAGGCAGATAACCCAATCCAAAGTCAAATCAAGAGCAGGTAAACTATTTTAGCAGTCCCATAACACCTAAGGAAATAGGAAGAAGGAAGGAAAGGACCCTGGTCCTGAAAAGACTGGATCCAGATTTGTAGGAGAGTATCAGAACAGAGAAAAGGGGGTGGGTGATTGGGGAATGGTTGGAGGGAAAAGGACATATGGGACATATGGTGAAAGGGGAACTCGGAAAGGGGAAAGCCTTTGGAATGTAAACAAAGAATATAGAAAATAAAGAGAAAAAAGAAAAGAAACTGGGGAAGACCCTTGATGACATGGGCACAGAGGAAATTTTCCTGAACAGAACACCAATAGCTTATGCTCTAAGATCAAGAAATGACAAATGGGACCTCATAAAATTACAGTTTCTCTAAGGCAAAGGACACTGTCAAAAGGACCAAATGGTAACCAACAAATTGGGAAAAGATCTTCACCAACCCTACATCCAACAGAGAACTAATATCAAATATATACAAAGAACTCAAAAAGTTAGACTCCAGAGAGCCAAATAACCCTATGAAAAAATGGGCTATAGAGCTAAACAAAGAATTTTCACCTGAAGAATTTCGAATGGCTGAGAAGCACCTTAAGAATTGTTCAGCCTCATTAGTAATTAGGGGAATGCAAATCAAAACAACCCTGAGATTTCAACTCACACCAGTCAAAATGGCTATGGTTAAAAACTAAGCAGGCTTGATCCAGTATGGCAGGGATGTACTAGAACAAAGAAATGGGGGCATGGGGGTGATTGGGGATTGAGCGGAGGGAAGAGGGCTTATGGGACATATGGTGAGGGGGGTACTGGGAAAGGAGAAAGTGTTCGAAATGTAAACAAAGAATAGAGAAAATAAAAAATAAAAACCTAAGCAGACACCAGGTGTTGGTGAGGATGTGGAGAAAATGTAATACTCCTCCACTGCTGGTCGGAATGCAAGTTTGTACAACCACTCTGGAAATCAGTCTGGCAGTTCCTCAGAAAACTTGGCATGACACTTCCGGTGGACCATGCTTTACCACTCCTGGGCATATACCCAGAGGATTCCCTGGCATGCAATAAGGACACATGCTCCACTATGTTCACAGCAGCCTTATTTATAATAACCAGAAGCTGGAAAGAACCCAGATGTCCCGCAATGGAGGAATGGATACAGAAAATGTGGTATATTTACACAATGGGATACTACTCAGCAATTAAAAACAATGAATTCCTGAAGTTATTAGGCAAATGGTTGGAACTGGAAAATATCATCCAAAGTGAGGTAACCCAATCACAAAAGAACACACATGGAATGCAGTCACTGATAAGTGGATATTAGCCCAGAAGCTCTGAATACTCAAAACACAATTTGCATATCAAATGATTCTCAAGAAGAAGGAAGGAGATGTCCCTGGTCCTGGAAAGGCTTGATCCAGGATTGTAGGGGAGTACCAGGATAGAGAAGAAGGAGTGGTTTGATTGGAGAATGGTTGGAGGATGAGAGCTTATGGGACTTATGGGGAGGGGAAAACCGGGAAAGGGAAAATCATTTGGAATATAAACAAAGAATGTAGAAAATAAAAAAAGTAAAGTAAGTCAAAACAAAAAAAAAAGTTACACATTTAAATGAGTTTGGGTCTACGTCTACAGTTGTTCTCTCATGCTGATGCTGCATAGTTTTATTAGATAGCTTGTGTGCTAATTAATAAATATTGTAACATTTTTGTACCATAATAAAAAGTTTATTTTCAGAAAATGTGATGATATGCTCAATGAAGGATTTTTGTAATCACAAATTGTAGTTTTCTATCACCAATGTATTCGTTACTTTGGCCATATAATTACTATAAACCCTTCTATTTTATGATAGTCTGTAAGGCAAGTTCAAACTTTTTTTTAAATTTTATTTATTGAATATCATCTTCATTTACATTTCCAGTGGTAAACCTTTCCCGATTTCTCACCTCCCCAAAGATCCCTAACCCCTCTTCCCACTCCCTGCCTCCCCCACCTCAATTTCCCTTTGTTGGGGCATCTATTGAGCCTTCACCTGGCCAGGGACTACTCCTCTCACTGATGCCCAACCAGGCATTCCTCTGCCACATTTTTGGCTGGAACCTTGGTTGATGGTTTAGTCCCTGGGATTCCTGGTGTGTCTGGGTGGCCGATTTCATTGTTCTTCCCATGGGGCTGTAAACCACTTCAGCTCCTCCAGACCACTTTCCACATCCTCCATTGGGGACCCCACATCCACACCAATGGTGGGCTGCTAGCATCTGCCTCTGTATTTGTAACACTCTGGCAGGGCCCCTCTGGAGACAAACATGGCATGTTCCTTTTGGTATACACTTCTTGTCCATAGCAGTGTCGGGGTTTGGTGACTATTTATAGGGTGAATCCCCAAGTAGGGCAGTCTCTGATTGACCTTTACTTCAGTCTCTGTTCCACATATTTTCTCCATTATTGCTCCTATGAGTATTTTGTTCCTTTCCTCAGAGAAACCAAAGCACCCTCACTTAAGTCCTCCTTCTTCTTCAGCTTCCTGTGCTGGGTGCATAGTAACGTGTTCATTTTGAGCTTTTGTGCTAACATCTGTTTATTAGTGAGTGCAAACCATGTGTGTTCTTTTGTGATTGGGTTACCTCTCTCAGGATGACACTTTCCAATTCCATCCATTTGCCTACGAATTTCCTAAGTTCATAGTTTTTAATAGCTGAATAGTACTCCATTGTGTATATATATCACAGTTTCTATATCCATTCCTTTGTTGAAGGACATCTGGGCTCTGTCCAGCTTCTGGCTATTATAAATAAGGCAGTTATGAACATAGTGAAGCATTTGTCCTTATTACATGTAGGAGCATTTTCTAGGTATATGCCTAGTAGTGCTATAGCTGGGTCCTCACTTAGTACTATGTCTAATTTTCTGAGGAACCACCAAACTGATTTCCAGAGTGGTTTTACCAGCTTGCAACCCCACCAACAATAGAGAAGTGTTCCTTTTTCCCCACATCCTCTCCAACATATGCTGTCCTCTCAGTTTTTCATCTTAGACATTCTGACTGGTGTGAGGTGGAATCTCATTGTTGTTTTGATTTGCATTTCTCGGATAGCTAAAGATGCTGAACATTTCTTTAGGTGCTTTCGAGCCATTCGAGTTTCCTCAGTTGAGAATTCCCTGTTTAGCTCTGTACCCCATTTGTTTTTTTTTTGTTTGTTTTTTTTATGCTTAAGAATATAACTCTTTAATGTTACACATTCTTTTTTATTTGTTCTATATTCTTTGTTTACATTCCAAAGGCTTTCCCCTTTCCCAGTTACCCCCACCATACATCCCGTAAGTCCTCTCCCTCCCAACTATTCCCGAATCACCCCCACACACACACCACCATTTCTCTGTTCTGGTACTCTCCTACAAAACTGGATCCAATCTTTTCAGGCCCAGGGTCCTCTCCTTTATTCTTCTTGGGAATCATTTGACTTGCTAATTATGCCTTGAGTATTTAGGGCTTCTGGGCTAATTAATATCCACTTATCAGTGATTGCATCTCATGTGTATTCTTTTGTGATTGGGTTAACTCGCTTAGGATCATATTTTCCAGATCTAACCCTTTGCCTACAAATTGCATGAATTCATTATTTTTTTTAATTGCTGAGTAGTATTCCATGGTGTGTGTGTGTGTGTGTGTGTGTGTGTGTGTGTATACACACACACACACACACACACACACACACACATATATATATATATATATATATATATATATATATATATATCACATTTTCTGTATCCATTCCTCCTTTGAGGGATATCTGGGCTCCTTCCAACTTCTGGCTATGATAAACAAGGCTGCTATAAACATAGTGGAGCATGTGTCTTTATTGTATGCAGGGGAATCCTCTGGGTATATGCCTAGGAGTAGTATGCCAGGCTCCTCTGGAAGTAACATGCCCAATTTTCTGAGGCACTGCCAGACTGATTTCCAGGGCGGTTGTACCATCTTGCAATCCCACCAACAGTGGAGAAGAGTTCCTCTTTCTCCACATCCTCACCATTGACTCTCTGGAGACTAACTTCTTGTTTGTTTGTTTGTTTTTGTTGTTGTTGTTTTTTTGTTTGTTTGTTTGTTTGTTTGTTTTTTTATACATTGGATGCTAGTCCTCTATGGGATGTAGGATTAGTAAAGATCTTTTTCCAATTTGTTGGTTGCCATTTTGTCTTATTGACCCTGTCATTTGCCTTACAGAAGCTTTGCAGTTTTATGAGGCTCCATTTGTTTATTCTTGTTCTTAGAGCATAAGCCATTGGTATTCTGTTCAGGAACATGTCCTCTGTGCCCATGTATTCAACATTCTTTCCCACTTTCTCCTCTATAAGCTTCAGTGTGTCTGGTTTTATGTCTGGATCCTTGATCCACTTGGACTTGAGCTTTGCACAAGGAGATAAGAATGGGTCAATTTGCATTTTTCTGCATGCTGACCTCCAGTTGATCCAGGCACCATTTGTTAAAAATATTTTTTTCCACTGGATTTTTTAGCTCCTTTGTCAAATATCAAGTGACAGTATGTGTGTAGATTCTTTTCTGGGTCTTCTGTTCTATTCCATTGATCTTCCTGCCTGTCTCCATACCAATACAAAACAGTTTTTTTTTTAATCACTATTGCTCTGTAGTAGAGCTTGAGGTCAGGAATTGTGATTATCTCGGAAGATCTTTTGTTGTGGAGAATAGTTTTTGCTATCCTGGCTTTTTTTATTATTCCAGATGACTTTGAGAATTGCTCTTTCTATATCTATGAAGAATTCATTTGGGATTTTGATGGGGATTGCATTGAATTTGTAGATTGCTTTAGGCAAGATGGCCATTTTTACTGTATTGATCCTGCCAATTCATGAACATGGGACAACTTTCCATCTTCTGAGATTTTATTCTATTTCTTTCTTCAGATGCTTGAAGTTTTGGTCATACAGACATTTCATTTGCTTCGTTAGGGTCACACCTAGGTATGAAATATTATTTGGGACTATTGTGAAGGGTGTCATATCCCTAATTTCTTCCTCATCTTATTTATCCTTTGAGTAGAGGAAGACTATGGATTGG
Organism: Apodemus agrarius; assembly: GCA_964023405.1. NCBI lineage: Eukaryota > Metazoa > Chordata > Mammalia > Rodentia > Muridae > Apodemus > Apodemus agrarius. Next base: position 74,851,907 of record OZ030005.1, on the reverse strand, counting down.
CCTGAATTAATTTTATATCCAGCCACTTTGCTGAATTTGTTTATCAGATTTAGGAGTTCTCTGGTGGAAGTTTTGGGGTTGCTTAAGTATATGACCATATCATCTTCAAATAGTGATATTTTGACTTCTTCTTTCCAATTTGTATACTGTTGCCCTCCTTTTGTTGTCTGATTGCTCTGGCTAGAACTTCAAGTACTATATTGACTAGATAGGGAGAGTGGGCAGCCTTGTCTAGTCCATAATTTTAGTGGGATTGATTCAAGTTTCTCTCTATTTAACTTGATGTTGGTTACTGATTTGCAGTATATTGTTTTCACTATGTTTAGGTATGGGCCTTGAATTCCCAATCTCTCCATGACTTTTATCATGAAGGGAAGCTGGATTTTGTCAAAAGCCTTTTCAGCATCTAATGAAATGACCAAGTGTTTTTTTTTCCTTTAGTTTGTTTATGTAGTGAATTACATTGATGGATTTCTATATATTGAGCCCTCCCTGCATCCCTGGGATAAAACCTACCTGATCTTGGTGAATGATAGTTTCATTGCATTCTTGGATTCTGTTGGACAGAATTTTGTTCAGTATTTTTGCATCAATGTTCATGAGGGACATTGGTCTGAGGTTCTCCTTCCTTGTTTGGTCTTTATTTGGTTTAGGTATAAGTATTTTCGTGGCTTCATAAGATGTGTTGGATAGTGTTCCTTGAGTTTCTATTTTGCAGAATAGTTTGAATAGTATCATTATTAGCTCTTCTTTGAAAATCTGATAGAATTCTCCACTAAACCCATTTGGTCCTGGGCTTTTTTTTTATGGGAGACTATTAATGACTGCTTCTATATCCTCAGGACATATGGGACTAGTTAGATGGTTCATCTGATCCTGTTTTAATGTTGATGTCTAGTATGTATATAGAAAGTTGTCCATTTCATCCAGATTTTCAAACTTTGTTTAGTATAAACTCTTGTATTAGGATCTGATGATTTTTTGAATTTCCACAGTTTCTGTTGTTATGTATCCCTTTTCATTTCTTTTTTATTTGTCTTTTTATTTTATTTTATTTTATTTATTGGATATATTCTACATTTACACTTCATTTCCCTTTTTTTGTTTCCCCACCCCCCTAAGATCCCACATGCCCTTTTCCCTCCCCTGCTCCCTCATCCACCCCTTCCCACTTCCCTGTTCTGGTATTCCCCTACAATGATGCGTTGATGCTTTCCAGCACTAGTGTCCATTCCTTTCTTCTTGTCAGACATCATAGGTATGTGAATTGTGTCTTTGGTATCCCAAGATTCTAGGCTAATATCCACTTATCAGTGACTGCATACCATGGGTATTCTTTTGAGACTGGGTCACCTCACTTAGTATGATGTTCTCCAGCTCCATCCATTTCTCTAAGAATTTCATGAATTCATTGTTTCTAATGCCTGAATAGTATTCCATTGTGTATATATACCACATTTTTTGTATCCATTCCTCCGTTGAGGGACATCTGAGTTCTTTCCAGCTTCTGGCTATTATAAATAATGCTGCTATAAACATAGTGGAGCATGTATCCTTATTGCATGCTGGGGAGTCTTCTGGGTATATTCCCAGGAGTGGTATGGCTGGATCCTCCGGAAGTATCATGTCCAGTTTTCTGAGGGACCGCCAGACTGATTTCCAGAGTGGTTGTACCAGCTTGCAGTCCCACCAGCATTGGAGGAGTGTTCCTCTTTCTCCACATCCTCGCCAACACCTGATGTCTTCTGAGTTTTTAATCCTAGCCAATCTGACAGGTGTGAGGTAAAATCTCAGGGTTGTTTTGATTTGCATTTTTCTAATGACTAAAGATGTTGAACATTTTTAAGGTGTTTCTCAGCCATCCGAATTTCTTCAGGTGAAAAGTCTTTGTTTAGCTCTGTACCCCATTTTTGTATAGGGTTATTTGGTTTTCTGGGGTCTGACTTCTTGAGTTCTTTATATACATTGGATATTAGCCCTCTGTCGGGTGTGGGGTTGGTGAAGATCTTTTCCCAATTTGCTGGTTGCCCATTTGTCCTTTTGACAGTGTCTTTTGCCTTACAGAAACTTTGTAACTTTATGAGGTCCCATTTGTCTATTCTTGATGTTAGAGCATAAGCGATTGGTGTTCTGTTCAGGAATTTTCCCCCTGAGCCAATGTCCTCAAGGGTCTTCCCCAGTTTCTTTTCTATTAGTTTTAGTGTGTCTGGTTTTATGTGGAGGTCCTTGATCCACTTGGAGTTGAGCTTAGTGCAAGGAGATAAGAGTGGATCAATTCTCATTCTTCTGCATGTTGACCTCCAGTTGAGCCAGCACCATCTGTTGAAAAGGCTATCTTTTTTCCACTGGATGTTTTCAGCTCCTTTGTCGAAGATCAATTGGCCATATATGTGTGGGTTCAATTCTGGGTCTTCAATCCTATTCCATTGATCCACTTCCCTGTCACTGTACCAATACCATGCAGTTTTTAACACTACTGCTCTGTAGTATTGCTTGAGGTCCGGGATATTGATTCCCCCAGAAGTTCGTTTACTGTTGATGATAGTTTTAGCTATCCTGGGTTTTTTTGTTATTCCAGATGAATTTGAGAATTGCTCTGTCTAATTCTATAAAGAACTGAGTTGGGATTTTGATGGGGATTGCGTTGGATCTGTATATTGCTTTTGGCAAGATTGCCATTTTAACTATATTAATCCTGCCAACCCACGAGTATGAAAGATTTTTCCATTTCTGAGGTCTTCTTCAATCTCCTTCTTCAGAGACCTGAAGTTTTTGTCATATAACTCTTTCACTTGTTTGGTTAGAGTCACACCAAGATACTTTATATTGTTTGTGGCTATTGTGAAGGGTGTCATTTCCCTAATTTCTTTCTCGGCCTGCTTATCCTTTGCATATAGGAAGGCTATTGATTTGCTTGAGTTGACTTTATAAACAGCCACTTTGCTGAAGTTGTTTATCAGCTGTAGGAGTTCTCTGGTGGAGTTTTTTGGGTCACTTAAGTATACTATAATATCATCTGCGAATAGTGGTAGTTTGACTTCTTCCTTTCCAATTTGTATCCTTTGACTTTCTTATGTTGTCGAATTGCTTTAGCTAGTACCTCAAGTACTATAATGAAGAGATATGGTGAGAGTGGGCAGCCTTGTCTAGTCCCTGAATTCAGTGGGATTGCTTCAAGTTTCTCTCCATTTACTTTGATGTTGGCTATCGGTCTGCTGTAAATTGCTTTTACTATGTTTAGATATGGGCCTTGAATTCCTGTTCTTTCCAAGACTTTAAGCATGAAAGGATGCTGAACTTTGTCAAATGCCTTTTCAGCATCCAATGAGATGACCATGTGGTTTTTTTTTTTATTTAAGTTTGTTTATGTAGTGGATTACATTGATGGATTTACATATATTGAACCATCCCTGCATCCCTGGGATGAAGCCAACTTGATCATGGTGAATGATCATTTTGATGTGTTCTTGGATTCGGTTGGCAAGTATTTTATTTAGTATTTTTGCATCAATATTCATAAGGGAGATTGGCCTGTAGTTCTCTTTCTTAGTTGGATCTTTCTGTGATTTTGGTATCAGGGAAATTGTGGCTTCATAGAATGAGTTGGGTAGTGTTCCTTCTGTTTCTATTTTGTGGAATATTTTTAAGAGTATTGGTATTAGGACTTCTTTGAAGGTCTGATAGAATTCTGCACTAAAACCCTCTGGTCCTGTGCTTTTTTTGGTGGGGAGACTTTCTATGACCCCTTCTATTTCTTTGGGGGTTATGGGTCTGTTTAGACGATCTATTTGACCCTGATTTAATTTTGGTATTTGGTTTCTGTCTAGGAAATTGTCTATTTCCTCCAGATTCTCCATTTGTGTTGAGTATAGGCTTTTGTGGTAGGATCTGATGATTTTTTGAATTTCCTTAGTTTCTGTTGTTATATCTCCCTTTTCATTTCTAGTTTTGTTAATTTGAATACTGTCTCTGTGCCCTTTGGTAAGTCTGGCTATGGGTTTATCTATCTTGTTGATTTTCTCAAAGAACCAGCTCCTGGTTTTGTTGATTCTCTGTATGGTTCACTTTGTTTCAACTTGATTGGTTTCAGCCCTGAGTTTGATGATTTCCTGTCTTCTACTCCTCCTGGGTGAAATTGTTTCTTTTTGTTCTAGAGCTTCCAGGTGCGGCATTAAGTTGCTAGTGTATGCTCTCTCCTGTTTCTTTTTGGAGACATTCAGGGCTATGAGTTTTCCTCTTAGCACTGCTTTCATTGTGTCCCATAGATTTGGGTATGTTGTACCTTCATTTTCATTAAATTCTAAAAAGTCTTTGATTTTATTCTTTATTTCTTCCTTGACTAAAGTATCATTGAGTAGAATATTGATCAGCCTCCACATGTATGAGGATTTTATGTTGTTTTTGTTGCTATTGAAGAACACTCTTACTCCATGGTGATCCGATAGGAGGCATGGGAATAGTTCGATCTTTTATATTTGTTGAGGTCTGTCTTGTGACCAATTATATGGTCGATTTTGTAGAATGTACCATGAGTTGCTGAGAAAAAGGTATAGTCTTTTGCTTTAGGATGAAATGTTATAGTTATATATATATATATATATATATATATATATATATATATATATATATGTTAAATCCAATTGGTCCAACATTTCAATGAGTTTCCCTGTGTCCCTGTTTAGTTTCTGTTTTCCTGATCAGTCCATTGAGGATAGTGGAGTTTTGAGGTCCCCCACAATTATTGTGTTAGGCGCAATGTGTGCTTTGAGCTTTAGTAAAGTTTCTTTTACAAATGAGGGTGCCCTTATATTTGGAGCGTAGATGTTTAGAACTGTGAGTTCTTCTTGGAGTAGTCTCCCTTTGACTAGAAAGAAGTGACCTTCTGTGTCTCTTTTGATGATTTAGGTTGAAAGTCAATTTGATCTGATATTAGAATGGCTATTCCAGCTCGCTTCCTGAGACCATTTGCTTGCAAGATTGTCCTCCAGTCTTTTACTCTAAGGTAGTGTTTGTGTTTAACTCTGAGGTGTGTTTCCTGTATGCAGCAAAATGTAGGGTTCTGTTTCCATATCCAGTTTGTTAGTCTATGTCTTTTTGTTGGGGAATTGAGTCCATTGATGTTAAGAGATATTAAGGAATAGTGATTATTTGTTCCTGTCATTTTTGATGTTATTTTTGTTTTTGAGTAGTTATCTTCCTTTGAGTTTGATGGAAGTAGGTTAATATCTTGCTTTTACTTGGGTGCAGTTTCCCTCCTCGTCTTGGAGATTTCCTCATATTATCCTTTGTAGAGCTGGGTTAGTGGGAAGATATTGTGTATATTTGGTCCTGTCATGGAATATTTTGATTTCTCCATCTATGTTGATTGAGAGTTTTGCTGGGTATAGTAATCTTGGCTGGCATTTGTGTTCTCTTAGGGTCTGCATGAGATCTGCCCAGGATCTTCTAGTTTTCATGGTTTCTGGAGAGAAGTCTGGTGTGATTCTGATAGGTCTTCCTTTATATGTTACTTGGCCTTTTTCTCTTACTGCCTTTAATATTCTTTGTTTGTTTAGTACATTTGGGGTTTTGATTATTTTGTGACGGGAGGTATTTCTGTTCTGGTCCAGTCTGTTTGGAGTTCTATAGGCTTCTTGTATATTCATGGGCATCTCTCTCTTTAAGTTAGGGAAGTTTTCTTCCATAATTTTGTTAAAGATACTTGCTGGACCTTTAAGTTGTAGATCTTCACTCTCATCTATCCCTATAATCCTTAGGTTTGGTCTTCTCATTGTTTCTTGGATTTCCTGGATGTTTTGGGTTACAAGCCTTTTGGATTTTGTGTTTTCTTTGACTGTTGAGTCAATGGTTACTATGTTATCTTCAGCATCTGAGATTCTTATCTCTATCTCTTGTATTCTGTTGTTGATGTTTGCATCTACGATCCCTGATTTCTTCCCAAGGTTTTCTATCTCCAAAGTTGCCTCCTTTTGTGATTTCTTAGTTGTTTCTACCTCTGTGTTCAGATCTTTGATGGTTTTGCTCAGTTCCTTCATTTGTTTGTTTGTGTTTTCTTGTAATTCTTTAAGAGATTTTTGTGTTTTCTCTTTCGTGACTTCTGCCTGTTGTTTCAAGTTCTCCTGCATTTCTTTAACTGATTTTCTTATTTCCTCTTTATTGGTTTCTCTCTGTTGGCCCATATTTTCCTGGAGTTCTTTAAGTGATTTTTGTGTTTGCATTTAAGAGTTTCTACCCTATTGATGTTCCCCTGCATTTCTTGAAGAGATTTGTTTATGTCTTTTTTGTGTTCCTCTAGCAGCATCATGACCAGTGCTTTTATATCCAACTCTTGTTTTTCTGGTGTGCTGGGGTATCCAGGACTTGCTGTGGTTGGCGAATTGGGTTCAGATACTGCCATATTGCCTTGATTTTTGTTTGTAACGTTCCTACGTTTGCCTTTTGCCATCTGTTTATCTCTGGAGTTAGTTGGTCTTGTTCTTAGTGGTTGGTGTTTGAGGCTCCTGTGAGCCTGGTGTTTGGCGCTGCTGTTGTAGAGGGCGTCCGAGCTCCCAAGGTGGAGACCGGGAGGTTTCAGTTACTGGGTTCTCAGTGACCTACTCAGCTCTGCTGTGCCAGATCTAAGTCTTCCTGAGGCTCGCTGCTGGACCTGCAATTGGCCTCCCGCTGTCTCCTCCTGGCCTGCCTAATTGCTAGCTCTTAAGAATCAGATTTTTTTTCCTCCACCGATCTGGGCTACTCTGTTAGATCTTTATGGTGTCCTGGGTTCCTCTGTTGGTTCTCTATGGTGACCTGTTCAGGCCACCAGTTCCAAAATGGTGGCAGGTCTCAGGGCTCTGTCTAACCACTGGGTTCCCTACAGGACTGGAGGTTCCCTGGTTGGGCTGCTAGAACCTAGATGGTAGTACTCTCAGTCCACAGGGCTCTGTCATGTTAGCTGTCTTTGGTGTCCTGAGGCACAATGTCAGCCTCTGGCTGTACTCCAGGCACTGACCCACTAGCAGGTTGGTGCCCCTTTGGGTTGGCACAGAGACCACTTGCCAAGCTGATCTGGCTCTGTGTGCACTGCCAAGCTGTTGGTGCACAGACCTATCTCCAACCTCCTTTGGCTCTGGGCGTGAGCAAGAGCCTGACCAGGTATTTTTTGCCAGGCTAAGTCTCTGTCCAAGCACCTGGACCCAGTCACCACTGGCAGTCCACAGTGACCTGAGGGAAGATGGCGCCGGCTGCAAGCAAGCCCGCTAGCCGGTCCCCAGTGATCAGGGACAGGCTCTGAGCTGCAGGTGCTCAAAGCTCCTGCCGACCTTCCCTGGCTCTGGGGGCCAGCAAGGGCCCGATCGGGTATTCGTTGCTAGGACAAGTCTCTGTCCACGCACCGAAACCTAGCCATCAGCAGGCAGTCGGCAGCGACCTGAGGGTAGCTCCCTTTTCATTTCTCATTTTATTAATTTGGATACTGTCTCTGTGTCCTCTGGTTACTCTGGCTAAGGGTTTATCTATCTTGATGATTTTCTTAAACAACCAGCTCTTTGCTTTGTTTTGTTGATTCTTTGTATAGTTCTTTTTGTTTCTGTTTGGTTGATTTTGGCTCTGAGTTTGATTATTTTCTGCTGTCTACTCCTCTTGGGTATGTTAGCTTTTTCTTGTTCTAGAACTTTCAAGTGCATTGTCAAACTGTTAGTGTATACTCTCTCCATTCTTTTTTTTGGAGGCACTCAGAACTATGAGTTTTCTTCTTAGCAATACTTTCATTGTGTTCCATAAATTTTGGTATGATCTGTCTTCATTTTCATTAAATTCTAAAAGGTCTTTAATTTCTTTATTTCTTTTCTTTTTTTTTAATTTTCTATATTCTATGTTTACATTCCAAAGGCTTTCCCCTTTGCCAGTTCCCACCCACCATAGTACCCATAGTTCCTCTCCCCACCCCAACTGTTCCCCAATCATTCCCCCTCCCACCTCGGTTTCTTTACTAAACTGGATGCAATCTTTACAGTCCCAGGGTCCTCTCCTTTCTTCTTCTTGGGAATCATTTGACTTGCTATTTGTGTCTTGAGTATTTAGGGCTTCTGGGCTCATTAATATCCACTTATCAGTGATTGCATTTCATGTGCATTCTTTTGTGATTGGGTTAATTCACTCAGGATGATATTTTCCAGGTCTAACCATTTACCTACAAATTGCATGAATTCATTATTTTTAATTACTGAGTAGTATTCCATTGTATAAATATACCACATTTTCTGTATCCATTCCTCCTTTGAGGGATATTTGGGCTCCTTCCAATTTCTGGCTATTATAAACAAGGCTGCTATAAACATAGTGGAGCATGTGTCCTTATTGCATGCAGGGGAATCCTCTGGGTATATGCCCAGGAGTGGTATGCCAGGGTCCTCTGGAAGTGACATGCCCAATTTTTTGAGGAACCGCCAAACTGATTTCCAGAGCGGTTTTACCATTTTGCAATCCCACCAACAGTGGAGGAGTGTTCCTCTTTCTCCACATCCTCGCCAGCACTTGTTGTCTCTTGAGTTTTTAATCTTAGCCATTCTGACTGGTGTGAGGTGGAATCTCAGGGTTGTTTTAATTTGCATTTCCCTGATGACTAATGATGTTGAACATCTTTTAAGGTGTTTCTCGGCCATCCGAATTTCTTCTGGTGAAAATTCTTTGTTTAGCTCTGTGCCCCATTTTTTGATAGGGTTATTTGTTTCTTTGCGGTCTAACTTCTTGAGTTCTTTGTATATATTGGATATTAGCCCTCTGTCGGATGTGGAGTTGGTGAAGATCTTTTCCCACGTTGTTGGTTGCTGTTTTGTCCTTTTGACAGTGTCCTTTGCTTTGCAGAAACTTTGTAATTTTATGAGGTCCCATTTGTCTATTCTTGATCTTAGAGCATAAGCTATTGGTGTTCTGTTCAGGAACTTTTCCCCTGTGCCCAAGTCCTCCAGGGTCTTCCCACGTTTCTTTTCTAATAGTTTCAGTGTGTCTGGTTTTATGTGGAGGTCCTTGATCCACTTGGAGTTGATCTTAGTGCAAAGAGATAAGAGTGGCTCAATTCGCATTCTTCTGCATGTTGACCTCCAGTTGAACCAGCACCATTTGTTGAAAAGGCTATCTTTATTCCACCGGATGGTTGTGGCTCCTTTATCAAAGATCAAGTGACCATAAGTCTGTGGGTTAATTTCTGGGTCTTCAATCCTGTTCCATTGATCTGCTTGCCTGTTGCTATACCAATACCATGCAGTTTTTAACACAATTGCTCTGTAGTACTGCTTGAGGTCAGGGATATTGATTCCCCCAGAAGTCCTTTTATTGTTGAGAATAGTTTTAGCTATCCTGGGTTTTTTGTTGCTCCAGATGAATTTGAGAATTGCTCTTTCTAGATCTATGAAGAATTGAGTTGGGATTTTGATGGGGATCACATTGAATCTGTATATTGCTTTTGGCAAGATGGCCATTTTTACTATATTGATCCTGCCAATCCAGGAGCAAGAAATATTTTTCCATCTTCTGAGGTCTTCTTCGATTTCTTTCTTCAAGGATTTGAAGTTCCTGTTGTACAGATCTTTCGCTTGTTTGGTTAGAGTTACGCCAAGATACTTTATGTTGTTTGTGGCTATTGTGAAGGGTGTTATTTCCCTAATTTCTTTCTCTGCCTGCTTGTCTTTTGAGTACAAGAAGGCCACTGACTTGCTTGAGTTAATTTTATAACCTGCCACTTTGCTGAAGTTGTCTATCAGCTGTAGAAGTTCTCTGGTGGAGTTATTTGGGTCGCTTAGGTAAACTATCATATTGTCTGCAAATAATGATACTTTCACTTCTTCCTTTCCAATTTGTATCCCTTTGACTTCCTTATGTTGTCTAATTGCTCTTGCTAGAACTTCAAGTACTATATTGAAAAGATATGGAGAGAGAGGGCAGCCTTGTCTAGTCCCTGATTTTAGTGGGAATGCTTCAAGCTTCTCTCTATTTATTTTGATGTTGGCTACTGGTTTGCTGTAGATTGCTTTTACTATGTTTAGGTATGGGCCTTGAATTCCTGCTCTTTCCAAGACTTTTAGCATGAAAGGATGCTGAATTTTGTCGAATGCTTTTTCAGCATCTAATGAGATGACCATGTGGTTTTTTTTCTTTCAGTTTGTTTATGTAGTGGATTACATTGATCGATTTCCCTATATTTAACCATCCCTGCATCCCTGGGATGAAGCCTACTTGATCATGGTGGATGATCGTTTTGATGTGCTCTTGGATTCGGTTAGCAAGAATTTTATTTAGTATTTTTGCATCTATATTCATAAGAGAAATTGGCCTGTAGTTCTCTTTCTTTGTTGGATCTTTTTGTGGTTTAGGTATTAGCGTAATTGTGGCTTCGAAGAATGAGTTGGGCAGTGTCCCTTCTGTCTCTATTTTGTGGAATAGTTTGAAAAGTATTGGTGTTAAGTCTTCTTTGAAGGTCTGGTAGAATTCTGCACTAAAACCATCTGGTCCCGTACTTTTTTGGGTTGGGAGGCTTTCTATAACCCCTTCTATTTCTTTAGGGGTTATGGGACTATTTAGCTGATCTACTTGATGCTGATTTAATTTTGGTATTTGATATCTGTCTAGGAAATTGTCGACTTCCTCCAGATTCTCCAGTTGTTTTGAGTATAGACCTTTGTAGTAGGATCTGATGATCTTTTGAATTTCCTCAGTTTCTGTTGTTATGTCTCCCTTTTCATTTCTAATTTTGTTAATTTGTATACTGTCTCTGTGTCCTTTGGTTAGTCTGGCTAAGGGTTTATCTATCTTGTTGATTTTCTCAAAGAACCAGCTCCTGGTCTTGTTGATTCTTTGTATGGTTCTCTTTGTTTGTATTTGATTGATTTCAGCCCTGAGTTTGATGATTTCTTGTCTTCTACTCCTCCTGGGTAAATTAACTTGTTTTTCTTCCAGGGCGTTAAGGTGTGCCATTAAGCTGCTAGTGTATGCTCTCTCTAGTTTCTTTTTGGATGCACTTAGAGCTATGAGTTTTCCTCTTAGCACTGCTTTCATTGGGTCCCATATATTTGGGTAGGTTGTACCTTCATTTTCATTGAATTCTAAAAAGTCTTTGATTTCTTTTTTTATTTCTTCCTTGACCAAGGTGTCATTGAGTAGAGTATTGTTCAGTTTCCATGTGTATGTGGGCTTTCTGTTTTTGTTGTTATTGAAGACCACTCTTACTCCATGGTGATCTGATAGGAGGCATGGGATTAGCTCGATCTTCTTGTATTTGTTGACATCTGTCTTGTGACCAATTATATGGTCTATTTTGGAGAAGGTACCATGTGGAGCTGAGAAAAAGGTATATTCTTTAGCTTTAGGATGAAACGTTCTATATATATCTGTTAAATCCAATTGGTCCAGAGTTTCAATTAGTTTCACTGTGTCCCTGTTTAGTTTCTGCTTTCCTGATCGGTCCATTGAGGAGAGTGGAGTGTTGAAGTCACCCACAATTATTGTGTTAGGTGTAATGTGTGCTTTAAGCTTTAGTAAGGTTTCTTTTGTGAATGAGGGTGCCCTTGCATTTGGAGCATAGATGTTCAGTATTGAGAGCTCTTCTTGGTGGATTTTCCCTTTGTCCAGCAAGAAGTGATCTTCTGAGTCTCTTTTGATGATTTTAGGTTGGAAGTCAATTTTATCTGATATTAGAATGGCTACTCCAGCTTGTTTCCTGAGACCATTTGCTTGTAAAATTGTCTTCCAGCCTTTTACTCTAAGGCCGTGTTTGTCTTTGTCACTGAGATGTGTTTCCTGTATGCAGCAAAATGTAGGGTCCTGTTTCCGTATCCAGTCTGTTAATCTATGTCTTTTTATTGGGGAATTGAGTCCATTGATGTTAAGAGATATTAAGGAATAGTAATTATTTCCTCCAGACATTTTTGAAATTATATTTATTTATTTTATTTATTTTTTTATATTCGAGAGGTTACCTTCCTTTGGGTTTGATGAGAGGAGGTTTCTATCTTGCTTCTTCCCGGGTGTAGTTTCCGTCCTTGTCTTGGTGTTTTCCCCCTATTATCCTTTGTAGGGCTGGATTTGTGGAAAGGTATCATGCAAATTTGGTTTTGTCATGGAATACCTTGATGTCTCCATCTATGGCGATTGAGAGCTTTGCTGGGTAAAGTAGTTTTGGCTGAAGTTTGTGTTCTCTTAGTGTTTGCATTATATCTGCCCAGGATCTTCTAGCTTTCATGGTCTCAGGTGAGAAGTCTGGTGTTATTCTGATCCTTTATAAGTTACTTGGCCTTTTTCTCTTGCTGCCTTTAATATTCTTTCTTTGTTTAGTACATTTGGAGTTTTGATTATTATGTGACAGGATGTATTTCTGTTCTGATCCAGTCTGTTTGGGGTTCTGTATGCTTCTTGTATATTCATGGGTATCTCTCTCTTTAGGTTGAGGAAGTTTTCTTCCATAATTTTGTAGAAGATATTTGCTGGCCCTTTAACTTGTACATCTTCATTCTCGTCTATACCTATAATCCTTAGGTTTGGTCTTCTCATTGTGTCCTGGATTTCCTGGATGTTTTGGGTTACAGCCTTTTTGCATTTAGTATTTTCTTTGACTGTTGAATCAATGGTTCCTATGGTATCTTCGGCTTCTGATATTCTGTCTTCTATCTCTTGTATTCTATTGTTGATATTTGCATCTATGGCTCCTGATTTCTTCCCAAGGTTTTCTATCTCCAATGTTGTCTCCCTCTGCGATTTCTTAGTTGTTTCTACTTCTTTTTTTAGTACCTGGATGGATGTGCTCAGATCCTTCGCTTGCTTGATTGTGTTTTCATGTATTTCTTTAATAGATTTTTGTGTTTCCTCTTTCATAGCTTCTACTTGTTGGCCCACATTCTTCTGTATTTCTTTAAATGATTTTTGTCTTTCCTCCTTATTGTCTTCTTCTTTTTGATCCATCTTCTCCTGCATTTCTTGAAGTGATTTTTGTATTTGCCTTGTAAAGTCTTCTAACTTTTGATCCATTTTCTCTTCTATTTCTTTACGAGATTTTTCTATGTGTTCAGCTACCAGCATCCTGACCAATGATTTTATATCCAAGTCTTGTTTTTCTGGTGGTTTGGGGTATCCAGGGCTTCCTGTTGTTGGTGAACTGGGTTCAGATGCTGTCATGTTGCCTTGATTTCTGTTAGTGACATTCCTTCGTTTACCTTTTGCCATCTGGTTATTTCTGGTGTTAGTTGACCTTGTTGTCACTGGCTTGTGTTTGAATCTCCTGTGAGGCTGGGCTTACCTGTTGTTTCTCTACTGGTGGTTATGCGTGATTGCTGCTCAACGGGATCATGAGCTGGCTGCCACCCGCTGACTTTGTGCATGGCCTGAGGTCTCCGGGAAGTGTGGGGGAGTGCAGCAGAGCCTCGGCAGGCGCTGCTGGGCCTGCCTAGTAGGGAGAGCCTAGCAGATCCCTCCACGTGGTAGCCCCTGATGGAATCTGTCTACCTGTGCCTTTCCAGCTGTGTTCTGGTTGCAATATGGAGGCCTGCTGCTATCGCTGGTCCAGGGTCCTGGGGAGCTGGGTGGTTCCGGCTGCCTCGGTGCACGGCCTAAGCTCGCAGGGAAGTGCTGCAGAGCCTAGGCGCCTGGGCCCGCCTGTGGGCGAGAGCTTAGCAGCTCTCCCTGCTCTAGCCCCAGATGGAGTCTCTACCTGCACCTTTCCAGCTGTGTCCTGGTTGCAATATGGAGGCCTGCCGCTATCGCTGGTCCTCACTCTTCTTAATAAACAAGAATTGTTGCTTATCCTGGTTCTGCCGGCAGGGTCTGAGCACCTGGCAAGCTGGCTAGGTCTGGCTTCCCTGCTACCGGCTGGATGGGAAGCTGCAGGCAGGATGGCGCTGCCTGCAAGGGGTACGGGGTCTGGCCTGCGAGAGCAGAGTGCAGGCACGGCTGCTGTACTCCAAACCGCTACTCTGTGAGCAGTTCCTGCTCCAGACCTGAGTCCCCGGAGGTCTTAAACTCGGGCTGTCTCGGGTACCTGGTTCTGAGCACCTGGCAAGCTGGCTAGGTCTGGCTTCCCTGCTATCGGCTGGATGGGAAGCTGCAGGCAAGATCTCTTTATTTCTTCTTTAACCAAACTATCATTGAGAAGAGCATTGTTCAAATGCTCCTTGTGTATGTATGTTTTCCATTTTTTTCATTTTAGCTTAAGACTAGCCTTAAGCCGTGGTGATCTGATAAGGTACATGGAATAATTTCAATACTTCTGTATCTGTTGAGGACCGTTTTGTGACCAATTATGTGGTCAATTTTGGAAAAGGTACCATGAGGTGCTGAGAAGAAGGTATATTCTTTTGCTTTATGGTGGAAGGTTCTATAAATGTCTGTTAGATCCATTTGGTCCATAAATTCAGTTAGTTTTACTGTATCTCTCCTTAGTTTCCGATTTCATGATTTGTACATTGTTGAGAGTGGGGGTGTTGAAGTCTCTCACTATTATTGTGTTGGGTGCCAGGTGTGCTTTGAACTTTATTAAAGTCTCTTTTATGAACATGGGTGCCCTTGTGTTCTGAGCATAGATGTTCAGAATTGAGAGTTCATCTTGGTAGCCTTTTCTTTTGACCAGTATGAAGTGTCCCTCCTTATGTTTTTTGATAACTTTTGGTTGAAAGTCAATTTTATCCAATATAAAGATAGCCCCTCCAGCTTGTTTCTTGGGACCATTTGCTTGGAAAATTGTTTTCCAACCTTTGACTCTTAAATAGTGACTGTCTTTGTCACTGAGGAGGGTTTCTTGTATGCAGCAAAACATTGGGTCCTGTTTACATATCCAGTCTGTTAGTCTATGTCTTTTTATAGGGAAATTGAGACCATCGATATTAAGAGATATTAAGGAAAAGTGATTGTTGCATATTGTTATCTTCTTAGTTAAGGGTGAAATTCTGTTTGTGTGGCTGACTTCTATTAGAAAGATTGCCTTATTGCTTTTTCTACAGTGTGGCTTCACACGTTGTATTGGTATTTTCCACCCATTATCCTTTTTAGAGCTGGATTTGTGGAAAATTATTGTGTAAATTTCCTTTTATCATGGAATGTCTTCTTTTCTCCGTCTATGGTAATTGAAAGTTTTGCTAGGTATTGTAGTTTGGACTGACATTTATGTTCTCTTAGGGTCTGTATGACATCTGCCCAAGATCTTCCAGCTTTCATTGCCTTTGCTGAGAAGTCTTGTGTAATTCTGATAGGTCTGCCTTTATATGTAACTTGACCTTTGTTTCTTACTACTTTTAATATTCTTTTTTTGTTTACTACAGTTGGTGTATGGATTATTATGTAACAGGAGGAATTTCTGCTCTGGTCCAGTCTGTTTGTAGTTCTGTAGGCTTCTTGTATGTTCATGGGCATCTCTTTAGGTTAGGGAAGTTTTCTTTCAAAATTTTGTTGATATTTGCTAGCCCTTTAAGTTATAAATCTTCACTCTCATCTATACCTATAATCCTTAGGTTTGGTCTTCTTATTGTGTCCTGGATTTCCTGGATGTTTTGGGTTACAAATTTTTTGTATTTTACATTTTCTTTGACTGTTTAGTCAATGTTTTCTATGGAATCTTCAGCATCCAAAATTCTTTCTTCTATCTCTTGAATTCTGTTGATAATGTTTGCATCTATGACTCCTGAATTCTTTCCAAAGTTTTCTATCTCCAGAGATGTCTCGCTTTGCAATTTCTTTATTGTTTCTACTTCCATTTTTAGATCCTAGATGGTTTTGTTCAGTTCCTTCACTTGTTTGTGTTTTCCTGAAATTCTTTAAGGGCTTTTTGTGTTTCCTCTTTAAGGCCTTCTACATGTTGACCCATGTTCTCCCATAATTCCCTATGGGATTTTTGTGTTGCCTCTTCAAGGGGTTCTATCTGTTGACCCATGTTCTCTTGTATTTCTTTAAGGGATTTTTGTGTTTCCTCTTTCAGGACTTCTACCTTTTGACCCATACTCTCCTGTATTTCTTTAAGGGAGTTATTCATGTCCTTCTTGAAGTCCTCCATCAGCATCAGGAGATGTGATGTTAAATCCAGCACTTGCTTTTCTGATGTGATGGAGCATACAGGATTTGCTGTTGTGGGAGAACTGGGTTCTGATGGTGCCATGGTGCCTTGGTTTTCTGTTGGTAATGACATTGCATTTACCTTTGGCCATCTAGTTATCTCTGGTGGAAGCTGGTGTTGCTGTTTTTAACTTCTCTGTCCTGCAGACCTCTGTTTCTGTACTCTTGGGATTCTGTACCCTTTCTCTCAAATGCCCTGCATACAGCTGGTTAGCCAGGAAGTGTCAGGAGATGGGGTCTTCTCTGTGGCAGATTTGGCAAGGGTTGAATGCCCTGCAGCCTGCTAACTTTCAAATGTCCTGCTGGTGCTTGTTTTCGAATGCCCTGTTGCTGCCAGTTCTCTAGAAATTATCAGGATGTAGCATCTTTCCCATTGCAGAAGGGGCATGGGTCTAGGACATCTGAAGGAATGGGGCAGTGGTGGAGGGCAGGGGGAAGAGGGGAGTTCAAATATTTACATCAGGGAAAGTCATTGTTATTTACAGAAGGCACTCCTGAAAACCACAAAATAAATATCTTATCACATAATTACCTTTGGCCAAGTTCTTTCCAGGTGGGACATGCCCATGAGCTACTACAAGAAATGAAAATGGCACTCATGTAATATAGAATTATATTAAAACATATAAAACTAATTAGTTTTGTGTCCCTATCACTAATTTCTCTCTAGAGTTCTTATTATCCTGTTTCCCTAAGGAGAGAATGAGAATATATAAATTATGGAATAACCCATAGTATGAGTCCTAAGAACAAGTGTTCATTTGGTTTTTACCTACTGATATAATTTTTTTCTTTTTCCTTTCTTTTATTAGATATTTTCTTTATTTACATTTCTAATGTTTTCCTTTTTTCCTGATTTCCCCGCTGAAATTCCCCTATCCCATCACACCTCCCACTGGTATCCAATCTACCCACTCCCACTTCCCTATCCTGGCATTCCCCTATGTTGGGGCACAAAAACCTTCTCAGGACCAAGGGCTTCTCATCCCTTTGATGTCCAATAAGGCCATCCTGTGCTACACATGCAGCTGGAGCCATGGGTCCCTCCATGTGCAGTCCTCAGTTGGTAGTGCAGTCTGTGGGAGCTTTGGGGGTACTGGCTACTTCATATTGCTCTTCCTCCTATGGGCTGCAAGCTCCTTCAGCTCCTTGGATCATTTCTCTAGCTCCTCTGTTGGGGACCTTGTGCTCAGTCCATTGTTTGGCTGAGATTTTTGGCTGGATCATCGACTTTTTCTTTCTGAAACTATTGGTAACAATCTATTTTAAGTATAATTTAAATTCAATTTTTATTGCTATTGCTACATATGCTAAAAATAGTTTTATAAGTGCTATAACTTAAGCTATATATGTTTTATTTTTGTTAAATTGTATGTTATATTTCCCTATGTGACAGAAACTTGAATATTCTTTTTTTTTCTCTCTTTCTTTTTTTTAATTTTTATTTTCTATGTTCTATGTTTACATTCAAAAGGCTTTCCCCTTTCCCAGTTCCCACCCACCATAGTTCCTATAGTTTCTCTCCCCCCAACTGTTCCCCAATCATTCCCCCTCCCCCCTCGAGAAAATTTTCTTGTATGATATTTTTAGAATTTGGCATATGCAAAATTATAAGTCAGAAATGGTAAGAAGGTCTGAATTGTAGGCAATTTTAATAGAAATGTGATGCTTTCTTCTACCTGTATGTTTATATTTTTTAGGTTCATCAAGTAATCATAAAATACACTTGGAGAGATTGAATTTGGAAAAAGCCTCCCTAAATCTCTACTTAACAAACTATTGGTACTTCCATAACATCTTAGAACTTATTTCTGAGAAGTATATTATTGATAAAAACATTTACTCTTAATTGCTTCACAAATTGTTAATAAGGTATGTTAACACTAGAATGAAAAGGTTTATAAATATATACAGTTTTTACATGTGAGCAAATGCCATGTTCTGTGTATCAAGGATCATTAATTTCAGAGAATACATTCAAACAATATTGTATAAAATTTAGAAAAATGTGTTATTAGGTTTTGTTTGATATATATAGATCATATAATCTGAAGATATGGATGGGTTTATTTAGAGTATTCTAAAATATATTTCTCTTATTTCTAGTTTTAAAGAGTCAAATTTGTGTGAGGAAACAATGAGTTATTGTAAGTAAATATTTGTTGCTTGAAGATGTTCCTATGCAATAAAAGTACCTTCTTTTATTTGCACATTTTTATTTGAAATATTAATATATAGGATAAAATTTAAGAGTTCCATAAGGTTGTTAAAATTAGAGACACCAATAATTGATAAGATTTATCTTTATTCCAGTCATTAATATTCATCCAGGAACATCTGTCACTAACTTTATAATGATATACACATATTTGTGATGGTTTTAAAAGTTTTTGTAAACTTCGATTGCTAGTCTCTTTATGAGACTACCAATAGAAGTTTATTTACTCTGCAGTTATACTCCAAATCTGTTGTTGTTTGAGGAATGAAGACCAGTATACTGCAGTCTTCTCTCTTTTTCTTTTATTTTGAAACAAGGTATTGCTATGTAGTTCAGGGCAGCCTCAAATTTACAATTCCCTCGTCCTTGCCTCCTAAATGTAGAGATTTATTATATGGGGGAAAGATAAAAACCTTTTTCATTTTGGGGATAAACAATTATATGTTATTTATATCATATTTCTGTGCATTTTAACTTACAGAAGAAAGTTTTCAGTGTTTCACAAGGAAATAAATAGGTTCAGACTATAGAATGTAAATTTTAATTTATGTTCTAACCAGCTTGTATTTCAAGTTGTCTCATATGTGATACTATAAAAAATTTGTTTTCAAAGCCACCAAGCAAAATATTAATTTCTACAACTTTAAGTTCTTCTAAACAATTTAGTTAATATCATCATTATGTATAAGTTAATGAAAATGCTATTGCTTATATCTTAAAGATATGGAGTCAAAGTTATAGGATCATTTCTACGTTTATTTCTTCCAAGTAATATATATATATATATATATATATATATATATTACTTCCAAGTAATATATATATATATATATATATATATATATATATATTGAAGAAGTCATAGGTCATTCATACTCTTGTGATTGCACTGTTGATATGATTTCCTATAATTTTGATTATTTTTAGAATTAAAGTCTTATATACCACTGAATATATATATGTAAATATAATATAATCACATAGTAGAATATATGAAATGAGCTATTGTTTAATACAGTAATTCTACCTTAATTTACATTGAAGGAGTGTCTAGTGTCATATACATTAAAATAAGGTATAACAGAATAAAACAAATGATTAAGGTTATGTGAAAAATAAATCAGTTTTTAATGAATTGTAAAGTTAAAAAATAAGTAAGGATTCTATATGATTAATAAAGTCATGAATTGTCAAGGTCTGTTTAGTTACCCAGTGAATTTTCTCCATAGATGAAATGGGGATTTTTGTATATTCAGAAATAGTATAAATACACAGAAGTTTTAGAATGACTTAAAGGTAAATACACATAATACACACCATGGTAATTCAGAGAATTATAAAGACATACTTTACAAACCTGTAATCCATCAAATTGAAAAATCTAAAAGAAAAGAATAATTTTCTTGATAGTTACCACCTACCAGAGTTAAAGCAAGATCAGGTATACAATTTAAATAGACTTATAACTCCTAATAAATTAGAAGCAATCATCAAAAGTCCCCAACAAGTCACTCTCAGACAGCCATTGAACTGAACACAGGGTCCCCAATGGGGGAGCTAGAGAAAGGACCCAAAAAGCTGAAGTGGTTTGCAGTGCCATAGGAGGAACAACTATATTAGCTACCCAGTATTCCCAGAGCTCCCAAGGAAAAAAACATCAACCAAATAGTACACATGGAATTACCCATGGCTCCAGATTCATAGGCAGCAGAGGATGGCCTTGTTGGACATCAAAGGGAGAAGAGGCCCCTGGTTCTGGAAAGTCTTGATGTAGCAGTGTAGAGCAATACCAGGACAGGGAAGTGAGAGGGGGTGGGTTGGGGAACAGCTGGAGGGAGAAGGCTTATGGGACTTCCAAGGGGACCAACCAGGAAATTTTTGAAATGTGAATAAAGAATATATCTAATTAAAAAACTACTAAAAAAAAAAGTCCCCAACAATAACAACAATGAAAATGCCCACGGTCAGGAGGTTTTAGTACATAATTCTATCAGACATTTAAATTAGATTTAATGCCAATATCCCTGAAATTATTCCACAAAAGAGAAACAGGAGGAATATTGCCCAATTCATGTCATGAGGCCACTCAAATCACATGAAGATTTAACAGAAAGAATTACAGACCAATCTCATTTAATTACAGATACACAAAAATATTCAATAATATAGTTTCAAATAGAATGCAAAACATAAAAAAGATCATCATCCACCATGATGTGATAATAATAATTAAGATAGAGGTAGCACATACCACTCTCAAGCACATTCTTCTATAGTTCCAGTTTCTCAGAAGCAGGATCCCTGTGTTATCATTCTAATCTGCATTTTTTGCTTTCATTTTCACCAGAAGCATCTAGTGGACAGAGGAGATGGACGTCTACAATCTTACCACAGTGACTCAATTCATCCTCATAGGGCTCTCTGACCTCCATGAAGTGCGCTACCCACTCTTTGTGGCCTTTCTCATCATCTATCAGATCACTTTACTGGGAAATGGGGCCATCCTGTTGGCCATTGTGACTGAGAGAAAGCTTCAAACTCCCATGTATTACCTGTTGGCAAATTTGTCCCTGCTGGACATATTCTGCCCATCAGATACTGTCCCTAACATGCTCAAGAATCTCTTGGCTGAGGACCACAGCATTTCCTTTGTTGGGTGTGCTTTGCAGCTCTATTTCTTGGTGGCCCTAGCTGGGACTGAAGTTTTCTTGCTGGCTGTGATGGCTTATGACCGTTATGTGGCCATATGTTTCCCACTGCGTTACTCCCTCATCATGACCAAGGTTTGCTGTGTGAAGCTGTTGTTTGGGACTTGGGCAGCTGGGTTTATTCACTCCTTTATCCATACAATGGCCACCTTTAGCCTGTCATTCTGCAAGTCTAATAGAGTGAACCAGTACTACTGTGATATTCCACCTGTGGTCGCCCTGTCATGCTCATCCACCTATGTGGCAGAAATGCTTGTTTTAGTGTTAGGAGGTATCTTTGCGGTTGGTGCTTTTCTGATCATTTTGATCTCCTACATATACATTGTCTCCACCATCCTAAAGATCCGATCAGCAGAAGGGATGCGAAAAGCTTTCTCTACATGTGCTTCCCATCTTCTTGTTGTCTTCTTGTTCTATGGCACAGTTATATTTACCTATATCCGTCCAACCTCCAGTAAGCACTCTCCTGGCAGAGACAGACTTATCTCTATGTTGTATGGGGTCATTACTCCCATGCTAAACCCTCTTATCTACAGCCTAAGAAATGCAGAAGTCAAAGGGGCGCTCAGAAAAGTTTTACATCTTAGAATATGTTCACAGAAAGCATGATGTAAAACCTCTCAAGCAAAGATTGTACACCCAAGATAGATGCATCTTGCTTCTTGATTCATGCAGTTGTCCTGTGGTTTTCGATTAGTGAACTGAGATTATTTGTGTTTAATGTTATTATTGAAATGTGTGTGTTGATTATAGTCATCCTGTTGTTGATTTTTTGTTGTCATTTGTGTGATCAACTGTACGTTGTGTTTTAATCATTATCTTTCCACAGTTTCTTGGCTATGTTCATTTTTATCTTCAGCCTATAATATTGTTTCTCATGTTTCTGTTAGGTTTGTTTTTCGTTGTTTTTGTTGTAGAACCTTTTCCTTTATCCTTTAGTTATGGCATGGGTTTTCTGGGAATATTATTCTATGTTGGCTATCATGGGCTTCAAGGAATTGAAAATGCATTGCTCCATACTCTTCTGACTTTCACATTTTTTATTAAATCAGCAGGAATTTTCTTTATTTATGATTTGAGTTTTTTCTCTTGAAATGTTCAATGCTATTTGCTTTGTATACTTAGTGCTCTATCGTATACTATGGGGATTTTGTCTTCTGCTATTATTGATTAAGCATTTTGTGTGCTTCTTGTATTGGTTTTGGTGTGTCTTTACTTGATTTGGAGACTTTTGTATGATCTTGTTGAAGATCTATCTGTTGTATACTTTAGACGGGATTATTCTCCCTCCTCCATTAAAACAATTTGAAGGTTAGAGTTTTCTTCTTTTTTCTTTTATAATTTTTGTTCCACATTTTTTGTGTGTTCCTATAATTTGATGTTTTGTTTTAAAAACAATTCACACATTACTTACTCATTTTGTCTAGATCCTGTATATTATTATCAAATTCTGATAATTTCTCTTTTGCTCGATTCTGTCTACTTGAAAGGGTCCCTCTGACAGTTATTACTAAGTTTTTGAGTTTTCCAATTTCATTTTTATATTAACTCAATTGCTGTTCAATATTTTATTAATCTCATTGAATTCTGCCCTTAAGCTCTAGATTGTTTTTGCCACTTCTATTAGTTTCATTGTTGTATCTTGCTTGGGTATCACTTAGGCATTTCCTCTCCCTAAGTTCTTTCTCTTTAATTTCTTTTTAAAAATATTTTTATTATTTTCAATGTTATCCCCTTTTTCATTTTCCCCTCTAGAAACCCCCTATCTTATCCTATCTCCCTCTGCTTCTATGAGGGTGCTTTCCCAACCATCCATCCACTCCTGCCTCCCTACCCTGACATTCCCCTACACTAGGGCATCAAATCTTCCCAGGACTTAGGGCCTCCCCTCCCAATTCATGTCTGACAAGGCCATTCTCTTTACTTGCATTGTTCTATTTCTTTGTGTCTTCTTTAAATTATTTGAGGTCTTTGAATACATTCATGATTGATCTTTTAAATTCTGTCTTCTGGTGTCTTTCTAAAAAATCTTCCTTGGCAAACATTTTTGTAGTACTGATACATTTTGAAGAGAAGATAGTGGCCTAATTTGTCATATTGTTGGTATTTTTGTGATGAATTCTGGGTATATGAACTTCTTTTATTAGTTCTATGTCTCATATAGACAGAATAGATTGGGGTAAAAGAACAGATACAAGGGCAAGCTGGGTCTACAGGTTGGAAATAACTTGATGTATTCAAGTCAGGTGGACATATACTTGACATCTGAACAGGATGAATCTCCCACAGTGTGAAGGCATATATACCTATGTGAATAGGTTGAGTGTTGTTTTAAAAGGAATTTCTGTTGGGAGAAATGTAAGGCATGCAATTCTAGAAGCCTTGAGATTATTTGTGGCACAGGCAGTGGATGGCAGATTTGACTGAGGAAGTGGGATCCAGGTAAGATCTCATAGGTTATAGAGAAACATTGGATAGAGTTTCAGGAAGACTCATCAGATGTTTTATTGATTAGTGTTTGCTGTTTGCTGTAGGTATTTGTAGCTCACAATGGGAAGTGTCAACACTGATCTGGTCCTTCCCGGTTTTACCTGGAATTAGGACAGGAAAGTCATGAGGAACAAGCCCATAGGCAGCATTTCTCCAGGGTTTCTGCTTCATTTCTGGTTTCTGGGTTCCTGACTTGAGTTCCTGTCCGGGGTTGTCTTGATGATGAACTGTAAGGAGAAATAAATGGCATTTCTTCCCAGAGTTGTCGTAGTAAGTGTTTTTTTCATCACAGCTATGGGCTTTTGACCAGGACTACAATAAGAATCATGAAGTCTCTTCTGGGGAGCATGTGTCAAACCCAATCATAAAATGGTTAGTGACTCTATAATAGTCCTGCCAATATCACATCCTCAAACACATCTTGCATAGAAGTAAGTATTGCAATATGCTAGATCCAAAGTTGGGTAAGACCACTGATACTTTATTTTATACCAATTAGCCTGAAAGCACTTTTTATCATTATGAAATCTAGCCAGTAGTGATGAAATTTGGTGGTTGACTTGAGATTGATTTCTTTGTCATTTATCCAAAGCTCATGTTATCTTCAGAAGTAAGTATTTGTTAAAAATTCAAATGTGGACCCACTAGTTAGCAAATTTTAAAGTGAAAGAATACATTTATATATTTAGAATTATACATATATGCATGTGTGTATAAATGTATGTATGTATCAACAAGTAATTTTAAAAGAGGGCCATGAATTTGAATTCCCATTCATGAAGTTATATGGGAGGTTTGGAAGAAAAAAAGGGGGAAAATGATGTAACTAGAGAACCCTCCTGATATCCAATTTCAAGCGATCACCCTTAAATACACCTTCATACAGGCAATAACAATTTCAAATAGTAGAATCTATCACCTATCTATCTATCTATCTATCTATCTATCTATCCATCCATCTATCATCTCTCAATTATATGTTGTAATATTCTACATATGTATATAATTGTTAACAAAGAATTATATATATATATATATGTTATATACACTTATGCATATTTACGCAAGTAACAATAACTAAGACAAACATCATTAATTTAAATTATTATTAAAGTATTATGGACAAAAGAATAGTTGGTGGGTAGAAATGGTACAAATACAATACTCTTGTATGAAACTCTCAAAAAATTTTTAACTAGAAAATGTTCAGTTTATTGGAAAAGTTAAGTTCTAGACATACTCTGTTGATGATTTTTCAGAAAACTATTATTCGACAATATATATACTTAAAATACTTTTTCTGTTAAATTATTTTTTTGCTCACTTAGCATGAGCCCGGGATGGACCTAGGCTCCCTACACACATGGAGCAGATGAGTAGCTTGGTCTCCATGTGAGCTCATCAAACAATGGAAGCAGGGACTGTCCCTATGCCTGTTGCCTACCTAGCTGCCTGTGGATCCCAAACCCATAAATGGACAACCTCTTCAGGCCTCCATGGGAGTGGATGTGCCTAGTCCTGTAGCAACTTGAAGAGCAAGGCTGGGAGTAAAGTGTGTTTGATACCCAGAGGGTGTTTGAAGGGGAAAGGGGAATGGGGGGAAGACTTGAATGACAGAGTACTAAAAGGAGAGAAAGTGCTGATATTGAATTGTAAATGGAACAAATAAATTTAATTAAAAACATTAATTCTTTGTGAATTTCACATTTGTGTACCCCAATCATACTCATTGCCCTTTCCTTTATCTTTATCACTTTCTCTGTCTCTGTCTCTATACCTATCTCTATCCCTATGTCTATCTCTATCATCCATCTACCCTTTGCCCTTGCATCCTTGCCCACCAAACAAAACAGAAGAAGAAGAAGAAGAAGAAGAAGAAGAAGAAGAAGAAGAAGAAGAAGAAGAAGAAGAAGAAGAAAGGAAAAAACCCCACAAGATTAAAAAAAAAGTCTTGCCATGGAAGCTGCAGTGTATTATCATGTGTCCCACAGTATACACTTTCCACTGGTTGCCCTGTGTCATGAGGATTCTGCAGGATCAGCTAATTTACATGTTCCCACAGTTCATAGATGGGGCAGATTTTGGGCTGGGTCAACTCAAAGCCCTGGATCTGGGCCTGGGTGGTAGCTTATTTCTTTAATCTAACAGCTGGACAAACTGTCTCAAATAAATGCCAGTGCAGGGCCATTGAGGGATGGGGCCAGCTCTAATGAGTGCCAGAGCTGATGAGAGGCAGGGCCATATTTTCTGCAACAATGTCATCAAGGCCAGGTTTCCTATACTACCAAGGTGAGGGACAGGGCCCAGTGGGGGACAGGACTATCTCTGCTCAACCCTTGGATGTTAACATGACTCTAGGTGGCAGCCTAGATCAGGGACATGCACATGACCTTTGGTGGTAAGATGGACCTTGGACATCAACACAGACTGCTGTTGCTGCAGACCCACAAATCCAGACATAACCCTTACAGGCAGTATGGGCCAGAGCATTGATAGCTTCAAATAGAAGCACAGGTTACTCACATTAGGCTGTTCCTTACCACCATTACATCTTCAGTTCCAGGTGTCTTCATATAGGACAACATTTCACTTGTCTTTCTCTGCAATCCCTCCACCACATACTTGCTCACAGCAGTGGCACCTTGCCTGTTTAGCAAGGTGGTAAATGAGACTCTCATGCAGTCATTGTTTTTTAAGGAAAAAAGGAATATCTTGGTAAGTCAAATTTAAATATAAACAATAGGACACAGTTTTCAATATGACATAATTTACTTGAAATCTGTATTTTGATAAATTACTAATTTAATATTATGTAGATGAGAGGTAAATTGTGGTTATAGAAAGATGATAGATTTGAAGATAAGTGAGAATTTATTTATCACTTCTGGTGGTAAAATATAAATTAAGGACACATCTATTACAGTTCAAATACTGTACTCTGATTTAATAAATCTTACTTGAAATTTGAATTTCAAACATTCATAATGTCAGCACTCTGAGCTTATATGTAGAGTAAAAATATCTTCTAAACATCAATTTAATTGATTCTTAAAAACTTAATTCTTGTGTACATTCCAACCATCTGTGAGAAAATAGGATTCCCAAAAGACAAGCAGTAAGGAATATGATGGCTATATGTATGATCTCTTGTGTACTATGTGGAAGCATCACCTCTCAATAAAATCTGATAGCCAATAACTGAAGCAGGATTAGAAGGTGGGACATCCAGCAGAGAGAGGAACTTTGGGAAACAGTGAGGCAAGGGACAATCCCATCTAGACTTGGAAGAAGTTGGATGTATGAAACTGAGGAGATGTATTTAACCATGTGGCAGACATAGAATAATGTAAATGGGTTATACTATTTTATATATATATATATATATATATATATATATATATATATATATATATATATGCTGTTATTTGTGAATTGGGGTGCTCTTCATTGGTTTTATTTCTTTTCTTTTCTTTCCCTCCCAATTTCTTTCCTGCTTGCTTTCTTTCTTTCTTTCTTTCTTTCTTTCTTTCTTTCTTCCCATCCCAAATGCTGCCTCCTCTTGGTCCTTTCTTGCAGAGTGCCTCCCACATCCCCTTTTCCTTTTGCCTCTGAGAGGGCAGCTCCCATATATCCCCACCCTGGTGCAACAAGACTCTTCAGAATTAGGTAAATCCTTTCTCACTGAGGCCAGAGATGAGAGGCCTTTTCTGCATATGTGCTAGGGGCCTTGGACCAGCCCATATATGCTCTTTGGTTGGTGGCTTTGTCTTTGGGGTCTCCCTGGGTTCCAGATTAGTAAATAATTTTGGTCTTCTTATGGGGTTGCCATCTCCTTGAGGGACTTCATTCCTTTCCCTAACTCTTCCATAGGGGTGTTGAACCTCAATCCAATATTTGTCAATATGTGTATCTACATGTATCTCAGTAAACTGCTCCATAGAACTGCTATGCTAGGTTCCTGTCTGCAAGCACAACATAGTATCATTAGTAGTGTGAGGGATTGATGCCTGCCTATGAGATGAGTCTCAAAATGTACCAGTCACTAGTCAGCCATTCCATCAGTCTCATCTCTACCTTTGTCCGTATATTTCTTTTAGACAGGACCAATTTTGGGTCAAAAGTTTTATTGGTGGGTTCGTGTACCCATATTTCCACTGGAGATCTAGTCTGGCTACTGGAGCTGGTCTCTTCAGGTTCCATATCCCACCTGTTAGACAGTTTGGCTAAGGTCACTTGCATTGATTCTTCGGAACCTCCCTTAATCTGGGTCTCTGGGACTTCCTAGAGAATCCTCCTACCCCCATTCTGGCAGCTGCATATTTCCACTCATTTGTTTGGCCCTCTGGGGCTCCTATCTTTCCCCATGCACAATCCTGCTCCCATATTTCCCTTGTTCTCCCCTCTCCCAGCAATGTCTTTCCCTCCCTCCCTTTTCCTCCCATGACTATTTTCTTTCCCCTCCTAAGTGGGATTCAAGCATCCTTACTTGGGATTTCATTCTTGTTTAACTTCTTTGGGCCTGTGTGGTGAATCATGGCTACTCTGAACTTTATTTTACTAATATATATGTAATAGTGATTATATTCCACACATATCCTCTTGGGTCTGAATTATGTCACTCAAGATGCTATTTTCTAGTCCTATCCATTTGACAGGACTAGATTCTTGATGTCTCTTTTAATAGTTGGATAGTATTCCATTGTATAAATGATCCCCATTTTATTTGTCCATTCTTCAGTTGAGGGACAGGCAACTGGGTTGCTTCCAGTTTTTCCTATTATGAATAAAGCTGCCATGAATATAATGGAGCACATGTCTTTGTGATATGGTGGCACTTCTTTTGGCTATATGGTCAGGAGCAGTATAGGTAGAACTATTGCCAATTTTCTGAAAAACTGTCAGATTGATTTCCAGAGTGGTTTTACAAGTTTTAAATAACCCTAGCAGTGAAGGAATGTTGCCCTTTCTCAACATCCTCCATCAGGATGTTCTATTAGTTGAGAGTTTGATCTTAGGCATTCTGATTCATGAAAGGTAGAATCTTAGGATTCTTTCAATTTGCATTTCCCTGATGACTAAGGATGTTGAAGGTTTCCTTACGTGCTTCTTGGCCATTCAAGATTCCTCTGTAGGCAGTTCTCTGCTTAGTTTTGTACCCCATTTTTATTTGGGTTATTTGGGGGTTTTTTGAAGTTAAACTTTTTAAGTTCTTTATATATTTTGGATATTATTCCTGTGTCAGATGAAGGGTTAGTGAAAATGTTTTCTTGTTGCTGTTTATATTCTCATGCTACTTATTTTACACAAAAACCTGTTTGCAGTGTTTTAGACTGAGGGAACCCTCCTCTTAATGGTTTTGACTGGTAAATAAAATCACCTGTGACAAAGGCCTGGGAAGAGATCCAGAGGTAAGACTTTTAGGATTCCCAAGCCATGGACCAAGGAAACAGAGGAAGAGGGAGATCAACCAGGATGGGAGAAAAGGAGGAGGCCAATTTTAAAAATTATTTTTTTATGTATTCACTTTCCATTCTGCTCACTGGTCCCCTTCCATTCATTCCCTCCCCAAATCCTTTCCCCAATACCCCTCCTCTTCTCCTCTGAATGGGTTGTATTGTATTGGAATCCTCTCTCTGTGGCACTTCAAGCCTTTATGAAGCTAAACACTTCCCATGAGACCAGACCAGGCATCCCAAGTAGAAGAACATATCCCATAAGTAGGCATCAGGTTTTGGGATAGCCACTGCTTTACTTGTTCAGGATTCACATGAAAACCAAGGTGCAACATATCGGTGCTTCATTCTCTGAGAATCTGATAGGTCCAGGTTGTTAATTCTATTGTATTCCCAGTGGAGTCATTCCTATCCTCCTCAGGACTGCAAGTTTTCCATAAGTATCCCTAAGTTCTATCTATTGTTTGGCTGTAGGTGTATGCCTTTGTCTGTGCCAGTTAGTTGGTGGGGCCTCTTAGAGGATAGCCATGCTTGATTCTTATCTGCAAGCATAACAGAATATCATTAATGATGTCAGGGATTGGTATTTGAACATGGGATGGATCTCAAGTTGGACTGGTCATTGATTGGCCATTCCAATGGCTCTGTTCCACCCACAATCCCTGCATTTCTTGTAGACATTATAAATTTTTGGTCTAACATTTTGTGAGGGGTGTTCTCCTTATCATTTCACTGGAGTTCCTGTCTGGCCAGAGCAGGAAGCCTTCCTAGGCACCATATCCCTAATACTGTGAGTCATGGTGAAGTATACCACTATTGATTTTTCTGTGTCTCCCCTATCTCAGGTCCCTATCTCATCCTTGCTATCACTGCAGATTTCCATTTACTCTTATGGACATTCAGCCATCTCCACTGCTCCTCCCCACATCTGATCCCAAACAATACCACAACTCTCTAGATCCCCTCTCCTACCCTGATTCCTTTCTCCATCTGCCTTCCACAACCATTCCATTCCTCATTCCATGTGAGTTTCAAGCATCACTGATGTGTCCCATCCCACGGGACTCAGTTATTTGTGGGTCCAAAGGGGATCCAGCCTGAAAATTAGAAGAATGGGCAAGATAGGAGAGCCAGACCAAGCAAAATCGTTGTCAAGGTCTGTTTATTGTAAGGAGGGCAGGGGGTTTTAAGCAGTAAGGAGGGGAATGTGGGAAGGTGATAAATCTGAAACAATCAGGTGAAATATCCTCAGAATGCAAGGGTGAGGAAGGTTGGGTAAAGGTCAGTTTTTTGACTAGCTAGTTCCTGTATAAGGTTCTGGTGACTAAATATTTTGTCAGTTTATTGTTTAGCTAGTTCATGGAACAGTAGGTGAGGAATGGTGCTGGGTCAGTTGCATACATGGCTTTGAAGAACCTGTAAGATGGTTGCACTCCAGCCCCTTAATTTGAGCGTTTGTCTCCAACATCTCCACCTATTTTGTATAACTGATGGAGAGCCTGTCTTAGGCCACACGATGTGCATCCACAGCCATTACCTTTGTATACAATTGTATGTGGGTAGAGCCTCTGTCTTAGGCCACATGGGGTGCATCCATGTCCAGCTCTCCCAGAGTGAACATGTGTTTTTTTTTCTTTGAATTTGTTTATGTAGTGGATTACATTGATGGATTTCCATATGTTGAACCATCCCTGAATCCCTGGGGTGAAGCCTACTTGATGATGGTGAATGATCGTTTTGATGTGTTCTTGGATTTGGTTGGCTAGAAGTTTACTGAGTATTTTTGCATTGATATTCATAATTGAAATTGGTCTAAGGTTCTCTTTTTTGTTAGATCTTTGTGAGGTTTGGGTATCAGCAAAATTGTGACTTCATAGAACGAGTTGGGTAATGTTCCTTCTGTTTCTATTTTGTGGAATAGTTTGAATGGTATTGGCATTAGGTCTCCTTTGAATGTCTGATATAATTCTGCTCTAAAGTCATCTGATCCTATGCTTTTTTTTTGTTTGTTTGGGAGACTGTCAATGACCACTACTATTTCTTTAGTGGTCATGGAACCATTTAGGTGGTCTATCTGATCCTGATTAGATTTTGGTAGTTGGTATCTGTCTAGGAAATTGTCCATTTCATCCAGATTTTACAGTTTTTGTTGAGTATAGGCATTTGGATTAGGATATGATAATTTTTGGGATTTCCTCAGTTTCTGGTGTTATGTCATGTTTTTCATTTCTGATTTTGTTAATTTGGGTACTGTCTCTGTGCCCTCTGGTTAGTCTGGCTAAAGGTTTATCTATCTTTTTGATTTTCTCAAAGAACCAGCTCCTGCTTTTGTTGATTGTTTTATAGTTCTTTTTGTTTCAACTTGGTTGATTTCAGCCCTGAGTTTGATGATTTCCTGCCTTCTACTCCTCTTGGGTGTATTAGCTTCTTTGTTTTCTAAAGCTTTCAGGTGTTCTGTTAAACTAGTAGTGTATGCTCTCCCCAGCTTCTTTTTGGAGGCACTCAGGGCTATGAGTTTTCCTCTTAGCTCTGCTTTCATTGTTTCCTATAAATTTGGCTATGTTGTACCTTCATTTTCATTAAATTCTTTGGTTTTTTTGTGACAGTGTTTCCCTGTGTAGCCATGGATGTCCTGGAACTCACTCTGTAGACCAGACTGGCCTCAAACTCAGAAAATCTGCCTGCCTCTGCCCCCCAAGTGCTGGGATTAAAGGCGTGTACCAGTACCGCCTGGCCATTTTCATTTAATTCTAAAAAGTCTTTGATTTCTTTCCTTATTTCTTCCTTGACCAAGGTATCATTGAGTAGAGAATTGTTCAGCTTCAATGTGTATGTGGGCTTTTTCTCGTTTTTGTTGCTATTGAAGATCATCATTATTTCATAGTGATCTGATGGGAGGCATGGAATTAGTTCGTTCACCTTATATCTGTTGTGGTCTGTTTTGTGACCAATTATATGGTCAATTTTGGAAAAGGTACCAGCTGGTGCTGAGAAGATGGTATATTCTTTTGATTTAGGATCAAATGTTCTATAGATATCTATTAAATCCACTTGGACCAAAACTTCTGTTAGTTTTACTGTGACTCTGCTTATTTTGTGTTTCCCTGATCAGTCCATTGAAGAGAGTGTGGTGTTTATGTCCCCAACAATTATTGTGTGGGGTGTGATGTGTGCTTTAAGCTTTAGTAAGGTTTTCTTTACGAATGCAGGTGCCCTCTTATTTGGGGCTTAGATGTTCAAAATTGAGAGTTCTTCCTGGTAGATTTTTCCTTTGATGAGTATAAGGTGGCCTTCTGTATCTTTTTTGATGACTTTTGGTTGAAAGTCTATTTTATCCGATATTAGAATGGCTACTCCAGCTCGTTTCCTGGGACCATTTGCTGGGAGAACTGTTTTCCAGCCTTTTATTCTTAGGTAGTGTTTGTCTTTGACACTGAGATTCGTTTCCTGTATGCAGCAAAATGTTGGGTCTTGTTTACGAATCTAGTCTGTTAGTCTATGTCTTTTTATTGGGGAGTTGAATCCATCGATGTTAAGAGATATTAAAGAATAGTGATTGTTGCTTCCTGCTGTTTTTGATGAAATTTTTATGTTTGTGTGGTTATCTTCTTTTGGCTTTGTTCAAGGAAGATTACTTTTTTGCTTTTTCATGTGTGTAGTTTCCCTCCCTTTGTTGGTGTTTTCCATTCATTATCCTTTGAAGGGTTGGATTTGTGGAAAGATATTGTGTTAATTTGTTTTTGTCATGAAAAACCTTGGTTTCTCCATTTATGGTAATTGAGAGATTTGCTGGATATAGCAGTTTGCATTGGCATTTGTGTTTCCTTAGGGTCTGCGTGACATCTGCCCAGACTCTTCTGGCTTTTATAGTTTCTGGTGAGAAATCCAGTGTAATTCTGATAGGTCTACCTTTATATGTTACTTGACCTTTTCCCCTTACTGCTTTTAATATTCTTTCTTTGTTTAGCACATTTGATGTTTTAATTATTATGTGACTGGATGAATTTCTTTTCTGGTCAAGTCTATTTGGAGTTCTGTAGGCTTCTTGCATGTTCATGGGCATCTCTTTCTTTAGGTTAGGGAAGTTTTCCAGCCTTTTATTCTTAGGTAGTGTTTATTCTATAATTTTGTTGAAGACATTTACTAGCCCTTCAAGTTGGAAATACTCACTCTCTTTATGCCTATAATCCTTAGGTTTGGCCTTCTCATTTTGTCCTGGATTTCCTGGATATTTTGGGTCAGGAGCTGTGGTATTTTTTATTTTCTTTGACTATTGTATCAATGCTTTCTATGGTATCTTCTGCATCTGAGATTCTCTCTTCTATCTCTTGCATTCTGTTGTTGATGCTTGGATCCATGACTCCTGACTTCTTTCCTAGGTTTTCTATGTCCAGAGTTGTCTCCTTTTGTGATTTTGTTATTGTTCTACCTCCTTCTTTAGATCCTGGATGGTTTTGTTTAATTCCTTCACCAGTTTTGTTGTGTTTTTACCTTAGTTGTTCAAGGACTTCTCCCTGTTTACTTGTGTTCTCCTGTATTTCTTTAAGGGAGTTATTTATGTCCTTCTTGAAGCCCTCTATGATGCCCTCCATCAGCATCATGGCCTGTGATTTTAAATCAAAATCTTGCTTCCCTGGTGTGTTGTTGTAACTAGGACTTGCTGTTGTGGGAGAATTGGGTTCGGATGGTGCCATATAGTCTTGATTTCTCTTAGTAATGTTCCCACATTTGCCTTTTGCCATCTGGTTATCTCTGGTCTTAGTTTGGACTGCTGTTGCTGGTTGGAGATTGCTCTTCCTGTATGCCTGCAGGCCTATCTCAACAACCCTGGGTGAATTGCTTTCCCCTGGCACAAATTGCTGAGGTGCTGCCAAGATTCTGGGTGCAGGTGGAGTCCTGGTATGGTGTGTCCCAAGTGATCCTTTACTCTGGTGAAACCTGCCTACCAATCTGTTGCACAGTCACAGAAGCAAAGATGGTGCCTGAGACCCACTCTCTTGTGGTTGTATTTGGGTATGTACCTCTGTGGCTCCGATCAGCTCTGGATGCAGGCTGTGCTGGTTGTCTCTTCCTATCTGGCTGCGGGGTATATAGCTGGCTTTCTGCACTGCTTGGAGATGGCTCACTGTGGCCAATGG
Source organism: Apodemus agrarius (assembly GCA_964023405.1). Taxonomy (NCBI): domain Eukaryota; kingdom Metazoa; phylum Chordata; class Mammalia; order Rodentia; family Muridae; genus Apodemus; species Apodemus agrarius. Next base: position 74,817,835 of record OZ030005.1, on the reverse strand, counting down.
TGTTCCTGATGAGTAGGAGGGAACCAGAAGGCTCTTGCCAGAGGCCTCTGAAATGCAGGGCTGGTCTCACCTGTGAAAGCTTCCTCTTCTTTGCTGGCTGCTGGGTGTATAGCTGGCTTCCTGCACTGCTTGGAGGTGGCCCACTGACTGAGAGTGCTCTGGATCTGGAGGCAGAAACCAGAAAGCCTTTATTTTCATTTTTAGATCCTGGATGGTTTGTGTAGTTCCTCCACTTGTTTGGTTGTGTTTCTTATAATTCTTTAAGGTATTTTGTGTTTCATCTTTAAGGTTTTTTTTATCTTTGTACTTGTATTCTCTTATATTTCTTTAAGGGAGTTATTTATGTCCTTCTTAAAGTCTTCTATCATCATCATGATATGTGATTTTAAGTCAGAGTCTTGCTTTAATGGTGTGTTGTGGTAATGATGGCTTACTGTGTTGGGAGAACTGGGGTGTGGTGTTGCCAAATAGCCTTGGTTTCTGTTGCTTGTGTTCTTGAGCTTGGCTTTTTCCATATGATTATCTCCTGTGTTAGCTGGTCTTGCTGTCTTTGACTGTGTAGCTCTGTGGCCCAGGATCTGCTCTTGTCACAGAAGGAAATTGGAAAGCTCCTGAACCAGGCTGCCCCCCTCAGTCTCTGTGTTCTGAGTGCTCTGGGCAGTTTTCTGTGAGCAGCAGGGGTGGTCATACCTGGGCTCACAGGCCTGTCTGCATCCCTGTGAGGCCAGCTATCTCTTTGGGCCACCTGGATATGGAGCCCTGTGTCAGAGGATTGTTTTCAGGCACAGACAGAAATTGGAACCCCCTCTCTCTTTCTGTGTGTGTGTGTCCTCCTCTCTCTTAGTTGGTTAGGTGGGCCAAGGATCTCTTCGTTCAATTTTATTTTTCCTTCTATGATATTTATTTTTTCCAAATGTGTCTTAATTTTGTTTGTTTTTTTTTCAGGGGTGCCTGCATCCCACTGAAAAGGGGAAGCAAATAATCATGAGAGGCAGAGGAAAAGAGCAAACTGGGTTTGCGAGGGGAGGGAGGAAGGAAAAGTAGAGGTAGTATCAAATATTGGAAGAAACAGGAGGAGCCCCCAGAGAACCAGGAGAATGAATCAAAATATGCAGTAATAAGGGTTAGGAGGCACTGGGGACCTGTACAAAGTCCCAGTGACCTGGGATATGAGATGCTACCAGGATTCAATGGGGTAGACCTTATTTGAAATCAGTCCTGTGGAAGCTTAATGTCTGAGGGAAGAGGGTGATTGTAGGGGTGAGGCAGGGGTGCATGGGCAGGTGGTGGAATATCCTCACAGAGATGGAGGTAAAGGGGATAGGGTGAAGAATTGAGGAAGAGAGTACTGGGAAGGTGAGGAAATGAAACCAGAAAAGACCCCCACCAGCAGATAGTCATGGCACCCTGTTGAGGCAGGAGGCCATCCACCCATATTCAAAATTTTTTAACTCAGGATTTTTTCAGTCTAAAGGAAATGCATGTGGAAAATAGATCAGAGAATGAAAGAAATGCCACCCAGTGACTGGTCCAACTTGGGATCTATCCCATTCACACAAACCAAATTCTGACACTATTACTGAGGCCATATTGTGTGTGCAGAGAGGAGCCTGGCATGTTTGTCCTCTGCAAGGCTTTACCAGCAACTGACTGAGACAAATGCAGATACTTTCAGCCAATGATTGGGGTGAGGATGAAGACCAATATGGAAGAGTGAGAGGAAGGACTGAAGGAGTTAAAAAGGATTGTAACCCTATAGGAAGAAAAACAGTGCCAACAAATCCTGATACCTCAGATCTCCCAGAGACTAAGAAAAAGTACCAAGGAGCATATATGGGATGATACATGATGCCAAGAACATTGTAGCAGAAGACTACATTGTATGTCTGAGTGGGAAATGATGCACTCAGTCCTGTGGAAGCTTAATGTCTGAGGGAAGAGGGTGATTGTAGGGGTGAGGCAGGGGTGCATGGGCAGGTGGTGGAATATCCTCACAGAGATGGAGGTAAAGGGGATAGGGTGAAGAATTGAGGAAGAGAGGACTGGGAAGGGGGGAAATACTTTGAATGTAAATAAATAAAATAATTTAATAATAAAAATACAGGTAAATAAATCATACAGATAGATGTCTCTAAAGACAAACCAAGCAAATCTCTTAAAGATATAAAGGAAAATACAAATAAACATGTAAAGAAAATAAAAAAATGGTGCAAAGCCTAAAAGAGGGAAAAATGCAAGAAAACACAAACTGGTGAAATCCTGGAATTGGAAAACCTAGGGAATAGAATGGGCAGAACAGATTATCAACAAAAGAATAGAAGAGATGTAAAAGAGAATCTCAAGTGTAGAAGATACATGGAAGAAATTGACATGGGAGTCAAAGAAAATATTAAAAATTTCCTGACACAAATATACAGAAAGTCTCTGAAACCATGAAAAGACCTAACCTAAGAATCATAGGAATGGAAGAGGGTGAAGAAGCCCAGATCCTAGGCCCAGAAAATATTCTTGACAAAATCATGGAAGAAAACTGTCTTTACTTAAAGAAAGAAAATTCTATAAACATACAAGAAACGTATAGAATTCCCACTAGACTGTATCAGAAAAGAAAATCCCCGAATCACATAATAATCAAAACAGAAAATTCACAGAACAAAGACAATGTTAAAAGTTGTAAAGGAGAAAGGCCATGTAACATCAAAAGGCAGAACTATCAAAAGTATACCTGGCTTCTCAACAGAGATGCTAAAATCTGGAAGAGCATGGACAAGATATGGTGAAACCTCTGGAAAAAAAAAAACAAAAGGTGTCACCCTAGACTACTATACTTAGTAATACTCTCAATCACCATAGAGTGAGAAAACAAGAATTTCATGACAAATTTGTACAGTATCTATCCACAAATCCAGCCCTACAGAAATAATAGAAGAAAATCTCCAACTCAAGAAGGATAACTAACCCAAGAAAACACAGCAAATAAGTAATTCAATAAGAGAAAAATAAGGAAATCATGCACCAACACAAACTCTCTCTCTCTCTCTCTCTCTCTCTCTCTCTCTCTCTCATGCATACACACTCACAAACATGCACAGAATGGATGTAAAAATGGGATCCATCATTCTGCTGCATACAAAAAGTATGCCTTAGCCATAAATATAGACATTACAGCAAAGTAAAGGGCTAGAAAAAAGTTTTCCAACACCCCTATGAGCCAATCTGGAGAAAAAGTGTGGAGCAGAGACTGAAAGAATGGCCATCCAGAGACTGTCCCACCATATAGTCACCAAACGCAGACATTGTTCTAGATGCTAAGAAGTGCATGCTGACAGAAGCTCGATATAGCTGTTTCTTAAGAGGCTCTGCCAGTACCTGACAAATACAGAGGCAGATGCCCACAGCCAACCATTGGACTGAGCATGGGGTCCCAATGGAGGAGTTAGAGAAAGGACTGAAGGAGGTGAGAGGGTTCGCAACCCCATAGGAAGAACAATAATATCAACCAACAAGACTCCCCAGAGCTCCCAAGGACTAAACCACCAATCAAAGAATACACATGGAGGGACCCATGGCTCAAGCTGCATATGTAACAGAGGATGGCCTTGTCAGGCATCAATGGAAGGAGAAGCTCTCAGTCCTGTGGAGGCTTGATGTCTTAGTGAAGGGAATGCGAGGGTAGGAGGTGGAGGTATTTGGGTCACTGGGGGAACACCCTCATAGAAGCAGGTCAAGAGTGGATGGGATTGGGTACATCTTGGGGGGACAGGTAAAGGGGAATAACATTTGAAATGTAAAGATTGGATCCAGTATTGTAGACCCAGAACAGAGAAATCGTTGGGGGGGGGGGATGAGTGGGAAATAGCAGGGGGGGAGAGGAATTATGGGACATATGGTGGGGGGTAATTGGGAAAGGGGAAAACCTTTGGAATGTAAACATAGAATATAGAAAATTAAAAAAAAATGCCCAGGATGACTTGAGGATCTTGAAGACCAAACATCCATTTTCTGAATGAATGAATGAATGAATAAAAAATGTAAAGAAAGATAATATCCAATAAAAAAAAAGTAAAGAAAAATCCAAGCAAATGAACCCAAGTAGCAAGCTGGAGTAGCTATTCTAATATGTAATAAAATAGACTTACAACTGCAATTAGTCAAACAAGACAAGGAGGGCACTTCATATTTATCAAAGGAAAAATCTAATAATATGATATCTCAATTTTGAACATCTATACCCCATACATAAGGGTACCCATGTTTGTAAAAGAAACATTTCTAAAACTTAAATTCCACATCGAACCCCACATATTAATAGTGGGAGAATCCAGCATCCAACTCTCACCAAGTGACAGGACATCCAGATAAAAACAGAAAAGAGAAACAATGAAACTAGTAGACATTTTGACTCAAATGGACTTAACAGACATCTATAGAATATTTCACCCCCACATAAAAGTACATGCCTTCTTCTCAGCACCTCATGAGTCCTCCAAAATAGTTACAAAGCAAGTCTCAACAGATATAAAAAATTGAAATAATGCCTTGTATCTTATCAGACCACTATGTATTAAAGCTGAACTTCAACAACAACAGAAACATTGGAAAGCCTACACATTAATTTTACTTTTCTGATTGGATCTCTGTTTGATATCTATTTAGTTTTAGAACTTTGTCTCTGTCTCTATGTATGTGTCTCTCTGTCTCTCTGTCTCTATCTCTCTATCACTCTCTTCCACTCTTGTAAGGAAATGGAAGAAAATTTGCTCTAAATTGAACATCTCTCTATTCAATGATCTCTGGGTCAGGGAAGAAATAATGTGAAAAAAAAAGACTTTTTAGAATTCAATGAATATGAAGGCACAACATATCCAATTATTGAACAAAATGAAAGCAGTGCTAAGAGTTAAGTTCATAGCACCAATTGTCTCCATAATGAAATTAGAAAATTTTCATATTAGCAAGTTAAAAGTACACCTGGAAGCTCTAGAAGAAAAAGAGTCATGCATATCAAAGAGGAGTAGAAGTCAAATTATCAAAATCAGGGCTGAATTAAATCAGTTAGAAACAAAGAAAATAATACAAAGAATCAACAAAACCAAGAGTGGCTTCTGTGCAAAAATCAACAAGATATTAACCAATTTAACCAAAGGACAGAGAGACAGTATCCAAATAAACAAAATCAGTAGTAAAAAGGGAGACATAACAACTGGCACTGAGGACATTCAAAGAATTATTAGGTCTTAGTTCTAAAATCTGTTCTCAATCTTCCCAGCTGCTTCTCATCCAGTCGGTGGGGGAGCCAGCCTCAGCCAGCTTCCCAGGTGCTCAGTCCCAGCCTGCGGAACCAGGTACCCAAGATATCCCGAGTTTAAGACCTTCAGGGACTCAGGCCTGGAGCTGGAGCTGTGCACAGAGTAGTGGTTTGGGGGACACCAGCCGAGCCTGTGCTCTGCACTCGCAAGGCGGACCCCGAGCTCCCTGCAGTCAGCGCCATCTTCCCAGCTGCTTCTCATCCAGCCGGCAGGGGAGCCAGCCTCAGCCAGCTTCCCAGGTGCTCAGACCCAGCCTGCAGAACCAGGGCGAACCCCAAACTCCCTGCAGCCAGCACCATCTTCCCAGCTGTTTCCTATCCAGCTGGCGGCGGAGCCAGCCTCAGCCAGCTTCCCAGCAGCTTTGGACCAGCAGGCAGAACCAGATAACTGAGATATCCCGAGTTTAAGACCTCTGGGGAATCAGGACACCAGACAGCAAACCCTGAGCAGGAGCAGTGTAGAGCAGCTGCCCAACAGGCAGAACCAAGTACCTGGGATATCCCGAGTTTAAGACCTCAGAGGACTCAGGCCACCTGTCAGCAATCTGTGAGCAGGAGCCCTGCAGGGCAGTGGTTCAGGTGTCCCAGTCGCGGGGAAATAGCCTTATGAGCCCACAGGAGGGTCAAGCACCAGCTAGTAACTACAGGACCAACAAACACCAGAGTTAACGAGATGGCAAAAGGCAAACGTAAGATCGTTACTAACAGAAATCAAGGCAGCATGGCAGCATCCGAACCCAGTTCCCCGACAGCAATAAATCTTGGATATCCCAAAACACCAGAAAAACAAGACTCAGATCTAAAATCACTGGTCAGGATGCTGATAGAGGAACACTTAGATAAATCTCTTAAAGTAATACATGAGAAAATAGATCAAAAGCTAGAAGCCCTTACAAGGCAAACACAATTAAATCTCGGATATCTCAACACACCAGAAAAACAAGACTCAGATCTAAAATCACTGATAAAGATGCTGATAGAGGATCACTTAGATAAATTTCTTAAAGTAATAGAGGAGAAAATAGATCAAAAGCTAGAAGCCCATACAAGGCAAACACAAAAATCACTTAAAGAAATCCAGGAGAATATAGAGCAAAAAATGAACCCCAATAAGGGGGAGAAACAAAAATCACTTAAAGAAATACAAGAGAACATGGGTCAACAAGTAGAAGTCATAAAAGAGGAAACACAAAAATCCCTTAAAGAATTACAGGAAAACACAAACAAGCAATTGAAAGATCTGAGCAAAACCATGCAGAATCTAAAAACAGAAGTAGAAACAACTAAGAAATCGCAAAGGGAGACAACATTGGAGATAGAAAACATTGGGAAGAAATCAGGAGTCATAGATGCAAATATCAACAATAGAATACAAGAGATAGAATCTCAGATGCTGAAGATACCATAGGAACCATGGATCCAACAATTAAAGAAAATGCAAAATGCAAAAAGCTGGTAACCCAAAACATTCAGGAAATCTAGGACACAATGAGAAGACCAAACCTAAGGATTATAGGGATAGATGAGAATGAAGATCTACAACTTAAAGGGCCAGCAAATATCTTCTACAAAATTATGGAAGAAAACTTCCCAACCTAAAGAGAGAGATGCCCATGAATATACAAGAAGCCTATAGAACCCCAAATAGACTGGACCAGAACAGAAATACTTCCCGTCACATAATAATCAAAACTCCAAATGTACTAAACAAAGAAAGAATATTAAAGGCAGTAAGAGAAAAAGGATAAATAACATATAAAGGAAGACCTATCAGAATTACACCAGACTTCTCACCTGAGACCATGAAAGCTAGAAGATCCTGGGCAGACTTCATGAAGACTCTAAGAGAACACAAACTTCAGCCAAAACTACTATACCCAGCAAAACTCTCAATCGCCATAGATGGGGAAACCAAGGTATTCCACGACAAAACCAAATTTGCATGATATTTATCTACAAACCCAGCCCTGCAAAGGATAATAGGGGAAAAATACCAACACAAGGGAGTAAACTACACCCCAGAAGAAACAAGATAGAAACCCCCTCTCATCCAACCCAAAAGAAGAGAACCACACAAATCCAAAAAAAAAAAAATAATGCCCAAAATGTCAGGAAGTAATAATTATTATTCCTTAATATCTCAATATCAATGGACTCAATTCCCCAATCAAAAGAAGACACAGACTAACTGACTGGATACGGAAACAGGACCCTACATTTTGATGCATACAGAAAACACATCTCAGTGTCAAAGACAAACACCACCTTAGAGTAAAAGGCTGGAAGACAATTTTACAAGCAAATGGTCTCAGGAAACAAGCCAGAGTAGCCATTCTAATATCAGATAAAATTGACTTTCAACCTAAAGTCATCAAAAGAGACTCAGAAGCTCACTTCTTGCTTGTCAAAGGGAAAATCCACCAAGAAGAATTCTCAATACTGAACATCTATGACCCAAATGTAAGGGCACCCTCATTCATAAAAGAAACTTTACTAAAGTTTAAAGCACACATTGCACCTAACACAATAATTGTAGGTGACTTCAACACTCCACTCTCCTCAATGGACCGATCAGGAAAGCAGAAACTAAACAGGGACACAGTGAAACTAATTGAAGCTTTGGACCAATTGGATTTAACAGATATATATAGAACATTCCATCCTAAAGCAAAAGAGTATAACTTTTTCTCAGCACCGCACGGTACCTTCTCAAAAATTGATCATATAATTGGTCACAAGACAGACCTCAACAAATACAAGAAGACCAAACTAATCCCATGTCTCCTATCAGATCACTATGGAGTAAAAGTGGTCTTCAATAGCAAGAAGAACAACAGAAAGCCCACATACACATGGAAACTGAACAATACTCTACTCAATGACACCTTGGTCAAGGAAGAAATAAAGAAAGAAATCAAAGACTTTTTAGACTTCAATGAAAATGAAGGTATGACCTACCCAAATCTTTGGGACGCAATGAGAGCAGTGCTAAGAGGAAAACTCATAGCCCTGAGTGCCTCCAAAAAGAAACTGGAGAGGGCATACACTAGCAACTTAACAGAACACCTGAAGGCCCTGGAACAAAAAGAAGCTAATTCACCCAGGAGGAGTAGAAGAGAGGAAATCATCAAACTAAGGGCTGAAATCAATCAAGTAGAAACAAAGAGAACCATACAAAGAATCAACAAAACCAAGAGCTGGTTCTTCGAGAAAATCAACAAGATAGATAAACTCTTAGCTAGACTAACCAAAGGGCACAGAGACAGTATCCAAATTAACAAAATTAGAAATGAAAAGGGGGATATAACAGCAGAAACGGAGGAAATTCAAAAGATCATCAGATCCTACTACAAAGGTCTATACTCAAAACAACTGGAGAATCTGGAGGAAATGGACAATTTCCTAGACAGATACCAAATACCAAAATTAAATCAGCATCAAGTAGATCAGCTAAACATTCCCATAACCCCTAAAGAAATAGAAGGGGATATAGAAAGCCTCCCAACCAAAAAACATACGGGACCAGAAGGTTTTAGTGCAGAATTCTACCAGACTTTCAAAGAAGACTTAACACCAATACTCTTCAAACAATTCCACAAAATAGAGACAGAAGGGACACTGCCCAACTAATTCTTTGAAACCACAATTACGCTGATACCTAAACCACAAAAAGATCCAACAAAGAAAGAGAACTACAGGCCAGTTTCTCTTATGAATATCGATGCAAAAATATTAAATCAAATTCTTGCCAACCGAATCCAAGAGCACATCAAAACGATCATTCACCATGATCAAGTAGGCTTCATTCCAGGGATGCAGGGATGGTTCAATATACAGAAATCCATCAATGTAATCCACTACATAAACAAACTAAAAGAAAAAAACCACATGGTCATCTCATTAGATGCTGAAAAAGCATTCGACAAAATTCAGCATCCTTTCATGCTAAAAGTCTTGGAAAGAGTAGGAATTCAAGACCCATACCTAAACATAGTAACAGCAATATGCAGCAAAACAGTAGCCAACATCAAAATAAATGGAGAGAAACTTGAAGCAATCCCACTAAAATCAGGGACTAGACAAGGCTGCCCTCTCCATATCTTTTCAATATAGTACTTGAAGTTCTAGCGAGAGCAATTAGACAACATAAGGAAGTCACAGGGATACAAATTGGAAAGGAAGAAGTCAAAGTATCATTATTTGCAGACGATATGGTAGTTTACTTAAGCGACCCAAAAACTCCACCAGAGAACTTCTACAGCTGATAAACAACTTCAGCAACGTGGCTGGTTATAAAATTAACTCAAGCAAATCAGTAGCCTTCTTGTACTCAAAGGACAAGCAGGCTGAGAAAGAAGTTAGGGAAATAACACCCTTCACAATAGCCACAAACAACATAAAGAACCTTGGTGTAAATCTAACCAAACAAGCAAAAGATCTGTATGACAGGAACTTCAAGTCCTTGAAGAAAGAAATCGAAGAAGACCTCAGAAGATGGAAAAATATTTCTTGCTCCTGGATTGGCAGGATCAATATAATAAAAATGGCCATCTTACCAAAAGCAATCTACAGATTCAATGCGATCCCCATCAAAATCCCAACTCAATTCTTCATAGATCTAGAAAGAGCAATTCTCAAATTCATCTGGAGCAACAAAAAACCCAGGATAGCTAAAACTATTCTCAACAATAAAAGGACTTCTGGGGGAATCAATATCCCTGACCTCAAGCAGTACTACAGAGCAATTGTGTTAAAAACTGCATGGTATTGGTACAGCAACAGGCAAATAGATCAATGGAATAGGATTGAAGACCCAGAAATGAACCCACAGACTTATGGTCACTTGATCTTTGATAAAGGATCCACAACTACCCAGTGGAAAAAAGATAGCCTTTTCAACAAATGGTGCTGGTTCAACTGGAGGTCAACATGCAGAAGAATGCGAGTTGATCCACTCTTATCTCCTTGTACTAAGATCAACTCCAAGTGGATCAAGGACCTCCACATAAAACCAGACACACTGAAACTATTAGAAAATAAACTTGGGAAGACCCTGGAGGACATGGGCACAGGGGGAAAGTTCCTGAACAGAACACCAATAGCTATGCTCTAAGATCCAGAATTGACAAATGGGACCTCATAAAATTACAAAGTTTCTGTAAGGCAAAGGACACTGTCAGAAGGATAAAACGGCAACCAACAAAGTGGGAAATGATCTTCACCAACCCCACATCTGTCAGAGGGCTAATATACAATATATATAAAGAACTGAAGAAGTTAGACCCCAAAGAACCAAATAACCCTATCAAAAAATGGGGTACAGACCTAAACAAAGAATTTTCACCAGCCGAAATTCGGATGGCTGAGAAACACCTTAAGAGATGTTCAACATCATTAGTCATTAGGAAAATGCAAATCAAAACAACCCTGAGATTCCACCTCACACCAGTCAGAATGGCTAAGATTAAAAACTCAAGAGACAACAAGTGCTGGCGAGGATGTGGAGAAAGAGGAACACTCCTCCACTGTTGGTGGGATTGCAAAATGGTAAAACTGCTCTGGAAATCAGTTTGGCGGTTCCTCAGAAAATTGGGCATGTCACTTCCAGAGGACCCTGACATACCACTCCTGGGCATATACCCAGAGGATTCCCCTGCATACAATAAAGACACATGCTCCACTATGTTTATAGCAGCCTTGTTTATAATAGCCAGAAATTGGAATGAGCCCAAATATCCTTCAAAAGAGGAATGGATACAGAAAATGTGGTATATTTATACAATGGAGTACTACTCAGCAATTAAAATTAATGAACTCATGCAATTGTAGTTAAATGGTTAGATCTGGAAACTATCATCCTAATTGAACTAACCCAATCACAAAAGAATACACATGAAATGCAATCACTGATAAGTGGATATTAATGAGCCCAGAAGCCCTAAATACTCAAGGCACAATTAGCAAGTCAAATGACTCCCAAGAAGAAGAAAGGAGAGGACCCTCAGCCTGAAAAGTTTGGATCCAGTTTTGTAGACCCAGAAGAGAGAAATCGTGGGGGGGGATGATTGGGGAATAGTTGGGGGGGGAGAGGAATTATGGGACATATGGTGGGGGGGAACTGGGAAAGGGGAAAGCCTTTGGAATGTAAACATAGAATATAGAAAATAAAAATTAAATAAAAAAATAAAACCCGTTCTCCACAAAATCTTAATGAAATAGACATTTTCTGAACTGATATTTCTTGTTAAAGTAAGATCAAGGTCAGAAAAACTATTTAAACAGCTCCATGACTCCTAAAGGAACAGAAGCAGTCATTAAAAGTCTCCCAACCAATTATATATATGTGTATATGTATATATATATACATATATACATATATACATATATACATATATACATATATACACACATACACACGCATACACATACACACACACACACACACACACACACACACACACACAGAAAAACAACAAACAAACAAACAAAAAAACACAGCCAGCTGGTTTTTGTTTAGAATCCTACCAAAATTTCCAGGATCAGCTAATCCAAATACTTCTCAAACCATTCCACAAAACAGAAAATGAACACTGCCAAAGTAATTCTTTGAGTATATAATTCCCATGATTCCTAAACCACACAAAGACTCAACACAGAGAACTTCGGATCAATTTTTCTTATGAATATTGATGCAAAAATTACTCAATAAAATACACACAAACTGAATCCATGAATACATCAAAGATAACATCCAAAAATAATTAAGTATTCTTCATCCCAGGGATGCAAGGATAGTTCGATATATGAAAATCCATCAGCACAATACACAATATAAACAAAATGAAAGAAAAAATTCACATGATTATGTTGCTAGACTTTGAAAAAACCTTTGATAAAATCTAATACCTCTTCTTATTAAATGTTTTAGAGAAATAGTAGATATATGGCCCATACTTATGCATAATCAATGCAATATACTGCAAGCCAATAGCCAACATCAAACTAAATGGAGAGAAAGTTAAAGCATTTCCACTAAAATCAGGGACAAGAGAAGGCTGCCCACTCACTCCCTATGTAGTCAAAATAGTTCTTGAATTTCTAGCCAGAGGAAGGGGATCAAACGGATTCATATTTGAGAGGAAGAAGTTAAAGTATCCTATTTGTGGATATGATAGTATACATAAGTGACTCCCAAAAATTAAAACAGAGAATTCCCACAGCTGATAAACACCTTCATCAAAGTGGGTGGATATAAAATTAACTCAAAGAAATCAGTAGCTCTCCTTTATAAAATGATAAACTGGCTAAGAAAGAAGTTAGGGAAATGTCAACTTTCACAATAGCCATGAATAATATATATATTTTGGTTTAACTCAAACCAAACAAGTGAAAGATATGTATGACAAGAACTTCAAATCTATGAAGAAAGAAATCAAAGATCTCAGAAGTTGGAAATATCTCCCCATGCTCATAAATTGGTAGGATTACCATAGTAAAAATGGCCATCCTACCAAAAGAAATCTACAGATTCAATGCAGCCCCCATCAAATTTCCAACACAATTCCTAAAAATGTTGAAAGAGAAATTCTCACCTTCATATGTGAAGACAAAAATTTGCCCAAGTTCATCTAAATAATCCTGAATAATACAAAAACTATGAGAGGAATCATCATCCCTCTCCTAAGGATATAGTGCAGAGCAATAGTGATAATACCTGCATGGTATTGGTATAGAAACAGACATGCTGGTCAATTGAATTGCATAAAGACCTAGAACTAAACTCACACTTGATTTTTGATAAAGAAGCCAAAACCATGTAATGGAAAAATAAAAGCATATTCAATAAATGGTGCTGGACTAACTGGATATTTGCATGTAGAAGAATGAAGATCCATACCTATCACCTTGCACAAAACTCAAGTCCTAGTGGATCAAGAACCTCAACATCAAGCAGGGTACACTAAATCTCACAGAACAGAAAGGGGAAAATACCCTTGATCGCATTGTTACTGGAGACAAGTTCCTGAACAGAACACCAATGGCTCAGGTTTTAAGATTACCAGTTAATCAATGGAACTTCATGGAACTGCAAAGTTCTTTTAAAGGTAAATGATACTGTCAATAGGAAAAATGGCAGCCCAGGGATTAAGAAAGTATATTCACCAACACTATATCTGACAGAGGGCTATTATCCAAAATTTAGAAACAACTCACCAAGTTATATACTAACAACCCAAATAACTTAATTAAAATCGGGGCACAGAACCTAAGTAACAAAGGGCTGCTTCCAGCAAGAGGCATGTATCACCTGAGCCTGCGAAGATGAAACACGTGAGAATAATGTCAAACAAAGTTGGTTGTGTAAGAGCAGGTTAGCACTCTTACAAAAACAGAAGAAATGGAAGCCAAAAGGGAAAACCCTGTCACTCCAGATCAGAAAACACCCCAGAGGTTTAGGTTGTAAAAGAAAACAAATAAAAAAGAGCCAAGACCCAAGTTTGATGCATATGCAGTGAAGGTTGGGATAAAGAAAAATGATAAGACTATGAAAACTGTCTCCAAGGAGACAGATCTGCAGAATCCTGATGACTGAGCCAAGAAGTGTGCATCTCAGGGCAAAGTCAGTGGGAAAAGACTGTGCTTGAAGTCTAGAGGACAGACTGAGATTCCCCCAGCCTTGTCAAGAAGAGAAAACAAGCAAATCAGGTGAAGAAGTCTTGATAAAATCTCAGAAAGAGAAAGGAGTCTCTGGAAAATCAGATGTTCAGTGTTTGAGATTCAGAAAAACTAGAGTCACTTTATACAGTGAACCTAAGCCAAGAGTAACTCCAGGTGTCAAAAAAGATGCAAAAAACCAAATAAACAAAAAAGGATGAATACATTGTATACACCAAGATGATAAGAACAAGAACTCATCAGAAAAGTGAAACTATGTAGCAAAGACATTTATGAAGGAAAAATAAATTTGACTTAGTGATAAATTCCAGTGTGATTTTCACCTCTAGTGTGAAAGAAGTCTGTAAGTAAGACTGCCTATGATTAAGAAAGGAAGCTTTGGTCTTTCCTGGTCATGCTCTCTTCAAACTCCAATAGATCAGATCATGAAGGAGATCAAGAGGAATCTCAGAGCAATAACAGTTTAAATGTTTGAGGGTGAGCAGGCAGAAATGAGGCCCTCTGTCCTACACAATAAAGCTCCGTGAAATTCAAAACAAACAAACAAACAAAAACAGGGTACAGAAATTAACAGAATTCTCAAGGGAGGATTCTCAAATGGCAGAAAAGTACTTAAAGAAATGTTCAAAGCCTTCAATCATCAGGGAAATGCAAGTCAAGACAACTCTGAGGTTCCATTCTACACCTATCAGAATTACTAAGAATGAAAACTCAAGGGATAGCACATGCTGGCAAGGATGTGAAACAAATGGTGGGAGTCCAAACTTCTGTAACCAATTTGGGAAACAATTTGGCATTTTCTCAGAAAACTGCGAATAGTTCTACCTCAAGACCCAGATGTACCACTCCTGAGAATATACCTAACAGATACTCCATCATCTCACTAGGACACTTGCTCAACTGTGTTCATAGCAGGTTTATTCATAATAGCCCTTAAGTGGAAACAACCTAGAAGTTACTCAATTGAAGAATGGATTAAAAAATTGTACTTCTGCACCATGAAATGTTATTCAGCAATTTTTAAAAAAGGCCATTATCAAGTTTGAAGGCAAATAGATTGAACTTGAGATTATCACCTTGAGTGAGGTAACCCAATCCCAAAAGCACATCCATGGTATGTACTCACTTATAAGTGGATATTAGTCATAAAATACACATACCAGGTTACATGGTGTACTGGCTGGTTTTGTGTGTCAAGTTGACACAGGCTGGAGTTACCACAGAGAAAGCAGCTTTAGTGTGGGAAGTGCCTCCACGAGATCTAGCTACAAGGCATTTTCTCAATTAGTGATCAAGGGTGGAGGACCCCTTGTGGGTGGTACCACTTCTGGGTTGGTATTCTTGGGTTCTATAAGAGAGTAGTCTGAGCAAGCCAGTGGAAGCAAGCCAGTAAGAAACATCCCTCCATGACCTCTGCATCAACTCCTGCTTCCTGACCTGCTTGCATTCCAGTCCAGTCCACCAAAGGAGTTTGGTGATAAACAGCAATTTGAACTGTAAGCTGAATAAACCCTTTCCTTTCCAACTTGCTTCTTGTCATGATGTTTGTGCAGGGTTAGCAATCCTTACTATGACACATGCTAACCAGAGACCCAGAGAAGCTAAACCAGAAGAAATTCCTAAGTCAGGAAGCTTGAATCTCACTTACAAGGGTGGAATAAATACTCATAAGAGGGAGGTAGAGTGAGGGAACTGGGAGCGAGGTGGGATGCAGAGGGAAATGGGGTGTTCAGGATATTGTATTGGGCATTACAAGATAGATGGCTAGATGACCATGAAAATGAATGCAAATCTGCAGTTGACAGGGCTATAGAGGCACGGGCCATCTTCAGGATTAGGCAGGGAAACCAACCTCCTCACAAAACTTTCAACACAAATATTATTCTGTCTACAAGTAATGCAGGCATGAGGGATGGAGCAGAGATTGAGGAAAGGCCAACCATGAACAGACACAACTTTATATCTTTTTTTTCAGATAAACACATTAAAATTGACAATTTTCATGGAAAATAGAGTAAAGTGGTAGACATGCAAAACATTGCTAAATTAATTGAAATATGGGATAGAAACATTTTATGATAGAATTGAAGATTTACATGGAAAATATTTCTGATAAAATTGTAAAAAATGTAGAAAAACATGTTAGAATTAAAGATTATCATGGAAATTATATAGGTAAAATGATAGGCATACAGATAATTCTAAGTTGATTGAAAGCAGAATTATAAACATTTTCAGATAACATTGAAGATTTATATGGAAAATATTTCTGGTAAAATTCAGGAAATAAGTAGACAAATGTTAAAATTGACCATTTCATGGAAAATTTTACATAAAAATGGTAGATATAAAAATTCTTTCTAAATTCGTTGAAGGTGGAATTAGAAACATTTTTGATAAAACCAAAGATTTACATTGAAGACATTTCTGATAAAATAGAGGAAATATATAGAAAGACATATTAAAATTGAAGACTATCATGAAAAATAATGCAAATAAAATGGTAGACATAAAAACTTTACTAGACCAACTCGCTCAGGGGGTCTTTGTCTGGCTTACAGCAGAGGCTGCCATCTTGCCTTGGGGCACCACAGACAGCTAACAGCTAAAGCCAGGTGTGCTGGCAGAGTCTGGGTCTAACATCACTCGGGTCCTATCCTGTCAGGCTCTTACCTGCACTCAGGGCCTGTGCAGCTCTGCTGGCCCTTTGTATGCCAACCGGGTCATGCACCAACCCAGGAGGGGGTGGGATCATCTGCCCTACAGAGTGATCAACACTTGGATAAGGTCCCTGCAGCATCCACTATCTGTACTCCCTGAAGAAACAGACAGGCAACACCAGGCTCACAGAGACAACCCGAGTATAGCATTCCTTGGGGCAGGACACATTAGGCCTCCAAGGGCACCCAGGAGGAGGACAGAATTAGCCTTACAGGCTCGAGGGAGGTTCAAACACCAGCCAGTGACAACAAGACCAACTAACACCACAGATAGCCAGATGGCAAAAGGCAAACTTACGAACATTACTAACAGAAATCATGGCAACATGGCAGAGTCTGAACCAATTCTCTGATAACAAGAAGTCCTGGATACCCCAACACACCAGAAAAATAAGATTTGGATTTAAAAATCACTGGCCATGATGCTGTTAGAGGAACACAAGAAGGACATAAATAAATCTCTTAAAGAAATACATGAGAAAATAGATCAAAAGGTAGAAGCCCTTACAAGGGAATCACAAAAATCATTTAAAGAAATTCAGGAGAAAATGGGTCAAAAGATAGAAGCCAATAGGGAGGAAATGCAAAAATCACTTAAAAAATACAGGAGAACTTGGGTCAACAGGCAGAAGTCATGAAAGAGGAAACACAAAAATCTCTCAAAGAGTTACATTAAAACACAAGCAAGTAGGTGATGGAACTGAGCAAAACCATCCAGGATCTAAAAACAGAAGTAGAAACAACTAAGAAATCACAATCGAGACAACTTTGGAGATAGAATACCTTGGGAAGAAATCAGGGGCCATAGATGCAAATATCAACAGCAGAATACAAGAGATAGAAGAAAGAATCTCAGATGCAGAAGATACGATAGGAACCATGGACTGAACAGTCAAAGAAAATGCAAAATGCAAAAAGCTTGTAACACAAAACATCCAGAAAATCCAGGACACAATGAGAAGTCTATGTCTTTTTTATTGGGGAGTTGCATTCATTGTTTTTAAGAGATATTAGAGAATAGTGATTGTTGCTTCCTGTTATTTTTATGTTTGTGTGAGTATCTTCTTTGGGGTTTGTTGGAAGAAGATTACTTTCTTGCTTTTTCTAGGGTATAGTTTCCCTCCTTGTTTTGGCATTTTCCATCACTTATCCTTTGTAGGGCTGGATTTGTGGATAGATATAGTGTAAATTTTGTTTTATCATGGAATATCTTGGTTTTTCCATCTATGATGATTGAGAGTTTTGCTGGATATCATAGCCTGGGATGGCATTTGTGTTCTCTTAGGGTCTGCCCAGAATCTTCTAGCTTTCATCGTCTTTGGTGAGAAGTCTGGTGTGATTCTGATAGGTCTGCCTTTATAAGTTTCTTGCCCCCTTTCCCTTACTGCTTTTAATATTCGTTCTTTGTATAGCGAATTTGGTGTTTTGATTATTATGAGCCAGGGGACTTTCTGTTCTGGTCCAGTCTGTTTGTAGTTCTGAAGGCTTCTTGTATGTTCATAGGCATCTCTTTTCTCTACATTAGGGAAGTTAGGGAAGTTTCTTCTATAATTTTGTTGAAGACATTTACTGGCCCTTTAAATTGGAAATCTTCACTCTCTTCTATACCTATAATTCTTAGGTTTGGTCTTCTCATTGTGTCCTGGAGTTCCTGGAAGTTTTGGGTTACCAGTTTTATGCATTTTGCATTTACTTTGACTGCTGAGTCAATATTTTCTATGGTATCTTTAGCACCTGAGGTTCTTTCTTCTCTTTCTTGTATTATGTTGTTGATGCTTGCATCTATGTCTCCTGAATTCTTTCCAAGGTTTTCTATCTCCAGAGATGTCACACTTTATGATTTCTTTATTGTTTCTACTTCCACTTTTATTTATTTTATTTTTTCTTGTTTTGACTTATTTATTTATTTTGTAGTCAAGGACTCTTGCTTTCAACTTAACAGAAGTTCAAGTCTGTAACAGATTGCAGCTCAGGTAGAGACCACGCACAGCATTTGATTATTCAAAACAGCAGGAACAGACAGGCTGAAGTGAGTGGTCAAATAGGATTTGCTGTTCTCAAAAATTAGGTACAATGGCAAAAGCATTAGCATTGATATCTAAAGCTCATCCTCCAACCTGGCTTCTGAGGCAGATAATAAACACGTCAATTAATAGTAGGTGAAGTACAGTTTAAAAACTACTTCCACTTTTAGATTCTGGATGGTTTTGTTCAGTTCCTTCACTTGATTGTTTGTGTTTTCCTGTATTTCTTTAAGGGATTTTTGTGTTTCCTCTTTAAGGACTTTTACCTATTGACTGATGTTCTCCTGTATTTCTTTAAGGGAATTATTTAAATCTTTCTGGAAGCCCTCTATCAGCATCATGAGATATGATTTTTAAATCCAACGCTTGCTTTTTTGGTGTGTTGGGGTATCCTGGATTTGCTGTGGTGGGAGGACTGGGTTCTGATGTTGCCATGTGGCCTTGGTTTCTGTTGGTAGGGTTTTTGTCCTTGCCTTTTGCCATCTGGGGCTAGTTGGTATTCTTGTCTCTGGCTGGAGTTTATTCCATTCTGCGGGCCTGTAAGCCTGTGTCCTTACTTCTCTGAGTTCAGAAGTGAAAGCACTGCTGGGAGATCTCTCTCTCCTGGTGGGCTATGCAGAGAAGTCTGTGGGGTCTCCAGGCTCCACAATTCTTAGCTGGGCCCCCTCCAGAGAGAAGGTGGAGATCTCACCTCTGCACTCAGAAGTGAAAGTGCTGCTAGGAGATCAGTCTCTCCTGGTGGGCTATGCACAGAAGGTAGTCTCCAGGCTCCCTGGTGCAAATGATGGCAGGAAGACTCCCAACTTGATTTCTATTCCATAGGCAAGCATCAATCCATAGCTCTATTAATAATACTCTGGTACTCTTGCAGACATGAGTATGCTGTCCTCTGAAAGGTCCATTCAGTATCTGACTAAGACAGATACAGACACACACAGCCACATAGTGAGTGGATAGTGCTTTGGGATTCTTAATAAAAAATAGGAGGAAGGATTTTAGGTCTTGAAGGAGTAGTAGCTTTACCAGAATACCAACAGTGTCAGCTAACCTGTACACTTGGAAGTCTCACAGTATAAATCAGCAGCCAAAGAACATACAAGTGCTGGACCTAGGCCTCTCTGCTTGTATGTAGCAGGTGTGCAACTTGACGTACATGTTGGTCCTGAACAACTAGAACATAGAACATGGGTTATCCCAAAGTTGTTCTCTGTACTTTGGATTGTTCTACTAGCCAGACTGTCTTGTTTGATGTCAGTGGGAGTGTTAGCACCTAGGCTGCAAAGACTTGAAATGCCATAGTGGGAGGAATACCCATGGATGCCTCCTTTTGCTTGGAGGAGAAGGGGAGGTGGAAATGGGAAGGATTGCGGGAGGAGTTAATAGTGAGGGATGCAGTGATCTGGAAGGAAAGTGAATAAGTAAGAAAATTAAATGTAAAAAATAAAAAGAATATGCTTAAAAAGTTGCATATTCAAATGAGTTTGTGTCTCTGTTCATAGCAGGTCTCTCCTGTTTTTTTTAAAGATATCTTGTGTGCCAATGAATAAATATAGTAACATTTTTGCTCTATAATAAAAAGATATTATTCACAGAAAATGAGATGATATGTTAAATGAAGGATTTTTTTTTGTAATCACAAATTGTAGTTTCCTATCATCAATGTATTCCTTACTTTGGCCATGTGATTACTATTAACCCTTCTCTTTTACCATAGTCTGTAAGGCAAGTTCAAACTTTTACATCAGAGAAAGTCATTGTTATTTACAGAAGGCACTCTTGAAAACTACAAAATAAATAACTTAGTACATAATTACTATTGGCCAAGTTCATTCCAGGTGGGACATGCTCATGGGCTATTAAAAGGAATGAAAATGGCACTCATGCAACATAGAATTACAAACTTATATCAAATTAATTAGTGGTGTGTCCCTATTCCTAACTTGGTAGTAATGTAGTTATTTTCTCTAGAGTTCTTATTATCCTGCTTCCCCAAGGAGAGAATGGGAATATATAAATTATGGACTAACCCCTAATGTGAGTCCTAAGTACAAGTGTTAATTTGGTTTTTACCTACTGATGTAATTTTTGCTGGATCATATACTTTGTCTTTCTGACACTATTTATTGGTAACATAATCTATCTTAAGTATAATTTAAATGCAGTTTTATTATTATTGATACATATGCTAATAAAATACAGTTTTATAAGTGCTGTAATTTAAGCTATATGTTTTAATTTTGCTAAATTTTATGTTATATTTCGCTATGTGACAAAAACTTAAATATTCTAAAAAGAGAATATTTTCCTGAGTAGTATTTTTAGAATTTGCCATATGCAAAGTTATGTCAGAAATGGTAAGAATGTCTGAACTGTAGAAAACTTTTTATAGAAATGTAATGCCTTCCATATGTATTGTTCTTTTATTCTTTTCTATCTGTATGTTCCTATTTTTTTGGTTCTTCAAGTAATAAAATAAATTTAGAGAGATTGAATTTAATAAATCTTCATTAAATCTCTACATAGGAAACTATTGATTCTTCCATGCCATTCTAGAACTTATGTGTATACTCTTAGAAGTATACTATTGATAAAAATATTTACTTTTAATTGCATCACAAATAGTAGTTATGTTAATACTAGAATAAAAAGATTGATAAATATCTGCCGTCTTAACATGTGAGCAAATGCCATGTTCTGTGTTTCAAGTATCATTAATTTCATAGAATACATTCAAACAATAATATATAAAAATAAGAAAAATGTGTTATTAGGTCTCATTAGGTATATATTGATTGTATAATCTGAAGATTAGAAAAGATTTATTTAATCAGAATATTCTAAAATATATTTGTTTTAATCCTTTTTTCAAAGAGTGAAATTTGTGTGAGGAAACATTGAGTTATTGCATAAGTAAACATTTTTGGTATCATGATATAATTGCCTTATTTTATTTGTACATTTTTATTTGAAATATTAATACATAGGATAAAATTTGAATTCCACTGGGCTGTGAAGATTAGAGACACTAATAACTGATATGACTTATTTTTTTTCAGTCAATGTTATTCATCCAGGAACATCCTTCATTAACTTTATAATGGCATCCATATATTTGTGATGATTGTAATAATTTTCATTGTCATATTTCAAGATATAAAGAGCCTAGCAATAGACGTTTATTTATTCTGCAGTTAAGTCTTCTAAATGTCGAGATTTATTACATTTGAGAAATGATAAAAAACCTTTTCATTTTTGGGATAAAACTATTAAGCATTATTTATATTATATTTCTGTGCATTTTAACTTATTGAAGAAAGTATTCATTGTTTCACCAGGAAATAAATTGGAGTCAGATTATAGAATATAAATTTTAATTTATTATCTAATCAGCTTGTACTAAAAATTGTCTAATATGTGGTAGTATAGAAAATTTGTTTTCAAAACCACCAAACAAAATACTACTTTCTACAACTTTGATTAGCTTCTTCTGAACCATTTAGTTAACATCATTTTTATACATATGTTAACACCTACCAAAGTTAAAGCAACATCAGGTATACCAGTTAAAGAGACTTATAAACCCTAATAAATTAGAAGCAATCATTAAAAGTCCCCCAGCAATTACAGTAACAATGAAAATACCCAGGGTCAGTAGGTTTTAGTACAGAATTCTACCAGACATTTAAAGAAGATTTAATGCCAATACCCCTGAAATTATTACACAAAAGAGATACAGGAGGAACATTGCCCAATTCATGCTATGAGACCTCTCAAACCACACAAAAGTTCAACAAAGATAATTACAGACCAATATCTCTTAACAGCATAGACACAAACATACTCAATAATATACTTGCAAATAGAACCCAAAACACATAAAAAAGATCATGACTCACCATGAAGTGATAATAAAAATTAAGATAGAGGTAACACATATATTTTCAACCACATTGTGCTATATTCTGTTTCTCAGAAGCAGGATCCCTGTGTAATCATTCTAATATGCCTTCTGTGTTTTCCTTTTCTATAGAAACATCATGTGGACAGAGGAGATGGATGTCTACAATATTACTAGAGTAACTCAATTCATCCTCATAGGGCTCTCTGACCTCCCTGAAGTGCGTTATCCACTCTTTGTGGCCTTTCTCATCATCTATCAGATCACTTTATTGGGTAATGGGGCCATCCTGTTTGCCATTGTGACTGAGAGAAAGCTTCAAACTCCCATGTATTACCTGTTGGCAAATCTGTCCCTGCTGGACATATTCTGCCCATCAGCTACTGTCCCCAAGATGCTCAAGAATCTTGTGACTAAGGACCACAGCATTTCCTTTGTTGGGTGTGCTTTGCAGCTCTATTTCCTGGTGGCCCTAGCTGGGACTGAAGTTTTCTTGCTGGCTGTGATGGCTTATGACCGCTATGTGGCCATATGTTTCCCTCTGTGTTACTCCCTCATCATGACCAAGGTTCGCTGTGTGCAGCTGTTGTTTGTGACTTGGGCAGCTGGGTTTCTGAACTCCTTTGTCCACACAATGGCCACCTTTAGCCTGTCATTCTGCAAGTCTAATAGTGTTAACCAGTACTACTGTGATATTCCACCTGTGGTGGCCCTGTCATGCTCATCCACCTATGTGGCAGAAATGCTTGTTTCAGTGTTAGGAGGTATCTTTGGGGTTGGCGCTTTTCTGATCACATTGATCTCCTACATATACATTGTCTCCACCATTCTAAAGATCCGATCAGCAGAAGGAAAACTCAAAGCTTTCTCCACATGTGCTTCCCATCTTCTTGTAGTCTTCTTGTTCTATGGCACAACTGTATTTACCTATATCCGCCCAACCTCCAGTCAA
Organism: Apodemus agrarius; assembly: GCA_964023405.1. Lineage (NCBI taxonomy): Eukaryota > Metazoa > Chordata > Mammalia > Rodentia > Muridae > Apodemus > Apodemus agrarius. Next base: position 74,794,257 of record OZ030005.1, on the reverse strand, counting down.
CACTCTCCTGGCAGAGACAGACTTATCTCTATGTTGTATGGGGTCATTACTCCCATGTTAAACCCCATTATCTACAGCCTGAGAAATTCAGAAGTCAAAGGAGCACTCAGAAAAGTTTTACATCTTAGGATATGTTTACAGAAAGAATGATGTAAGTCTTCTTTAAGATGTATTGATTTTAGATCCAAGAAAGATGTGTCATGTTTCTTGATTCATGAAGTTGTCCTGTATCTTTTGATTAGTGAATTGATGTTATTTGTTTTTAAAGTTATTATTGCAATGTGTGTTGATTTTAGTCATCCTGTCATTGATTTTTTATTGTTGTTTGTGTTATCAATTGTATTTTGCATTTTAATCTCATTATCTTTCCATAGTGTCTTGGCTATGCTCATTTGTATCTTCAACCTGTAATATTGTTTCCCATGTTTTTGTTAGGTTTCGTTTGTTGGTTGTTTATAGTATAATACGTTTTCCTTTCTCCTTTAGTTTTGACAGATTTTCTGGGTATATTATTCTAGGTTGGCCATCATAGCCTTTAAGGACTGAGAAATGCATCACTATATCCTGTTTTGACTTTCAAAATTTTCATTGAGAAATCAGCAATAATTCTGATTGATCTTCCTTTATTTATGATTTGTGTTTTTTGTCTTGAAAATTTCAATGCAATTTCTTTGTTTTGTATACTTAGTGCTATAACTATCATATAATATGGGGATTTTCTCTTCTGCTATTGTTGGGTAAGCTGTTTGTGTGCTTCTTTTTTTGGTTTTTTTTTTTTACGTGATTTGGAGACTTTCTATGTTCTTGTCAAAGATCTATTCTATGCTTTAGAGTTGGGATTATTCTACCTCCTCAGTGCATACAATTTGAAGATAAGGGTTTTCTTCTTTTTTTCTTTTTCTTTTGTGTTCCACATTTTCTGTGTGTTCCTATAATTTGATTTTATTTTAAAAACAATTTCCACATTACTTACTCATTTTGTCTAGATCCTGTACATTATTATCAATTCCTGATAATTTCTTTTTTATTCAATTCATTATACTTGAAAGTGTTTTCTCTGAATGTTATTGTTAAGTTTTTGAGTTTTCCACTTTCATTTTTATATCAACTTAGTTCCTGTTCAATATTTCATTTTGCTCATTGAATTCAGCTATTAAGGTCTAGATTGTTTTTGTCATTTCTTTCAGGTTTTTTTGTTGTATTTTCCTTGGGAATCACATTGGCATTTGTTCTTTCTAAGTTCATTCTCTTTAATTTCTCTTTTAATATATTTTTTATTGGATAGTTTATTTACTTACATTTCAAATGTTATCCCCTTTCTCGGTTTCATCTCTGGTAAATCCCTATCCCAACTCAGAAATCTGCCTGCCTCTGCCTCCCTAATCCTGGCATTAAAGACACCACTGACCTGCTATGATTACTCTTTTACATTCTGTCTTCTGGTGTCTATCTAAATAATCTTTCTTGGAAAACATTACTATAGTACTGGGACATTTTGGAGAGAAGAAAGTGGCCGAATTTGTCATATTGTTGGCAATTTTTGATGAAGTCTGGGTATATGAACTTCTTTAATTAGTCCTATGTCTGATATAGACAGAGAAGATTGGGGTAGAGGAACAGATACATGGGTAAGTTGGGCCTACACGTTGGAAATAACTTTGGATAATGAAGCCAGGTGGATATATTATACTTGACCTCTGAACAGGATGCATTTATCACAATTTGAAGATTTGTATGCCTATGTGGATAAGTTGAATGTTTTGTTAAAGTGCCTTTCTGTTGGGAAAAAGTTAAGGCATGCCTTTCTAGAAGCCTTGACATTATTTGTGGCACAGGCAGTAGATGGCCAGATTTAATTTAGAAACTAAGGGACCTAGGTGAGAGCTCATAAGTTGAGGAGACACCTTGGGTAGAGATTCATGAAGACACTCTAGGTGTTTTATTGATTAATGTTAGATGTAGGTATTTGTAGATCACAATGGGAAGTTCCACCATGGCGCTGGTCATTCTGGGTTGTATAAGGAATTAAGACAAGAAAGCCATGAGGAACAAGCCAATAACCAGCATTTCTCTGTGGTTTCTGATTCATTTCCTAACTCTGGGTTCCTGACTTGAGTCTTTGTTCTCTGGTTTTTTTTTTTTTTTGATGATGAACTGTAAACTGTAAGATGAAATAAATGACACTTGTTCCCAGATTGTTGTAGTTAGTTTTTTTGTCACATCTGTGGGCTTTTGATGAGGATTGCAATAACAAACATGGGACCAGGTGTCTAGCCTAATCATAAAATGACTAGTTACTCTATAATAGTCTTGCCAATATTACATCACCAAACACATCATTCCTGGAAGTAAAAATTGCAGTATGCTACATCCAAACTTGGGTAAGATCACTGACATTTTATTTTATACCAATTAGCCTGAAAGCACCTTTTATCATTATAAACTCTAGCCAGTAGAGTTAAAATTTGGCAGTTGATTTGAGATTGATTTCTTTGTCATTTATCCAAAGCTCATGTTATCTTCACAACTGGGGATTTGTTAAAAATTCTCATGTGGACCCACTAGGTAGCAAATTTCAAAGTGAAAGAATGAATTTATATATTTAGAAATATACAAACATGTATATATGTATGTATGTATATATGTATGTATGTATGTATATGTATGAATGAATTTATGTATGGATCAACAAGTAATTTAAAAGAGTCCATGAATTTGAATTCCTATTCACGGAGTTATATGGAAGGTTTGGAAGAAAAAGAAGGGGAAAATGATGTGCTTAGATAAGCCACCTGAAATCCAATCCCAAGTGGTCAATCTTAAACACACCTCAATACAGGCAATAATAATTGAAATTAGTATAATCTATCTCTATCTGTCTGTCTGTCTGTCTGTCTGTCAGTCAGTCAGTCATTCAGCCATCATCTATCTGTGTATAATCAACTATAATATTCTACATATGTATGTAATTGTTAACAAAGAATTATATATTTGTTACACCCATTTATGTGTACTTACATAAGTAATTATAACTAAAGCAAGGCTGCCATCTATGCTCCTGTGACTAAGTAGCCAGGTGCAGCCAGGAATGCAGGGAACACCCGAGCGTAAGATTAGATGGGAAAGGGTCTGCCAGGGCCCCAGCTGCACCCTGGAGATGGGCAGTGCCACAGTACTCTGTGCCAGGGGTGAGTCAGTCACCCAAGGGTGCTGAGGCAGGCTTGCAGGCACACAGAAGGAACAAGCACCAGTAGGAGACAGCAGGACCAACTAACACCAGAGATAACCAGATGGCAAAAGGCAAACATAGGAATGCTACTAATAGAAATCAGGGCAACTTGGCACCATCTGAACCCAATCTTCCCACAATAGCAAGTCCTAGATACCCCCATCACACCAGAAAAGCAAGGTTTGGATTTAAAATCACAGCTCATGATGCTGGTAGAGGACTTCAAGAATGACATAAATAACTCCCTTAAAGAAATACAGAACACAAGTAAACAGGTAGAAGCCCCTTGTTGCTGCATGCAGCTACTGTGAACTGGGTTCCTGGAAATGGAAGCTGAGGGATGGATGGGGAAGGGTGAAAAGAAGGGGGGGGGTTAAGACAATAGTTTACCAATCAAGGCCAAAGTTTAATGGAGCTCAGACAATTTAACAGTTTTGTGGGAGCCCTTCCTCCCAGAGTCCTGCATGGCTTCTTTGGGTGTTGGTTCCACTGTTCAGGCAGCTGGGCGGGTCACCTGCTTTATTCAGGAATTCGTATATCTGCAGGCCCTTCACCTTCACGCTGAGCACTCCATCCCAGGTGGGGCAGGATCCTTAATAGCACAGGAATCCCTGCTCAAAGGCTGGGAGCAGAAGTTCACCTTGACCAATGTCAAGTTCCTGCCATATGGCAAGACACTCCAATATAGATTTGTACATTTCCTCCCTTTTTATTAATTTGAAAATGAGGATGCAGAAAACAAGTGGATAAGCATAGCCATCTAAAGATGGTGAGCCTTCACCAGGGAGGGAAAGAAATGACCATAATTCCCCTTAAATATTGTATCACACCTGTTGCAGAGGAAGGGTAATAGGCTCCCTTATTATTTTAAAAACATCCTCTTGACGTCAACTCTTATGCAATTAAGTGTACTTTCTGGGGATTCAGAAGCAGAAATTTACTTCCCCATGTGGTGCTTTGCCTCACACCTCTCACTGGTGCCCATGTTTTGCTTGATCAGCAAAACACACATAGTTCTGATTTCTATGTGGCTCCCTTTTTGGAGATCCACTTGTATAAATTTGAAGCCAGGGGGTCTGCCAGTGTCTGCTGAAGACTTGCGATTTTTCATTCCAGGTGAGCCTAGGTGGAGACAAGCCAGTCTGCTATAACAAACAAGGTCAAGAGTTAAAGGGGAAACAGGATTAACTTGTCTGTGGATGTCTCTGAGGTATCCAATTCAGTTGCAAATTAGCAATTTAAGAGACACAAAGCCTGGCCTCAGTGGTGAGGGAGGTAGATTTGTGTATCAAGAGATAAGCTGTTACTTCTCAGGAAATGTGGAGACTATATTTTAAATTAGCTTAGCTGGCTGAAGATTGTTAGCCACCTTTAAAAATGGAATCTCCAATATTGGATTTATTTCTAGACCAGTTTATGACTGAGTCAGCTGATCACAATTAAAGGAAATAGTAGAGTCATTATAATAACTCTTTATATTAATTTTTTCTAAGCTAGTTTAACAGTCTCCATGTTCTGTCCCACAAAGTCTAAAAGCTTGAAGCAAGGCAATTTATCTAATCTGGAACATGTGACAATTAAAGTATGTCAAGAACATATACCCAATATAGCTCTTATGTTACCATTGTCTGGGCACTCAGCAAGCCCACAGTCAGCATGTCTTCAGTATGCCACACCAATCACTCTGGCAGCTAGCATGCTTCTGCAGCATTTTATGGAAAAAACAGAAATTCCTTCTTCCCCAATATTAAATCAGGATCATGGCATATGTCAATAAGTGAATTCCTTCATTTTACCTAGGCTTATTATGCCTAGTTATAGGATGTCATACACACTCAGCAAGGAGTTCCATGGTATCCAAACCTTAAAACCTTAAAAAAAAAAACCCAAAAACATATAAGAACAATTTAAATGATATGCATGGGGACACAATTTCCCCTCTCTTCTCTCTTCCAAGAAGATATCGTTTTATTAATTTAAGTTGGAACACCAAGCATATACCATAATGTAGGCAATAACTATATAATTATAGAAAATAAACATAGCATTTTTATTTGCTTTTTCTGTTAGAGAAGTCAGGTTTAATAATTTTCAATCCCCCTTTTATACCAGTTTAGGTACATGCAGGAATATAGGTCAAAAGGTAGTACAATGTGGAACAATAAACATAAAATTGTTCAAGGGTGTGTAAGGATGGCCAAAATACCTGAGCCTACTTTATTTTTCAAGCCCAGGATTATGCCTGAAGCTTGTTTCTCTTGGTCCACCCTCAGATAAAAATTCCTGACTTAACCTACTTCCATATTATGCCTCAATGTCACATTCCTGCTTGAAGCACTTGTCCTTGAGGATAATAAGGAATCCCAGTAATATGGGTAATACTAAACTGTCTGCAGAACAGAAAGTCTCAAATGCTTGACTGAAATAGCCAGTTCCATTATATGTTTTAATCTGCTTTGGAACACACAATATAGAAAAACAGTTTAGGCAATGATTACTATTTTAGTTGCTTCTCCTGTTTTCAGGCAACTAGAAAGCCAGAAAAGGTGTCAATAGTCACATGTACATATTTTAATTTTCTAATTAGAAAGCATGAGTAATATCATTTATCTGTAATAATTAAGTTTTAGAATTAACACCATTATATGGTAGAGGTCAAATCTTTATAATTTGATGTGCACAAAAATACAAAATTATTTAAGCCATTACCCTTTTGAAGATATAAAGAATATGCTTATATAGCCAATTGTTTCTATATAGCCTATCTGGGATGTAAATTTTATGTGCCTTGCCTTAAGGGGTCTTGTCCAGGCACCTTTTAAAAGTTTAACTATATATAAGTATACTATAGCTGTCTTTAGACACACCAGATGAGTGTGTCAGATCCCATCAGAGGTGGTTGTGAGCCACCATGTGGTTGTTGGGAATGAACTCCCATATCCCATAACTGAGGGCCTAGCCTTTAATGGCTGAGCCATCTCTTCAGGCTCACATCCATAAAATACAAGAGCTCGGCTCTCAGTACCCACGGCTGTCTCTCTAGACTTTGGATCAGCTCTCAAACATGCAGAGGACAGTCATTTAAAGAACATATCTTTTTTTTAAAAACTTGAATTACATTTGCATAAATAATTATAAAACTTAAGAATTAGCAGTATTAAATAGGGAACAATTTTAAGCAATTGTAAACCATGAGCCATATATATATATATATATATATATATATATATATATATATATATACTATTATTAAAAGCTTGATTTTTAACATCTTAAAAATAGCTGCTACAGCAACCAAGTCAATTATCTGTGCTGAAGCATGGGGAATCTCAAAAGAATAAACATGTAATCTAATTATATGAGCTTTACTCTCATAGTTGATGCATTCTTTATGGAATGCATGTATAGAAATATAAAAGTAAAGTTCAACAAATTATCTTTTGTATAACCATTATTAATTTTGCCTAAAAAGGCTTGCCAATGTAATAGATCAACCATCAATAATAATCAATTTGATTGCTGCATGAAGCAAGGAACAAACATTTTATCAGGCTCTTAAAACATTCCTTTTAAAATATTTTTTATAACTTTATCTTACAACACTTTATTAACACACAAATATATTTATCGGAGTGTGTCGAAACTTTACTTGGAGATTAAAAAAAAAGGTGATTCTACATTAATGTTTTCTTTGCCAAGAACGGCAGTGAACACATATGAACAGCTGATTATAGTAGCATTTATTATCTGTAAAACTATCCTTTTGCCTGTTAATTTATATCTACTTTGAAAACAGAGGTTTAAGGTCTCCTGTGGCAAGCTTAAGATGAGGTTAATATAAGATAAAGCCAATTAATATATCCCACCAACCTTTGAAAATCATTTATTTAAAAATTTAAAAGCCCAATAGTTAAGAGAAAAGGCCTGTAACAAACATTCCATGATCATTATACCCTGAAAAATCTAAGATCCTAGCTTCTTGTATTGAGACAAAACCTTTTTCACATAAGGTAAGGCTATCAGCCATTGCAGGAGGAAAAATCTTCTAATGAAATTGCTTTGTTTCTTTAAAGTTAGCCCATAAAAGAAAATTCCTTTATAATTATCAGAATGTAAAGCAAAAAACAACCATTTAAACGTATAATAATTTTGTATGGAGTAGGCAGTCCAAAATTTAATGCCTTTATAAGTTCTACATAGCCTTAGTAACCTTTCATAAATTTGAACTGCATTTTGAACCACACCTGGATTAAATCAAGAAAGTTGTTTTGGCTAAACACTTCCTAGGTGGGGTCTGCAAGATAAAAACAGTTCCTCACAAGCTTCCACGAGTAATGTCTAAGCTTTGCATTAACTCAAATGTAAATTTTTTTTCCGCCAACACCCACCAGTTTCACAAGGACAAGGCATGAGGTTCCTCAAATGTAAATATTTTCTAATCTGAGCCTATTGTCTAAGGCCAGAGGCAAACCCACTTGTCTTTCAAGGACCTGAGGGTTGAATAACAAACAAAAGAAACCTGTAATTTCAGGGTTTTTGGAAAGATGTTACTCCTAGGTTTTTAGTAGTCAAAGGAACCTGTTTGATATCAAATTTTCACTAAGATCTCCTTTTGAATCTAAATTTTGATGAAATGAAATCTAAATGAAGTTAAATTTTGCTTCTACTACTGTACCAATAAACTTGTGAAAACCTGGCAAGAGGCCCATATTGGCCACAGCTGTTTCTAACCTTTATCACTCTTAAAATTATCTTAATTATAACATATGGTAAGAATCGTGAGCCTTTAACCTGGCTGCAAACTTCAGCCAATGGCACACTGGCAATTTTTATTGTAACTTAACTTTCTCTAGCAATATTAGAGCTTAACTACAACTTTGGAAGCAAATCCCAATTTTAAACAATCTATTGTCTTTAAAATTAATGGCCAATGCATTACTTTTACACTGCAAAGTTAGTCTGCCAGTTCTTATGTTTAAGTGTATGACAGTATAACTAATTGAAGAGACATTATTTTAAATCTTATTCCTTATAAGTCTAATTCCTAGGTTAAGATTCACACAAAACACCATGCCAATTTAGAAGCATCCCAGAGGCCTGCATTCTCTGAGTCGCAACACACCATGTGCTCAAGATGGCCGTAACCTCGAGCCGTCAGCTCTAAACTCTCTTATTGCCAACTCTACACCATGTCAATCATGCACAATAATTCACAAGCCAAGACTCCATAGTCAAAACATGCAAAACATACTTATACCTATAAGACCAATAATAAACAAGAATAAAACGATTACATGAATCTCGTAAACTTAAACCAAACAATTTTCCTTTTTCTAGCTGCAATTTCAAGAGAACAAAAAGCACTTTGAACCAAAACCCACAATTGTAGATTTTTCTTTAGGAGACACAACCATTAATTCACTTGTCCTAAACTTAAGGCAGCTGGCCTTTTTAAAAGCAACTTTCTCTCAACTTTGTCTGACTCCTAGCTGAGTACGGGATACCTTAAATCAACCTCTGCTGTGACTACCTTAAATGAACCTCTGCTGTGAACTGCAGCTAGATTAAGAGAGCACCCACAGATGAAATTTCTACCAATTTTTCTTTTAACATGAAACAATTACAGTCATTCACACAACGCCACAAATAGGACATTTTACACACACATAGGACATGAACATACATGTAGACATGGTGCGCACTGAGGACAAACACAGATAGGAAGCATGCTTGTTATGGAATTACATCAATTTTCCTTCTCTCTCTTTTTCTCTCTCTCTCATTTTTCAACCTTTCTTAAAGCAGTTCTTGGAGGCTGTGGACATATGCCTGTTTTAAAACCCTTTTCTTTTTTGCCTGAACTCACCTCTTAACAGCTGTGGACAAATGCCTGTAAATTTCTTGTCCCATATTCCACTGTCTGCCCCCTAAATGAGTTCAATGGTGGGTCAACACTGCCTCACTTAGTCTATATCCTCCAGCACCTATTTTGCTCACCATGCAGGACCATCTTTTTCCATTTTCTGTGAAGCTTCACCAAGACAGGGTCACCTCAGGAAATCTTCTTGAGTCCAGCCCTGCATTCGGGCACCATTCTGTTGCTGCCTGCAGCTACTGTGAACTGGGTTCCTGGAAATGGAAGCTGAGGGATGGATGGAGAAGGATGAAAAGAAGGGGGCCAAGACAATAGTTTACCGATCAAGGCCAAAGTTTAATGGAGCTCAGACAATTTAACAGTTTTGGGGGAGCCCCTCCTCCCAGAGTCCTGCATGGCTTCTTTGGGTGTTGGTTCCACTGTTCAGGTAGGTGGGCAGGTCACCTGCTTAATTCAGGAATTTGTACATCTGCAGGAAATTCACCTTCACGCTGAGCACTCCACCCCAGGTGGGGTGAATAGCACAGGAATCCCTGCTCAAAGACTGGGAGTGGAAGTTCACCTTGACCAATGTCAAGTTCCTGCCATATGGCAAGACACCCCAATATGGCTCTGTACAGCCCCTAAAGATTACAGGAAAGCACAACCAAACAGGTGAAAGAATTGAATAAAACCATCCAAGATCTAAAAATAGAGGTAGAAACAATAAAGAAATCACAAAGGAAAACAACTCTGGACATAGAAAACCTGGGAAAAAAGTCAGAAGTCCTGGATATAAGCATCAACAACAGAATACAAGAGATAGAAGAGAGAATCTCAGATGCAGAAGATACCATAGAACGCATTGTCACAACAGTCAAAGAAAATGCAAATAGAAAAAAGCTCCTGACATAAACATCCAGGAAATCCAGGACAAAATGAGACAACCAACATAAGGATTATAGATATAGAAAAAAGTGAAGATTTCCAAATTAAAGGGCCAGTAAATGTCTTCAACAAAATTATAGAAGAAACCTTCTCTAACCTAAAGAAAGAGATGCCCCAGGAAATACAAAAAGCCTACAGATCTACTAAGAGATTGGGCCAGAAAAGAAATTCTTCCCATCACATAATAATTAAATTACCAAACATACTAAACAAAGAAAGAATATTAAAAGCAATAAAGGTAAAAGGTCAAGTAACATATAAAGGTAGACCTATTGGAATTACACCAGACATTGCACCAAAGACTATGAAAGCCAGAAGAGCCTGGGCAGATGTCATATAAACACTAAGGGAACAAAAATGCCAACCCAGGCTGCTATACTCCAGAAATCTCTCAATTAACATAGTTGGAAAAAGCAAGGTATTCCATGACAAAAACAAATTTACACAATATTTTTCCACAAATCCAGCCCTTCAAAGGATAATGAATGGAAAACACCAACAACAAAAGGGAAACTACACACTAGAAAAAGCAAGAAATTAATCTTTCAACAAACCCCAAAGATGATAACCACGCAAACATTAAATTTACATAAAAAATAAAGGAAGCAACAATCACTATTACTTAGTATCTCTTAATATCAATGGACTCAATTCCCCAATAAAAAGACGTAGACTAACAGAATGGATAGGTAAACAGGATCCAACATTTTGATGCATACAGGAAATGAAATTCAGTGTCAAAGACAAACACTACCTCAGAGTAAAAGGCTGGAAAACAATTTTCATAGCAAATGTTTCCAGAAAACAAGCTGGAGTAGCCATTCTAATATCGTATAAAATTGACTTTCAACCAAAAGTCATCAAAAAGACATGGAAGGACACTTCATACTTACCAAAGGAAAAATCTGCCAAGAAGAACTCTCAATTTTGAACATCTATGCTCCAAATGCAAGGGTATTCACATTCATAAAAGAAAGTTTACTAAAGCTCAAGGCACACATTGCACCACACACAATAATTGTGTGGGACTTCAACACCCTACTCTCATCAATGGAATGATCAGGGAATCATGAACTAAACAGAGACACAGTGAAAGTAACAGAAGTTATAGACCAAATGCATTTAATTGATATCTACAGAACATGTCATCCTAAATCAAAAGAATATACCTTCTTTTCAGTACCTCATGGTACCTTCTCCAAAATTGACCATATAATTGGTCACAAAACAGACCTGAACAGATATAAGAAGATGGTACTAATCCCATGCCTCTTATTAGGTCACCATGGAGTAAGGGTGGTCTTCAATAGCAGCAAAACAAGAGAAATACCACATAAAAATGGAAGCTAAACAATGCTCTATTCAATGATACCTTGGTCAATGAAGAAATAAGGAAAGAAATCAAAGGCTTTTTAGAATTTAATGAAAATGAAGGCACAACATACCTAAATTTATGGGACACAATGAAAACAGTGCTAAGAGGAAAACTTATAGCTTTGAAAGTCTCCCAAAAAGAAGCCAGAGAGAACATACAATAGCAGCTTAACAGAACACCTATAAGCTTTAGAACAGAAAGAAGCTAATACACCCAAGGAGAGTAGAGCAGGAAATCATCAAACTCAGGGATGGAATCATCCAAGTAGAAACAAAAAGAACCATACAAAGAATCAACAAAAGCAAGAACTGGTTCTTTCCAAAAAATCAACAAGATAGATAAACTCTTCGCTAGATTAACCAGAGTGCACAGAGACAGTATCCAAATTAAGAAAATCAGAAATGAAAAGGGATATATAACAACAGAAATGGAGGAAATTCCAAAAATCATCAGATGTTACTACAAAAGCCTATATTCAAAACTGGAAAATCTGGATGAAATCGACAATTTCCTATACAGATAACAAATACCAAAGTTAAATCAGGATCAGATAGACCATCTAAGCAGTCTCATCACCCCTAAAAAAATAGAAGTACTCATTGAAATTTTCTCAACCAAAGAAATCACAGGACCAGACAGTTTTAGTGTAGAATTCTATTAGACCTTCAAAAAAGACTTAACACTAATACTCTTCAAACTATTCCACAAAATAGAAACAGAAGGAACACCCAATTCATTCTATGAAGTCACAATTATGCTGATACCAAAACCACACCAAGATCCAGCAAAGAAAGAGAATTTCAGGCCAATTTCTCCCATGAAGATCAATGTAAAAATACCCATTATTATTCTTGCCAACCAAATCCAAGAACACATAACAGGATCATTCATCATGATCAAGTAGGCTTCATCCTAGGAATGCAGGAGTGTTTCAATATATGGAAAACCAACTATATAATCCACTACATAAACAAACTCAAAGAAAATAAACACATGGTCATTTCATCAGATGCTCAGAAACCATTTGACAAAATTCAGCATCATTTCATGTTAAAAGTCTTGGAAAGAACAAGAATTCAAGGCCCATACCTCAACATAGTAATGTACACCAAACCAGTAGCCAACATCAAACTAAATGGAGAGTAACTTGAAGCAATCACACTAAAATCAGGGACTAGACAAGTCTGTCCTCTCTCCATATTTATTCAATATAGTACTTGAAGTTCTAGCTAGAGCAATTAGACATCAAAAGGAGGTCAATATGATACAAATTGGAAAGGACAAATTCAAATGATCACTGTTTGTAAATGATATGATAGTATACTTAAGTGACCCAAAAACTCCACCAGAGAACTCCTATAGCTGAAAAATATCTTTAGTAAAGTAGCCTAATATAAAATTAACTCAAACAAATCAGTAGCCTTCCTATACCCAAAGAATCAACAGGCTGAGGAAGAAATTAGGGAAATGACACTCTTCACAATAGTCACAAACAATATAAGGTATCTTGGTGTGACCCTAACCAAACAAGTAAAAGATCTGTATGACAAGAACTTCATGTCTCTGAAGAAAGAAATGGAAGAAGACCTCAGACAAAGGAAAGATCTTCCATTCTTGTGGGTTGGCAGGATTAATATAGTAAAAATGGCCATCTTGCCAAAAGCAATATACAGATTCAATGCAATCCCCATCAAAATCCCACCTCAATTTTTCATAGAGTTAGAAAGAGCAATTCTCACATTCATCTGTAATAACAAAAAACCCAGGATAGTTAAAATTATTCTCAACAGTAAAAGAACTCCTGGGGGAATCAGTATCCTGGACCTCAAACAGTGCTACAGAGCAATACTGATAAATACTGCATGGTATTGGAACAGTGGCAGGCAGGTAGATCAATGGAATAGAATTGAAGACCCAGAAATGATCCATACACCTATGGTCAATTGATCTTTTTCAAAGGAGCTAAAACCATCCAGTAGAAAAAGATAACCTTTTCAACGAATTGTTCTGGGTTAACTGTCAGCTAGCATGTAGAAAAATGCAAATTGATCCATTTTTATCTCCTAGTACAAAGATCAATTCCAAGTGGATCAAGGACCTCCATATAAAACCAGACCCAGTGAAACTAATAGAAAAGTTTCTGGGGGTGATCCTTGATCACATGGGTACAGGGGAAAATTTCCTTAACAGAACACTAATAGCTTATGCTCTCAGATCAAGAATTGAGAAATGGTACCTCATAAAATTACTAAGTTTTTGCAAGTCAATGGACACTGTTAATAGTACAAAACAGCAACCAACAATTTGGCAAAAGATCTTTACCAACCCTACATCTGACAGAGGAATAATATCAAATATATACAAAGGACTCAAGAAGTTAGACTCCAGAGAGTCAAATAACCCTATTAAAAATGGAGTACAGAGCTAAACAAAGAATTTTTGCCTGAGAAATAGTGAGTGGCTGAGAAACACCTAAAGAAATGTTCAACATCTTTAGTCATCATAGAAATGCGAATCAAAATAAACCTGAGATTTTACCTCACACCAGTCAGAATGGTTAAGATAAAAAACTCAGGCAACAGCAGTTTCTGGTGAGGATGTCCATAAAGTGGAACACTCCTCCACTGCTGGTGCGATTGCAAGCTGGTACAACCACTCTGGAAATCAGTCTGGTGGTTAGTCAGAAAACTGGGCATGATACTACGGGAGGACCCTGTTATACCACTCCTGAGCATATACCCAGAGGATTCTCCAGCATGTAATCAGGGCACATGCTCTACTATGTTTATATCAGCCCTATTTATAGTAGCCAGAAGCTGGAAAGATCACAGATGTCCCTCAACGGAGGGAAGGATACAGAATATGTGTTATTTACACAATGGAATGCTACTCAGTTATCAAATACAGTGAATTCATGAAAGTTTTAGGCAAATTAGTGGAACTGGAACATATCATCCTGAGTGAGGTAACCCAATCACAAATGAGCACTCATGGTTTGCACTTACTGATAATTGGATATTAGCCCAGAAGCGTGGAATACCCAAGACACAATTCCCATATCAAATAATGCCCAAGAAGAAGGAATAACAAAGTATGGTTACTTTGGTCCTTCTTAGAAGGGGGAACAAAATACCAATAGAAGGAGATACAGAGACAAAGTGTGGAGCAGAGTCTGAGGGAAAGACCATCCAGAGACTACCCCACCTAGTGATCCATCCCATATACAGTTACAAAACCCAGATACTACTATCGATGCCCAGAAGTACTTGCTGACTAGAGTCAGAATATGTCTGTTACCTTGGAGGCTTTGCCAGTGCTTGACTAATACAGAGGGGGACACTCTCAGCCAGCCATTGAACTGAGCACTGGGTTCCGAATGGGGGAGCTAGAGAAAGGACTCAAGGAGCTGAAGGGATTTGCGCACCATAGAAGGAACAATGATATGAGCTACCTAGTACATCCAGAGCTCCCAGGGATAAAAACATCTACCAGATAGTACACATGGCGTTACCCATGGCTCCAGACTCATAGGCATCAGAGGATGGCCTTGTTAGATATCAACCGGAGGAGGGGCCCTTGTTCCTGGAAAAGCTCAATGCTACAGTGTAGGGGAATACTGGGATAGGGAAGTGGGAGAGGGTTGATTTGGGAACAGGGGTAAGGGAGATGACTTAGGGAATTTTCAGGGGGGCAGGAAAGGGGAATCATTTGAAATGTAAATAAAGAATATATCTAATAAAAATAAAAAATAAAATATCCAATAAAAAATAGTGGGGAACAGAGCTTAATAGAATTCTCAAGTATGGAATCTCTGATGGCCAAGAAGCACCTAAAGAAATGTTCAGCGGTGGCTGGAGAGATGGCTCAGCGGTTAAGAGCACTGACTGCTCTTCCAGAGGTCCTGAGTTCAAATCTCAGCAACCACATGGTGGCTCACAACCATCCTTCATGAGATCTGATGCCCTCTCCTGGTGTGTCTGACAACAGCTAGAGTGTACTCACATATAATAAATAAATAAATCTTTAAAAAAAAAAGAAAGAAATGTTCAGCATCCTTAGTAATCATGGAATTGCAAATGAAAATAACCCTGAGATTCCTCCTTATACCAGTCAGAGTGGCTAAGTTTAAAAACTTAGGGGAAAGCAGGTTCTGGCAAGGATCTGGAGGAAGAGTAACATTCCTCCATTGCTGGTGTGATTACAAGCTGGTACAACCACTCTAGAAATCAGTATGGCAGTTCCTCAGAAAATTGGACATAGTACTACCTGAGGACCCAGCTATACCACTACTTCTGGGAATATACCCAGAAGATGATCCAACATGTAATCGAGGCACATGCTCCACTATGTTCATAGCAACCATATTTATAATAGCCAGAAGCTGGAAAGAACCCAGATATCCCTCAACAAAGGAATGGTTACAGAAAATGTGGTACCTTTTCACAATGGAATACTAATCAGCTATTAAAAACAATGAATTCATGAAATCCACAAGCTAATGGATGGAACTTGAAAATATCATCCCGAGTGAGGTAACAAAAGAACAGACAGGGCATATGATTAATATCCACTCAATGATTAGTGGATATTAGCCCCAAATCTCAGAATACCCAAGATACAATTCACAGACCATATGAAGCTCAAGAGAAAGGAAGACAAAAGTGTGGATGCTTCAGTGCTTCTTAGAAAGGGAAACAAAATACTAACAGGTGAAAATATGGAGACAAAGTTTGGAGCAGAGAATGAAAGAAAGGCTATACAGAGACTGCCCCGACCAGGGGTCCATCCCATCTAGAGTCACCAAACCCAACTCGATTGCAGATGCTGGGAAGTGTTTGCTGATGGAAGCCTCATATGGCTGTCTCCTGAAAGGCTCTTCCAGAGCCTGACAAATACAGAGGCAGATGCTCACAGCCAACCCATTGAACATGGGGTCCCTGATGGAGGAATTGCAGAAGGGACTGCAGGAGCTGAGGGGGTTTGCAGCCCTGTGGGGTGGGGGGCAACAGTGTCAACCAGCCAGACATCCTGGATACTCCTGTGGACTGGACCACCAACCAAAGAGTATACATGGAGGGACCCATGACTCCAGCCACACATGTGGCAGAGGATAGCCTTGTTAGACATCAGTAGTAGGAGCTGCCCTTCCTTGGTTCTGTGGGGGTCCAATACCCCAGTGTAGGGGAATTCTAGAGCAGGAAGGTGAGAGTGGGTAGGTGGATAGGTGAGCACCCTCATAGAGGTAGGAGGAGGCAGGATGGGATAGGGGTGTTCCAGATGGAAGACCTAGAAACAGAGACAACATTTGAAATGTAAATATAGAAAATATCCAATAAAGGAAAAAAAGATAAAAAATAACAATCCTACACCATTAATTTAAGAGTACTATGGACAAAAACGTTGAGGGGGTAGAAATGGTACAAATACAATACTCTTGTATGAAACTCTTAAAAATTAACTAGAAATGCTCAGTTTACTGGAAAAGTTAAATTTTAACCATATCCAGTTGATGATTTTTCAGAAAACTATTATTTTACAATGTATAGTCTTAAAAATACTTTTTCTATTAGATTTTTTTGGGGTCACCTAGAGTAAGCCTGGGCTGGACCTAGGCCTCCTGCACATATGAAGCAGATGAGTAGCTTGGTCTTCATGTGGGCCCACCAAACAACAGGAGCAGGGGCTGTCCCCTGAGGCTGTTGCTTATATGCCTGCCTGTGGATTCTACACACCTAAATGGACAGCCTTGTCAGACCTCAGTGGGAGAGGGTATGCCTATTTCTGTAGCAACTTGAAGTGCAGGGGTGGGAGTAGGGGGTGGTTGACACCCGGAGAGTGTTTGAAGGGGAATGGGGAATGTAGGGGAAGACTTGAATGACAGAGTACTGAAAGGAGAGAAAGGGCTGATATTTAGTTGTAAATGGAACAAATAAATTTAATAAAAACATTATTATTAATTCTTTGTGAATTTCACATTTGTGTACCCCAATCAGATAATCTCCCCTTACTTTATCTGTATCTCCATATCATCATCTATCTATGTTTATATCTATATCTATCTATGTCATCTGTATATCTCTACATCTATCTCTATCATCTATCTATCTATCTATCTATCTATCTATCTATCTATCTATCCCTCTCTCTTCCTCCCTTGAATATCTTGTTCCCTCTCCTAAGTGGGATTCAAGCATCCTTACTTGTGCATTCCTTCTACTTTTAATTCTTTGGGTTTGTGAGATCTATCATGAATACTCTGAAATATTTTTACTAATATATACTTCTCAGTGATTACATACTGCACATGTTTCTTGGGGTCTGGATTACCTCATTCAAGATGATTTTTTTCTAGTCCCACCCATTTGACTGCAAAATTCATAATTCTTTGTTTTCTTTGTCCATTCTTCAGTTGAGGGACATCGAGGTTGCTTCCAGTTTCTGGCTATTTTGAATATATTTGTTATGAATATAATGGAGTCCATACTTTGGAGTATGGTGGAGCTTCTTTTGGGTATATGTTCAGGAGCAGTATAGGTGGGTGTTTAGGTAGAACTATTGCCAATTTTCTGAAAAACTGTCAGATTGATTTCCAGAATGGTTTTACAAGTTTGCAATATCACTAGCAATGGAGGAGTGTTGCCCTATCTCCACATCCTCCACTAGGATGTTCTGTCAGTTGACAGTTTGATCCTCATCATTCTGATTAGTGTAAGGTAGAATCTCAGGATTCTTTCAATTTGCATTTCATGATAACCAAAGATGTAGAAGATTTCTGTATTTGCTTCTTGGCCACTCGAGATTCTTATGTTTATGGTTCTCTGTTTAGTTTTGTACCCCATTTTTAATTGGGTGATTTATTCATTCTGTAAGACAGCAATGGCCAGGAATGTGCCTTCTTCATTACACAGATGACATTCTGGTAGCAAGTAAAGATCCTCAGGTCTTGTTATGATATAGAAATTTACAATAGGCTTTAGCTGATAAAGGACTGCAAGTAGCTCCAGAAAAAGTGCAAACCCAGGACCCTTATAATTATTTGGGCTACAGGCATACAGATTAAGCCATTTTTTTCCCAGAAGAAAATTATTCTCAGGGACAGTTTAAAAACTTTAAATAATTTCCAAAGGTTGTTAGGCAATATTAATTGGCTTCACCCCTATTTAAATATCACTACAGGAGAATTAAGACCTTTATTTAATATTCTAAAAGGGAGTGCTTATCCTACATTCCCCAGATCTTTAACCCCGGAAGGGCTGCTGGCCTTACAGCAAGTAGAAAGAGCTATGGATAACCAATTTGTTACCTATATAGATTATTCTTTGCCTTTACATCTCTTGATTTCTAATATGACTCTAACACCTACAGGATTATTATGGGAATGGGCCCATCGTATGTGGATTCATTTGAGGGTGTCTCTTAAATGTAATATCCTGCCATATTATGAGGCAGTGCCCCAGATAATTATACTTGGAAGGAAGCAGGCACTGACTTATTTTGGCAAAGAACCAGATATTATTCAGCCTTTTAAAGTAGGCTAAGATACTTGGCTGAAGGAGCATAGTACGGATTGGTTTCTTGCTCAAATAGGTATTTTTTTAATTTTTAAAATTTTTTTTAAATTTTATTTTCTATATTCTTTGTTTACATTCCAAAGGCTTTCCCCTTTCCTAGTGCCCACCCCACCATAAGTCCCATAAGTCCTCTCCCACCCAACTATTCCCCAATCACCCCCCCCACCATTTCTCTGTTCTGGATCTACAAAACTGGATCCAATCTTTTCAGGCCCAGGGTCCTCTCCTTTCTTCTTCTTGGGAATCATTTGACTTGCTAATTGTGCCTTGAGTATTTAGGGCTTCTGGGCTCAAATACGTTTTAAAAGAACCATAGATAACCATTATCCTCAAGATAGGTTGATAAAAATTTTAAATGTACATAAGGTTGTATCTCCTAATATGGCATCTTTAGAGCTGCTGCCTAATGCTCTTTTGATTTTCATGGATGGCTCCTCTAAAGGAAGAGTTGGATATCTTATGAATAATCAACAGGTGGTAATAGAGTCCCCTGGGCTCTCAGCTCAGTTAGCAGAGCTGACAGCAATATTAAATGTTTTACAATCTGTAAATGATACCTTTAATTGTTTTAATGATAGTTTGTATGTTGCTGAACCTGTCCCTCTGTTGGAAACTTGAGGTACACTTAATTTTAATACACCAGCAGGATCTTTGTTTTCACAATTGCAAAACATCATTCTTGCTAGAAAAAAATTCCTTTTACATCGGCCATATGTGAGCTCACTCCGGTTTTCCTGGACCTTTAACTGCAGGCAATGATTGCATTGATAGAGTTCTAATAGGAGAGGCCTTCATTTAAGATCCTATTGAGATGGCTAAAAGTGATCATAATAAGTTTCATCCTTCTAGCAACACCTTAAGGCTCCGACATAAGATCACTAAGGAGCAAGCAAGAATGATTGTGAATCAATGCCCTAACTGACTTACATTATCTCTAGATCCTCATTTAGGGGTTAATCCATGAGGCCTTATGCCCAATCATATTTGGCAAATGGATGTAACTCACTATTCAGAATTTGGAAAATTAAAATATATACATGTTTTTATTGATACTTGTTCAGGATTCCTTTTTGCTTCTATGCATTCAGGAGAGGCCTCTAGAAATGTAATTGATCATTGTTTCAGTCTATTTTTTTTGAGACAGGTTTCTCTGTATAGCCCTGGCTATCCTGGAACTCACTCTGTAGACCAGGCTGTCCTCGATCTCAGAAATTAGCCTGCCTCTGCCTCCCAAGTGCTGGGATTACAGGCGTGCACCACCACTGCCCAATTGATCATTGTTTACAAGCCTTTAATACCATGAGATTACCCAAAGTCATTAAGACAGATAATGGGCTGTCAACATCTTTGTATCATTTTATAAAAAATTCGGTGTTAAACATAAAACTAAAATTCCTTATAACCCAATAGGTCAAGGAATTGTTGAGTGTGCACATCACAATCTAAAAAATTGGCTTTTAAAGACAAAAAGGGAAAATTATAGCCTTCAAGATCAGTAAGGGCACCTCATGCTTTTGTCTTATTTGCTTTGAATTTTTTGCAAACTGATGCCAAATGTCAGTTTGCAGCAGATCGCCACTGGCATCCAGTCACTTCCATTCTTATGCCATGGTTAAATGGTGGGACCCTTTAAATAATACATGGAATGGTCCAGACCCTGTTTTGATATGGGGAAGAGGTTCTGTTTGTGTTTTTTCACAAAAAGAAGACGGAGCCCAATGGCTGCCAGAGATCCTGTGTTCATCAAGTGAACACAGATCCTGGGTATTCTAGTAAGTATAATTCCAATCATTAAAGGATGACTAAAAAACATTATCAGGTGGCTTATCTGGTGCTTACCTGATAATACAGTCTCTCTCTTGATTCTCAAAGCCACTTCCCCCACACTGGGAAGCCAGGCTTGTCATCTGAAAGTTGCTAATTTGCAACTGAATTGGATACCTTGAGATATCCACAGACAACTTAATCCTGTTTTGCTTCTAACTCTTGGCCTTGCATTTTAAGCAATCTCTGGCTATCTCTACCCAGGCTCACTTGGATTAAAAACTTGCATGTCTGTTAAAGACGCTTGCAGGGTTTTTGGCAACAAATTGACTCCCTGGCATCAAAACCTGTACAAGTGGACCTCCTATGGGAGCAACATAGAACTCAGATTTATGTTTGTCTGCTTATGAATGGGCATGGGCACCAGTGGGAGGTGCAAGTCAAAGCACTGCAAGGGGAGGGCCATGTTTTCTGCCTTTGAGTCCTCTGTGAAGCAAACCTGGTTGCATAGAGGTTGATGTTTAAAGGCATTCCTTAGAATAACAACAGGGAAGCCTAGATCCTCAGCTCCATATAAAGACCATAAAGTATTTAGGAGGACCAGGTCAATATTTCCCCTCCATGGTTAATGCCCACCATCCTTTGACAGATGATTGTCTAATTGGTTGTTACCTTCTCATCTTAAAACTAATAAAAAGGGAGAAGATGTAGAGAGCATTATTGGAATGCCATGCCACCTGGCAGGAACTTGACATTGACCAAGGTGAAGTTCCTCTCCCAGACTTTGAGTGGGAATTCCTGTGTTAGCCATAATCCCCTCCACCTAGGGTGGAACACTCAGACCAAGGTGAAGTTCATTGTACCTCAAGATCTACAAATTCCTGAATTAAGCAGGTGACCCACCCAGCCACCTGAGTAGTGGAGCCAATGCCCAGTGAGGAGCCAGACCAGTTCCCCAGAACACACCCTCGAATTTGAGGGAAGGGTCTTGCCTGAAACCGAAAAATTCTGAGTTCTCCAATAAACCTTGAGTACCAGGGAGCCAAGATACTCCACAGCCTTCTGTGCACAGTCCGCCAGGAGAGAGTGATCTCCCAGCAGTGATTTTACTTCTGAGCACAAAGGTGAGATCTCCACCTTCTCTCTGGAGGGGAACAGCTAAGAGCACACAGGGCATAAGATCAGTGGAGTAGCCTGGACAGAAGTCTTCCTGAAGCCATTTGCACCAGGGAGGCAGGAGACTTCACAGCCTTCTGTGCACATCCCTCCAGGAGAGAGTGATCTCCCAGCAGTGCTTCCATTTCTGAGTGCAGAGGTGATCTCTCCACCTTCTCTCTGAAGGGGAACAACTAGTAGCACACAGGGCATAAGATCAGTGGAGCACCTGGGACTGAAGTCTTCCTGCCACCATTTGCACCAGGGAGCCAGGAGACTCCACAGCCTTCTGTTCACAACTCACCAGGAGAGAGTGATCTCTCAGCAGTGCTTTTGTTTCTGAATGCAGAGGTGAGATCTCCACCTTCTCTCTGTAGGGGACCAGCTAAGAGCACACAGGGCATGAGATCAGTGGAGCAGCTGGGATGGAAGTCTTGCTGCCACCATTTGTACCAGGGAACCAGAAGACTCCACAGCCTTCTGTGCACAGCAGTCTGCCAGGGGAGAGTGATCTCTCAGCAGTGCTTCCACTTCTGAGCTCAGAGGAATAAGGATACAGGCTTATAGGCTCACAGGAGGAATAAACTCCAGCCAGAGACAACAATACCAACTCGCAGAGCCTCTCAGCAGACAGCTGTATCAGGCTCCTGCCAGCAAGCACTTGCTGGAATCAATAATAGTGTCTGGTTTTGGTAACTGTATATGAGATTGATTCCCAGTTGGGGCAGTGGTCTTTCCTTCAGTATCTGACCCACACTTTGTCTCCTCCTGCTGGTATTTTGTCCCCACTTCTAAGAACCCGAATATTCATACTTGCTTTTTCCTTCTTCTTGAGCTTTGTTTGATCTATGAATTGTATCTTGGGTATTCCAAGCTTCTGGGCTATTATCCACTTATCAGTGAGTGTATACCATGCCATCTGTGTTCTTTTGTGACTGGTTCACCTCACTTAGGATGTTATTTTTCTTGTTTCATCCATTTGCCTAAGAATTTCATGAAGCCATTGTTTCTAATAGCTGAACAGTATTCTATTGTGTAAATATACCACATTTTCTGTATCCATTCCTCTGTTGAGGATATCTGGGTTCTTTCTAGCTTTTGACTATTATAAATAAGGCTGTTATGAACATAGTAGAGCATGTGTCCTTACTACATACTGGGGAATCCTCTGGGTATATGCTCAGGAGGGGTATAATGGGGTCCTCCGGTAGTATCATGCCCAGTTTTCTGAGGAACCGCCAGACTGATTTCCAGACTGGTTGTATCAGCTTGTAATCCCACCAGCAATAGAGGAGTGTTCCTCTTTTTCTACATCCTTGCCAGCACCTGTTGTCACCTTAGATTTTGATTTTAGTTATTCTGACTGGTGTGAGAAACAACTTCTTATTTCAATGTTTGAGATCCACACACGATCTTCTGTTCATCTCTAAAGAGCTGCTGTCACTTCTCTAGCTCTGCCCTCTGTAGCACTCTTAAGTTCAGGTTGATCCACTCTGCTGCCACTGCTGTTCTTGGTCATCCCATGTTTAGGTATGGGCCTTGAATTTCTGCTCTTTCCAAGACTTTTAGCATGAAAGGATGCTGAATTTTGTCGAATGCTTTTTCAGCATCTAATGAGATGACCATGTGGTTTTTTCTTTATTTTGTTTATGTAGTGGATTTCATTGATGGATTTCTGTATATTGAACCATCCCTGCATCCCTGCGATGAAGCCTACTTGATCATGGTGAATGATCGTTTTGATGCGCTCTTGGATTCGGTTGGCAAGAATTTTATTTAGTATTTTTGCATTGATATTCATAAGAGAAATTGGCCTTTAGTTCTCTTTCTTTGAGGCTCTGCTAGTTGGTATTGTTGTCTCTGGCTGGAGTTTGTTCCTCCTGTGGGCCTGTAAGCTTGTGTCCTTACTGATCTGAGCTCAGAAGTGGAAGTGCTGCTGGGAGATCACTCTCTCCTGGTGAGCTGTGCACAGAAACTGTGGAGTCTCCTGACTCCCTGGTGCAAATAGTGGCAGGAAAACTTCAGTTCCAGCTGCTCCACTGATCTTATGCCCTGTGTGGTACTAGTTGTTCCCCTTCAGAGAGAAGTTGGAGAGATCACCTCTGTGCTCATAAGTGGAAGCACTGCTGGGAGATCACTCTCTCCTGGAGGGCTGTGCACAGAAGGCTGTGGAGTCTCCTGGTTCCCTGGTACTCAAGGTTTAAGGGAGAATTCAGAATTTTTTAGTTTCAAGCAAGACCTTTCCCTCAAATTCCATGATGTGTTCTGGGGAACTGTTCTGGCTCTTCACTGGGCATTGGCTCTACTTCTCAGGTGGATGGCTGGGTCACCTGCTTAATTCAGGAATTTGTAGATCTTGAGGTACAATGAACTTCACCTTGGTCTGAGTGCTCCACACAAGGTGGGGAAGATTTTGGCTAATGCAGGAATTCCCACTCAAAGTCTGGGAGAGGAACTTTACCTTGGTCAATGTCAAGTTCCTGCCAGGTGGCATGACATCCCAATAATGCTCTCTACATCTCCTCCCTTTTTAATAGTTTTAAGATGAGAAGGTAATGTTAGATCTCTGAAATGGGGAGAACCCCACGAGATAGGGAGATAGGGAGACCCCCGTACTCAAGTCTCGGGATAAAGCAACGCCCAAAGAATCAGCCAAAGACCGTCTCGCTGCAATCACATGAGGTCTTTATTGGAATTCCAGTATACTGGGATCGATTCATAACCGCGCAGGGTCAGAGATCGATCCCTCGTATCTGGCGCAAAGAGTATTTGAAACCAAAAAAATCACAGAAGGGGGAGGGGTTGGGGGAATTTAGATAAGGAAGTTACACATAGATCATGAGGCAATTTATCCCTGAGGACCAGGTGTAGCTGCATTCCACAAGATGGAGTAACTGCATTCCACAAGGTGGATTAACTACATTCAGCAAAATGGATTAACTGCATTCTGCAATAGGTTGGGCAAGCATCAACTATCTATAGAATGCAGAATAACCTTTGTGGTTAGCTAGTTCCTGGAATAGGGGTCAGAAAGGGTAGGAATTACAGAGTTACAAAATGGTAGCGCTTTGGCCTTTTAAAGCAGGATTTTCTGGGGGTAAATAAAATTTTGAGGCAGAATCTTTCATCCCCCACTCTCTCTAGGAGGTAGTTCTAACCTTAGAACTAAATGTTTGTCTCAACTTCATCTGGTTCTAATTGATCTGACTGGAGCCGCTGATATTGTTGGTGGAGTACTAGGACTTGAATGGCGCTAACACGCTGACGAATAAAAGTAATCAATCGATTAATTATGTAGGGTCCTATGGTGAGAAGTAGCAAAAGAATCAATAAGGGTCCCATGAGGGCAGAAAACAAGGTGGTCATCCAAGGGGATTTAGAAAACCAACTTTCATACCAGTTTTGGTTATTTTGACGCTCTAACTGTCTTTTGTCCAGTCTCTCTTTGAGTTTTTTCATGGAGTCCCGTATAGCGCCCGAATGGTCTACATAGAAGCAACATTCTTCCTTTAGGGCAGCACAAAGACCTCCTTCTTTAAGAAACAATAAATCAAGACCCCTTCTATTTTGGAGTACTACCTCAGATAATGAGGTTAGCGAGTCTTCTAATTTGGAGACGGAGTCCTGGAGGGCTCTGAGGTCAGTGTCCATGGTGGCTTATCGAGGTTATCGAGGCCATGTTTGAGGTCTATAGGCCCCTTAATTAGAGCAGCAGAGCCAGTACCAACGCCAGCGGCTAGACCTAATCCTAACATAACAGCTAAAGTAAGCGAGACAGGTTCTCTTTTAATCATGGAGGGAGAGTTATCATATGCCTGTAACAGAGTTTCCTCAGGATGATAGTAGATACGAGGAACTAACTGAACCATGACACAGAAATCTTTAGATTGGTTAAAAACTGAAGTAGAGACGCAAGGGGAGAGTCCGGTGCTGCAGGCCCTCCAGCTATCATTGGAAGGGAGTAGATATTGGGTATCCTGAGCAGTATTAACAGGTAAGGTCTGATTGCAGAGATGCTGATGAGTAGGGGGCACGCGTCCTAAGCAGATTCCGGACCCTGAAACTTCAGTAAGGGTGAGTTTGCTCTGAGTGCCCCAACGGCACTGGGTGTGGTCTAAAGTGTAAATAATTTGACCTAACACCGCTATTCCTTCATAATAGGGTGGAGCCATGGCTAAGCAGAGCCAACAAGACTCAGTAGCCTCAGGATTGGTGACATTTAGTACTGAAAAGGCTCCTTGTATGAGGCTAAAGAGTCTGTCACCTGTAGTGGGGGACAGAGTGGTTGGGAAGGTTGTTTGAAGAGCAGTGGGCACTCCTTCCTCAGCGGGAACTACCTCAATTATTGAGGGGGGCAGAGGTGAGAGTAAAACCTTTTTTGAAGGGGAGGGAAGAGGTTCTTTAGGGGGTCCCTGCTCAACTATAACATGGTCAGGTCCTATAGCGACGGGAGGTATGCTAGTGACCTTGAGCCTAATGCGTAGGAAGAGACCGTCATCAAATCTTTCTTTATAAAGTCTAAGTCCCCAGGTGTATCCATTGGTCCAACCTCTCTGATTCTTGCCTGGCTCAGTAAAACTGATCTTTAAGGGGAGACACCAATTTTCACACCCAGGCTTGTAAGTCCATCCCTGGCTCCCTGTTTCATGTCTAGAATAGTTAGCTGTGACAGTGATATAATCCCATGAGGAGGTGGGGTTCCAGTATGTGTTTCCTGAAGTCTCACACCCCCAATTTTTACAGAAGAAATAGCTTCTCCCCCACACGTGGGGTTCAAGGCCCGATGGAATCCTGGGCATATATAAAAAGGCAAGGTTCTTAATTGGCTCCTTCGGGAAGGGTGTCCACACCCTCCCCAGGGGTCTAGACCATAATGCCCTGGCAGTGAGGGAACGTTGGGGGCCTTCATATCGGGGTCAGAATATCCTTCCATATCCCAGTTTGCAGGGGCCCCAAATGCCAACTTACAGATGTCCGGGTACAGGGAAGGCCACCAGGTCCAGGGAGGAGCCACCTTAGAGATGCTCCAGATGGGGTCTCCGGCTTGGGACAATACCTGCCAGGTGAGGGTCATCGGCTGATGGGGGTTATTGTTCCTTGGGCTTGCCAGGCAGCCGCCGTAGACGCAGCTTAAGAGGATTATCAGTCTTTTCCAACTTCCAGGATTCATCTTGGGCAGCGGGTGGTGCGGCCTTGATGTGGGAGGCGTGGATCCAAGTTGAGATGCCCTCGACTTTTAGTGCAGTGGGACTGGTCAGAAGGACGAGGTAGGGTCCCTTCCAGTGAGGTTCCAGAGTACCGGCACGATGGCGTCGGACCAGGACTAGGTCTCCCACTTGGAAAGGGTGTGGAGTATCGAGGGTCCCTGGTTTGTAGACCTCCTTGAGTTGTTCCCACACACCCTTGCGGACCAGTTCAAGAGCTTTCAGTTGGGCTAGGAGGGGTTGAGAAAGAGAAGCATCAGGATCAACTATGCCTCCTGCCTCAATCAAGGGAGGTGGTCCTCCGAACAGGAGTTCAAAGGGGGTAAGTTTGAAGTGGCCAGGGGTGTTCCGGACTCGGAACAAGGCGAAGGGAAGGAGGGTTGTCCAGTCCTTCCCGCCGGTCTCAATGGCTAATTTGGTTAAGGTCTCTTTTAGAGTTCTATTCATTCTCTCTACCTGTCCTGAGCTCTGGGGTCTATAAGCACAATGTAATTTCCAATCTATCCCCAGTTGTGCCGCTAGTCCCTGACTTACCTGGGCAACGAAAGCAGGGCCATTGTCAGAACCTATTACCTTAGGGATTCCGAATCTTGGGAAGATTTCTTCAAGGATCTTCTTAGCTACTACGTTAGCAGTCTCTGATTTCGTGGGGAAAGCTTCGACCCATCCTGAAAAAGTGTCTATGAAAACTAGTAAATATTTGTTACCATATTTAGTAGGCTTAACTTCAGTGAAGTCTATTTCCCAGTGGGCTCCAGGACGGTCTCCTCTTAGCCGTTTTCCCGGAGGGCCTACGTGATGTCCTGCGTTAGGGCACAAGCCCGACAGTTGGTTACAGAGTCATGCACGATACCAGACAGTCCCATGATGAAATATTCAGATTCATGGATGAGATCTTTTAGTTTCTTAGTCCCTAAATGGGTGAGTCGATGTAAGTGGGTAACATATCTCTTTCCTTCTTCATATGGCAGAACTGCTTTTCCCTCATTAGTTCTAGCAACTTCCTGGGGGGGTCCATTCTGCGGCAAGCTGAAGTCCCTCTATCGCTTCCAAATCTTTTGGTGTGTAATTAAAGCTGATCTCCCTCAGAGTTTTAGGCTGCTTTTGTATTGTCAGAATCATGGCTCCCTGAGCTGCTTGCTTTGCACTCAGATCGGCCATCTGATTTCCTTTGGCTATTGCATCTTGCCCTTTCTGGTGGGCAGGGCAATGCACGATGGCCAGTTTCTTAGGCAGGTGAATAGCTTCTAACAGACTTAAGATTTCTTCTTTGTTTTTAATCTCTCTCCCAGTCGAGGTGAGTAGCCCTCTCTGTTGGTAAATAGCCCCATGCACATGAGCCGTGGCAAAAGCATACCTGCTGTCCATGTAGATGTTGATGCTCTTACCCTCCGCCAGTCTCAGGGCCTGGATGAGCGCGATGAGTTTAGCTTTCTGAGCAGAGGTCCCTTCTGGCAGGCTACTGGCCCAGATGACCTGTTTGCCGTCCACTACCGCCGCCCCGGCCCTTTTCTTACCTTCCACTATGAAACTGCTCCCATCGGTGTACCAGTTGGGACATCCTGGCCATGGCTGATCTGTAAGGTCTCTGCGAGTCCCAGTCTCTTCTGCCAGGATGTCAAGGCATTGGTGTATGGGCGCTGAGTCATCGGAGTTGGGCAGCAGTATGGCAGGGTTTAAGGTAGCCGGGGGCGCAAAAGTCACTCTCTCCATCAGTAGCAGGCTTTGGTAGTGGGTCATGCGAGCATTTGTCATCCACCAGTCAGGGGGGTTGACGTATGATGCTTTCAAGGGCATGGGGGGCTACTATGGTCGTTGATTGTCCCAAAGTTAGTTTATCTGCATCCTTGAGGAGCAGAGCCACAGCTGCCATAGCCTTGAGACAGGTCAGCCAGCCACTGGCCACTGGATCAAGCTTCTTAGATAGGTAAGCTACTGGCCACTTCCATGGGCCTATGGGTTGGGTGAGAACCCCTCGGGCGACCCCTGCCCGTTCATCTACGTATAGGATGAAGGGCTTGGTCAAGTCTGGTAAAGCTAAGGCGGGTGCCTCTAATAAGGCCCGTTTGATCTTCTCAAAGGCCTCCTGTTGAGCTGGAGTCCAGGTAAAATTTCAAGTCTCTTTGGTGAGAGGGTACAGGGGGGCAGCTAGAGTAGCAAAGCCCGGTATCCACAGTCTACAGAAGCCAGCCGTCCCCAGGAATTCTCTAACTTGTCTGGGGCTGGTGGGGACTGGTATCTGCATCACAGTCTTTTTCCGGGCCTCTGTTAACCATCTTTTGCCTTCCTTAAGGGTGTAGCCGAGATAAGTAACTTCAGTCTGGCAAATTTGGGCTTTTTTTGCTGAAGCCCTATGCCCTAATTTCCCCAACTCTAGCAACAGTCTCTCAGTCCCTTCCTGGCACTCTTGTCGGGTGGTCGTTGCAAGAAGTAAGTCATCTACGTACTGAACCAGAGAAAGTTGGGGGTTATCTGACCTGAAAGGCACTAGGTCCCGATGTAGGGCCTCATCGAAGATGGTAGGAGAATTCTTGAATCCTTGTGGTAGGCAGGTCCAGGACAGCTTGTCCTGATTCCGGGTCTCTCCATTCAAAGGCGAAGATGGCTTGACTGGTGGGGTGTAGTCTCAAGCAGAAGAAAGCATCTTTTAAATCAAGAACAGTGTACCATTGTCTCTCGGTGGGAGTGAACTGAGCAAATTATATGGATTAGGTACAGTGGGATGTATGTCCTGAACTCTCTTGTTGACCTCCCGCAAGTCCTGAACAGGTCGATAATCATTAGTCCCCGGTTTCTTCACAGGCAGCAAAGGGGTATTCCATGGGGACTGGCAAGGTACTAGTATGCCTAGTCTTTGTAGTCTCTGAATATGAGGCCTGATTCCTTCTCTGGCCTCTCTGCTCATCGGATACTGCCTGACTCCAATAGGGGTGGCATCTGGCTTCATGGTTATGACTATAGGAGGCACCTGTTCAGCCTTTCCCAT
Source organism: Apodemus agrarius (assembly GCA_964023405.1). NCBI lineage: Eukaryota > Metazoa > Chordata > Mammalia > Rodentia > Muridae > Apodemus > Apodemus agrarius. Next base: position 74,764,171 of record OZ030005.1, on the reverse strand, counting down.
TCCACCTGTTTCAGCCCATGCTTGAGGAAAGGCTTTCAACCATCTCTCATTAATGGCTGCTTTGATGGGAGTCTCATGTAATCTATATTCCTCTTCTAATCTGAGTGCCAAGATCATAGAGGTAGGTGGTGACCACTGAACTGATGGACCCCTCGGACCAAAGGTGATCTGGGCTTTTAGTTTAGTTAACAAGTCTCGTCCCAGTAGAGGAGTGGGACACTCGGGAATGACAAGGAAGGAATGAGAGACCTGTCCTCTCCCAAGATCAACTCTTCGATCAGTGGTCCATGAGTATGGTTTCTTCCCAGTGGCCCCGATTACTATTGTCTGGTGGGACTTAGTTTTTCCTAGAGGCTGTTGTAAAACTGAAAATTCAGCTCCAGTGTCCACAAGAAAATCCATAGGAGTCCCCTCCACTGTTAGGGTTACCCTAGGCTCGGGGAGGGGGTCCGAGCCCCGTCTCCCCTAATCTTCTTCTGACTCCAAGGCCAGGACCTTAGGGGTCCTGGGGCCCGCCCTTTTCTTGGGACAGTCTCGAGCCCAGTGCCCCTTCTCTTTACAGTATGCACATTGGTCTTTGGCTAGCGGTGGGCGAGCTCCTCCCCCTGAACGAGGGGGTTTCTTCAGCCCTGAGTTGCCCAGGTACCCTGACTGTCGCCTCCCTGAGCCCTGTGTCTGTTCTTCTTTGTAACTTACTTCTGCGGCCAGAATTCCAGTCAGATTCCTTTCCTGTCTCCTGCCTCTTCTATTCTCCCTCTCTTCAGCCTCCTTCTTCTCTCTCTCTCTCCTCTCCTCATCAGTTTCTCTTTTATGGTAAACTCTCTCTGCTTCCCTAACGAGATCCTGCAATGACAGGGTTTGGAGCCCTTCTAACCGTTGTAGCCATTTGCGTATATCTGAGGCTGACTGCCCAATGAAGGCCATGGCTACTGCTGCCTGCTGCCCCTCAGACGTGGGGTCAAAAGGCGTGTAGCGCCGATAAGCTTCTATTAGCCTTTCTAGAAAGACAGAAGGGGGCTCCGTTTCTCCCTGTAATACTTCTCTTACCTTGGCCAAATTAGTGGGCTGCCGTCCGGCACCTTTGAGACCCGCCACTAGAGCCCGGCGGTACACCAACAACCTCTCCCTACCTTCAATCGAATTATATTCCCAGTTGGGACGGTTCAGGGGGAATCCAGCGTCGATCTCATTCTGGAGTTGGGTCGGCTGCCCATTTTCACCAGGGACATTTTTTCGGGCTTCTAAAAGGATTCGCTCTCTTTCTTCAGTAGTGAAAAGAACTTGCAGCAACTGCTGGCAATCATCCCAAGTTGGTTGGTGAGAGAACATCAGCGATTCCACTAAACCTGTAAGACTGGAGGGGTTCTCAGAGAATGGGGCATGGTTAGATTTCCAATTGTATAAATCAGCGGATGAAAAGGGCCAGTATTGTAAGGGCTGTAATTGTCCAGAGCCAGCCGGGGGGCCGTAGACCCGCAGAGGCAACACTGTAGTTGAATCAGGTCCCCCAGGACTCTGAGAACGCCGGCTGCGTGTCCCAGCGGCTGGTCCTTCTGCTGCACCCTGGTCTGGAGGTGGGGGTCCCTGTGGAGGGGAGCGGTAGGGTGGAGGAGTTTCCCAGAGGGCAGGCTCCTCGATCTCGGGATAGATCTTTGGAGGTGCCGTAGAATTCCGAGGCGGTTCGGGCTCCACCGAGGTTACTCTCATTTTTGGTCCATCTCGCTGGACCGCCAGGACTCGGGAGCCTGGCCTTGTCTTTTGTGTCCAAGGTTTGAGCCAGGAGGGAGGATCCTGGGCTAAGTCTTCCCAAACAAAAATATAAGGAACTTGTTCGGGGTGCGACCCCGGTCCCTTCTGAAAAACAATGTCCTTGATAGCAGAAATGACAGTTAAATCTAGTGTTCCCTCCGGTGGCCAGCCGAGAACATAGGATGGCCACTCAGAGGAACAATAAGTCCTCCAAGGTTTCTTTTTGATCTCTACAGACAAATTATGAGCTCATTTCCTTACTTCAGTCCAGTGATCTAACGTCTGTCCAAGGGGAGTACTTACAGCCTGTCCCATCTTCAGAGTTACACAGAACACAAATAAAACACTCAAAGATATCAAGGAAACAGAAACAAATATCAAGGAAACTAGGGCTCACCTCCTGTGGGATCTCCACACCAGAAAAAGAAACAGAATCAGACAGCCGCGGGGACCTGAAGTCTCTTGGTTCTACGAGAGTTTCAAAGTCCACATCGGCACCCCGACGGGAGAATTCCGAGCGTCCTCGGGTCTCCCTCCAGTCCCCTGGAACGTCTTCCGGGGTGGCAGTCAGTTACGCCTCAACACGTCTGTTTAGTAACACCCCCGACTTCCCAAATGGGGGGCCCTGTGCTCTCACGAGCACAGGTGACTGCAAACCAAAAGTACCAGATCTGGCGCCTCAGAAATTCAGACAAACGCAGAAACGCAGAAACACAATGGACAGACAGAACACGACAGGATCTTACCTCCAAGAGGGTCTTGGTGATTTAAGGGTGGTCGCGAAATCCCGGACGAGCCCCCAATGTTAGATCTCTGAAATGGGGAGAACCCCATGAGATAGGGAGATAGGGAGACCCCCGTACTCAAGTCTCGGGATAAAGCAACGCCCAAAGAATCAGCCAAAGACCGTCTCGCTGCAATCACATGAGGTCTTTATTGGAATTCCAGTATACTGGGATCGATTCATAACCGCGCAGGGTCAGAGATCGATCCCTCGTATCTGGCGCAAAGAGTATTTGAAACCAAAAAAATCACAGAAGGGGGAGGGGTTGGGGGAATTTAGATAAGGAAGTTACACATAGATCATGAGGCAATTCATCCCTGAGGACCAGGTGTAGCTGCATTCCACAAGATGGAGTAACTGCATTCCACAAGGTGGATTAACTACATTCAGCAAAATGGATTAACTGCATTCTGCAATAGGTTGGGCAAGCATCAACTATCTATAGAATGCAGAATAACCTTTGTGGTTAGCTAGTTCCTGGAATAGGGGTCAGAAAGGGTAGGAATTACAGAGTTACAAAATGGTAGCGCTTTGGCCTTTTAAAGCAGGATTTTCTGGGGGTAAATAAAATTTTGAGGCAGACTCTTTCAGTAACAACCAATTGGACAGTCATCCTTCAAAAGATAGTGTGCATTAACCATGGGGAGGAAATATTGTCCTGGTCCTCCTAAATACTTTATGGTGTCTTTTTATGGAGCAGAGGATCTAGTCTTCCTTGTTGTTATTCTAAGGAATGCCTTTAAACACCAACCTCTATGCAACCAGGTTTGCTTCACAGGGGACTCAAAGGCAGAAAGCATGATCCTCCCCTTGCAATGCTTTGCCTTGCACCTCCCCCTGGTGCTCATACCCGCTCATAAGCAGACCTAGATCTGAGTTCTATGTGGCTCCCATAGGAGGTCTACCTGTATAGGTTTCGGTGCCAGTGAGTCAATTGGTTGCCAAACACCCTGCAAGTGTCTTTAACAGACATGCAAGTTTTCAATCCAGGTGAGCCTGGTTAGATATAGCCAGTCTGCTTAAATTACAAGGACAAGAGTTAGAAGCAAAACAGGATTAAGTTGTCTGTGGATGTCTCAAGGTATCCAATTCAGTTGCAAATTAGCAACTTTCAGGCAACAAGCCTGGCTTCCCAGTGATGGGGAAGTGGCTTTGAGAAACAACAGAGAGACTGTATTTTCAGTTAAGCACCAGATAAGCCAGCTGATAATGTTTTTTAGCCATCCTTTAGTGATTGGAATCATACTTACTAGAATATCCAGGATCTGTGCTCACTTTATGAACAAATCTCTGGCAGCCATTGGGCTCCGTCTTCTTTTGTGAAAAAACACAAACAGAACCACTTCCCCATATCAAAACAGGGTCTGGACCATTCCATGGATTATTTAAAGGGTCCCACTATTTAACCATGGCATAAGAATTGGAAGTGACTGGATGCCAGTGGCAATCTGCTGCAAACTGACCTTTAGCATTGATTTGCAAAAAAATTCAAAACAAATAAGACAAAAGCATGAGGTGCCCTTAGTGATCTTGAAGGCTATAACTTTCCCTTTTTTGTCTTTAAAAGCCAATTTTTTAAGAGTGTGATGTGCACACTCAACAATTTCTTGACCCATTGGGTTATAACGTATTTTAGTTTTATGTTTAATACCGAATTGTTTACAAAATGATACAAAGATGGTGACAGCCCATTATCTGTCTTAATGACTTTGGATAATCTCATGGTATTGAAACCTTGTAAACAATGATCAATTACATTTCTAGAGGCCTCTCCCATATGCATAGAAGCAAAAAGGAATCCTGAACAAGTATCAATAAAAACATGTATATATTTTAATTTTCCAAATTCTGCATAGTAAGTTACATCCATTTGCCAAATATGATTGGGCATAAGGCCTCGAGTATTACCTCTAAATGAGGATCTGGAGATAATGTAAGACAGGGCATTGTTTCACAATCATTCTTACTTGCTCCTTAGTGAGCTTATGTTAGAGCCTTAAGGTGTGACTAGAAGGATGAAACTTATTATGATCACTTTTAGCCAACTGAACAGGATCTGAAATGAAGGCCTCTCCTATTAGAGCTCTATCAATGCAATCATTGCCTGCAGTTAAAGGTCCAGGAAGACCAGAGTGAGCTTGTATGTGGTTGATAAAAAAGGAATTTTTTCCAGCAAGAATGATGTTTTGAAATTGTGGAAACAAAGATCCCGCTGGTGTATTAAAATTAAATGTGCCTCAAGTTTCCAGCAGAGGAACAGGTTCGGCAACATATGAACTATAAGTAAAATAATTAAAAGTATTACCTACAGATTGAAAAACATTTAATATTGCTGTCAGCTTTACTAACTGAGCTGAGAGTCCAGGGGACTCTATTACCACCTGTTGATTATCCATAAGATATCCAACTCTTCCTTTAGAGGAGTCATCCGTGAAAATCAAAAGAGCATTATGCAGCAGCTGTAAATATGCCCTATTAGGAGATACAACCTTATGCACATTTAAAAATGTTATCAACCTATCTTGAGGATAATGGGTATCTATAGTTCCTTTAAATCTTATTTGAGCAAGTAATCAATCCGTACTCTGCTGCTTCAGCCAATTATCTTGATCTACATTAAAAGGCTGAATAATATCTGGTTCTTTGCCAAAATAAGTCAGTGCCTGCTTCCTTCCAAGTATAATTTTCTGGAGAACTGCCTCATCATATGTCAGGATATTGCATTTAAGAGACACCCACAAATGAATCCACATAAGATGAGCCTGTTTACATAATAATCCTGTATGAGTTGTGTTAAAAATAAACAGATATAAAGGAAAAGAATAATTTATATAGGTAACAAACTCATTTTCAATAACTCTTTTTACTTGCTGTAAGTCCAGCAGTCTTTCTGGGGTTAAAGATCTGTGGAATGTAGGATCAGCACTCCCTTTTAGAATATTAAATAAAGGTCTTAATTCTCCTGTAGTAATCTTTAAATAGGGGTGAAGCCAATTAATATCACCTAACAAGTTTTGGAAAACTTTGAAAGTTTTTAAACTGTCCCTGTGAATAATTTTCTTCTGGGAAAAAAAAACCAGCTTGATCTGTATGTCTGAAGCTCAAATAATTATAAGGGTCCCGGGTTTCACTTTTTCTGGAGCTATTCACAGTCCTTTATCAGCTAAAGCCTGTTGTAAATCTCTATATCATAACAAGACCTGAGTATCTTTTCCTGCTACAAGAATGTCATCTGTGTAATGAAGAAGGTACATTCCTGGCCATTTCTGTCTTACATGCTGAATAAATAACCCAATTAAAAATGGGATATAAAACTAAATAGAGAACCATCAACATAAGAATCTTGAATGTCCAAGAAGCACATAAAGAAATCTTCTACATCCTTGGTTTTCAGTGAAATGTAAATTGAAAGAATCCTGAGATTCTACCTTACGCAAAACAGAATGATGAAGATCAAACTGTCAACTGACAGAACATCCTAGTGGAGGATGTGGAGATAGGGCAACACTCCTCCATTGCTAGTGGTAGTACAAACCTGTGAAACCACTCTGGAAATCAGTCTGGCAGTTTTTCAGAAAATTGGCAATAGTTCTACCTAAAAACCCAGCTCTACTGCTCCTGGGCATATACCCAAAAGAAGCTCTACCATACTCCAAAGCATGGGCTCCATTATATATATAGCAGATATATTCATAATAGCCAGAAACTGGAAGCAACCCAGATGTCCCTCAACTGAAGAATGGACAAAGAAAATAAGGAATTATCAATTTTGCATTCAAATGGGTGGGACTAGAAAAGATCATCTTGAATGACATAATCCAGACCTCAAAGACATGGGTGGTATATAATCACTGAGAAGTATATATTAGTAAAAATATTTCAGAGTACCCATGATAGATCACACAAACCCAAAGAAGCAAAACAAGAAGGGAAGCACAAGTAAGGATGCTTGAATTCCACTTAGGAGGGGGAACAAAGTAGTCATGGGAGGAAGAGCGAGGGAGGGAGAGACCTTGCTGTGAGAGCGACCTCAAACAGGAGCAATGACTCATTGCAATGAATGTTTGCAAGTAAAGATATTTAGGCAAAAGGGGACACAACATAATACTTCGTAGGTTCCATGGCGAGATTTTTTTTCAATCTTGTTTAAATTTTCCTTTTTTCTTTTTCTCCTCTTGTTTTGTTTTGTTTGTGGGCAAGATTGCAATGGCAAAGTGTAGAGAGATAGAGATAGGCATAGAGATATAGATAGATAGATAGATAGATAGATAGATAGATAGATAGATAGATAGATGATAGAAAGATAGGTAAATAGATACATGGATACATAGACAGATGATAGAGATAGATGTAGAGATATAAAGGTGACATAGATAGATATAGATATAAACATAGATGATGATATAGATAGAGATGCAGATAAAGGGAAGGGAGATTAGATTGATTGAAGTACACAAATGTAAAATTCACAAAGAATTTTTTATTTTAAATTTTTTATTGGATATATTCTATATTTATATTTCATTTCCCATTTCCTGGTTTCCTGCCCTCCAAAGGTCCTACATGCTCTTTTCCCTCCCCCTGTTCTCCCATCCACCCCTTCCCACTTCCCTGTTCTGGTAGTCCCCTACACTGATGCTTTGAGACATTCCAGCACCAGGGTCCACTCCTTCCTTCTTGTCAGACATTATTTGGTATGTGTATTGTGTCTTCTGTGTCCCAAGATTCTAGGCTTAAATATCCACTTACAGTGAGTGCATAACATCTGTAGTCTTTTGAGACTGAGTTACCTTACTTAGTATGATGTTCTCCAGCTCCATCCATTTCTCTAAGAATTTCATGAATTCATTGTTTCTAATGGCTAAATAGTAATCCATTGTGTATATATACCACATTTTTTGTATCCATTCCTCTGTTGAGGGACATCTGGGTTCTTTCCAGCTTATGGCTATTATAAATAAGGCTGCTATGGACATAGTGGAGCATGTATCCTTATTGCATGCTGGGGAATCTTCTGGGTATATGCGAGGAGTGGTATGGCTGGGTCCTCCGGAAGTATCACGCCCAGTTTTCTGAGGAACCGCCAGATAGATTTCCAGAGTGGTTGTACCAGCTTGCAGGTCCACCAGCAGTGGAGGAGTGTTCCACTTTCTCCACATCCTTGTCAACATCTGCTGTTTCCTGAGTTTTTAATATTAGTCATTCTGACTGGTGTGAGGTGAAATCTCAGGGTTGTTTTGATTTGCATTTCTCTAATGACTAATGATGTTGAACATTTTTTAAGGTGTTTCTCAGCCATTTGAAATTATTCAGGTGAAAATTCTTTGTTTAGTTCTGTACCCCATTTTTGATAGGGTTATTTGGTTTTCTGGGGTCTAACTTCTTGAGTTCTTTGTATACATTGGATATTAGCCCTCTGTCAGATGTAGGGTTGGTGAAGATCTTTTCCCAATTTGTTGGTTGCCGATTTGTTCTTTTAACAGTGTCTTTTGCCTTAAAGAAACTTTGCAATTTTGTGAGGTCCCATTTGTCTATTCTTGATCTTAGAGCATAAGCTATTGGTGTTCTGTTCAGGAACTTTCCCCCTGAGCCAATGTCCTCAAGGGTCTTCCCCAATTTCTTTTTCAATAGTTTTAGTGTGTCTGGTTTTATATGGAGGTCCTTGATCCCCATGGAGTTGAGCTTAGTACAAGGAGATAAGAGTGGATCAATTCTCATTCTTCTGCATGTTGACCTCCAGTTGAGCCAGCAGCATCTATTGAAAAGACTATCTTTTTTCCACTGGATGTTTTCAGCTCCTTTGTTGAAGATCAATTGGCCATAGATCTGTAGGTTCAATTATGGGTCTTCAATCCTATTCCATTGATCCACCTCCCTGTAACTGTACCAATATCCTGCAGTTTTCAACACTACTGCTCTGTAGTATTGCTTGAGTTCCAGGATACTGATTCCACCAGAAGTTCTGTTGCTGTTGATGATAGTTTTAGCTCTCCTGGGTTATTCCAGATGAATTTGAGAATTGCTCTTTCTAACTCTATGAAGAACTGAGTTGGGATTTTGAGGAGGATTGTGTTGAATCTGTATATTGCTTGTGGCAATACTGCCATTTTAACTGTATTAATCCTGCCAACACACGAGCATTGAAGATTTTTCCATTTTCTGAGGTCTTCTTCCATTTCCTTCTTCAGAGTCCTGAAGTTTTTGTCATACAAATCTTTCACTTGTTTGGTTAGAGTCACACCAAGATACTTTATATTGATTGCGGATATTGTGAAGGGTGTCATTTCCCTAATTTCTTTCTCAGCCTGCTTATGCTTTGTGTATAGGAAGGCTACTGATTTGCTTGAGTTGATTTTATAACCAGCCACTTTGCTGAAGTTGTTTATCAGCTGTAGGAGTTCTCTGGTGGAGTTTTTTGGGTCACTTAAATACATGAACTTATCATCTGCGAATAGTGATAGCTTGACTTCTTCCTTTCCAATTTGTATCCCTTTGACATCCTTATGTTGTCAAATTGCTCTATCTTGTACTTCAAGTACTATATTGAAAAGATATGGTGAGAGGGGGCAGCTTGTCTAGTCCCTGATTTTAGTGAGTGCTTCAAGTTCCTATCCTTTACTTTGATGTTGGCTACTGGTCTGCTGTAAATTGCTTTTATTATGTTGAGGTATGGGCCTTGAACTCCTGTTATTTCTAAGACTTTTAGCATGAAAGGATGCTGAATTTTGTCAAATGCTTTTTCAGCTTCCAATGAGATGACCATGTGTTTTTTCTTTGAGTTTGTTTATGTAGTTGATTACATTGATGGATTTCCATATATTGAACCATCCCTGCATCAATGGGATAAAGCCAACTTGATCATGGTGAATGATCATTTTGATGTTTTCTTGGATTCGGTTTGCAAGAATTTTATTGAGTATTTTTGCATGGATGTTAATAAGCGAAATTGGTCTGAGGTTCTCTTTCCTAGTTGGATCTTTGTATGGTTTTGGTATAAGGGTAATTGTGGCTTCATAGAATGAGTTGGGTAGTGTTCCTTCTGTTTCTATTTTGTGGAATAGTTTGAGAGTATTGGTATTAGCTTTTCTTTGAAGGTCTGATAGAATTCTGCACTAAAACCATCTGGTCCTGTGCTTTTCCTGGTTGTAATATTTTCTATCACCCCCTCTATTTCTTTGGTGGTTAATAGACTGTTTAGACTATCTACTTGATCCTGATTTAATTTTTGTATTTGGTATCTGTCTAGGAAATTGTACATTTCCTCCAGATTCTCCAGCTGTGTTGAGTATAGGCTTTTGGAGTAGGATCTGATGTTTTTTTTTTTTTGAATTTCCTCAGTTTCTGTTGTTATATCTCCCTTTTCATTTCTAATTTTGTTAATTTGAATACTGTATCTGTGTCCTTTGGTAAGTCTGGGTAAGGATTTATCTATCTTGCTGATTTTCCTCAAAGAACCAGTCCCTGGTTTTGTTGATTCTTTGTATGGTTCTCTTTGTTTCACCTTGGTTGATTTCTGCCCTGAGTTTGATGATTTCCTGTCTTCTACTCCTCCTGGGTGAAATAGCTTCTTTTTGTTCCAGAGTTTTCTAATGTGCTGTTAAGTTGCTAGTATATGCTCTCTCCTATTTCTTTTTGGAGGCACTCAGGGCTATGAGTTTTCCTCTTCGCACTGCTTTCATTGTGTCCCGTAGATTTGGGTATGTTGTGCATTCATTTTCATTAAATTCTAAAGTCTTTGATTTCTTTCTTTATTTCTTCCTTGACTATCATATCATTGAGCATAATATGGTTCAGTCTCCATGTGTATGTGGATTTTCTGTTGTTTTTGTTGCTATTGAAGACGACTCTTACTCCATGGTGATCTGATAGGAGGCATGGGATTAGTTTGGTCTTCTTATATTTGTTGAGGTCTGTCTTGTGACCAATTATATGGTCAATTTTGGAGAAGGTACCATGAGGTGCTGAGAAAAATGCATAGTCTTTTGCTTTAGGATGAAATGTTCTATATATATCTGTTAAATCCAATTGGTCCAAGGCGTCAATGAGTTTCCCTGTGTCCCTGTTTAGTTTCTGTTTTCCTGATCAGTCCATTGAGGATAGTAGAGTGTTGAGGCCCCCCACAATTATTGTGTTAGGTGCAATGTGTGCTTTGAGTTTTAGTAAAGTTTCTTTTTTGAATGAGGATGCCCTTGCGTTTGGAGCATATATGTTTAGAATTGTGAGTTCTTCTTGGTGGATTTTTCCTTTGAGCAGCAAGAAGTGACCTTCTGTGTCTCTTTTGATGACTTTAGGTTGAAAGACAATTTTATCTGATATTAGAATGGCAATTTCAGCTTGCTTCCTGAAATCATTTGCTTGTAAAATTTTCTTCCAGCCTTTTACTCTAAGGTAGTGTTTGTCTTTGACCTGGGGTGTGTTTCCTGTATGCAGCAAGATGTAGGGTCCTGTTTCCTTATCTAGTCTGTTAGTCTATGTCTTTTTATTGGGGGATTGAGTCCATTGATGTTAAGAGATATTAAGGAATAATGATTATTTCTTCCTGTCATTTTGATGTTATTTTTATTTTTGTGTGGTTATCTTCTTTTGAGTTTGATGGAAGAAGGTTGCTATCTTACTTTTTCCAGGGTGTAATTTCCCTCCTTGTATTGGAATTTTCCTCCTATTATCCTTTGTAGGGCTGGGTTAGTGGAAAGATATTGTGTAAATTTGGTCATGCCATGGAATATTTTGATTTCTCCATCTACATTGATTTAGAGTTTTGCTGGGTATAGTAGTCTTGGTTGACATTTGTGTTCTCTTAGAGTCTTCATGATATCTGCCCAGGATCTTCTAGCTTTCATGGTCTCTGGTAAGAAGTCTGGTGTGATTCTGAATGGTCTTCCTTTATATGTTACTTGGCCTTTTTCTCTTACTGCCTTTAATATTCTTTCTTTGTTTAGTACGTTTGGGGTTTTGATTATTATGTGATGGGAGGCATTTCTGTTCTGGTCCAGTCTGTTTGGAGTTCTGTAGGCTTCTTGTATATTCATGGACATCTCTCTCTTTAGGTTAGGGAAGCTTTCTTCCATAATTTTATTGAAGATATTTTTTTGGCCATTTTAGTTGTAGATCTTTTCTCTCATCTATCCCTATAATCCCTAAGTTTGGTTTTCTCATTGTGTCCTGGATTTCCTGGATGTTTTGGGTTACAAGCCTTTTGCATTTTGCATTTTCTTTGACGGTGGAGTCAATGGCTTCTATGGTATCTTCAGCATCTGAGATTCTTACTTCTATCTCTTGTATTCTGTTGTTGATATTTGCATCTATGACCCCCCTGATTTCTTCCCAAGGTTTTCTATCTCCAAAGTTGCCTCCCTTTGTGATTTCTTACTTGTTTCTACCTCTGTGTTTAGATCCTGGATGGTTTTGCTCAGTTCCTTCCCTTGTTTGTTTGTGTTTTCTTGCAATTCTTTAAGAGATTTTTGTCTTTCCTCTTTCATGACTTCTGTCTGTTGACTCAATTTCTCCTGCATTTCTTTAAGTGATTTTTTCATTTCCTCTATATTGGCTTCTGTCTGCTGATCCATACTCTCCTGGAATTCTTTAAATGATTTTTGTGTTTGCATTGTAAGGGCTTCTAACCTATTCATGTTTCCCTGCATTTCTTTAAGAGATTTGTTTATGTTGTTTTTGTGTTCCTTTAGCAACATCATGACCAGTGCTTTTAAATCCAAATCTTGTTTTTCTGGTGTGTTGTGGTATCCAGGACTTGCTGTGGTTGGAGAATTGGGTTCAGATGTTGCCATATTGCCTTGATTTTTGTTAGTAATGTTCCTACATTTGCCTTTTGCCATCTGTTTATCTCTGAAGTTAGTTGGTCTTGTTGTTACTGGTTGGTGTTTGAAGCTCCTGTGAGCCTGGTGTTTGGTGCTGCTGTCATAGAGGTCATCTGTGCTCCCAAGGTAGAGACTGGAAGGTTTATGCTACTGGGCTCTGAATTACCTCCTCAGCTCTGCTGGGCCGGACCCAGGTCTCCCCCTGGCTTGCTGCTGTACAGGCAATTGGACTCCCGTCATCTCCTCCTTGGCTGCCTTGTTGCCAGCACTTAAGAATCAGATTTTTTCCCCCAGAGATCTGGGCTCGCCTGTTAGATTTTTATGGTGACCTGGTCAGGCCACCAGCTCCAACATAGTGTCAGGTCTCAGGGCTCTGTCTAAATGCAGGATTCCCTGCAGGAGCAGAACTTCCCTGGTTGGACTGCTGGAGCCTAGATGGTGGTGCTCTCAGTCGACAGGACTCTGTCTGGGTAGCTGTCTGTGGTTCCCCGAGACAAGATGTCGGCCTCCACTGTACTCCAGTCACAGACCCATGAGCAAGTTGGTACTTGTGCAGGTTGTCACAGAGACCGCCTGCCGAGCTGATCTTGCTCTGGGTGCACTGCCAAGCTGTGGGTGCACAGACATCCTGCTGAGTTGATCTGGCTCTGGGTGCAGGCAAGAGCCTGATGGGGTAGTCGATGTTAGACTAAGACTCTGTCTATGCATCTGGCCCCAGCTGCCAGCTGTCTGCAGTTACCGGAGGCAAGATGGTGGCCTCCTCTGCAAGCCGAGCGAGCTGGCCCCCAGCTGTCAGAGACTGCCCGCCGAGCTGTTGGTGCACAGACCTCCCGCCTAGCTGATCTGGGTCTGGGTGCAGGCAAGAGACTGACAGGGTAGTCAATGTTAGACTAGGACTCTGTCCACATACCTGGCAATTCACCAAGAATTAATAATAATGTTTTTATTAAATTTATTTGCTCCATTTACAACTCAATATCAGCTTTTCAGTAGTCTGTCATTCAAGTCTTCCCCTCCATTCCCCATTCCCCTTCAAACACCCTCCTAGTGTCAACCACCCCCTACTCCCACCCCTCCACTTCAAGTTGCTACAGAAATAGGCATACCCTCTCCCACTGAGGTCTGAAAAGGCTGTCCATTTAGGTGTGTGGAATCCATGGGCAGGGGGATAAGCAACAGCCTCTGGGACAGCCCCTGCTCCTGTTGTTTGGTGGGCCCACATAAAGACCAAGCTACTCATCTGCTCCATATGTGCAGGAGGCCTAGGTGCAGTCCAAGTTTACTCTAGGTGACCCAAAAAAATCTAATAGAAAAGGTATTTTTAAGACTATACATTGTATAATAATAGTTTTCTGAAAAATCATCAACTGAGTATGTTTAAAAATTAACTTTTCTAGTAAACTGAGCATTTCTAGTTAATTTTTTAAGAGTTTCATACATAAGTATTGTATTTGTACCATTTCTTCCCCTTCAACTATTTTTTTTTGTCCATAGTACTCTTAAATTCATGATGTTTGATTTAGTTATTTTGTTATTTTTTCTTTATTGGATATTTACTATATTTACATTTCAAATGTTGTCTCCCTCTCTAGGTCTTCCCTCTGGAACAACCCTATCCCATCCCCCCTCCTCCTACCTCTATGAGGGTACTTACCCACCCACCCTCCCACCCACTCCCAACTTCCCGCTCTGGCATTCCCCTACACTGGGGAATTGGACCTCCACAGGACCAAGAGAAGCTCCTACTACTGATGTCCAACAAGGCTAGCCTCTGCCACATATGTGGCTGGAGCCATGGGTCCCTCCATGTGTACACTTTGGTTGGTGGTCCAGTCCCCATGGGGGTCCAGGGTATCTGGCTGGTTGACACTGTTGCCCCCACCCAAAAAGGCTGCAAACCCCTTCAGCTCCTGCAGTCCCTTCTGCAACTCCTCCATCTGGGACCCCATGTTCAGCCCAATGGTTGGCTCCAAGCATCTGCCTCTGTATTTGTCAGGCTCTGGAAGAGCCTCTCAGTAGACAGCCATATGAGGCTTCCATCAGCAAATACTTCCCAGCATCTGCAATCGAGTTGGGTTTGGTGACTCTAGATGGGCAGGGCAGTCTCTGTTATAGCCTTTCTTTCATTCTCTGCTCCAAACTTTGTCCCCATATTTTTACCTGTTAGTATTTTGTTTCCCTTTCTAAGAAACACTGAAGCATCCCCACTTTTGTCTTCCTTTTTCTTGAGCTTCAGATGGTCTGTGAACTGTATCTTGGGTATTCAGAGCTTTTGGGCTAATATCCACTAATCATTGAGTGTATGCCATGTGTGTTCTTTTGTTACCTCACTCAGGATGATATTTTCAAGTTCCATCCATTAGCTTGTGAATTTCATAAATTCATTGTTTTTAATAGCTGAGTAGTATTCCATTGTGAATAGGTACCACATTTTCTGTATCCATTCCTCTGTTGAGGGACATCTGGGTTCTTTCCAGCTCCTCGCTATTATAAATATGGCTGCTATGAACATAGTGAAGCATGGGTCTCTATTACATGTTGGATCATCTTCTGGGTAAATTCCCAGAAGTAGTGGTATAGTTGGGTCCTCATTTTCTGTCCAATTTTCTGAGGAACTGCCAGACTGATTTCCAGAGTGGTTGTACCAGCTTGTAATCATACCAGCAATGGAGGAATGTTACTCTTTCTCCACATGTTGACAGAACTTGCTTTCTGTTGTTTTCATTTGCAATTCCCTGATTACTAAAGATGTTGAACATTTCTTTAGGTGCTTCTCAGCCATTGGAGATTTCATAGTTGAAAATTCTCTGTTAAGCTCTGTTCCCCACTATTTTTTATTGGGTATTTTATTTTTTATTGGATATATTCTTTATTTACATTTCAAATGATTTCCCCTTTCCTGACACCCCCCCCTGAAAATTCCCTAAGCCATCTCCCTTACCCCTGTTCCCAAATCAACCCTGTTCCGCTGCCCTGTCCCAGTATTCCCCTACACTGTAGCATTGAGCCTTTCTGGGAACAAGGGCCCCTCCTCCCTTTGATATACCACAAGGCCATCCTCTGATGTCTATGTGTCTGGAGCCATGGGTAACACCATGTGTATTATCTGGGAGATGTGTTTTTTTTCCCCTGGGAACTCTGGGAGTACTGGGTGGCTCATATCATTGTTCCTCCTATGGTGCTGCAAATCCCTTCCGCTCCTTCAGTCCTTTCTCAAGCTCCTCCATTGGGAACCTAGTGCTCAGTTCAATGACTGGATAAGAGTGTCCCCCTCTGTATTAGTCATGCACTGGCAAATTGTCCAAGGTGACAGACATATCCAGCTCCAGTCAGCAAGTGGACATCGATATTAGTATCAGGGTTTTGTAACCGTATAGGGGATGGATCACTAGGTGGGGTAGTCTCTGGATGGTCTTTTCCTCACACTCTGCTCCACACTTTGTCTTTGTATCTTCTTCTATGGGTATTTTGTTCCCCTTCTAAGCAGGACCAGAGTAACCACACTTTGTTCTTCCGTCTTCTTCGGCATCATTTGATATGTGAATTGTATCTTCCATATTCCAAGCTTCTGGGCTAATATCCAATTATCAGTAAGTGCATACCATGAGTGTTCTTTTGTGATTGGGATACCTCATTCAGCATATGTTTCGTTTCCACCAATTTGCCTAAAAATTTCATGAATTCACTGATTTTAATAACTGAGTAGTATTCCATTGTATAAATAACACATTTTCTGTATCCATCCCTCCATTGAGGGACATCTGTGTCCTTTCCAGCTTCTGGCTACTATAAATAGGGCTGATATGCACATAATAGAGCATATATCCTTATTACATGCTGTAGAACCCGCTGTGTATATGTTCAGGAGTGGTATAACAGGGTCCTCCCATAGTATCATGACCAGTTTTCTGATGAACTGCCAGACTGATTTCAGAGTGGTTGTACCAGCTTGCAATCCCACCAGCAGTGGAGGAGTGCTCCTTTTTATTGACATCCTCACCAGCAACTGCTGTTGCCTGAGTTTTTTATCTTAACCATTTTGACTGGTGTGAGGTGAAATCTCAGGTTTATTTTGATTTGCATTTTCATGATGACTAAAGATGTTGAACATTTCTTTAGGTGTTTTTCAGCCATTCAATATTTCTCAGGCAAAAATTCTTTGATTAGCTCTCTACCCCATTTTTTAATAGTGTTATTTGACTCTCTGGAGTCTAACTTCTTGAGTTCTTTGTATATATTTGATATTATCTCTCTGTCAGATGCAGGGTTGGTAAAGATCTTTTGCCAAATTTTTGGTTGCTGTTTTGTCCTATTAAGAGTGTCCATTGACTTGCAAAAACGTAGTAGTTTTATGAGGTCCCATTTGTCAGTTGTTGATCTTAGAGCATAAGGTATTGGTATTCTGTTAAGGAAAATTTCCTCTGTGCCCATGTGCTCAAGGATCACCCCCAGTAACATTTCTATTAGTTTCACTGTGTCTAGTTTTATGTGGAGGTCCTTGATCCACATGGATCTTTGTACAAGGAGTTAAAAAATGGATCAATTTGCATTTTTCTACATGCTAGCCAATAGTGGACCCAGCACAATTTGTTGAAAGGCTATCTTTTTTACAGTGGATGGTTTTAGCTCCTTTGTAAAAAGATCAAGTGACCATAGGTGTGTGGATTCATTTCTGGGTCTTCAATTCTATTCCATTGATCTACCTGCCTGACACTGTACCAATACCATGAAGTTTTTTATCAGTATTGCTCTGTAGTACTGCTTGAGGTCCAGGATACTGATTCCCCTAGGAGTTCTTTTACTGTTGAGAATACTTTTCACTATCTTGTTTTTTATTTTTTTATTATTATTTTTGTTATTCCAGATGAATTTGAGAATTGTTTTTTCTAACTCTATGAAAAATTGAGGTGGGATTTTATGGGGATTGCATTGAATCTGTATATTGCTTTTGGCAAGATGGCCATTTTTACTATATTAATCCTGCCAATCCATGAGAATGGAAGATCTTTCCATTGTCTGAGGTCTTCCTCCATTTCTTTCTTCAGAGACCTGAAGTTCTTGTCATACAGATCTTTCACTTGTTTGGTTAGAGTCACACCAAGATACTTTATATTGTTTGTGACTATTGTGAAGAGTGTCATTTCCCTAATTTCTTCCTCAGCCTGTTTGTCCTTTGAGTATAGGAAGGCTACTGATTTGCTTGAGTTAATTTTAAATTAGCTTACTTTGCTGAAGTTGTTTATAAACTGTAGGAGTTCTCTGGTAGAGTTTTTTGGGTTGCTTAAGTATACTATCATATCATTTACAAATAGTGATAATTTGAACTTGTCTTTCCAATTTGGATCCCTTTGACCTCCTTTTGTTGTCTAATTGCTCTGGCTAGAACTTCAAGTACTATATTGAATAAATATGGAGAGAGGGCAGGCTTGTCTAGTCCCTGATTCTAGTGTGATTGCTTCAAGTTTCTCTCCATTTAGTTTGATGTTGGCTACTGGTTTGGTGTACATAACTTATACTATGTTGAGGTATGGGCCTTGATTTCTTGTTCTTTCCAAAACTTTTAATATGAAATGATGCTGAATTTTTTCAAATGCTTTTTCACCATCTAATAAAATGACCATGTGGTTTTTGTCTTTGAGTTTGTTTATGTAGTGGGTGATATAGTTAGATTTCCATATATTGAAACATCCCTGCATCCCTAGGATGAAGCCTACTTGATTATGATGAATGATCCTGTGATGTGTTCTTGGATTCGGTTGGCAAGAATATTAATGAGTATTTGTACATTGATATTCATGGGGGAAATTGGTCTGAAGTTCTCTTTCTTTGTTTGATCTTGGTGTGGGTTTAGTATCAACGTAATTGTGGCTTCATAGAATGAATTGGGTGTTCCTTCTATTTCTATTTTGTGGAATAGTTTGAAGAGTATTGGTGTTAAGTCTTTTTTGAAGGCCTGATAAAATTCTGGGTCTGTGATTTCCTTGCTTGAGAGACTTTCAATGAGCACTTCTATATCTTTAGGGGTTATGAGACTGCTTACATGGTCTATCTGATCATGATTTAACTTTGGTATTTTTATCTGACTAGGAAATTGACCATTTCATCCAGATTTTCCAGTTGTGTTGAATATAGGCTTTTGTAGTAGGATCTGATTATTTTTTGAATTTCCTGTTTCTGTTCAGTTCTCCCTTTTCATTTCTGATTTTCTTAATTTGGATACTGTCTCTGAGCCCTCTGGCTAAGGGTTTATCTTTGTTGATCTTTGCAAAGAATCAGTTCCTTGTTTTTTTGATTCTTTGTATGGATCTTTTTGTTCCTACTTGGTTGATTTCAGCCCTGAGTTTGATGATTTCCTGCCTTCTATTCCTCTTGGATGTATTAGCTTCTTTCTGTAGTGGGTGTGCTGTTAAGCTGTTAGTGCATGCTCTCTCCAGATTCTTTTTGGGAGGCTTTTGGAGCTATCAGTGCTAAGAGTAGCACTGATTTCATTGTGTCCCATAAATTTGGGTATGTTATGCCTTCATTTTCAGTAAATTTTAAAATTCTTTGATTTCTTTCCTTATTTCTTCCTTGACCAAGGTATCATTGAATAGAGCATTGTTTAGCTTTCATTTTTATGTGGTATTTCTCTTGTTTTGCTGCTATTGAAGACCACCCTTATTCCATAGTGATCTGATAAGAGGCATTGGATTAGTTCCATCTTCTTATATCTCTTGAGGTCTGTTTTGTGACCAATTATATGGTCAATTTTGGAGAAGGTACTATGCGTGCTGAGAAGAAGGTATATTCTTTTGATTTAGGATGACATGTTCTGTAGATATCAGTTAAATGCATTTGGTCCATAACTTCTATTACTTTCACTGTGTCTCTGTTTAGTTCATGATTCCCTGATCTTTCCATTGATTAGAGTAGGGTGTTAGAGTTCCCCATAATTATTGTGTGTAGTGCAATGTGTGTTTTGATCTTTAGTAAACTTTCTTTTATGAATGTGAGTACCGTTGCATTTGGAGCATAGATTTTAAAATTGAGAGATCTTCTTGGCAGATTTTTCCTTTGGTAAGTATGAAGTGTCCTTCCATGTCTTTTTTGATGACTTTTGGTTGAAAGTCAATTTTATCCAATATTAGAATGGCTACTCCAGCTTGTTTCCTTGAAACATTTGCTTTGAAAATTGTTTTTCAGCCTTTTACTCTGAGGTAGTGTTTGTCTTTGACACTGAGTTGCATTTCCTGTATGCAGCAAAATGTTGGATCCTGTTTACCTATCCAGTCTGTTGATCAATGTCTTTTTATTGGGGAATTGAATCCATCGATGTTGAGATATTAAGGAATAGTGATTGTTGCTTCCTTTACTTTTTATGTAATTTTTATGTTTGTGTGGTTATCATCTTTGGGGTTTGTTGAAAGATTAATTTCTTGTTTTTTCTAGTGTATAGTTTCCCTCTTGTTGTTGGTGTTTTCCATTCATTATCATTTGGAGGGCTGGATTTGTGGAAAACTATTGTGTAAATTTGTTTTTGTCATGGAATACCTTGCTTTTTTCGTCTATGGTAATTGAGTGATTTCCCGGGTATCTGGGTTGGCATTTTTGTTCCCTTAGTGTCTATATGACTTCTGCCCAAGCTCTTCTGGCTTTCATAGTCTTTGATGAAAAGTCTGGTGTAATTTCAATAGGTCTATCTTTATATGTTACTTGACCTTTTTCTCATAGTGTTTTTAATATACTTTCTTTGTTTAGTATGTTTGGTCTTTTAATTATTATGTGATGGGAAGAATTTCTTTTCTGGCCCAATCTCTTTGTAGTTCTGTAAGCTTCTTGTATATCCATGGGCATCTCTTTCTTTAGGTTAGGGAAGGTTTCTTCTATAATTTTGTTGAAGATATTTGCTGGCCCTTTAATTTGGAAATCTTCACTCTCTTCTGTGCCTATAATCCTTAGGTTTGGTCTTCTTATTCTGTCCTGGATTTCCTGGATGTTTTGTGTCAGGAGCTTTTTGCTATTTGCATTTTCTTTGACTGTTGTGACAATGCTTTCTATGGTATCTTCTGCATCTGAGATTGTCTCTTCTATCTTTTGTATTCTGTTGTTGATCCTTGCATCCATGACTCCTGTCTTTTTTCCTAGGTTATTTATGTCCAGAGTTGTTTCCTTTTGTGATTTTTTATTGTTTCTACCTCTATTTTTAGTTCTTGGATGATTTTATTCAATTCCTTCACCTGTTTGGTTGTGCTTTCCTGTAATCTTTAAGGGCCTCTACCTGTTTACTTGTGTCCTCCTGTATTTCTTTAAGGGAGTTATTTATGTCATTCTTGAAGTCCTCTACCAGCATCATGAGCTGTGATTTTTAGATCCAAATCTTGCTTTTCTGGTGTGTTGGAGTATCCAGGACTTGCTGTTGTGGGAGAATTGGGTTCAGATGGTAACGAGTTGCCTTGATTTCTATTAGTACCATTCCTATGTTTGCCTTTTGCCCTCTAGTTATCTCTGGTGTTAGTTGGTCCTGTTGTCTCTGACTGGTGCTTGTCCCTCCTGTGTGCCTGCAAGCCTGCCTCAGCACCCTTGGGTGACTGGCTCTCCCCTGGCACAAAGTGCTGTGGCAGTGCCCAGCTCCTGGGTGCAGGTGGGGCCCTGGTGGACCCTGTCCCATCTAATCTTACACTCGGGTATTCCCTGTGTTCCTGACTGCAGCTGGTTGCTCAGTCACATGAGCATAGATGGACACCTTGCTTTAGTTATTATTACTTATGTAAGTACACATAAATGGGTGTAACTAATATATAATTCTTTGTTAACAATTACATATATATGTAGACTATTTTAGTTGATTATACATAGATAGATGATGGATGACTGACAGACAGACAGATAGATAGATAGATAGATAGATAGATAGATAGGTAGATAGATAGATAGATTCTACTAATTTCAATTATTATTGCCTGTATTGAAGTATGTTTAAGATTGACCACTTGGGATTGGATATCAGGTGGCTTATCTAAGTACATCATTTACCCCTTCTTTTTCTTCCAAACCTTCCATATAACTCTGTGAATAAGAATTCAAATTCATGAACTTTTTTAAATTACTTGTTGAGACATACATAAATTCATTCATTCATTCATTCATACATACATATATTTATGTTTGTATATTTCTAAATATATAATTACATTCTTTTACTTTGAAATTTGCTACCTAGTGGCTCCACATGAGAATTTTTAGCAGATTCTCAGTTCTGAAGATAACATGAGCTTTGGATAAATGTCAAAGAAATCAATCGCAAATCAACTGCCAAATTTTATCTCTACTGGCTAGAGTTTATAATGGTAAAAGGTGCTTTCAGGCTAATTGGTATAAAATAAAATGTGAGTGATCGGAGGCTGCGTTCTGCAACCAGCTCGCCGGCCCCTGGACCAGCGATAGCGGCGGACCTCCATATTGCAACCAGGACACAGCTGGAAAGGCCCAGGTAGACACCCCTTCCAGGGCTACCCTCACGGGGGGGGGATCTGCTAGGGTCTCGGAGCCAAGCAGGCCGAGTTCCGCCTAGGCTCTGTGGGACATCCCCGTGCCCTCTGGCCGAGCACCAAGGCTGTGTTCTGCAACCAGCTCGCCAGCCCCTGGACCAGCGATAGCGGCAGGCCTCCATATTGCAACCAGGACACAGCTGGAAAGACCCAGGTAGACACCCCTTCCAGGCCTACCCTCACGGGGGATCTGCTAGGCTCTCAGAGCCAAGCAGGCCCAGTTCCTTGCAACCAGGACACAGCTGGAGAAGCCCAGGTAGACAGACTCCAACAGGGGCTACAATCGCATGGGTGGCAGCCAGCTTATGATCCCTTAAAGCAGCAGTCACACATATTCACCAGTAGAGAAACAACAGGTGAGCCCAGCCTCACAGGAGATTCAAACACCAGCCACTGACAACAAGGCCAACTAAAACCAGAAATAACCAGATGGCAAAAGGAAAACGAAGGAACGTTACTAACAAAAATCAAGGCAACATGACAGCATCTGAACCCAGTTCTCCAACAACAGGAATCCCTGGATACCCCCAAACACCAGAAAAACAAGACTTGGATATAAAATCACTGGTCAGGATGCTGGTAGCTGAACACATAGAAAAATCTCGTAAAGAAATAGAGGAGAAAATGGATCAAAAGTTAGAAGCCTTTACGAGGCAAATACAAAAATCACTTCAAGAAATTCAGGAGAAGATGGATCAAAGAGAAGAAGACAATAAGGAAGAAAGACAAAAGTCACTTAAAGAACTACAGAAGAACGTGGGCCAACAAGTAGAAGCTATGAAAGAGGAAGCACAAAAATCTATTAAAGAAATACATGAAAACACAATCAAGCAAGCAAAAGATCTGAGCACATCCATCCAGATACTAAAAACAGAAGTAGAAACAACTAAGAAATCACAGAGGGAGACAACATTGGAGATAGAAAACCTTGGGAAGAAATCAGGGGCCATAGATGCAAGTATCAACAATAGAATACAAGAGATAGAAGACAGAATCTCAGAAGCCGAAGATACCATAGGAACCATTGATTCAACAGTCAACGAAAATACTAAATGCAAAAAGGTGGTAACCCAAAACATCCAGGAAATCCAAGACACTATGAGAAGACCAAACCTAAGGATTATAGGTATAGACAAGAGTGAAGATTTACAAGTTAAAGGGCCAGCTAATATCTTCTATAAAATTATGGAAGAAAACTTCCCCAATCTAAGGAGAGAGATGCCCATGAATATACAAGAAGCCTATAGAACTCCAAACAGACTGGACCAGAACAGAAATACATCCCGTCACATAATAATCAAAACTCCAAATGTACTAAACAAAGAAAGAATACTAAAGGCAGCAAGAGAAAAAGGCCAAGTAACATATAAAGGAAAACCTATCAGAATAGCACCAGACTTCTCACCTGAGACCATGAAAGCTAGAAGATCCTGGGCAGATATCATGCAAACTCTAAGAGAACACAAACTTCAGCCAAAACTACTTGACCCAGCAAAACTCTCAATCGCCATTGATGGAGACATCAAGGTATTCCATGACAAAACCAAATTTGCACGATACCTTTCCACAAATCCAGCCCTACAAAGGATAATAGGGGGAAAACACCAAGATAAGGACAGAAACTACACCCGGGAAGAAGCAAGATAGAAACCTCCTCTCATCAAACCCAAAAGAAGATAACCTCTCGAATATAAAAAATAAATAAGATAAATAAATATAATTTCAAAAATGTCTGGAGGTAATAATTACTATTCCTTAATATCTCTTAACATCAATGGACTTAATTCCCCAATAAAAAGACATAGATTAACAGACTGGATACGGAAACAGGACCCTACATTTTGCTGCATACAGGAAACACATCTCAGTGTTAAAGACAAACACTGCCTTAGAGTAAAAGGCTGGAAGACAATTTTACAAGCAAATGGTCTCAGGAAACAAGCTAGAGTAGCCATTCTAATATCAGATAAAATTGACTTCCAACCTAAAATCATCAAAAGAGACTCAGAAGGTCACTTCTTGCTGGCCAAAGGGAAAATCCACCAAGAAGAGCTCTCAATACTGAACATCTATGCTGCAAATGCAAGGGCACCCTCATTCACAAAAGAAACCTTACTAAAGCTTAAAGCACACATTACACCTAACACAATAATTGTGGGTGACTTCAACACTCCACTCTCCTCAATGGACCGATCAGGAAAGCAGAAACTAAACAGGGACACAGTGAAACTAATTGAAACTCTGGACCAATTGGATTTAACAGATATATATATAGAACATTTCATCCTAAAGCTAAAGAATATACCTTATTCTCAGCACCGCATGGTACCTTCTCCAAAATAGACCATATAATTGGTCACAAGACAGATGTCAACAAATACAAGAAGATTGAGCTAATCCCATGCCTCCTATCAGATCACCATGGAGGAAGAGTGGTCTTCAATAGCAACAAAAACAACAGAAAGCCCACATACACATGGCAACTGAACAATATTCTACTTAATGACACCTTGGTCAAGGAAGAAATAAAAAAAGAAATCAAAGACTTTTTAGAATTCAATGAAAATGAAGGTACAACCTACCCAAATCTATGGGACACAATGAAAGCAGTGCTAAGAGGAAAACTCATAGCTCTAAGTGCATCCAAAAAGAAACTGGAGAGAGCATACACTAGCAGCTTAATGGCACACCTTAACGCCCTGGAAGAAAAACAAGTTAATTTACCCAGGAGGAGTAGAAGACAAGAAATCATCAAACTCAGGGCTGAAATCAATCAAATAGAAACAAAGAGAACCATACAAAGAATCAACAAGACCAGGAGCTGGTTCTTTGAGAAAATCAACAAGATAGATAAACCCTTAGCCAGACTAACCAAAGGACACAGAGTCAGTATACAAATTAACAAAATTAGAAATGAAAAGGGAGACATAACAACAGAAACGGAGGAAATTCAAAAGATCATCAGATCCTACTACAAAGGTCTATACTCAAAACAACTGGAGAATCTGGAGGAAATGGACAATTTCCTAGACAGATATCAAATACCAAAATTAAGTCAGCATCAAGTAGACCAGCTAAATAGTCCCATAACCCCTAAAGAAATAGAAGGGGTTATAGAAAGCCTCCCAACACAAAAAAGTACGGGACCAGATGGTTTTAGTGCAGAATTCTACCAGACCTTCAAAGAAGACTTAACACCAATACTTTTCAAACTATTCCACAAAATAGAGAAAGAAAGGACACTGCCCAACTCATTCTTCGAAGCCACAATTACGCTAATACCTAAACCACAAAAAGATCCAACAAAGAAAGAGAACTACAGGCCAATTTCTCTTATGAATATAGATGCAAAAATACTAAATAAAATTCTTGCTAACTGAATCCAAGAGCACATCAAAACGATCATCCACCATGATCAAGTAGGCTTCATCCCAGGGATGCAGGGATGGTTCAATATACGGAAATCCATCAATGTAATCCACTACATAAACAAACTGAAAGAAAAAAACCACATGGTCATCTCATTAGATGCTGAAAAAGCATTCGACAAAATTCAGCATCCTTTCATGCTAAAAGTCTTGGAAAGAGCAGGAGTTCAAGGCCCATACCTAAGCATAGTAAAAGCAATCTACAGCAAACCAGTAGCCAACATCAAAATAAATGGAGAGAAACTTGAAGCATTCCCACTAAAATCAGGGACTAGACAAGGCTGCCCTCTCTCTCCATATCTTTTCAATATAGTACTTGAAGTTCTAGCAAGAGCAATTAGACAACATAAGGAAGTCAAAGGGATACAAATTGGAAAGGAAGAAGTGAAACTATCATTATTTGATAGTTTACCTAAGCGACCTAAAAAACTCCACCAGAGAACTTCTACAGCTGATAAACAACTTCAGCAAAGTGGCAGGTTATAAAATTAACTCAAGAAAGTCAGTGGCCTTCTTATACTCAAAGGACAAGCAGGCTGAGAAATAAATTAGGGAAATAACACCCTTCACAATAGCCACCAACAACATAAAGTATCTCGGCGGAACTCTAACCAAACAAGCGAAAGATCTGTAAAACAGGAACTTCAAGTCCTTGAAGAAAGAAATCGAAGAAGACCTCAGAAGATGGAAAAAAATTTCTTGCTCCTGGATTGGCAGGATCAATATAGTAAAAATGGCCATCTTGCCAAAAGCAATCTACAGATTCAATGCAATCCCCATCAAAATCCCAACTCCATTCTTCATAGATCTAGAAAGAGCAATTCTCAAATTCATCTGGAGCAACAAAAAACCCAGGATAGCTAAAACTATTCTCAACAATAAAAGGACTTCTGGGGGAATCAATATCCCTGACCTCAAGCAGTACTACAGACCAATTGTGTTAAAAACTGCATGGTATTGGTATAGCAACAGGCAAGCAGATCAATGGAACAGGATTGAAGACCCAGAAATTAACCCACAGACTTATGGTCACTTGATCTTTGATAAAGAAGCCACAACCATCCGATGGAATAAAGATAGCCTTTTCAACAAATGGTGCTGGTTCAACTGGAGGTCAACATGCAGAAGAATGCGAATTGAGCCACTCTTATCTCTTTGCACTAAGATCAACTCCAAGTGGATCAAGGACCTCCACATAAAACCAGACACAATGAAACTATTAGAAAAGAAACTTGGGAAGACCCTGGAGGACTTGGGCACAGGGGAAAAGTTCCTGAACAGAACACCAATAGCTTATGCACTAAGATCAAGAATCGACAAATGGGACCTCATAAAATTACAAAGTTTCTGCAAAGCAAAGGACACTGTCAGAAGGACAAAACGGCAACCAACAAAGTGGGAAAAGATCTTCACCAACCCCACATCCGACAGAGGGCTAATATCCAATATATACAAAGAACTCAAGAAGTTAGACTGCAAAGAACCAAATAACCCTATCAAAAAATGGGGCATATCACGCGCATCTCTTGATCACTGTAATTTCATGCAGCCAAGCTGCAATCCAGGCGGAGGCTGTGTGATATTTACTGGGAAAAGCCTTGTTTGGCAGGGCTGTTCAAGGTGAATGCAGCTGTGGGCCTCCTTGGCTGCAGATAGGGCTGAGCTGAAATTTCTCATGGCAAGCTGTGTGACCTTTTTCTGACCTGTTCTTTTACTTACAAGATGTCTCTGCCAGCCAGAGGTGCGAGCATCCAGGCGTGATGATTCACTGGGAGTTTATTCTTTGAACTACAGTACTGGCCATGATTTATCTTCTGGAGATCCATTGCTTTGCTTTTAATTAGCTGTACAGTTATTACCTAGATACATTAAAGAATTAACCTCCCAACAATTTATATTATTTGTATGGTTAGCTGGCTTTGGCACTCTGACATGGAAACCATCAGTTAAGTAAAGTTTCAAAATAAGCCTGAGAAAGTCTTACAAGAAAGATAGCATACATAGTGTTTCCAAGAACTAATTACTAATTCCAATTACTAATTTATCATTGACTACAGAGGGACGCGATGACCTTGTGTGTAATCTCTGACTCTTGAATCACTAATTCATCATTGACCACAGAGGGACGCGATGACCTTGTGTGTAATCTCTGACGTTCATACCTGACTAATTTTGTATTTCCCTGTGCCAGATACTCATGGTAACCATTCTTTGTAAACATTTCACTGGATACATTTTTTCTTTAGTAATGTAATACTACTTGTGGGTGTATAAAAATGCCTGCCTCAGAACAGTAAAGTGCACTCAGACGCATTCAGATCTTGTGTGTGTCTGTCTGTCATTCGCCGGACCTGTACCTTCCTGCATACCAAAGACCCTGATTCCCCACAGGAGTGTGTGTTCCGACTGAGTTGGTCCGTGGCAGGGGCACAGAGCTAAACAAAGAATTTTCACCAGAAGAAATTTGGATGGCCGGGAAACACCTTAAAAGATGTTCAACACCATTAGTCATCAGGGAAATGCAAATCAAAACAACCCTGAGATTCCACCTCTCACCAGTCAGAATGGCTAAGATTAAAAACTGAAGAGACAACAAGTGCTGGCGAGGATGTGGAGAAAGAGGAACACTCCTCCACTGTTGGTGGGATTGCAAAATGGTAAAACCGCTCTGGAAATCAGTTTGGCGGTTCCTCAGAAAATTGGGCATGTCACTTCCAGAGGACCCTGGCATACCACTCCTGGGCATATACCCAGAGGATACCCCTGCATGCAATAAAGACACATGCTCCACTATGTTTATAGCAGCCTTGTTTATAATAGCCAGAAATTGGAAGGAGCCCAAATATCCCTCAAAGGAGGAATGGATACAGAAAATGTGGTATATTTATACAATGGAATACTACTCAGCAATTAAAAATAATGAATTCATGCAATTTGTAGGTAAATGGTTAGACCTGGAAAATATCATCCTGAGTGAATTAACCCAATCACAAAAGAATGCACATGAAATGGAATCACTGATAAGTGGATATTAATGAGCCCAGAAGCCCTCAATACTCAAGACACAAATAGCAAGTCAAATGATTCCCAAGAAGAAGAAAGGAGAGGACCCTGGGCCTGTAAAGATTGCCTCCAGTTTAGTAAAGAAACTGAGGGGGGAGGGGGAATGATTGGGGAATAGTTGGGGGGGGAGAGGAACTATGGGAACTATGGTGGGTGGGAACTGGGAAAGGGGAAAGCCTTTGGAATGTAAACATAGAATATAGAAAATTAAAAAAATGTGATTGATCTTACCCAACTTTGGATGTAGCATACTGTAATTTTTACTTCCAGGAAAGATGTGTTTGGTGATGTAATATTGGCAGGACTATTATAGAGTGACTAGTCATTTTATTCTTAGGTTAGGTACCTGCTCCCCAGAAGAGACATTCTTTTTTGTTATTGCAATCCTCATAAAAAACCCGCCAATGTGACAAACAAAACAAAACAAACAAACAACAACAACAAACAAACAAACAAACAAAAACACTAACTACTACAATCTGGGAAGAAATGTCATTTATTTAATCTTACAGTTTGAATTCATCAGCAAAAAATCCAGAACAAAGACTCAAGTCAGGAGCCCAGAGTTAGGAAATGAATCAGAAACCATGGAGAAATGCTGCCCATTGGCTTGTTCCTCATGACTTTCTTGTCTTAATTCCTTATACAACCCAGGATGACCAGCTCCATGGAGGCACTTCCCATTGTGAGCTACAAATACCTACATCAAACATTAATCAATAAAACACCTAGTGAGTCTTATGAATCTCTATCCAAGGTGTCTCCCTAACTTATGAGCTCTCACCTGTGTCCCAAATCTAGTTCTTAAATCAAATCTGGCCATCTACTGCCTGTACTACAAATAATCTCAAGACTGCTAGAAAGGCATGCATTACCTTTTTCCCAACAGAAAGGCACTTTAACAAAACATTCAACCTATCCACATAGGCATACAGACCTTCAAACTAATAAATGCATCCTGTTTAGTGGTCAAGTATAATATATCCACCTGGCTTTATTATCCAAAGTTATTTCCAACCTGTAGTCCAAGCTTGCCCATGTATCTGTTCCTCTATCTCAGTCTTCTCTGACTATATCAGATGTAGGACTAATAAAAGAAGTTCATATACCCAGACTTCATTACAAATTACCAACAATATTACAAATTCGGCCACTTTTTTCTCTCCAAAATGTACGAGTACTATAGAAATGTTTTCCAAGAAAGATTATTTAGATAGACACCAGAAGACAGAGTGTAAAAGAGTAGTCCTAGCAGTCCAGTTGTGGCACATGCCTTTAATGCCAGGACTAGGGAGGCAGAGGCAGGCAGATTTCTGAGTTGGGATAGGGATTTTCCAGAGGGGAAACCAGGAAAGGGAATAAAATTTGAAATGTAAATAAATTAATTATCCAATATAAAATATATTAAAAGAGAAATTAAAGAGAACAAACTTAGAAAGAACAAATGCCGATGTGATTCCCAAGGAAAATACAACGATAAAATGGAAAGAAATGACAAAAACAATCTAGACCTTAAGAGCTGAATTTAATGAGCATAATGAAATATTGAACAGGAACTAAGTTGATGTAAAAATGAAATTGGAAAACTCAATAACTTAACAATAACATTCAGATAAGACCCTTTCAAGTATAATGAATTGAATAAAAGAAAATTATCAGGAATTGATAATAATGTACAGGATCTAGACAAAATGTGTAAGTAAAGTGGAAATTTTTTCAAAATAAAACAAATCAAATCATAAGAATACACAGAAAATGTGGAACACAAAAGAAAAAGAAAAAAAGAAAACCCTAACCTTCAAATTGTATCCATTGAGGAGGTAGAATAATCCCAAGTCTAAAGCATAGAACAGATCTTTGGCAAGATCATAGAAAGCCTCCAAATAAAGTAAAAACATATCAAAACCAATAAAAGAAGCACACAAACAGTTTACTCGACAATAGCAGGAAAGAAAATCCCCATATTATATGATAGTTAGAGCACTAAGTATCCAAGAAATTGCATTGAAAATTTCAAGACAAAAAACACAAATCATAAATAAAGGAAAATCAATCAGAATTATTGCTGATTTCTCAATGAAAAATTTGAAAGTCAGAACAGTATGGAGTGATGCATTTCTCAGTCCTTGAAGGCTATGATGGCTAACCTAGAATAATATAGCCAGAAAAACTGTCAAAACTAAAGGAGAAAGGAAAATGTATTATACTATAAACAACCAACAAAACAAACCTAACAAAAACATGGGAAACATTACAGTTTGAAGATACAAATGAGCATAGCCAAGAGACTATGGAAAGATAATGAGATTAAAATGCAAAATACATTTGATAGCACAAACAACAACAACAAAATCAACAACAAGATGACTAAAATCAACACACATTTCCATAATAACTTCAAACACAAATGACATCACTTCACTAATCAAAAGATGCAGGACAACTGCATGAATCAAGAAACATGACACATTTCTCTTGGATCTAGAAGTAATACATCATAGTTTATGAAGTCTTACATCATTCTTTCTGTAAACATATCCTAAGATGTAAAACTTTTCTGAGTGCTACTTTGAATTCTGAATTTCTCAGACTGTAGATAATAGGGTTTAACATGGGAGTAATGACTCCATATAACATAGAGATAAGTCTGTCTCTGCCAGGAGAGTGTTGACTGGAGGTTGGACGGATATAGGTAAATATAGTTGTGCCATAGAACAAGAAGACTACAAGAAGATGGGAAGCACATGTGGAGAAAGCTTTGCGTTTTCCTTCTGCTGATTGGATCTTTAGAATGGTGGAGACAATGTATATGTAGGAGATCAATGTAATCAGAAAAGCACCAACCCCAAAGATACCTCCTAACACTAAAACAAGCATTTCTGCCACATAGGTGGATGAGCATGACAGGGCCACCACAGGTAGAATATCACAGTAGTACTGGTTAACACTATTAGACTTGCAGAATGACAGGCTAAAAGTGGACATTGTGTGGATAAAGGAGTTCAGAAACCCAGCTGTCCAAGTCCCAAATAACAGCTGCACACAGCGAACCTTGGTCATGATGAGGGAGTAACGCAGAGGGAAACATATGGCCACATAGCGTCCATAAGCCATCACAGCCAGCAAGAAAACTTCAGTCCCAGCTAGGGCCACCAGGAAATAGAGCTGCAAAGCACACCCAACAAAGGAAATGCTGTGGTCCTTACTCATGAGATTCTTGAGAATCTTGGGGACAGTAGCTGATGGGCAGAATATGTCCAGCAGGGACAGATTTGCCAACAGGTAATACATGGGAGTTTGAAGCTTTCTCTCAGTCACAATGGCCAACAGGATGACCCCATTACCCACTAAAGTGATCTGATAGATGATGAGAAAGGCCACAAAGAGTGGGTAGCGCACTTCAGGGAGGTCAGAGAGCCCTATGAGGATGAATTGAGTTACTCTAGTAATATTGTAGACATCCATCTCCTCTGTCCACATGATGTTTCTATAGAAAAGGAAAACACAGAAGGCATATTAGAATGATTACACAGGGATCCTGCTTCTGAGAAACAGAATATAGCACAATGTGGTTGAAAATATATGTGTTACCTCTATCTTAATTTTTATTATCACTTCATGGTGAGTCATGATCTTTTTTATGTGTTTTGGGTTCTATTTGCAAGTATATTATTGAGTATGTTTGTGTCTATGCTGTTAAGAGATATTGGTCTGTAATTATCTTTGTTGAACTTTTGTGTGGTTTGAGAGGTCTCATAGCATGAATTGGGCAATGTTCCTCCTGTATCTCTTTTGTGTAATAATTTCAGGGGTATTGGCATTAAATCTTCTTTAAATGTCTGGTAGAATTCTGTACTAAAACCTACTGACCCTGGGTATTTTCATTGTTACTGTAATTGCTGGGGGACTTTTAATGATTGCTTCTAATTTATTAGGGTTTATAAGTCTCTTTAACTGGTATACCTGATGTTGCTTTAACTTTGGTAGGTGTTAACATATGTATAAAAATGATGTTAACTAAATGGTTCAGAAGAAGCTAATCAAAGTTGTAGAAAGTAGTATTTTGTTTGGTGGTTTTGAAAACAAATTTTCTATACTACCACATATTAGACAATTTTTAGTACAAGCTGATTAGATAATAAATTAAAATTTATATTCTATAATCTGACTCCAATTTATTTCCTGGTGAAACAATGAATACTTTCTTCAATAAGTTAAAATGCACAGAAATATAATATAAATAATGCATAATAGTTTTATCCCAAAAATGAAAAGGTTTTTTATCATTTCTCAAATGTAATAAATCTCGACATTTAGAACACTTAACTGCAGAATAAATAAACGTCTATTGCTAGGCTCTTTATATCTTGAAATATGACAATGAAAATTATTACAATCATCACAAATATATGGATGCCATTATAAAGTTAATGAAGGATGTTCCTGGATGAATAACATTGACTGAAAAAAAATAAGTCATATCAGTTATTAGTGTCTCTAATCTTCACAGCCCAGTGGAATTCAAATTTTATCCTATGTATTAATATTTCAAATAAAAATGTACAAATAAAATAAGGCAATTATATCATGATACCAAAAATGTTTACTTATGCAATAACTCAATGTTTCCTCACACAAATTTGACTCTTTGAAAAAAGGATTAAAACAAATATATTTTAGAATATTCTGATTAAATAAATCTTTTCTAATCTTCAGATTATACAATCAATATATACCTAATGAGACCTAATAACACATTTTTCTTATTTTTATATATTATTGTTTGAATGTATTCTATGAAATTAATGATACTTGAAACACAGAACATGGCATTTGCTCACATGTTAAGACTGCAGATATTTATCAATCTTTTTATTCTAGTATTAACATAACTACTATTTGTGATGCAATTAAAAGTAAATATTTTTATCAATAGTATACTTCTAAGAGTATACACATAAGTTCTAGAATGGCATGGAAGAATCAATAGTTTCCTATGTAGAGATTTAATGAAGATTTATTAAATTCAATCTCTCTAAATTTATTTTATTACTTGAAGAACCAAAAAAATAGGAACATACAGATAGAAAAGAATAAAAGAACAATACATATGGAAGGCATTACATTTTTATAAAAAGTTTTCTACAGTTCAGACATTCTTACCATTTCTGACATAACTTTGCATATGGCAAATTCTAAAAATACTACTCAGGAAAATATTCTCTTTTTAGAATATTTAAGTTTTTGTCACATAGCGAAATATAACATAAAATTTAGCAAAATTAAAACATATAGCTTAAATTACAGCACTTATAAAACTGTATTTTATTAGCATATGTATCAATAATAATAAAACTGCATTTAAATTATACTTAAGATAGATTATGTTACCAATAAATAGTGTCAGAAAGACAAAGTATATGATCCAGCAAAAATTACATCAGTAGGTAAAAACCAAATTAACACTTGTACTTAGGACTCACATTAGGGGTTAGTCCATAATTTATATATTCCCATTCTCTCCTTGGGGAAGCAGGATAATAAGAACTCTAGAGAAAATAACTACATTACTACCAAGTTAGGAATAGGGACACACCACTAATTAATTTGATATAAGTTTGTAATTCTATGTTGCATGAGTGCCATTTTCATTCCTTTTAATAGCCCATGAGCATGTCCCACCTGGAATGAACTTGGCCAATAGTAATTATGTACTAAGTTATTTATTTTGTAGTTTTCAAGAGTGCCTTCTGTAAATAACAATGACTTTCTCTGATGTAAAAGTTTGAACTTGCCTTACAGACTATGGTAAAAGAGAAGGGTTAATAGTAATCACATGGCCAAAGTAAGGAATACATTGATGATAGGAAACTACAATTTGTGATTACAAAAAAAATCCTTCATTTAACATATCATCTCATTTTCTGTGAATAATATCTTTTTATTATAGAGCAAAAATGTTACTATATTTATTCATTGGCACACAAGATATCTTTAAAAAAAACAGGAGAGACCTGCTATGAACAGAGACACAAACTCATTTGAATATGCAACTTTTTAAGCATATTCTTTTTATTTTTTACATTTAATTTTCTTACTTATTCACTTTCCTTCCAGATCACTGCATCCCTCACTATTAACTCCTCCCACAATCCTTCCCATTTCCACCTCCCCTTCTCCTCCAAGCAAAAGGAGGCATCCATGGGTATTCCCCCCACTATGGCATTTCAAGTCTTTGCAGCCTAGGTGCTAACACTCCCACTGACATCAAACAAGACAGTCTGGCTAGTAGAACAATCCAAAGTACAGAGAACAACTTTGGGATAACCCATGTTCTATGTTCTAGTTGTTCAGGATCAACATGTACGTCAAGTTGCACACCTGCTACATACAAGCAGAGAGGCCTAGGTCCAGCACTTGTATGTTCTTTGGCTGCTGATTTATACTGTGAGACTTCCAAGTGTACAGGTTAGCTGACACTGTTGGTATTCTGGTAAAGCTACTACTCCTTCAAGACCTAAAATCCTTCCTCCTATTTTTTATTAAGAATCCCAAAGCACTATCCACTCACTATGTGGCTGTGTGTGTCTGTATCTGTCTTAGTCAGATACTGAATGGACCTTTCAGAGGACAGCATACTCATGTCTGCAAGAGTACCAGAGTATTATTAATAGAGCTATGGATTGATGCTTGCCTATGGAATAGAAATCAAGTTGGGAGTCTTCCTGCCATCATTTGCACCAGGGAGCCTGGAGACTACCTTCTGTGCATAGCCCACCAGGAGAGACTGATCTCCTAGCAGCACTTTCACTTCTGAGTGCAGAGGTGAGATCTCCACCTTCTCTCTGGAGGGGGCCCAGCTAAGAATTGTGGAGCCTGGAGACCCCACAGACTTCTCTGCATAGCCCACCAGGAGAGAGAGATCTCCCAGCAGTGCTTTCACTTCTGAACTCAGAGAAGTAAGGACACAGGCTTACAGGCCCGCAGAATGGAATAAACTCCAGCCAGAGACAAGAATACCAACTAGCCCCAGATGGCAAAAGGCAAGGACAAAAACCCTACCAACAGAAACCAAGGCCACATGGCAACATCAGAACCCAGTCCTCCCACCACAGCAAATCCAGGATACCCCAACACACCAAAAAAGCAAGCGTTGGATTTAAAAATCATATCTCATGATGCTGATAGAGGGCTTCCAGAAAGATTTAAATAATTCCCTTAAAGAAATACAGGAGAACATCAGTCAATAGGTAAAAGTCCTTAAAGAGGAAACACAAAAATCCCTTAAAGAAATACAGGAAAACACAAACAATCAAGTGAAGGAACTGAACAAAACCATCCAGAATCTAAAAGTGGAAGTAGTTTTTAAACTGTACTTCACCTACTATTAATTGACGTGTTTATTATCTGCCTCAGAAGCCAGGTTGGAGGATGAGCTTTAGATATCAATGCTAATGCTTTTGCCATTGTACCTAATTTTTGAGAACAGCAAATCCTATTTGACCACTCACTTCAGCCTGTCTGTTCCTGCTGTTTTGAATAATCAAATGCTGTGCGTGGTCTCTACCTGAGCTGCAATCTGTTACAGACTTGAACTTCTGTTAAGTTGAAAGCAAGAGTCCTTGACTACAAAATAAATAAATAAGTCAAAACAAGAAAAAATAAAATAAATAAAAGTGGAAGTAGAAACAATAAAGAAATCATAAAGTGTGACATCTCTGGAGATAGAAAACCTTGGAAAGAATTCAGGAGACATAGATGCAAGCATCAACAACATAATACAAGAAAGAGAAGAAAGAACCTCAGGTGCTAAAGATACCATAGAAAATATTGACTCAGCAGTCAAAGTAAATGCAAAATGCATAAAACTGGTAACCCAAAACTTCCAGGAACTCCAGGACACAATGAGAAGACCAAACCTAAGAATTATAGGTATAGAAGAGAGTGAAGATTTCCAATTTAAAGGGCCAGTAAATGTCTTCAACAAAATTATAGAAGAAACTTCCCTAACTTCCCTAATGTAGAGAAAAGAGATGCCTATGAACATACAAGAAGCCTTCAGAACTACAAACAGACTGGACCAGAACAGAAAGTCCCCTGGCTCATAATAATCAAAACACCAAATTCGCTATACAAAGAACGAATATTAAAAGCAGTAAGGGAAAGGGGGCAAGAAACTTATAAAGGCAGACCTATCAGAATCACACCAGACTTCTCACCAAAGACGATGAAAGCTAGAAGATTCTGGGCAGACCCTAAGAGAACACAAATGCCATCCCAGGCTATGATATCCAGCAAAACTCTCAATCATCATAGATGGAAAAACCAAGATATTCCATGATAAAACAAAATTTACACTATATCTATCCACAAATCCAGCCCTACAAAGGATAAGTGATGGAAAATGCCAAAACAAGGAGGGAAACTATACCCTAGAAAAAGCAAGAAAGTAATCTTCTTCCAACAAACCCCAAAGAAGATACTCACACAAACATAAAAATAACAGGAAGCAACAATCACTATTCTCTAATATCTCTTAAAAACAATGAATGCAACTCCCCAATAAAAAAGACATAGACTTCTCATTGTGTCCTGGATTTTCTGGATGTTTTGTGTTACAAGCTTTTTGCATTTTGCATTTTCTTTGACTGTTCAGTCCATGGTTCCTATCGTATCTTCTGCATCTGAGATTCTTTCTTCTATCTCTTGTATTCTGCTGTTGATATTTGCATCTATGGCCCCTGATTTCTTCCCAAGGTATTCTATCTCCAAAGTTGTCTCGATTGTGATTTCTTAGTTGTTTCTACTTCTGTTTTTAGATCCTGGATGGTTTTGCTCAGTTCCATCACCTACTTGCTTGTGTTTTAATGTAACTCTTTGAGAGATTTTTGTGTTTCCTCTTTCATGACTTCTGCCTGTTGACCCAAGTTCTCCTGTATTTTTTAAGTGATTTTTGCATTTCCTCCCTATTGGCTTCTATCTTTTGACCCATTTTCTCCTGAATTTCTTTAAATGATTTTTGTGATTCCCTTGTAAGGGCTTCTACCTTTTGATCTATTTTCTCATGTATTTCTTTAAGAGATTTATTTATGTCCTTCTTGTGTTCCTCTAACAGCATCATGGCCAGTGATTTTTAAATCCAAATCTTATTTTTCTGGTGTGTTGGGGTATCCAGGACTTCTTGTTATCAGAGAATTGGTTCAGACTCTGCCATGTTGCCATGATTTCTGTTAGTAATGTTCGTAAGTTTGCCTTTTGCCATCTGGCTATCTGTGGTGTTAGTTGGTCTTGTTGTCACTGGCTGGTGTTTGAACCTCCCTCGAGCCTGTAAGGCTAATTCTGTCCTCCTCCTGGGTGCCCTTGGAGGCCTAATGTGTCCTGCCCCAAGGAATGCTATACTCGGGTTGTCTCTGTGAGCCTGGTGTTGCCTGTCTGTTTCTTCAGGGAGTACAGATAGTGGATGCTGCAGGGACCTTATCCAAGTGTTGATCACTCTGTAGGGCAGATGATCCCACCCCCTCCTGGGTTGGTGCATGACCCGGTTGGCATACAAAGGGCCAGCAGAGCTGCACAGGCCCTGAGTGCAGGTAAGAGCCTGACAGGATAGGACCCGAGTGATGTTAGACCCAGACTCTGCCAGCACACCTGGCTTTAGCTGTTAGCTGTCTGTGGTGCCCCAAGGCAAGATGGCAGCCTCTGCTGTAAGCCAGACAAAGACCCCCTGAGCGAGTTGGTCTAGTAAAGTTTTTATGTCTACCATTTTATTTGCATTATTTTTCATGATAGTCTTCAATTTTAATATGTCTTTCTATATATTTCCTCTATTTTATCAGAAATGTCTTCAATGTAAATCTTTGGTTTTATCAAAAATGTTTCTAATTCCACCTTCAACGAATTTAGAAAGAATTTTTATATCTACCATTTTTATGTAAAATTTTCCATGAAATGGTCAATTTTAACATTTGTCTACTTATTTCCTGAATTTTACCAGAAATATTTTCCATATAAATCTTCAATGTTATCTGAAAATGTTTATAATTCTGCTTTCAATCAACTTAGAATTATCTGTATGCCTATCATTTTACCTATATAATTTCCATGATAATCTTTAATTCTAACATGTTTTTCTACATTTTTTACAATTTTATCAGAAATATTTTCCATGTAAATCTTCAATTCTATCATAAAATGTTTCTATCCCATATTTCAATTAATTTAGCAATGTTTTGCATGTCTACCACTTTACTCTATTTTCCATGAAAATTGTCAATTTTAATGTGTTTATCTGAAAAAAAAAGATATAAAGTTGTGTCTGTTCATGGTTGGCCTTTCCTCAATCTCTGTTCCATCCCTCATGCCTGCATTACTTGTAGACAGAATAATATTTGTGTTGAAAGTTTTGTGAGGAGGTTGGTTTCCCTGCCTAATCCTGAAGATGGCCCGTGCCTCTATAGCCCTGTCAACTGCAGATTTGCATTCATTTTCATGGTCATCTAGCCATCTATCTTGTAATGCCCAATACAATATCCTGAACACCCCATTTCCCTCTGCATCCCACCTCGCTCCCAGTTCCCTCACTCTACCTCCATCTTATGAGTATTTATTCCACCCTTGTAAGTGAGATTCAAGCTTCCTGCCTTAGGAATTTCTTCTGGTTTAGCTTCTGGGTCTCTGGTTAGCATGTGTCATAGTAAGGATTGCTAACCCTGCACAAACATCATGACAAGAAGCAAGTTGGAAAGGAAAGGGTTTATTCAGCTTACAGTTCAAATTGCTGTTTATCACCAAACTCCTTTGGTGGACTGGACTGGAATGCAAGCAGGTCAGGAAGCAGGAGTTGATGCAGAGGTCATGGAGGGATGTTTCTTACTGGCTTGCTTCCACTGGCTTGCTCAGACTACTCTCTTATAGAACCCAAGAATACCAACCCAGAAGTGGTACCACCCACAAGGGGTCCTCCACCCTTGATCACTAATTGAGAAAATGCCTTGTAGCTAGATCTCGTGGAGGCACTTCCCACACTAAAGCTGCTTTCTCTGTGGTAACTCCAGCCTGTGTCAACTTGACACACAAAACAAGCCAGTACACCATGTAACCTGGTATGTGTATTTTATGACTAATATCCACTTATAAGTGAGTACATACCATGGATGTGCTTTTGGGATTGGGTTACCTCACTCAAGGTGATAATCTCAAGTTCAATCTATTTGCCTTCAAACTTGATAATGGCCTTTTTTAAAAATTGCTGAATAACATTTCATGGTGCAGAAGTACAATTTTTTAATCCATTCTTCAATTGAGTAACTTCTAGGTTGTTTCCACTTAAGGGCTATTATGAATAAACCTGCTATGAACACAGTTGAGCAAGTGTCCTAGTGAGATGATGGAGTATCTGTTAGGTATATTCTCAGGAGTGGTACATCTGGGTCTTGAGGTAGAACTATTCGCAGTTTTCTGAGAAAATGCCAAATTGTTTCCCAAATTGGTTACAGAAGTTTGGACTCCCACCATTTGTTTCACATCCTTGCCAGCATGTGCTATCCCTTGAGTTTTCATTCTTAGTAATTCTGATAGGTGTAGAATGGAACCTCAGAGTTGTCTTGACTTGCATTTCCCTGATGATTGAAGGCTTTGAACATTTCTTTAAGTACTTTTCTGCCATTTGAGAATCCTCCCTTGAGAATTCTGTTAATTTCTGTACCCTGTTTTTGTTTGTTTGTTTGTTTTGAATTTCACGGAGCTTTATTGTGTAGGACAGAGGGCCTCATTTCTGCCTGCTCACCCTCAAACATTTAAACTGTTATTGCTCTGAGATTCCTCTTGATCTCCTTCATGATCTGATCTATTGGAGTTTGAAGAGAGCATGACCAGGAAAGACCAAAGCTTCCTTTCTTAATCATAGGCAGTCTTACTTACAGACTTCCTTCACACTAGAGGTGAAAATCACACTGGAATTTATCACTAAGTCAAATTTATTTTTCCTTCATAAATGTCTTTGCTACATAGTTTCACTTTTCTGATGAGTTCTTGTTCTTATCATCTTGGTGTATACAATGTATTCATCCTTTTTTGTTTAATTGGTTTTTTGCATCTTTTTTGACACCTGGAGTTACTCTTGGCTTAGGTTCACTGTATAAAGTGACTCTAGTTTTTCTGAATCTCAAACACTGAACATCTGATTTTCCAGAGACTCCTTTCTCTTTCTGAGATTTTATCAAGACTTCTTCACCTGATTTGCTTGTTTTCTCTTCTTGACAAGGCTGGGGGAATCTCAGTCTGTCCTCTAGACTTCAAGCACAGTCTTTTCCCACTGACTTTGCCCTGAGATACACACTTCTTGGCTCAGTCATCAGGATTCTGCAGATCTGTCTCCTTGGAGACAGTTTTCATAGTCTTATCATTTTTCTTTATCCCAACCTTCACTGCATATGCATCAAACTTGGGTCTTGGCTCTTTTTTATTTGTTTTCTTTTACAACCTAAACCTCTGGGGTGTTTTCTGATCTGGAGTGACAGGGTTTTCCCTTTTGGCTTCCATTTCTTCTGTTTTTGTAAGAGTGCTAACCTGCTCTTACACAACCAACTTTGTTTGACATTATTCTCACGTGTTTCATCTTCGCAGGCTCAGGTGATACATGCCTCTTGCTGGAAGCAGCCCTTTGTTACTTAGGTTCTGTGCCCCGATTTTAATTAAGTTATTTGGGTTGTTAGTATATAACTTGGTGAGTTGTTTCTAAATTTTGGATAATAGCCCTCTGTCAGATATAGTGTTGGTGAATATACTTTCTTAATCCCTGGGCTGCCATTTTTCCTATTGACAGTATCATTTACCTTTAAAAGAACTTTGCAGTTCCATGAAGTTCCATTGATTAACTGGTAATCTTAAAACCTGAGCCATTGGTGTTCTGTTCAGGAACTTGTCTCCAGTAACAATGCGATCAAGGGTATTTTCCCCTTTCTGTTCTGTGAGATTTAGTGTACCCTGCTTGATGTTGAGGTTCTTGATCCACTAGGACTTGAGTTTTGTGCAAGGTGATAGGTATGGATCTTCATTCTTCTACATGCAAATATCCAGTTAGTCCAGCACCATTTATTGAATATGCTTTTATTTTTCCATTACATGGTTTTGGCTTCTTTATCAAAAATCAAGTGTGAGTTTAGTTCTAGGTCTTTATGCAATTCAATTGACCAGCATGTCTGTTTCTATACCAATACCATGCAGGTATTATCACTATTGCTCTGCACTATATCCTTAGGAGAGGGATGATGATTCCTCTCATAGTTTTTATATTATTCAGGATTATTTAGATGAACTTGGGCAAATTTTTGTCTTCACATATGAAGGTGAGAATTTCTCTTTCAACATTTTTAGGAATTGTGTTGGAAATTTGATGGGGGCTGCATTGAATCTGTAGATTTCTTTTGGTAGGATGGCCATTTTTACTATGGTAATCCTACCAATTTATGAGCATGGGGAGATATTTCCAACTTCTGAGATCTTTGATTTCTTTCTTCATAGATTTGAAGTTCTTGTCATACATATCTTTCACTTGTTTGGTTTGAGTTAAACCAAAATATATATATTATTCATGGCTATTGTGAAAGTTGACATTTCCCTAACTTCTTTCTTAGCCAGTTTATCATTTTATAAAGGAGAGCTACTGATTTCTTTGAGTTAATTTTATATCCACCCACTTTGATGAAGGTGTTTATCAGCTGTGGGAATTCTCTGTTTTAATTTTTGGGAGTCACTTATGTATACTATCATATCCACAAATAGGATACTTTAACTTCTTCCTCTCAAATATGAATCTGTTTGATCCCCTTCCTCTGGCTAGAAATTCAAGAACTATTTTGACTACATAGGGAGTGAGTGGGCAGCCTTCTCTTGTCCCTGATTTTAGTGGAAATGCTTTAACTTTCTCTCCATTTAGTTTGATGTTGGCTATTGGCTTGCAGTATATTGCATTGATTATGCATAAGTATGTGCCATATATCTACTATTTCTCTAAAACATTTAATAAGAAGAGGTATTAGATTTTATCAAAGGTTTTTTCAAAGTCTAGCAACATAATCATGTGAATTTTTTCTTTCATTTTGTTTATATTGTGTATTGTGCTGATGGATTTTCATATATCGAACTATCCTTGCATCCCTGGGATGAAGAATACTTAATTATTTTTGGATGTTATCTTTGATGTATTGATGGATTCAGTTTGTGTGTATTTTATTGAGTAATTTTGCATCAATATTCATAAGAAAAATTGATCCGAAGTTCTCTGTGTTGAGTCTTTGTGTGGTTTAGGAATCATGGGAATTATATACTCAAAGAATTACTTTGGCAGTGTTCATTTTCTGTTTTGTGGAATGGTTTGAGAAGTATTTGGATT
This sequence comes from Apodemus agrarius, assembly GCA_964023405.1. NCBI lineage: Eukaryota > Metazoa > Chordata > Mammalia > Rodentia > Muridae > Apodemus > Apodemus agrarius. The sequence continues at coordinate 74,721,416 of OZ030005.1, read as the reverse complement.
AGCTGATCCTGGAAATTTTGGTAGGATTCTAAACAAAAACCAGCTGGCTGTGTTTTTTTGTTTGTTTGTTTGTTGTTTTTCTGTGTGTGTGTGTGTGTGTGTGTGTGTGTGTGTGTGTATGTGTATGTGTGTGTATGTGTGTGTATGTGTGTATATATGTATATATGTATATATGTATATATGTATATATGTATATATGTATATATGTATATATATATATACATATACACATATATATAATTGGTTGGGAGACTTTTAATGACTGCTTCTGTTCCTTTAGGAGTCATGGAGCTGTTTAAATAGTTTTTCTGACCTTGATCTTACTTTAACAAGAAATATCAGTTCAGAAAATGTCTATTTCATTAAGATTTTGTGGAGAACGGGTTTTATTTTTTTATTTAATTTTTATTTTCTATATTCTATGTTTACATTCCAAAGGCTTTCCCCTTTCCCAGTTACCCCCCACCATATGTCCCATAATTCCTCTCCCCCCCCAACTATTCCCCAATCATCCCCCCCCACGATTTCTCTCTTCTGGGTCTACAAAACTGGATCCAAACTTTTCAGGCTGAGGGTCCTCTCCTTTCTTCTTCGTGGGAGTCATTTGACTTGCTAATTGTGCCTTGAGTATTTAGGGCTTCTGGGCTCATTAATATCCACTTATCAGTGATTGCATTTCATGTGTATTCTTTTGTGATTGGGTTAGTTCAATTAGGATGATAGTTTCCAGATTTAACCATTTAACTACAATTGCATGAGTTCATTAATTTTAATTGCTGAGTAGTACTCCATTGTATAAATATACCACATTTTCTGTATCCATTCCTCTTTTGAAGGATATTTGGGCTCATTCCAATTTCTGGCTATTATAAACAAGGCTGCTATAAACATAGTGGAGCATGTGTCTTTATTGTATGCAGGGGAATCCTCTGGGTATATGCCCAGGAGTGGTATGTCAGGGTCCTCTGGAAGTGACATGCCCAATTTTCTGAGGAACCGCCAAACTGATTTCCAGAGCAGTTTTACCATTTTGCAATCCCACCAACAGTGGAGGAGTGTTCCTCTTTCTCCACATCCTCGCCAGCACTTGTTGTCTCTTGAGTTTATAATCTTAGCCATTCTGACTGGTGTGAGGTGGAATCTCAGGGTTGTTTTGATTTGCATTTTCCTAATGACTAATGATGTTGAACATCTCTTAAGGTGTTTCTCAGCCATCCGAATTTCGGCTGGTGAAAATTCTTTGTTTAGGTCTGTACCCCATTTTTTGATAAGGTTATTTGGTTCTTTGGGGTCTAACTTCTTCAGTTCTTTATATATATTGTATATTAGCCCTCTGTCGGATGTGGGGTTGGTGAAGATCATTTCCCACTTTGTTGGTTGCCGTTTTATCCTTCTGACAGTGTCCTTTGCCTTACAGAAACTTTGTAATTTTATGAGGTCCCATTTGTCAATTCTGGATCTTAGAGCATAAGCTATTGGTGTTCTGTTCAGGAACTTTCCCCCTGTGCCCATGTCCTCCAGGGTCTTCCCAAGTTTATTTTCTAATAGTTTCATTGTGTCTGGTTTTATGTGGAGGTCCTTGATCCACTTGGAGTTGATCTTAGTACAAGGAGATAAGAGTGGATCAACTCGCATTCTTCTGCATGTTGACCTCCAGTTGAACCAGCACCATTTGTTGAAAAGGCTATCTTTTTTCCACTGGGTAGTTGTGGATCCTTTATCAAAGATCAAGTGACCATAAGTCTGTGGGTTCATTTCTGGGTCTTCAATCCTATTCCATTGATCTATTTGCCTGTTGCTGTACCAATACCATGCAGTTTTTAACACAATTGCTCTGTAGTACTGCTTGAGGTCAGGGATATTGATTCCCCCAGAAGTCCTTTTATTGTTGAGAATAGTTTTAGCTATCCTGGGTTTTTTGTTGCTCCAGATGAATTTGAGAATTGCTCTTTCTAGATCTATGAAGAATTGAGTTGGGATTTTGATGGGGATCGCATTTAATCTGTAGATTGCTTTTGGTAAGATGGCCATTTTTATTATATTGATCCTGCCAATCCAGGAGCAAGAAATATTTTTCCATCTTCTGAGGTCTTCTTCGATTTCTTTCTTCAAGGACTTGAAGTTCCTGTCATACAGATCTTTTGCTTGTTTGGTTAGATTTACACCAAGGTTCTTTATGTTGTTTGTGGCTATTGTGAAGGGTGTTATTTCCCTAACTTCTTTCTCAGCCTGCTTGTCCTTTGAGTACAAGAAGGCTACTGATTTGCTTGAGTTAATTTTATAACCAGCCACTTTGCTGAAGTTGTTTATCAGCTGTAGAAGTTCTCTGGTGGAGTTTTTGGGTCGCTTAAGTAAACTACCATATCGTCTGCAAATAATGATACTTTCACTTCTTCCTTTCCAATTTGTATCCCTGTGACTTCCTTATGTTGTCTAATTGCTCTCGCTAGAACTTCAAGTACTATATTGAAAAGATATGGAGAGGGCAGCCTTGTCTAGTCCCTGATTTTAGTGGGATTGCTTCAAGTTTCTCTCCATTTATTTTGATGTTGGCTACTGGTTTGCTGCATATTGCTGTTACTATGTTTAGGTATGTTTCTTGAATTCCTACTCTTTCCAAGACTTTTAGCATGAAAGGATGCTGAATTTTGTCGTATGCTTTTTCAGCATCTAATGAGATGACCATGTGGTTTTTTTCTTTTAGTTTGTTTATGTAGTGGATTACATTGATGGATTTCTGTATATTGAACCATCCCTGCATCCCTGGAATGAAGCCTACTTGATCATGGTGAATGATCGTTTTGATGTGCTCTTGGATTCGGTTGGCAAGAATTTGATTTAATATTTTTGCATCGATATTCATAAGAGAAACTGGCCTGTAGTTCTCTTTCTTTGTTGGATCTTTTTGTGGTTTAGGTATCAGCGTAATTGTGGTTTCAAAGAATTAGTTGGGCAGTGTCCCTTCTGTCTCTATTTTGTGGAATTGTTTGAAGAGTATTGGTGTTAAGTCTTCTTTGAAAGTCTGGTAGAATTCTGCACTAAAACCTTCTGGTCCCGTATGTTTTTTGATTGGGAGTCTTTCTATATCCCCTTCTATTTCTTTAGGGGTTATGGGAATGTTTAGCTGATCTACTTGATGCTGATTTAATTTTGGTATTTGGTATCTGTCTAGGAAATTGTCCATTTCCTCCAGATTCTCCAGTTGTTTTGAGTATAGACCTTTGTAGTAGGATCTGATGATCTTTTGAATTTCCTCCGTTTCTGCTGTTATATCCCCCTTTTCATTTCTAATTTTGTTAATTTGGATACTGTCTCTGTGCCCTTTGGTTAGTCTAGTTAAGAGTTTATCTATCTTGTTGATTTTCTCGAAGAACCAGCTCTTGGTTTTGTTGATTCTTTGTATGGTTCTCTTTGTTTCTACTTGATTGATTTCAGCCCTTAGTTTGATGATTTCCTCTCTTCTACTCCTCCTGGATGAATTAGCTTCTTTTTGTTCCAGGGCCTTCAGGTGTTCTGTTAAGTTGCTAGTGTATGCCCTCTCCAGTTTCTTTTTGGAGGCACTCAGGGCTATGAGTTTTCCTCTTAGCACTGCTCTCATTGCGTCCCAAAGATTTGGGTAGGTCATACCTTCATTTTCATTGAAGTCTAAAAAGTCTTTGATTTCTTTCTTTATTTCTTCCTTGACCAAGGTGTCATTGAGTAGAGTATTGTTCAGTTTCCATGTGTATGTGGGCTTTCTGTTGTTCTTCTTGCTATTGAAGACCACTTTTACTCCATAGTGATCTGATAGGAGACATGGGATTAGTTTGGTCTTCTTGTATTTGTTGAGGTCTGTCTTGTGACCAATTATATGATCAATTTTTGAGAAGGTACCGTGCGGTGCTGAGAAAAAGGTATACTCTTTTGCTTTAGGATGGAATGTTCTATATATATCTGTTAAATCCAATTGGTCCAAAGCTTCAATTAGTTTCACTGTGTCCCTGTTTAGTTTCTGCTTTCCTGATCGGTCCATTGAGGAGAGTGGAGTGTTGAAGTCACCTACAATTATTGTGTTAGGTGCAATGTGTGCTTTAAACTTTAGTAAAGTTTCTTTTATGAATGAGGGTGCCCTTACATTTGGGTCATAGATGTTCAGTATTGAGAATTCTTCTTGGTGGATTTTCCCTTTGACAAGCAAGAAGTGAGCTTCTGAGTCTCTTTTGATGACTTTAGGTTGAAAGTCAATTTTATCTGATATTAGAATGGCTACTCTGGCTTGTTTCCTGAGACCATTTGCTTGTAAAATTGTCTTCCAGCCTTTTACTCTAAGGTGGTGTTTGTCTTTGACACTGAGATGTGTTTTCTGTATGCATCAAAATGTAGGGTCCTGTTTCCGTATCCAGTCAGTTAGTCTGTGTCTTCTTTTGATTGGGGAATTGAGTCCATTGATATTGAGATATTAAGGAATAATAATTATTACTTCCTGACATTTTGGGCATTATTATTTTTTTTTTTTTGGATTTGTGTGGTTCTCTTCTTTTGGGTTGGATGAGAGGGGGTTTCTATCTTGTTTCTTCTGGGGTGTAGTTTACTCCCTTGTGTTGGTATTTTTCCCCTATTATCCTTTGCAGGGCTGGGTTTGTAGATAAATATCATGCAAATTTGGTTTTGTCGTGGAATACCTTGGTTTCCCCATCTATGGCGATTGAGAGTTTTGCTGGGTATAGTAGTTTTGGCTGAAGTTTGTGTTCTCTTAGAGTCTTCATGAAGTCTGCCCAGGATCTTCTAGCTTTCATGGTCTCAGGTGAGAAGTCTGGTGTAATTCTGATAGGTCTTCCTTTATATGTTATTTATCCTTTTTCTCTTACTGCCTTTAATATTCTTTCTTTGTTTAGTACATTTGGAGTTTTGATTATTATGTGACGGGAAGTATTTCTGTTCTGGTCCAGTCTATTTGGGGTTCTATAGGCTTCTTGTATATTCATGGGCATCTCTCTCTTTAGGTTGGGAAGTTTTCTTCCATAATTTTGTAGAAGATATTTGCTGGCCCTTTAAGTTGTAGATCTTCATTCTCATCTATCCCTATAATCCTTAGGTTTGGTCTTCTCATTGTGTCCTAGATTTCCTGAATGTTTTGGGTTACCAGCTTTTTGCATTTTGCATTTTCTTTAATTGTTGGATCCATGGTTCCTATGGTATCTTCAGCATCTGAGATTCTATCTCTTGTATTCTATTGTTGATATTTGCATCTATGACTCCTGATTTCTTCCCAATGTTTTCTATCTCCAATGTTGTCTCCCTTTGCGATTTCTTAGTTGTTTCTACTTCTGTTTTTAGATTCTGCATGGTTTTGCTCAGATCTTTCAATTGCTTGTTTGTGTTTTCCTGTAATTCTTTAAGGGATTTTTGTGTTTCCTCTTTTATGACTTCTACTTGTTGACCCATGTTCTCTTGTATTTCTTTAAGTGATTTTTGTTTCTCCCCCTTATTGGGGTTCATTTTTTGCTCTATATTCTCCTGGATTTCTTTAAGTGATTTTTGTGTTTGCCTTGTATGGGCTTCTAGCTTTTGATCTATTTTCTCCTCTATTACTTTAAGAAATTTATCTAAGTGATCCTCTATCAGCATCTTTATCAGTGATTTTAGATCTGAGTCTTGTTTTTCTGGTGTGTTGAGATATCCGAGATTTAATTGTGTTTGCCTTGTAAGGGCTTCTAGCTTTTGATCTATTTTCTCATGTATTACTTTAAGAGATTTATCTAAGTGTTCCTCTATCAGCATCCTGACCAGTGATTTTAGATCTGAGTCTTGTTTTTCTGGTGTTTTGGGATATCCAAGATTTATTGCTGTCGGGGAACTGGGTTCGGATGCTGCCATGCTGCCTTGATTTCTGTTAGTAACGATCTTACGTTTGCCTTTTGCCATCTCGTTAACTCTGGTGTTTGTTGGTCCTGTAGTTACTAGCTGGTGCTTGACCCTCCTGTGGGCTCATAAGGCTATTTCCCCGCGACTGGGACACCTGAACCACTGCCCTGCAGGGCTCCTGCTCACAGATTGCTGACAGGTGGCCTGAGTCCTCTGAGGTCTTAAACTCAGGATATCCCAGGTACTTGGTTCTGCCTGTTGGGCAGCTGCTCTACACTGCTCCTGCTCAGGGTTTGCTGTCTGGTGTCCTGATTCCCCAGAGGTCTTAAACTCGGGATATCTCAGTTATCTGGTTCTGCCTGCTGGTCCAAAGCTGCTGGGAAGCTGGCTGAGGCTGGCTCCGCCGCCAGCTGGATAGGAAACAGCTGGGAAGATGGTGCTGGCTGCAGGGAGTTTGGGGTTCGCCCTGGTTCTGCAGGCTGGGTCTGAGCACCTGGGAAGCTGGCTGAGGCTGGCTCCCCTGCCGGCTGGATGAGAAGCAGCTGGGAAGATGGCGCTGACTGCAGGGAGCTCGGGGTCCGCCTTGCGAGTGCAGAGCACAGGCTCGGCTGGTGTCCCCCAAACCACTACTCTGTGCACAGCTCCAGCTCCAGGCCTGAGTCCCTGAAGGTCTTAAACTCGGGATATCTTGGGTACCTGGTTCCGCAGGCTGGGACTGAGCACCTGGGAAGCTGGCTGAGGCTGGCTCCCCCACCGACTGGATGAGAAGCAGCTGGGAAGATTGAGAACAGATTTTAGAACTAAGACCTAATAATTCTTTGAATGTCCTCAGTGCCAGTTGTTATGTCTCCCTTTTTACTACTGATTTTGTTTATTTGGATACTGTCTCTCTGTCCTTTGGTTAAATTGGTTAATATCTTGTTGATTTTTGCACAGAAGCCACTCTTGGTTTTGTTGATTCTTTGTATTATTTTCTTTGTTTCTAACTGATTTAATTCAGCCCTGATTTTGATAATTTGACTTCTACTCCTCTTTGATATGCATGACTCTTTTTCTTCTAGAGCTTCCAGGTGTACTTTTAACTTGCTAATATGAAAATTTTCTAATTTCATTATGGAGACAATTGGTGCTATGAACTTAACTCTTAGCACTGCTTTCATTTTGTTCAATAATTGGATATGTTGTGCCTTCATATTCATTGAATTCTAAAAAGTCTTTTTTTTTTCACATTATTTCTTCCCTGACCCAGAGATCATTGAATAGAGAGATGTTCAATTTAGAGCAAATTTTCTTCCATTTCCTTACAAGAGTGAAAGAGAGTGATAGAGAGATAGAGACAGAGAGACAGAGAGACACATACATAGAGACAGAGACAAAGTTCTAAAACTAAATAGATATCAAACAGAGATCCAATCAGAAAAGTAAAATTAATGTGTAGGCTTTCCAATGTTTCTGTTGTTGTTGAAGTTCAGCTTTAATACATAGTGGTCTGATAAGATACAAGGCATTATTTCAATTTTTTATATCTGTTGAGACTTGCTTTGTAACTATTTTGGAGAAGGACTCATGAGGTGCTGAGAAGAAGGCATGTACTTTTATGTGGGGGTGAAATATTCTATAGATGTCTGTTAAGTCCATTTGAGTCAAAATGTCTACTAGTTTCATTGTTTCTCTTTTCTGTTTTTATCTGGATGTCCTGTCACTTGGTGAGAGTTGGATGCTGGATTCTCCCACTATTAATATGTGGAGTTCGATGTGGAATTTAAGTTTTAGAAATGTTTCTTTTACAAACATGGGTACCCTTATGTATGGGGTATAGATGTTCAAAATTGAGATATCATATTATTAGATTTTTCCTTTGATAAATATGAAGTGCCCTCCTTGTCTTGTTTGACTAATTGCAGTTGTAAGTCTATTTTATTACATATTAGAATAGCTACTCCAGCTTGCTACTTGGGTTCATTTGCTTGGATTTTTTTTTACTTTCTTTTTTATTGGATATTACCTTTCTTTACATTTTTTATTCATTCATTCATTCATTCAGAAAATGGATGTTTGGTCTTCAAGATCCTCAAGTCATCCTGGGCATTTTTTTTTATTTTCTATATTCTATGTTTACATTCCAAAGGTTTTCCCCTTTCCCAATTACCCCCCACCATATGTCCCATAATTCCTCTCCCCCCCTGCTATTTCCCACTCATCCCCCCCCCCAACGATTTCTCTGTTCTGGGTCTACAATACTGGATCCAATCTTTACATTTCAAATGTTATTCCCCTTTACCTGTCCCCCCAAGATGTACCCAATCCCATCCACTCTTGACCTGCTTCTATGAGGGTGTTCCCCCAGTGACCCAAATACCTCCACCTCCTACCCTCGCATTCCCTTCACTAAGACATCAAGCCTCCACAGGACTGAGAGCTTCTCCTTCCATTGATGCCTGACAAGGCCATCCTCTGTTACATATGCAGCTTGAGCCATGGGTCCCTCCATGTGTATTCTTTGATTGGTGGTTTAGTCCTTGGGAGCTCTGGGGAGTCTTGTTGGTTGATATTATTGTTCTTCCTATGGGGTTGCGAACCCTCTCACCTCCTTCAGTCCTTTCTCTAACTCCTCCATTGGGACCCCATGCTCAGTCCAATGGTTGGCTGTGGGCATCTGCCTCTGTATTTGTCAGGTACTGGCAGAGCCTCTTAAGAAACAGCTATATCGAGCTTCTGTCAGCATGCACTTCTTAGCATCTAGAACAATGTCTGCGTTTGGTGACTATATGGTGGGACAGTCTCTGGATGGCCATTCTTTCAGTCTCTGCTCCACACTTTTTCTCCAGATTGGCTCATAGGGGTGTTGGAAAACTTTTTTCTAGCCCTTTACTTTGCTGTAATGTCTATATTTATGGCTAAGGCATACTTTTTGTATGCAGCAGAATGATGGATCCCATTTTTACATCCATTCTGTGCATGTTTGTGAGTGTGTATGCATGAGAGAGAGAGAGAGAGAGAGAGAGAGAGAGAGAGAGAGAGAGAGTTTGTGTTGGTGCATGATTTCCTTATTTTTCTCTTATTGAATTACTTATTTGCTGTGTTTTCTTGGGTTAGTTATCCTTCTTGAGTTGGAGATTTTCTTCTATTATTTCTGTAGGGCTGGATTTGTGGATAGATACTGTACAAATTTGTCATGAAATTCTTGTTTTCTCACTCTATGGTGATTGAGAGTATTACTAAGTATAGTAGTCTAGGGTGACACCTTTTGTTTTTTTTTTTCCAGAGGTTTCACCATATCTTGTCCATGCTCTTCCAGATTTTAGCATCTCTGTTGAGAAGCCAGGTATACTTTTGATAGTTCTGCCTTTTGATGTTACATGGCCTTTCTCCTTTACAACTTTTAACATTGTCTTTGTTCTGTGAATTTTCTGTTTTGATTATTATGTGATTCGGGGATTTTCTTTTCTGATACAGTCTAGTGGGAATTCTATACGTTTCTTGTATGTTTATAGAATTTTCTTTCTTTAAGTAAAGACAGTTTTCTTCCATGATTTTGTCAAGAATATTTTCTGGGCCTAGGATCTGGGCTTCTTCACCCTCTTCCATTCCTATGATTCTTAGGTTAGGTCTTTTCATGGTTTCAGAGACTTTCTGTATATTTGTGTCAGGAAATTTTTAATATTTTCTTTGACTCCCATGTCAATTTCTTCCATGTATCTTCTACACTTGAGATTCTCTTTTACATCTCTTCTATTCTTTTGTTGATAATCTGTTCTGCCCATTCTATTCCCTAGGTTTTCCAATTCCAGGATTTCACCAGTTTGTGTTTTCTTGCATTTTTTCCCTCTTTTAGGCTTTGCACCATTTTTTTATTTTCTTTACATGTTTATTTGTATTTTCCTTTATATCTTTAAGAGATTTGCTTGGTTTGTCTTTAGAGACATCTATCTGTATGATTTATTTACCTGTATTTTTATTATTAAATTATTTTATTTATTTACATTCAAAGTATTTCCCCCCTTCCCAGTCCTCTCTTCCTCAATTCTTCACCCTATCCCCTTTACCTCCATCTCTGTGAGGATATTCCACCACCTGCCCATGCACCCCTGCCTCACCCCTACAATCACCCTCTTCCCTCAGACATTAAGCTTCCACAGGACTGAGTGCATCATTTCCCACTCAGACATACAATGTAGTCTTCTGCTACAATGTTCTTGGCATCATGTATCATCCCATATATGCTCCTTGGTACTTTTTCTTAGTCTCTGGGAGATCTGAGGTATCAGGATTTGTTGGCACTGTTTTTCTTCCTATAGGGTTACAATCCTTTTTAACTCCTTCAGTCCTTCCTCTCACTCTTCCATATTGGTCTTCATCCTCACCCCAATCATTGGCTGAAAGTATCTGCATTTGTCTCAGTCAGTTGCTGGTAAAGCCTTGCAGAGGACAAACATGCCAGGCTCCTCTCTGCACACACAATATGGCCTCAGTAATAGTGTCAGAATTTGGTTTGTGTGAATGGGATAGATCCCAAGTTGGACCAGTCACTGGGTGGCATTTCTTTCATTCTCTGATCTATTTTCCACATGCATTTCCTTTAGACTGAAAAAATCCTGAGTTAAAAAATTTTGAATATGGGTGGATGGCCTCCTGCCTCAACAGGGTGCCATGACTATCTGCTGGTGGGGGTCTTTTCTGGTTTCATTTCCTCACCTTCCCAGTACTCTCTTCCTCAATTCTTCACCCTATCCCCTTTACCTCCATCTCTGTGAGGATATTCCACCACCTGCCCATGCACCCCTGCCTCACCCCTACAATCACCCTCTTCCCTCAGACATTAAGCTTCCACAGGACTGATTTCAAATAAGGTCTACCCCATTGAATCCTGGTAGCATCTCATATCCCAGGTCACTGGGACTTTGTACAGGTCCCCAGTGCCTCCTAACCCTTATTACTGCATATTTTGATTCATTCTCCTGGTTCTCTGGGGGCTCCTCCTGTTTCTTCCAATATTTGATACTACCTCTACTTTTCCTTCCTCCCTCCCCTCGCAAACCCAGTTTGCTCTTTTCCTCTGCCTCTCATGATTATTTGCTTCCCCTTTTCAGTGGGATGCAGGCACCCCTGAAAAAAAAACAAACAAAATTAAGACACATTTGGAAAAAATAAATATCATAGAAGGAAAAATAAAATTGAACGAAGAGATCCTTGGCCCACCTAACCAACTAAGAGAGAGGAGGACACACACACACAGAAAGAGAGAGGGGGTTCCAATTTCTGTCTGTGCCTGAAAACAATCCTCTGACACAGGGCTCCATATCCAGGTGGCCCAAAGAGATAGCTGGCCTCACAGGGATGCAGACAGGCCTGTGAGCCCAGGTATGACCACCCCTGCTGCTCACAGAAAACTGCCCAGAGCACTCAGAACACAGAGACTGAGGGGGGCAGCCTGGTTCAGGAGCTTTCCAATTTCCTTCTGTGACAAGAGCAGATCCTGGGCCACAGAGCTACACAGTCAAAGACAGCAAGACCAGCTAACACAGGAGATAATCATATGGAAAAAGCCAAGCTCAAGAACACAAGCAACAGAAACCAAGGCTATTTGGCAACACCACACCCCAGTTCTCCCAACACAGTAAGCCATCATTACCACAACACACCATTAAAGCAAGACTCTGACTTAAAATCACATATCATGATGATGATAGAAGACTTTAAGAAGGACATAAATAACTCCCTTAAAGAAATATAAGAGAATACAAGTACAAAGATAAAAAAAACCTTAAAGATGAAACACAAAATACCTTAAAGAATTATAAGAAACACAACCAAACAAGTGGAGGAACTACACAAACCATCCAGGATCTAAAAATGAAAATAAAGGCTTTCTGGTTTCTGCCTCCAGATCCAGAGCACTCTCAGTCAGTGGGCCACCTCCAAGCAGTGCAGGAAGCCAGCTATACACCCAGCAGCCAGCAAAGAAGAGGAAGCTTTCACAGGTGAGACCAGCCCTGCATTTCAGAGGCCTCTGGCAAGAGCCTTCTGGTTCCCTCCTACTCATCAGGAACACCATTGGCCACAGTGAGCCATCTCCAAGCAGTGCAGAAAGCCAGCTATATACCCCGCAGCCAGATAGGAAGAGACAACCAGCACAGCCTGCATCCAGAGCTGATCGGAGCCACAGAGGTACATACCCAAATACAACCACAAGAGAGTGGGTCTCAGGCACCATCTTTGCTTCTGTGACTGTGCAACAGATTGGTAGGCAGGTTTCACCAGAGTAAAGGATCACTTGGGACACACCATACCAGGACTCCACCTGCACCCAGAATCTTGGCAGCACCTCAGCAATTTGTGCCAGGGGAAAGCAATTCACCCAGGGTTGTTGAGATAGGCCTGCAGGCATACAGGAAGAGCAATCTCCAACCAGCAACAGCAGTCCAAACTAAGACCAGAGATAACCAGATGGCAAAAGGCAAATGTGGGAACATTACTAAGAGAAATCAAGACTATATGGCACCATCCGAACCCAATTCTCCCACAACAGCAAGTCCTAGTTACAACAACACACCAGGGAAGCAAGATTTTGATTTAAAATCACAGGTCATGATGCTGATGGAGGGCATCATAGAGGGCTTCAAGAAGGACATAAATAACTCCCTTAAAGAAATACAGGAGAACACAAGTAAACAGGGAGAAGTCCTTGAACAACTAAGGTAAAAACACAACAAAACTGGTGAAGGAATTAAACAAAACCATCCAGGATCTAAAGAAGGAGGTAGAACAATAACAAAATCACAAAAGGAGACAACTCTGGACATAGAAAACCTAGGAAAGAAGTCAGGAGTCATGGATCCAAGCATCAACAACAGAATGCAAGAGATAGAAGAGAGAATCTCAGATGCAGAAGATACCATAGAAAGCATTGATACAATAGTCAAAGAAAATAAAAAATACCACAGCTCCTGACCCAAAATATCCAGGAAATCCAGGACAAAATGAGAAGGCCAAACCTAAGGATTATAGGCATAAAGAGAGTGAGTATTTCCAACTTGAAGGGCCAGTAAATGTCTTCAACAAAATTATAGAATAAACACTACCTAAGAATAAAAGGCTGGAAAACTTCCCTAACCTAAAGAAAGAGATGCCCATGAACATGCAAGAAGCCTACAGAACTCCAAATAGACTTGACCAGAAAAGAAATTCATCCAGTCACATAATAATTAAAACATCAAATGTGCTAAACAAAGAAAGAATATTAAAAGCAGTAAGGGGAAAAGGTCAAGTAACATATAAAGGTAGACCTATCAGAATTACACCGGATTTCTCACCAGAAACTATAAAAGCCAGAAGAGTCTGGGCAGATGTCACGCAGACCCTAAGGAAACACAAATGCCAATGCAAACTGCTATATCCAGCAAATCTCTCAATTACCATAAATGGAGAAACCAAGGTTTTTCATGACAAAAACAAATTAACACAATATCTTCCCACAAATCCAACCCTTCAAAGGATAATGAATGGAAAACACCAACAAAGGGAGGGAAACTACACACACGAAAAAGCAAAAAAGTAATCTTCCTTGAACAAAGCCAAAAGAAGATAACCACACAAACATAAAAATTTCATCAAAAACAGCAGGAAGCAACAATCACTATTCTTTAATATCTCTTAACATCAATGGATTCAACTCCCCAATAAAAAGACATAGACTAACAGACTAGATTCATAAACAAGACCCAACATTTTGCTGCATACAGGAAACGAATCTCAGTGTCAAAGACAAACACTACCTAAGAATAAAAGGCTGGAAAACAGTTCTCCCAGCAAATGGTCCCAGGAAACGAGCTGGAGTAGCCATTCTAATATCGGATAAAATAGACTTTCAACCAAAAGTCATCAAAAAAGATACAGAAGGCCACCTTATACTCATCAAAGGAAAAATCTACCAGGAAGAACTCTCAATTTTGAACATCTAAGCCCCAAATAAGAGGGCACCTGCATTCGTAAAGAAAACCTTACTAAAGCTTAAAGCACACATCACACCCCACACAATAATTGTTGGGGACATAAACACCACACTCTCTTCAATGGACTGATCAGGGAAACACAAAATAAGCAGAGTCACAGTAAAACTAACAGAAGTTTTGGTCCAAGTGGATTTAATAGATATCTATAGAACATTTGATCCTAAATCAAAAGAATATACCATCTTCTCAGCACCAGCTGGTACCTTTTCCAAAATTGACCATATAATTGGTCACAAAACAGACCACAACAGATATAAGGTGAACGAACTAATTCCATGCCTCCCATCAGATCACTATGAAATAATGATGATCTTCAATAGCAACAAAAACGAGAAAAAGCCCACATACACATTGAAGCTGAACAATTCTCTACTCAATGATACCTTGGTCAAGGAAGAAATAAGGAAAGAAATCAAAGACTTTTTAGAATTAAATGAAAATGGCCAGGCGGTACTGGTACACGCCTTTAATCCCAGCACTTGGGGGGCAGAGGCAGGCAGATTTTCTGAGTTTGAGGCCAGTCTGGTCTACAGAGTGAGTTCCAGGACATCCATGGCTACACAGGGAAACACTGTCACAAAAAAAACAAAGAATTTAATGAAAATGAAGGTACAACATAGCCAAATTTATAGGAAACAATGAAAGCAGAGCTAAGAGGAAAACTCATAGCCCTGAGTGCCTCCAAAAAGAAGCTGGGGAGAGCATACACTACTAGTTTAACAGAACACCTGAAAGCTTTAGAAAACAAAGAAGCTAATACACCCAAGAGGAGTAGAAGGCAGGAAATCATCAAACTCAGGGCTGAAATCAACCAAGTTGAAACAAAAAGAACTATAAAACAATCAACAAAAGCAGGAGCTGGTTCTTTGAGAAAATCAAAAAGATAGATAAACCTTTAGCCAGACTAACCAGAGGGCACAGAGACAGTACCCAAATTAACAAAATCAGAAATGAAAAACATGACATAACACCAGAAACTGAGGAAATCCCAAAAATTATCATATCCTAATCCAAATGCCTATACTCAACAAAAACTGTAAAATCTGGATGAAATGGACAATTTCCTAGACAGATACCAACTACCAAAATCTAATCAGGATCAGATAGACCACCTAAATGGTTCCATGACCACTAAAGAAATAGTAGTGGTCATTGACAGTCTCCCAAACAAACAAAAAAAAAAAAAAAAAGCATAGGATCAGATGACTTTAGAGCAGAATTATATCAGACATTCAAAGGAGACCTAATGCCAATACCATTCAAACTATTCCACAAAATAGAAACAGAAGGAACATTACCCAACTCGTTCTATGAAGTCACAATTTTGCTGATACCCAAACCTCACAAAGATCTAACAAAAAAGAGAACCTTAGACCAATTTCAATTATGAATATCAATGCAAAAATACTCAGTAAACTTCTAGCCAACCAAATCCAAGAACACATCAAAACGATCATTCACCATCATCAAGTAGGCTTCACCCCAGGGATTCAGGGATGGTTCAACATATGGAAATCCATCAATGTAATCCACTACATAAACAAATTCAAAGAAAAAAAAACACATGTTCATTCTGGGAGAGCTGGACATGGATGCACCCCATGTGGCCTAAGACAGAGGCTCTACCCACATACAATTGTATACAAAGGTAATGGCTGTGGATGCACATCGTGTGGCCTAAGACAGGCTCTCCATCAGTTATACAAAATAGGTGGAGATGTTGGAGACAAACGCTCAAATTAAGGGGCTGGAGTGCAACCATCTTACAGGTTCTTCAAAGCCATGTATGCAACTGACCCAGCACCATTCCTCACCTACTGTTCCATGAACTAGCTAAACAATAAACTGACAAAATATTTAGTCACCAGAACCTTATACAGGAACTAGCTAGTCAAAAAACTGACCTTTACCCAACCTTCCTCACCCTTGCATTCTGAGGATATTTCACCTGATTGTTTCAGATTTATCACCTTCCCACATTCCCCTCCTTACTGCTTAAAACCCCCTGCCCTCCTTACAATAAACAGACCTTGACAACGATTTTGCTTGGTCTTGCTCTCCTATCTTGCCCATTCTTCTAATTTTCAGGCTGGATCCCCTTTGGACCCACAAATTACTGAGTCCCGCGGGATGGGACACATCAGTGATGCTTGAAACTCACATGGAATGAGGAATGGAATGGTTGTGGAAGGCAGATGGAGAAAGGAATCAGGGTAGGAGAGGGGATCTAGAGAGTTGTGGTATTGTTTGGGATCAGATGTGGGGAGGAGCAGTGGAGATGGCTGAATGTCCATAAGAGTAAATGGAAATCTGCAGTGATAGCAAGGATGAGATAGGGACCTGAGATAGGGGAGACACAGAAAAATCAATAGTGGTATACTTCACCATGACTCACAGTATTAGGGATATGGTGCCTAGGAAGGCTTCCTGCTCTGGCCAGACAGGAACTCCAGTGAAATGATAAGGAGAACACCCCTCACAAAATGTTAGACCAAAAATTTATAATGTCTACAAGAAATGCAGGGATTGTGGGTGGAACAGAGCCATTGGAATGGCCAATCAATGACCAGTCCAACTTGAGATCCATCCCATGTTCAAATACCAATCCCTGACATCATTAATGATATTCTGTTATGCTTGCAGATAAGAATCAAGCATGGCTATCCTCTAAGAGGCCCCACCAACTAACTGGCACAGACAAAGGCATACACCTACAGCCAAACAATAGATAGAACTTAGGGATACTTATGGAAAACTTGCAGTCCTGAGGAGGATAGGAATGACTCCACTGGGAATACAATAGAATTAACAACCTGGACCTATCAGATTCTCAGAGAATGAAGCACCAATATGTTGCACCTTGGTTTTCATGTGAATCCTGAACAAGTAAAGCAGTGGCTATCCCAAAACCTGATGCCTACTTATGGGATATGTTCTTTTACCTGGGATGCCTGGTCTGGTCTCATGGGAAGTGTTTAGCTTCATAAAGGCTTGAAGTGCCACAGAGAGAGGATTCCAATACAATACAACCCATTCAGAGGAGAAGAGGAGGGGTATTGGGGAAAGGATTTGGGGAGGGAATGAATGGAAGGGGACCAGTGAGCAGAATGGAAAGTGAATACATAAAAAAATAATTTTTAAAATTGGCCTCCTCCTTTTCTCCCATCCTGGTTGATCTTCCTCTTCCTCTGTTTCCTTGGTCCATGGCTTGGGAATCCTAAAAGTCTTACCTCTGGATCTCTTCCCAGGCCTTTGTCACAGGTGATTTTATTTACCAGTCAAAACCATTAAGAGGAGGGTTCCCTCAGTCTAAAACACTGCAAACAGGTTTTTGTGTAAAATAAGTAGCATGAGAATATAAACAGCAACAAGAAAACATTTTCACTAACCCTTCATCTGACACAGGAATAATATCCAAAATATATAAAGAACTTAAAAAGTTTAACTTCAAAAAACCCCCAAATAACCCAAATAAAAATGGGGTACAAAACTAAGCAGAGAACTGCCTACAGAGGAATCTTGAATGGCCAAGAAGCACGTAAGGAAACCTTCAACATCCTTAGTCATCAGGGAAATGCAAATTGAAAGAATCCTAAGATTCTACCTTTCATGAATCAGAATGCCTAAGATCAAACTCTCAACTAATAGAACATCCTGATGGAGGATGTTGAGAAAGGGCAACATTCCTTCACTGCTAGGGTTATTTAAAACTTGTAAAACCACTCTGGAAATCAATCTGACAGTTTTTCAGAAAATTGGCAATAGTTCTATCTATACTGCTCCTGACCATATAGCCAAAAGAAGTGCCACCATATCACAAAGACATGTGCTCCATTATATTCATGGCAGCTTTATTCATAATAGGAAAAACTGGAAGCAACCCAGTTGCCTGTCCCTCAACTGAAGAATGGACAAATAAAATGGGGATCATTTATACAATGGAATACTATCCAACTATTAAAAGAGACATCAAGAATCTAGTCCTGTCAAATGGATAGGACTAGAAAATAGCATCTTGAGTGACATAATTCAGACCCAAGAGGATATGTGTGGATTATAATCACTATTACATATATATTAGTAAAATAAAGTTCAGAGTAGCCATGATTCACCACACAGGCCCAAAGAAGTTAAACAAGAATGAAATCCCAAGTAAGGATGCTTGAATCCCACTTAGGAGGGGAAAGAAAATAGTCATGGGAGGAAAAGGGAGGGAGGGAAAGACATTGCTGGGAGAGGGGAGAACAAGGGAAATATGGGAGCAGGATTGTGCATGGGGAAAGATAGGAGCCCCAGAGGGCCAAACAAATGAGTGGAAATATGCAGCTGCCAGAATGGGGGTAGGAGGATTCTCTAGGAAGTCCCAGAGACCCAGATTAAGGGAGGTTCCGAAGAATCAATGCAAGTGACCTTAGCCAAACTGTCTAACAGGTGGGATATGGAACCTGAAGAGACCAGCTCCAGTAGCCAGACTAGATCTCCAGTGGAAATATGGGTACACGAACCCACCAATAAAACTTTTGACCCAAAATTGGTCCTGTCTAAAAGAAATATACGGACAAAGGTAGAGATGAGACTGATGGAATGGCTGACTAGTGACGGTTACATTTTGAGACTCATCTCATAGGCAGGCATCAATCCCTCACACTACTAATGATACTATGTTGTGCTTGCAGACAGGAACCTAGCATAGCAGTTCTATGGAGCAGTTTACTGAGATACATGTAGATACACATATTGACAAATATTGGATTGAGGTCCAACACCCCTATGGAAGAGTTAGGGAAAGGAATGAAGGCCCTCAAGGAGATGGCAACCCCATAAAAAGACCAAAATTATTTACTAATCTGGAACCCAGGGAGACCCCAAAGACAAAGCCACCAACCAAAGAGCATATATGGGCTGGTCCAAGGCCCCTAGCACATATGCAGAAAAGGCCTCTCATCTCTGGCCTCAGTGAGAAAGGATTTACCTAATTCTGAAGAGTCTTGTTGCACCAGGGTGGGGATATATGGGAGCTGCCCTCTCAGAGGCAAAAGGAAAAGGGGATGTGGGAGGCACTCTGCAAGAAAGGACCAAGAGGAGGCAGCATTTGGGATGGGAAGAAAGAAAGAAAGAAAGAAAGAAAGAAAGAAAGAAAGAAAGAAAGAAAGAAAGCAGGAAAGCAATTGGGAGGGAAAGAAAAGAAAAGAAATAAAACCAATGAAGAGCACCCCAATTCACAAATAACAGCATATATATATATATATAAAATAGTATAACCCATTTACATTATTCTATGTCTGCCACATGGTTAAATACATCTCCTCAGTTTCATACATCCAACTTCTTCCAAGTCTAGATGGGATTGTCCCTTGCCTCACTGTTTCCCAAAGTTCCTCTCTCTGCTGGATGTCCCACCTTCTAATCCTGCTTCAGTTATTGGCTATCAGATTTTATTGAGAGGTGATGCTTCCACATAGTACACAAGAGATCATACATATAGCCATCATATTCCTTACTGCTTGTCTTTTGGGAACCCTATTTTCTCACAGATGGTTGGAATGTACACAAGAATTAAGTTTTTAAGAATCAATTAAATTGATGTTTAGAAGATATTTTTACTCTACATATAAGCTCAGAGTGCTGACATTATGAATGTTTGAAATTCAAATTTCAAGTAAGATTTATTAAATCAGAGTACAGTATTTGAACTGTAACAGATGTGTCCTTAATTTATATTTTACCACCAGAAGTGATAAATAAATTCTCACTTATCTTCAAATCTATCATCTTTCTATAACCACAATTTACCTCTCATCTACATAATATTAAATTAGTAATTTATCAAAATACAGATTTCAAGTAAATTATGTCATATTGAAAACTGTGTCCTATTGTTTATATTTAAATTTGACTTACCAAGATATTCCTTTTTTCCTTAAAAAACAATGACTGCATGAGAGTCTCATTTACCACCTTGCTAAACAGGCAAGGTGCCACTGCTGTGAGCAAGTATGTGGTGGAGGGATTGCAGAGAAAGACAAGTGAAATGTTGTGCTATATGAAGACACCTGGAACTGAAGATGTAATGGTGGTAAGGAACAGCCTAATGTGAGTAACCTGTGCTTCTATTTGAAGCTATCAATGCTCTGGCCCATACTGCCTGTAAGGGTTATGTCTGGATTTGTGGGTCTGCAGCAACAGAAGTCTGTGTTGATGTCCAAGGTCCATCTTACCACCAAAGGTCATGTGCATGTCCCTGATCTAGGCTGCCACCTAGAGTCATGTTAACATCCAAGGGTTGAGCAGAGATAGTCCTGTCCCCCACTGGGCCCTGTCCCTCACCTTGGTAGTATAGGAAACCTGGCCTTGATGACATTGTTGCAGAAAATATGGCCCTGCCTCTCATCAGCTCTGGCACTCATTAGAGCTGGCCCCATCCCTCAATGGCCCTGCACTGGCATTTATTTGAGACAGTTTGTCCAGCTGTTAGATTAAAGAAATAAGCTACCACCCAGGCCCAGATCCAGGGCTTTGAGTTGACCCAGCCCAAAATCTGCCCCATCTATGAACTGTGGGAACATGTAAATTAGCTGATCCTGCAGAATCCTCATGACACAGGGCAACCAGTGGAAAGTGTATACTGTGGGACACATGATAATACACTGCAGCTTCCATGGCAAGACTTTTTTTTTAATCTTGTGGGGTTTTTTCCTTTCTTCTTCTTCTTCTTCTTCTTCTTCTTCTTCTTCTTCTTCTTCTTCTTCTTCTTCTTCTTCTGTTTTGTTTGGTGGGCAAGGATGCAAGGGCAAAGGGTAGATGGATGATAGAGATAGACATAGGGATAGAGATAGGTATAGAGACAGAGACAGAGAAAGCGATAAAGATAAAGGAAAGGGCAATGAGTATGATTGGGGTACACAAATGTGAAATTCACAAAGAATTAATGTTTTTAATTAAATTTATTTGTTCCATTTACAATTCAATATCAGCACTTTCTCTCCTTTTAGTACTCTGTCATTCAAGTCTTCCCCCCCATTCCCCTTTCCCCTTCAAACACCCTCTGGGTATCAAACACACTTTACTCCCACCCCTGCTCTTCAAGTTGCTACAGGACTAGGCACATCCACTCCCATGGAGGCCTGAAGAGGTTGTCCATTTATGGGTTTGGGATCCACAGGCAGCTAGGTAGGCAACAGGCATAGGGACAGTCCCTGCTTCCATTGTTTGGTGAGCTCACATGGAGACCAAGCTACTCATCTGCTCCATGTGTGTAGGGAGCCTAGGTCCATCCCGGGCTCATGCTAAGTGAGCAAAAAAATAATTTAACAGAAAAAGTATTTTAAGTATATATATTGTCGAATAATAGTTTTCTGAAAAATCATCAACAGAGTATGTCTAGAACTTAACTTTTCCAATAAACTGAACATTTTCTAGTTAAAAATTTTTTGAGAGTTTCATACAAGAGTATTGTATTTGTACCATTTCTACCCACCAACTATTCTTTTGTCCATAATACTTTAATAATAATTTAAATTAATGATGTTTGTCTTAGTTATTGTTACTTGCGTAAATATGCATAAGTGTATATAACATATATATATATATATATAATTCTTTGTTAACAATTATATACATATGTAGAATATTACAACATATAATTGATAGATGATAGATGGATGGATAGATAGATAGATAGATAGATAGATAGATAGGTGATAGATTCTACTATTTGAAATTGTTATTGCCTGTATGAAGGTGTATTTAAGGGTGATCGCTTGAAATTGGATATCAGGAGGGTTCTCTAGTTACATCATTTTCCCCCTTTTTTTCTTCCAAACCTCCCATATAACTTCATGAATGGGAATTCAAATTCATGGCCCTCTTTTAAAATTACTTGTTGATACATACATACATTTATACACACATGCATATATGTATAATTCTAAATATATAAATGTATTCTTTCACTTTAAAATTTGCTAACTAGTGGGTCCACATTTGAATTTTTAACAAATACTTACTTCTGAAGATAACATGAGCTTTGGATAAATGACAAAGAAATCAATCTCAAGTCAACCACCAAATTTCATCACTACTGGCTAGATTTCATAATGATAAAAAGTGCTTTCAGGCTAATTGGTATAAAATAAAGTATCAGTGGTCTTACCCAACTTTGGATCTAGCATATTGCAATACTTACTTCTATGCAAGATGTGTTTGAGGATGTGATATTGGCAGGACTATTATAGAGTCACTAACCATTTTATGATTGGGTTTGACACATGCTCCCCAGAAGAGACTTCATGATTCTTATTGTAGTCCTGGTCAAAAGCCCATAGCTGTGATGAAAAAAACACTTACTACGACAACTCTGGGAAGAAATGCCATTTATTTCTCCTTACAGTTCATCATCAAGACAACCCCGGACAGGAACTCAAGTCAGGAACCCAGAAACCAGAAATGAAGCAGAAACCCTGGAGAAATGCTGCCTATGGGCTTGTTCCTCATGACTTTCCTGTCCTAATTCCAGGTAAAACCGGGAAGGACCAGATCAGTGTTGACACTTCCCATTGTGAGCTACAAATACCTACAGCAAACAGCAAACACTAATCAATAAAACATCTGATGAGTCTTCCTGAAACTCTATCCAATGTTTCTCTATAACCTATGAGATCTTACCTGGATCCCACTTCCTCAGTCAAATCTGCCATCCACTGCCTGTGCCACAAATAATCTCAAGGCTTCTAGAATTGCATGCCTTACATTTCTCCCAACAGAAATTCCTTTTAAAACAACACTCAACCTATTCACATAGGTATATATGCCTTCACACTGTGGGAGATTCATCCTGTTCAGATGTCAAGTATATGTCCACCTGACTTGAATACATCAAGTTATTTCCAACCTGTAGACCCAGCTTGCCCTTGTATCTGTTCTTTTACCCCAATCTATTCTGTCTATATGAGACATAGAACTAATAAAAGAAGTTCATATACCCAGAATTCATCACAAAAATACCAACAATATGACAAATTAGGCCACTATCTTCTCTTCAAAATGTATCAGTACTACAAAAATGTTTGCCAAGGAAGATTTTTTAGAAAGACACCAGAAGACAGAATTTAAAAGATCAATCATGAATGTATTCAAAGACCTCAAATAATTTAAAGAAGACACAAAGAAATAGAACAATGCAAGTAAAGAGAATGGCCTTGTCAGACATGAATTGGGAGGGGAGGCCCTAAGTCCTGGGAAGATTTGATGCCCTAGTGTAGGGGAATGTCAGGGTAGGGAGGCAGGAGTGGATGGATGGTTGGGAAAGCACCCTCATAGAAGCAGAGGGAGATAGGATAAGATAGGGGGTTTCTAGAGGGGAAAATGAAAAAGGGGATAACATTGAAAATAATAAAAATATTTTTAAAAAGAAATTAAAGAGAAAGAACTTAGGGAGAGGAAATGCCTAAGTGATACCCAAGCAAGATACAACAATGAAACTAATAGAAGTGGCAAAAACAATCTAGAGCTTAAGGGCAGAATTCAATGAGATTAATGAAATATTGAACAGCAATTGAGTTAATATAAAAATGAAATTGGAAAACTCAAAAACTTAGTAATAACTGTCAGAGGGACCCTTTCAAGTAGACAGAATCGAGCAAAAGAGAAATTATCAGAATTTGATAATAATATACAGGATCTAGACAAAATGAGTAAGTAATGTGTGAATTGTTTTTAAAACAAAACATCAAATTATAGGAACACACAAAAAATGTGGAACAAAAATTATAAAAGAAAAAAGAAGAAAACTCTAACCTTCAAATTGTTTTAATGGAGGAGGGAGAATAATCCCGTCTAAAGTATACAACAGATAGATCTTCAACAAGATCATACAAAAGTCTCCAAATCAAGTAAAGACACACCAAAACCAATACAAGAAGCACACAAAATGCTTAATCAATAATAGCAGAAGACAAAATCCCCATAGTATACGATAGAGCACTAAGTATACAAAGCAAATAGCATTGAACATTTCAAGAGAAAAAACTCAAATCATAAATAAAGAAAATTCCTGCTGATTTAATAAAAAATGTGAAAGTCAGAAGAGTATGGAGCAATGCATTTTCAATTCCTTAAAGCCCATGATAGCCAACATAGAATAATATTCCCAGAAAACCCATGCCATAACTAAAGGATAAAGGAAAAGGTTCTACAACAAAAACAACGAAAAACAAACCTAACAGAAACATGAGAAACAATATTATAGGCTGAAGATAAAAATGAACATAGCCAAGAAACTGTGGAAAGATAATGATTAAAACACAACGTACAGTTGATCACACAAATGACAACAAAAAATCAACAACAGGATGACTATAATCAACACACACATTTCAATAATAACATTAAACACAAATAATCTCAGTTCACTAATCAAAAACCACAGGACAACTGCATGAATCAAGAAGCAAGATGCATCTATCTTGGGTGTACAATCTTTGCTTGAGAGGTTTTACATCATGATTTCTGTGAACATATTCTAAGATGTAAAACTTTTCTGAGTGCCCCTTTGACTTCTGCATTTCTTAGGCTGTAGATAAGAGGGTTTAGCATGGGAGTAATGACCCCATACAACATAGAGATAAGTCTGTCTCTGCCAGGAGAGTGCTTACTGGAGGTTGGACGGATATAGGTAAATATAACTGTGCCATAGAACAAGAAGACAACAAGAAGATGGGAAGCACATGTAGAGAAAGCTTTTCGCATCCCTTCTGCTGATCGGATCTTTAGGATGGTGGAGACAATGTATATGTAGGAGATCAAAATGATCAGAAAAGCACCAACCGCAAAGATACCTCCTAACACTAAAACAAGCATTTCTGCCACATAGGTGGATGAGCATGACAGGGCCACCACAGGTGGAATATCACAGTAGTACTGGTTCACTCTATTAGACTTGCAGAATGACAGGCTAAAGGTGGCCATTGTATGGATAAAGGAGTGAATAAACCCAGCTGCCCAAGTCCCAAACAACAGCTTCACACAGCAAACCTTGGTCATGATGAGGGAGTAACGCAGTGGGAAACATATGGCCACATAACGGTCATAAGCCATCACAGCCAGCAAGAAAACTTCAGTCCCAGCTAGGGCCACCAAGAAATAGAGCTGCAAAGCACACCCAACAAAGGAAATGCTGTGGTCCTCAGCCAAGAGATTCTTGAGCATGTTAGGGACAGTATCTGATGGGCAGAATATGTCCAGCAGGGACAAATTTGCCAACAGGTAATACATGGGAGTTTGAAGCTTTCTCTCAGTCACAATGGCCAACAGGATGGCCCCATTTCCCAGTAAAGTGATCTGATAGATGATGAGAAAGGCCACAAAGAGTGGGTAGCGCACTTCATGGAGGTCAGAGAGCCCTATGAGGATGAATTGAGTCACTGTGGTAAGATTGTAGACGTCCATCTCCTCTGTCCACTAGATGCTTCTGGTGAAAATGAAAGCAAAAAATGCAGATTAGAATGATAACACAGGGATCCTGCTTCTGAGAAACTGGAACTATAGAAGAATGTGCTTGAGATTGGTATGTGCTACCTCTATCTTAATTATTATTATCACATCATGGTGGATGATGATCTTTTTTATGTTTTGCATTCTATTTGAAACTATATTATTGAATATTTTTGTGTATCTGTAATTAAATGAGATTGGTCTGTAATTCTTTCTGTTAAATTTTCATGTGATTTGAGTGGCCTCATGACATGAATTGGGCAATATTCCTCCTGTTTCTCTTTTGTGGAATAATTTCAGGGATATTGGCATTAAATCTAATTTAAATGTCTGATAGAATTATGTACTAAAACCTCCTGACCGTGGGCATTTTCATTGTTGTTATTGTTGGGGACTTTTTTTTTAGTAGTTTTTTAATTAGATATATTCTTTATTCACATTTCAAAAATTTCCTGGTTGCTCCCCTTGGAAGTCCCATAAGCCTTCTCCCTCCAGCTGTTCCCCAACCCACCCCCTCTCACTTCCCTGTCCTGGTATTGCTCTACACTGCTACATCAAGACTTTCCAGAACCAGGGGCCTCTTCTCCCTTTGATGTCCAACAAGGCCATCCTCTGCTGCCTATGAATCTGGAGCCATGGGTAATACCATGTGTACTATTTGGTTGATGTTTTTTTCCTTGGGAGCTCTGGGAATATTGGGTAGCTAATATAGTTGTTCCTCCTATGGCACTGCAAACCACTTCAGCTTTTTGGGTCCTTTCTCTAGCTCCCCCATTGGGGACCCTGTGTTCAGTTCAATGGCTGTCTGAGAGTGACTTGTTGGGGACTTTTGATGATTGCTTCTAATTTATTAGGAGTTATAAGTCTATTTAAATTGTATACCTGATCTTGCTTTAACTCTGGTAGGTGGTAACTATCAAGAAAATTATTCTTTTCTTTTAGATTTTTCAATTTGATGGATTACAGGTTTGTAAAGTATGTCTTTATAATTCTCTGAATTACCATGGTGTCTATTATGTGTATTTACCTTTAAGTTATTCTAAAACTTCTGTGTATTTATACTATTTCTGAATATACAAAAATCCCCATTTCATCTATGGAGAAAATTCACTGGGTAACTAAACAGACCTTGACAATTCATGACTTTATTAATCATATAGAATCCTTACTTATTTTTTAACTTTACAATTCATTAAAAACTGATTTATTTTTCACATTACCTTAATCATTTGTTTTATTCTGTTATACCTTATTTTAATGTATATGACACTAGACACTCCTTCAATGTAAATTAAGGTAGAATTACTGTATTAAACAATAGCTCATTTCATATATTCTACTATGTGATTATATTATATTTACATATATATATTCAGTGGTATATAAGACTTTAATTCTAAAAATAATCAAAATTATAGGAAATCATATCAACAGTGCAATCACAAGAGTATGAATGACCTATGACTTCTTCAATATATATATATATATATTGTAATATATATATATATATATATATATATATATTACTTGGAAGTAATATATATATATATATATTACTTGGAAGAAATAAACGTAGAAATGATCCTATAACTTTGACTCCATATCTTTAAGATATAAGCAATAGCATTTTCATTAACTTATACATAATGATGATATTAACTAAATTGTTTAGAAGAACTTAAAGTTGTAGAAATTAATATTTTGCTTGGTGGCTTTGAAAACAAATTTTTTATAGTATCACATATGAGACAACTTGAAATACAAGCTGGTTAGAACATAAATGAAAATTTACATTCTATAGTCTGAACCTATTTATTTCCTTGTGAAACACTGAAAACTTTCTTCTGTAAGTTAAAATGCACAGAAATATGATATAAATAACATATAATTGTTTATCCCCAAAATGAAAAAGGTTTTTATCTTTCCCCCATATAATAAATCTCTACATTTAGGAGGCAAGGACGAGGGAATTGTAAATTTGAGGCTGCCCTGAACTACATAGCAATACCTTGTTTCAAAATAAAAGAAAAAGAGAGAAGACTGCAGTATACTGGTCTTCATTCCTCAAACAACAACAGATTTGGAGTATAACTGCAGAGTAAATAAACTTCTATTGGTAGTCTCATAAAGAGACTAGCAATCGAAGTTTACAAAAACTTTTAAAACCATCACAAATATGTGTATATCATTATAAAGTTAGTGACAGATGTTCCTGGATGAATATTAATGACTGGAATAAAGATAAATCTTATCAATTATTGGTGTCTCTAATTTTAACAACCTTATGGAACTCTTAAATTTTATCCTATATATTAATATTTCAAATAAAAATGTGCAAATAAAAGAAGGTACTTTTATTGCATAGGAACATCTTCAAGCAACAAATATTTACTTACAATAACTCATTGTTTCCTCACACAAATTTGACTCTTTAAAACTAGAAATAAGAGAAATATATTTTAGAATACTCTAAATAAACCCATCCATATCTTCAGATTATATGATCTATATATATCAAACAAAACCTAATAACACATTTTTCTAAATTTTATACAATATTGTTTGAATGTATTCTCTGAAATTAATGATCCTTGATACACAGAACATGGCATTTGCTCACATGTAAAAACTGTATATATTTATAAACCTTTTCATTCTAGTGTTAACATACCTTATTAACAATTTGTGAAGCAATTAAGAGTAAATGTTTTTATCAATAATATACTTCTCAGAAATAAGTTCTAAGATGTTATGGAAGTACCAATAGTTTGTTAAGTAGAGATTTAGGGAGGCTTTTTCCAAATTCAATCTCTCCAAGTGTATTTTATGATTACTTGATGAACCTAAAAAATATAAACATACAGGTAGAAGAAAGCATCACATTTCTATTAAAATTGCCTACAATTCAGACCTTCTTACCATTTCTGACTTATAATTTTGCATATGCCAAATTCTAAAAATATCATACAAGAAAATTTTCTCGAGGGGGGAGGGGGAATGATTGGGGAACAGTTGGGGGGGGGAGAGAAACTATAGGAACTATGGTGGGTGGGAACTGGGAAAGGGGAAAGCCTTTTGAATGTAAACATAGAACATAGAAAATAAAAATTAAAAAAAAGAAAGAGAGAAAAAAAAGAATATTCAAGTTTCTGTCACATAGGGAAATATAACATACAATTTAACAAAAATAAAACATATATAGCTTAAGTTATAGCACTTATAAAACTATTTTTAGCATATGTAGCAATAGCAATAAAATATTGAATTTAAATTATACTTAAAATAGATTGTTACCAATAGTTTCAGAAAGAAAAAGTCGATGATCCAGCCAAAAATCTCAGCCAAACAATGGACTGAGCACAAGGTCCCCAACAGAGGAGCTAGAGAAATGATCCAAGGAGCTGAAGGAGCTTGCAGCCCATAGGAGGAACAGCAATATGAAGTAGCCAGTACCCCCAAAGCTCCCACAGACTGCACTACCAACTGAGGACTGCACATGGAGGGACCCATGGCTCCAGCTGCATGTGTAGCACAGGATGGCCTTATTGGACATCAAAGGGATGAGAAGCCCTTGGTCCTGAGAAGGTTTTTGTGCCCCAACATAGGGGAATGCCAGGATAGGGAAGTGGGAGTGGGTAGATTGGATACCAGTGGGAGGTGTGATGGGATAGGGGAATTTCAGCGGGGAAATCAGGAAAAAAGGAAAACATTAGAAATGTAAATAAAGAAAATATCTAATAAAAGAAAGGAAAAAGAAAAAAATTATATCAGTAGGTAAAAACCAAATGAACACTTGTTCTTAGGACTCATACTATGGGTTATTCCATAATTTATATATTCTCATTCTCTCCTTAGGGAAACAGGATAATAAGAACTCTAGAGAGAAATTAGTGATAGGGACACAAAACTAATTAGTTTTATATGTTTTAATATAATTCTATATTACATGAGTGCCATTTTCATTTCTTGTAGTAGCTCATGGGCATGTCCCACCTGGAAAGAACTTGGCCAAAGGTAATTATGTGATAAGATATTTATTTTGTGGTTTTCAGGAGTGCCTTCTGTAAATAACAATGACTTTCCCTGATGTAAATATTTGAACTCCCCTCTTCCCCCTGCCCTCCACCACTGCCCCATTCCTTCAGATGTCCTAGACCCATGCCCCTTCTGCAATGGGAAAGATGCTACATCCTGATAATTTCTAGAGAACTGGCAGCAACAGGGCATTCGAAAACAAGCACCAGCAGGACATTTGAAAGTTAGCAGGCTGCAGGGCATTCAACCCTTGCCAAATCTGCCACAGAGAAGACCCCATCTCCTGACACTTCCTGGCTAACCAGCTGTATGCAGGGCATTTGAGAGAAAGGGTACAGAATCCCAAGAGTACAGAAACAGAGGTCTGCAGGACAGAGAAGTTAAAAACAGCAACACCAGCTTCCACCAGAGATAACTAGATGGCCAAAGGTAAATGCAATGTCATTACCAACAGAAAACCAAGGCACCATGGCACCATCAGAACCCAGTTCTCCCACAACAGCAAATCCTGTATGCTCCATCACATCAGAAAAGCAAGTGCTGGATTTAACATCACATCTCCTGATGCTGATAGAGGACTTCAAGAAGGACATGAATAACTCCCTTAAAGAAATACAGGAGAGTATGGGTCAAAAGGTAGAAGTCCTGAAAGAGGAAACACAAAAATCCCTTAAAGAAATACAAGAGAACATGGGTCAACAGATAGAACCCCTTGAAGAGGCAACACAAAAATCCCATAGGGAATTATGGGAGAACATGGGTCAACATGTAGAAGGCCTTAAAGAGGAAACACAAAAAGCCCTTAAAGAATTTCAGGAAAACACAAACAAGTGAAGGAACTGAACAAAACCATCTAGGATCTAAAAATGGAAGTAGAAACAATAAAGAAATTGCAAAGCGAGACATCTCTGGAGATAGAAAACTTTGGAAAGAATTCAGGAGTCATAGATGCAAACATTATCAACAGAATTCAAGAGATAGAAGAAAGAATTTTGGATGCTGAAGATTCCATAGAAAACATTGACTAAACAGTCAAAGAAAATGTAAAATACAAAAAATTTGTAACCCAAAACATCCAGGAAATCCAGGACACAATAAGAAGACCAAACCTAAGGATTATAGGTATAGATGAGAGTGAAGATTTATAACTTAAAGGGCTAGCAAATATCAACAAAATTTTGAAAGAAAACTTCCCTAACCTAAAGAGATGCCCATGAACATACAAGAAGCCTACAGAACTACAAACAGACTGGACCAGAGCAGAAATTCCTCCTGTTACATAATAATCCATACACCAACTGTAGTAAACAAAAAAAGAATATTAAAAGTAGTAAGAAACAAAGGTCAAGTTACATATAAAGGCAGACCTATCAGAATTACACAAGACTTCTCAGCAAAGGCAATGAAAGCTGGAAGATCTTGGGCAGATGTCATACAGACCCTAAGAGAACATAAATGTCAGTCCAAACTACAATACCTAGCAAAACTTTCAATTACCATAGACGGAGAAAAGAAGACATTCCATGATAAAAGGAAATTTACACAATAATTTTCCACAAATCCAGCTCTAAAAAGGATAATGGGTGGAAAATACCAACACAATGTGTGAAGCCACACTGTAGAAAAAGCAATAAGGCAATCTTTCTAATAGAAGTCAGCCACACAAACAGAATTTCACCCTTAACTAAGAAGATAACAATATGCAACAATCACTTTTCCTTAATATCTCTTAATATCGATGGTCTCAATTTCCCTATAAAAAGACATAGACTAACAGACTGGATATGTAAACAGGACCCAATGTTTTGCTGCATACAAGAAACCCTCCTCAGTGACAAAGACAGTCACTATTTAAGAGTCAAAGGTTGGAAAACAATTTTCCAAGCAAATGGTCCCAAGAAACAAGCTGGAGGGGCTATCTTTATATTGGATAAAATTGACTTTCAACCAAAAGTTATCAAAAAACATAAGGAGGGACACTTCATACTGGTCAAAAGAAAAGGCTACCAAGATGAACTCTCAATTCTGAACATCTATGCTCAGAACACAAGGGCACCCATGTTCATAAAAGAGACTTTAATAAAGTTCAAAGCACACCTGGCACCCAACACAATAATAGTGAGAGACTTCAACACCCCCACTCTCAACAATGTACAAATCATGAAATCGGAAACTAAGGAGAGATACAGTAAAACTAACTGAATTTATGGACCAAATGGATCTAACAGACATTTATAGAACCTTCCACCATAAAGCAAAAGAATATACCTTCTTCTCAGCACCTCATGGTACCTTTTCCAAAATTGACCATATAATTGGTCACAAAACGGTCCTCAACAGATACAGAAGTATTGAAATTATTCCATGTACCTTATCAGATCACCACGGCTTAAGGCTAGTCTTAAGCTAAAATGAAAAAAATGGAAAACATACATACACAAGGAGCATTTGAACAATGCTCTTCTCAATGATAGTTTGGTTGAAGAAGAAATAAAGAGATCTTGCCTGCAGCTTCCCATCCAGCCGATAGCAGGGAAGCCAGACCTAGCCAGCTTGCCAGGTGCTCAGAACCAGGTACCCGAGACAGCCCGAGTTTAAGACCTCCGGGGACTCAGGTCTGGAGCAGGAACTGCTCACAGAGTAGCGGTTTGGAGTACAGCAGCCGTGCCTGCACTCTGCTCTCGCAGGCCAGACCCCGTACCCCTTGCAGGCAGCGCCATCCTGCCTGCAGCTTCCCATCCAGCCGGTAGCAGGGAAGCCAGACCTAGCCAGCTTGCCAGGTGCTCAGACCCTGCCGGCAGAACCAGGATAAGCAACAATTCTTGTTTATTAAGAAGAGTGAGGACCAGCGATAGCGGCAGGCCTCCATATTGCAACCAGGACACAGCTGGAAAGGTGCAGGTAGAGACTCCGTCTGGGGCTAGAGCAGGGAGAGCTGCTAAGCTCTCGCCCACAGGCGGGCCCAGGCGCCTAGGCTCTGCAGCACTTCCCTGCGAGCTTAGGCCGTGCACCGAGGCAGCCGGAACCACCCAGCTCCCCAGGACCCTGGACCAGCGATAGCAGCAGGCCTCCATATTGCAACCAGAACACAGCTGGAAAGGCACAGGTAGACAGATTCCATCAGGGGCTACCACGTGGAGGGATCTGCTAGGCTCTCGCTACTAGGCAGGCCCAGCAGCGCCTGCCGAGGCTCTGCTGCACTCCCCCACACTTCCCGGAGACCTCAGGCCATGCACAAAGTCAGCGGGTGGCAGCCAGCTCATGATCCCGTTGAGCAGCAATCACGCATAACCACCAGTAGAGAAACAACAGGTAAGCCCAGCCTCACAGGAGATTCAAACACAAGCCAGTGACAACAAGGTCAACTAACACCAGAAATAACCAGATGGCAAAAGGTAAACGAAGGAATGTCACTAACAGAAATCAAGGCAACATGACAGCATCTGAACCCAGTTCGCCAACAACAGGAAGCCCTGGATACCCCAAACCACCAGAAAAACAAGACTTGGATATAAAATCATTGGTCAGGATGCTGGTAGCTGAACACATAGAAAAATCTCGTAAAGAAATAGAAGAGAAAATGGATCAAAAGTTAGAAGACTTTACAAGGCAAATACAAAAATCACTTCAAGAAATGCAGGAGAAGATGGATCAAAAAGAAGAAGACAATAAGGAGGAAAGACAAAAATCACTTAAAGAAATACAGAAGAATGTGGGCCAACAAGTAGAAGCTATGAAAGAGGAAACACAAAAATCTATTAAAGAAATACATGAAAACACAATCAAGCAAGCGAAGGATCTGAGCACATCCATCCAGGTACTAAAAACAGAAGTAGAAACAACTAAGAAATCGCAGAGGGAGACAACATTGGAGATAGAAAACCTTGGGAAGAAATCAGGAGCCATAGATGCAAATATCAACAATAGAATACAAGAGATAGAAGACAGAATCTCAGAAGCCGAAGATACCATAGGAACCATTGATTCAACAGTCAAAGAAAATACTAAATGCAAAAAGGCTGTAACCCAAAACATCCAGGAAATCCAGGACACAATGAGAAGACCAAACCTAAGGATTATAGGTATAGACGAGAATGAAGATTTACAAGTTAAAGGGCCAGCAAATATCTTCTACAAAATTATGGAAGAAAACTTCCTCAACCTAAAGAGAGAGATACCCATGAATATACAAGAAGCATACAGAACCCCAAACAGACTGGATCAGAACAGAAATACATCCTGTCACATAATAATCAAAACTCCAAATGTACTAAACAAAGAAAGAATATTAAAGGCAGCAAGAGAAAAAGGCCAAGTAACTTATAAAGGATCAGAATAACACCAGACTTCTCACCTGAGACCATGAAAGCTAGAAGATCCTGGGCAGATATAATGCAAACACTAAGAGAACACAAACTTCAGCCAAAACTACTTTACCCAGCAAAGCTCTCAATCGCCATAGATGGAGACATCAAGGTATTCCATGACAAAACCAAATTTGCACGATATCTTTCCACAAATCCAGCCCTACAAAGGATAATAGGGGGAAAACACCAAGACAAGGACGGAAACTACACCCGGGAAGAAGCAAGATAGAAACCTCCTCTCATCAAACCCAAAGGAAGGTAACCTCTCGAATATAAAAAATAAATAAGATAAATAAATATAATTTCAAAAATGTCTGGAGGAAATAATTACTATTCCTTAATATCTCTTAACATCAATGGACTCAATTCCCCAATAAAAAGACATAGATTAACAGACTGGATACGGAAACAGGACCCTACATTTTGCTGCATACAGGAAACACATCTCAGTGACAAAGACAAACACGGCCTTAGAGTAAAAGGCTGGAAGACAATTTTACAAGCAAATGGTCTCAGGAAACAAGCTGGAGTAGCCATTCTAATATCAGATAAAATTGACTTCCAACCTAAAATCATCAAAAGAGACTCAGAAGATCACTTCTTGCTGGACAAAGGGAAAATCCACCAAGAAGAGCTCTCAATACTGAACATCTATGCTCCAAATGCAAGGGCACCCTCATTCGTACAAGAAACCTTACTAAAGCTTAAAGCACACATTACACCTAACACAATAATTGTGGGTGACTTCAACACTCCACTCTCCTCAATGGACCGATCACGAAAGCAGAAACTAAACAGGGACACAGTGAAACTAATTGAAACTCTGGACCAATTGGATTTAACAGATATATATAGAACGTTTCATCCTAAAGCTAAAGAATATACCTTTTTCTCAGCTCCACATGGTACCTTCTCCAAAATAGACCATATAATTGGTCACAAGACAGATGTCAACAAATACAAGAAGATCGAGCTAATCCCATGCCTCCTATCAGATCACCATGGAGTAAGAGTGGTCTTCAATAACAACAAAAACAGAAAGCCCACATACACATGGAAACTGAACAATACTCTACTCAATGACACCTTGGTCAAGGAAGAAATAAAAAAAGAAATCAAAGACTTTTTAGAATTCAATGAAAATGAAGGTACAACCTACCCAAATCTATGGGACCCAATGAAAGCAGTGCTAAGAGGAAAACTCATAGCTCTAAGGGCATCCAAAAAGAAACTGGAGAGAGCATACACTAGCAGCTTAATGGTACACCTTAACGCCCTGGAAGAAAAACAAGTTAATTCACCCAGGAGGAGTAGAAGACAAGAAATCATCAAACTCAGGGCTGAAATCAATCAAATACAAACAAAGAGAACCATACAAAGAATCAACAAGACCAGGAGCTGGTTCTTTGAGAAAATCAACAAGATAGATAAACCCTTAGCCAGACTAACCAAAGGACACAGAGACAGTATACAAATTAACAAAATTAGAAATGAAAAGGGAGACATAACAACAGAAACTGAGGAAATTCAAAAGATCATCAGATCCTACTACAAAGGTCTATACTCAAAACAACTGGAGAATCTGGAGGAAGTCGACAATTTCCTAGACAGATATCAAATACCAAAATTAAATCAGCATCAAGTAGATCAGCTAAATAGTCCCATAACCCCTAAAGAAATAGAAGGGGTTATAGAAAGCCTCCCAACCCAAAAAAGTACGGGACCAGATGGTTTTAGTGCAGAATTCTACCAGACCTTCAAAGAAGACTTAACACCAATACTTTTCAAACTATTCCACAAAATAGAGACAGAAGGGACACTGCCCAACTCATTCTTCGAAGCCACAATTACGCTAATACCTAAACCACAAAAAGATCCAACAAAGAAAGAGAACTACAGGCCAATTTCTCTTATGAATATAGATGCAAAAATACTAAATAAAATTCTTGCTAACCGAATCCAAGAGCACATCAAAACGATCATCCACCATGATCAAGTAGGCTTCATCCCAGGGATGCAGGGATGGTTAAATATAGGGAAATCGATCAATGTAATCCACTACATAAACAAACTGAAAGAAAAAAAACCACATGGTCATCTCATTAGATGCTGAAAAAGCATTCGACAAAATTCAGCATCCTTTCATGCTAAAAGTCTTGGAAAGAGCAGGAATTCAAGGCCCATACCTAAACATAGTAAAAGCAATCTACAGCAAACCAGTAGCCAACATCAAAATAAATAGAGAGAAGCTTGAAGCATTCCCACTAAAATCAGGGACTAGACAAGGCTGCCCTCTCTCTCCATATCTTTTCAATATAGTACTTGAAGTTCTAGCAAGAGCAATTAGACAACATAAGGAAGTCAAAGGGATACAAATTGGAAAGGAAGAAGTGAAAGTATCATTATTTGCAGACAATATGATAGTTTACCTAAGCGACCCAAAAAACTCCACCAGAGAACTTCTACAGCTGATAGACAACTTCAGCAAAGTGGCAGGTTATAAAATTAACTCAAGCAAGTCAGTGGCCTTCTTGTACTCAAAAGACAAGCAGGCAGAGAAAGAAATTAGGGAAATAACACCCTTCACAATAGCCACAAACAACATAAAGTATCTTGGCGTAACTCTAACCAAACAAGCGAAAGATCTGTACAACAGGAACTTCAAATCCTTGAAGAAAGAAATCGAAGAAGACCTCAGAAGATGGAAAAATATTTCTTGCTCCTGGATTGGCAGGATCAATATAGTAAAAATGGCCATCTTGCCAAAAGCAATATACAGATTCAATGTGATCCCCATCAAAATCCCAACTCAATTCTTCATAGATCTAGAAAGAGCAATTCTCAAATTCATCTGGAGCAACAAAAAACCCAGGATAACTAAAACTATTCTCAACAATAAAAGGACTTCTGGGGGAATCAATATCCCTGACCTCAAGCAGTACTACAGACCAATTGTGTTAAAAACTGCATGGTATTGGTATAGCAACAGGCAAGCAGATCAATGGAACAGGATTGAAGACCCAGAAATTAACCCACAGACTTATGGTCACTTGATCTTTGATAAAGGAGCCACAACCATCCGGTGGAATAAAGATAGCCTTTTCAACAAATGGTGCTGGTTCAACTGGAGGTCAACATGCAGAAGAATGCGAATTGACCCACTCTTATCTCTTTGCACTAAGATCAACTCCAAGTGGATCAAGGACCTCCACATAAAACCAGACACACTGAAACTATTAGAAAAGAAACGTGGGAAGACCCTGGAGGACTTGGGCACAGGGGAAAAGTTCCTGAACAGAACACCAATAGCTTATGCTCTAAGATCAAGAATCGACAAATGGGACCTCATAAAATTACAAAGTTTCTGCAAAGCAAAGGACACTGTCAAAAGGACAAAACAGCAACCAACAAAGTGGGAAAAGATCTTCACCAACTCCACATCCGACAGAGGGCTAATATCCAATATATACAAAGAACTCAAGAAGTTAGACCACAAAGAAACAAATAACCCTATCAAAAAATGGGGCACAGAGCTAAACAAAGAATTTTCACCAGAAGAAGTTTGGATGGCCGAGAAACACCTTAAAAGATGTTCAACATCATTAGTCATCAGGGAAATGCAAATTAAAACAACCCTGAGATTCCACCTCACACCAGTCAGAATGGCTAAGATTAAAAACTCAAGAGACAACAAGTGCTGGCGAGGATGTGGAGAAAGAGGAACACTCCTCCACTGTTGGTGGGATTGCAAAATGGTAAAACCGCTCTGGAAATCAGTTTGGCGGTTCCTCAAAAAATTGGGCATGTCACTTCCAGAGGACCCTGGCATACCACTCCTGGGCATATACCCAGAGGATTCCCCTGCATGCAATAAGGACACATGCTCCACTATGTTTATAGCAGCCTTGTTTATAATAGCCAGAAATTGGAAGGAGCCCAAATATCCCTCAAAGGAGGAATGGATACAGAAAATGTGGTATATTTATACAATGGAATACTACTCAGTAATTAAAAATAATGAATTCATGCAATTTGTAGGTAAATGGTTAGACCTGGAAAATATCATCCTGAGTGAATTAACCCAATCACAAAAGAATGCACATGAAATGCAATCACTGATAAGTGGATATTAATGAGCCCAGAAGCCCTAAATACTCAAGACACAAATAGCAAGTCAAATGATTCCCAAGAAGAAGAAAGGAGAGGACCCTGGGATTGTAAAGATTGCATCCAGTTTAGTAAAGAAACCGAGGTGGGAGGGGGAATGATTGGGGAACAGTTGGGGTGGGGAGAGGAACTATGGGTACTATGGTGGGTGGGAACTGGGAAAGGGGAAAGCCTTTGGAATGTAAACATAGAATATAGAAAATTAAAAAAAAGAAAAGAAATAAAGAAATTAAAGACCTTTTAGAATTTAATGAAAATGAAGACAGATCATACCAAAATTTATGGAACACAATGAAAGTATTGCTAAGAAGAAAACTCATAGTTCTGAGTGCCTCCAAAAAAAAAGAATGGAGAGAGTATACACTAACAGTTTGACAATGCACTTGAAAGTTCTAGAACAAGAAAAAGCTAACATACCCAAGAGGAGTAGACAGCAGAAAATAATCAAACTCAGAGCCAAAATCAACCAAACAGAAACAAAAAGAACTATACAAAGAATCAACAAAACAAAGCAAAGAGCTGGTTGTTTAAGAAAATCATCAAGATAGATAAACCCTTAGCCAGAGTAACCAGAGGACACAGAGACAGTATCCAAATTAATAAAATGAGAAATGAAAAGGGAGCTACCCTCAGGTCGCTGCCGACTGCCTGCTGATGGCTAGGTTTCGGTGCGTGGACAGAGACTTGTCCTAGCAACGAATACCCGATCGGGCCCTTGCTGGCCCCGAGAGCCAGGGAAGGTCGGCAGGAGCTTTGAGCACCTGCAGCTCAGAGCCTGTCCCTGATCACTGGGGACCGGCTAGCGGGCTTGCTTGCAGCCGGCGCCATCTTCCCTCAGGTCACTGTGGACTGCCAGTGGTGACTGGGTCCAGGTGCTTGGACAGAGACTTAGCCTGGCAAAGAATACCTGGTCAGGCTCTTGCTCACGCCCAGAGCCAAAGGAGGTTGGAGATAGGTCTGTGCACCAACAGCTTGGCAGTGCACACAGAGCCAGATCAGCTTGGCAAGTGGTCTCTGTGCCAACCCAAAGGGGCACCAACCTGCTAGTGGGTCAGTGCCTGGAGTACAGCCAGAGGCTGACATTGTGCCTCAGGACACCAAAGACAGCTAACATGACAGAGCCCTGTGGACTGAGAGTACTACCATCTAGGTTCTAGCAGCCCAACCAGGGAACCTCCAGTCCTGTAGGGAACCCAGTGGTTAGACAGAGCCCTGAGACCTGCCACCATTTTGGAACTGGTGGCCTGAACAGGTCACCATAGAGAACCAACAGAGGAACCCAGGACACCATAAAGATCTAACAGAGTAGCCCAGATCGGTGGAGGAAAAAAAATCTGATTCTTAAGAGCTAGCAATTAGGCAGGCCAGGAGGAGACAGCGGGAGGCCAATTGCAGGTCCAGCAGCGAGCCTCAGGAAGACTTAGATCTGGCACAGCAGAGCTGAGTAGGTCACTGAGAACCCAGTAACTGAAACCTCCCGGTCTCCACCTTGGGAGCTCGGACGCCCTCTACAACAGCAGCGCCAAACACCAGGCTCACAGGAGCCTCAAACACCAACCACTAAGAACAAGACCAACTAACTCCAGAGATAAACAGATGGCAAAAGGCAAACGTAGGAACGTTACAAACAAAAATCAAGGCAATATGGCAGTATCTGAACCCAATTCGCCAACCACAGCAAGTCCTGGATACCCCAGCACACCAGAAAAACAAGAGTTGGATATAAAAGCACTGGTCATGATGCTGCTAGAGGAACACAAAAAAGACATAAACAAATCTCTTCAAGAAATGCAGGGGAACATCAATAGGGTAGAAACTCTTAAATGCAAACACAAAAATCACTTAAAGAACTCCAGGAAAATATGGGCCAACAGAGAGAAACCAATAAAGAGGAAATAAGAAAATCAGTTAAAGAAATGCAGGAGAACTTGAAACAACAGGCAGAAGTCACGAAAGAGAAAACACAAAAATCTCTTAAAGAATTACAAGAAAACACAAACAAACAAATGAAGGAACTGAGCAAAACCATCAAAGATCTGAACACAGAGGTAGAAACAACTAAGAAATCACAAAAGGAGGCAACTTTGGAGATAGAAAACCTTGGGAAGAAATCAGGGATCGTAGATGCAAACATCAACAACAGAATACAAGAGATAGAGATAAGAATCTCAGATGCTGAAGATAACATAGTAACCATTGACTCAACAGTCAAAGAAAACACAAAATCCAAAAGGCTTGTAACCCAAAACATCCAGGAAATCCAAGACACAATGAGAAGACCAAACCTAAGGATTATAGGGATAGATGAGAGTGAAGATCTACAACTTAAAGGTCCAGCAAGTATCTTTAACAAAATTATGGAAGAAAACTTCCCTAACTTAAAGAGAGAGATGCCCATGAATATACAAGAAGCCTATAGAACTCCAAACAGACTGGACCAGAACAGAAATACCTCCCGTCACAAAATAATCAAAACCCCAAATGTACTAAACAAACAAAGAATATTAAAGGCAGTAAGAGAAAAAGGCCAAGTAACATATAAAGGAAGACCTATCAGAATCACACCAGACTTCTCTCCAGAAACCATTAAAACTAGAAGATCCTGGGCAGATCTCATGCAGACCCTAAGAGAACACAAATGCCAGCCAAGATTACTATACCCAGCAAAACTCTCAATCAACATAGATGGAGAAATCAAAATATTCCATGACAGGACCAAATATACACAATATCTTCCCACTAACCCAGCTCTACAAAGGATAATATGAGGAAATCTCCAAGACGAGGAGGGAAACTGCACCCAAGTAAAAGCAAGATATTAACCTACTTCCATCAAACTCAAAGGAAGATAACTACTCAAAAACAAAAATAACATCAAAAATGACAGGAACAAATAATCACTATTCCTTAATATCTCTTAACATCAATGGACTCAATTCCCCAACAAAAAGACATAGACTAACAAACTGGATATGGAAACAGAACCCTACATTTTGCTGCATACAGGAAACACACCTCAGAGTTAAACACAAACACTACCTTAGAGTAAAAGACTGGAGGACAATCTTGCAAGCAAATGGTCTCAGGAAGCGAGCTGGAATAGCCATTCTAATACCAGATAAAATTGACTTTCAACCTAAATCATCAAAAGAGACACAGAAGGTCACTTCTTTCTAGTCAAAGGGAGACTACTCCAAGAAGAACTCACAGTTCTAAACATCTACGCTCCAAATATAAGGGCACCCTCATTTGTAAAAGAAACTTTACTAAAGCTCAAAGCACACATTGCGCCTAACACAATAATTGTGGGGGACCTCAAAACTCCACTATCCTCAATGGACCGATCAGGAAAACAGAAACTAAACAGGGACACAGGGAAACTCATTGAAATGTTGGACCAATTGGATTTAACAGATATATATAGAACATTTCATCCTAAAGCTAAAGAATATACCTTTTTCTCAGCTCCACATGGTACCTTCTCCAAAATAGACCATATAATTGGTCACAAGACAGATGTCAACAAATACAAGAAGATCGAACTATTCCCATGCCTCCTATCGGATCACCATGGAGTAAGAGTGTTCTTCAATAGCAACAAAAACAACATAAAATCCTCATACATGTGGAGGCTGATCAATATTCTACTCAATGATACTTTAGTCAAGGAAGAAATAAAGAATAAAATCAAAGACTTTTTAGAATTTAATGAAAATGAAGGTACAATATACCCAAATCTATGGGACACAATGAAAGCAGTGCTAAGAGGAAAACTCATAGCCCTGAATGTCTCCAAAAAGAAACAGGAGAGAGCATACACTAGCAACTTAATGCCGCACCTGAAAGCTCTCGAACAAAAAGAAACAATTTCACCCAGGAGGAGTAGAAGACAGGAAATCATCAAACTCAGGGCTGAAACCAATCAAGTTGAAACAAAGTGAACCATACAGAGAATCAGCAAAACCAGGAGCTGGTTCTTTGAGAAAATCAACAAGATAGATAAACCCATAGCCAGACTTACCAAAGGGCACAGAGACAGTATTCAAATTAACAAAACTAGAAATGAAAAGGGAGATATAACAACAGAAACTAAGGAAATTCAAAAAATCATCAGATCCTACCACAAAAGCCTATACTCAACACAAATGGAGAATCTGGAGGAAATAGACAATTTCCTAGACAGAAACCAAATACCAAAATTAAATCAGGGTCAAATAGATCGTCTAAACAGAACCATAACCCCCAAAGAAATAGAAGGGGTCATAGAAAGTCTCCCCACCAAAAAAAGCACAGGACCAGAGGGTTTTAGTGCAGAATTCTATCAGACCTTCAAAGAAGTCCTAATACCAATACTCTTAAAAATATTCCACAAAATAGAAACAGAAGGAACACTACCCAACTCATTCTATGAAGCCACAATTACCCTGATACCAAAATCACAGAAAGATCCAACTAAGAAAGAGAACTACAGGCCAATCTCCCTTATGAATATTGATGCAAAAATACTAAATAAAATACTTGCCAACCGAATCCAAGAACACATCAAAATGATCATTCACCATGATCAAGTTGGCTTCATCCCAGGGATGCAGGGATGGTTCAATATATGTAAATCCATCAATGTAATCCACTACATAAACAAACTTAAATAAAAAAAAACCACATGGTCATCTCATTGGATGCTGAAAAGGCATTTGACAAAGTTCAGCATTCTTTCATGCTTAAAGTCTTGGAAAGAACAGGAATTCAAGGCCCATATCTAAACATAGTAAAAGCAATTTACAGCAGACCGATAGCCAACATCAAAGTAAATGGAGAGAAACTTGAAGCAATCCCACTGAATTCAGGGACTAGACAAGGCTGCCCACTCTCACCATATCTCTTCATTATAGTACTTGAGGTACTAGCTAAAGCAATTCGACAACATAAGAAAGTCAAAGGATACAAATTGGAAAGGAAGAAGTCAAACTACCACTATTCGCAGATGATATTATAGTATACTTAAGTGACCCAAAAAACTCCACCAGAGAACTCCTACAGCTGATAAACAACTTCAGCAAAGTGGCTGGTTATAAAGTCAACTCAAGCAAATCAATAGCCTTCCTATATGCAAAGGATAAGCAGGCCGAGAAAGAAATTAGGGAAATGACACCCTTCACAATAGCCACAAACAATATAAAGTATCTTGGTGTGACTCTAACCAAACAAGTGAAAGAGTTATATGACAAAAACTTCAGGTCTCTGAAGAAGGAGATTGAAGAAGACCTCAGAAATGGAAAAATCTTTCATACTCGTGGGTTGGCAGGATTAATATAGTTAAAATGGCAATCTTGCCAAAAGCAATATACAGATCCAACGCAATCCCCATCAAAATCCCAACTCAGTTCTTTATAGAATTAGACAGAGCAATTCTCAAATTCATCTGGAATAACAAAAAAACCCAGGATAGCTAAAACTATCATCAACAGTAAACGAACTTCTGGGGGAATCAATATCCCGGACCTCAAGCAATACTACAGAGCAGTAGTGTTAAAAACTGCATGGTATTGGTACAGTGACAGGGAAGTGGATCAATGGAATAGGATTGAAGACCCAGAATTGAACCCACACATATATGGCCAATTGATCTTCGACAAAGGAGCTGAAAACATCCAGTGGAAAAAAGATAGCCTTTTCAACAGATGGTGCTGGC
Source organism: Apodemus agrarius (assembly GCA_964023405.1). NCBI lineage: Eukaryota > Metazoa > Chordata > Mammalia > Rodentia > Muridae > Apodemus > Apodemus agrarius. The sequence goes on along the minus strand of OZ030005.1, from coordinate 74,677,809 downwards.
TCAACTGGAGGTCAACATGCAGAAGAATGAGAATTGATCCACTCTTATCTCCTTGCACTAAGCTCAACTCCAAGTGGATCAAGGACCTCCACATAAAACCAGACACACTAAAACTAATAGAAAAGAAACTGGGGAAGACCCTTGAGGACATTGGCTCAGGGGGAAAATTCCTGAACAGAACACCAATCGCTTATGCTCTAACATCAAGAATAGACAAATGGGACCTCATAAAGTTACAAAGTTTCTGTAAGGCAAAAGACACTGTCAAAAGGACAAATGGGCAACCAGCAAATTGGGAAAAGATCTTCACCAACCCCACACCCGACAGAGGGCTAATATCCAATGTATATAAAGAACTCAAGAAGTCAGACCCCAGAAAACCAAATAACCCTATACAAAAATGGGGTACAGAGCTAAACAAAGACTTTTCACCTGAAGAAATTCGGATGGCTGAGAAACACCTTAAAAATGTTCAACATCTTTAGTCATTAGAAAAATGCAAATCAAAACAACCCAGTGCTACCATGCAGCCACTGCTGCTGCTGCTGCTGCTGCTGCTGCTTCTGCTGCTGCTGCTGCTGCCACTGCCACCACTAGAGAACCAATGTCATGTGGATGGTTGTGGTTGCTGCCACAGCTAGAGAACAGATGCCACCTGGATGGGCACTACCTCCATCACCACTGGCAGCCACTGCTGCACCACATGGATTCCATCCACTGGCACACACTGTTATCCACCATGAGGATTTCCACCACTGTATGACCATCGACCATCACTGCTGTCAGCTGTCACTACTGTGAGACTCACAGACTTCTACCATGTGAGCTGTCCCACAGCAGCCCATCACTTGGTGCTGGCCTCTGGCCACACTGTTCTTCACTTTGTGTTATCAGACTACAGAAGCCTGGAAACATACAGTTGCATATTGATTGGATATTCCACTCCAAGACAACTATTGTCATAGAAGTATGGTACATTAAAATTGTCAGTGAAACTAACAGATGTTATGGACCTAATGGATTTAACAGTTATCTATAGAACATTTTGTCCTAAATCAAGATAATATACCTTATTTGCAATACCTCATAGTACCTTCTCCAAATTTGACCATATACTTAGTCACAAAACAGACATCAACAGATATTAGAAGATGGAAATAATCCCATGCCTCTTATCAGATCACTGCAGATTAAGGCTGGCCTTCAATAGCAACAGAAACAACAGACAGCCCACATATTCATGGAAGCTGAACAAAAGTTTGCTCAGTGATAACTTGGTCAAGCAAGAAATAGAGAAAGAAATATGATTTTTTTAAAAGATTTAATGAAAATGAAGACACAACATACTCAAATCTATGGGACATAATAAAAGGAGTCCTAAGAGGAAAACTCATAGTTATGAGTGCCTCCAAAAAGAAAATGGAAAGGGCATACACACACTAGCAGCTTGAAGTGCATCTGAAAGCTCTAGAACAAAAAGAAGCAAATACACCCAAGAGGAGTAGATGCCAGGAAATAAATCAAACTCAGGGCTAAAATCAACCAAGTAGAAACAGAAAAAAAAAACTACACAAAGATTCAACCAATCTGAGAGCTGATTCTCTGAGAAAATCAACAAGATATATAAACTCTTAGCCAGACTAGCCAGGGGCACAGAGATAGAATCCAAATTAACAAAATCAGAAATGGAAAGGGGGATATAACAACAGAAATGGAGTAAATAAAAAAATCATCAGATCCTACTTCAAAAGCCTTTACTTGGCAAAACTGGAAAATCCGGATGAAGTGGACAATTTCCTAGGCAGATACCAGGTACCAAAGTTAAATCAGTATCAGATAAACTATCTAAACAGTCCCATAACCCCTCATGAAATAGAAACAGTTAGCAGTAGTCTCCCAACAAAGAAAAGCCCAGGACCAGATGGGATTAGTGCTGAGTTCTATTAGACCTTCAAAGAAGACTTAATACCAATACTCTCCAAATTATAACACAAAATAGAAAGAGAAGGAACACTGCCCAATTCATGCTGTGAAGCCACAATTACTCTGATAACTAAACCACTTTGTAGGGACCCTACAAAGAAGGAGAACTTCAGACCAATTTCCCTTATGAATGTGGATGCAAAAATACTCAATAAAATTCTCACAAACCAAATCCAAGAACCCATTGAAATGATCATCTATCTCAATCAAGTAGGGTTCATCCCAAGGATGCAGGGATGGTTCAATATAGTAAATCCATCAAAGTAATCCACTACATAAACAAACTCAAAGAATAAAACCACATGATTTCATTACATGCTGAAAAAATATTTGACATAATCCAACAACCCTTTATGGTTAAAGTCTTAAAATGGTCAGAAATTAAAGGTCCATACCTAAACATAGTAAAAGCAATATAGAGCAAACCAGTAGCCAACATTAAACTGAATGGAGAGAAACTTGAATATTCACACTAAAATCAGGGACAAGACAAGGCTGCACTCTCTCTCCATATCTTTTCAATATAGTACTTGAAGTTCTAGATAGAGCAATTAGACAACCAAAGGAGGTCAAAAGGATACAAATGTGAAGTATCAAATTATCACTATTTGTAGATGATACAATAGTATACTTAAGAGACCCTAGAAGCTCCATCAGAGAATTCTTACAGCTGATAAACACTTCAGCAAAGTGGCCAGATATAAAATTAACTCAGTAGCCTTCGTATACTGAAAGGATAAACAGGTTAAGAAAGAAATTGGGGAAATGACTCCCTTCAGCAAAGTAACAAACAATATAAAATATCTTGGGGTGACTCTAATGAAACAAGTGAAAGATTATTTGACAAGAACTTCAAGTCTCTGAAGAAAGAAATCGAAGAAAACTCAGAAAATTGAAAGATCTCCCATACTCATGAATTGGCAAGATTAATATACTAAAAATGGCCATCTTGCCAAAAGCAATATAGAAATTCAATGCAATTCCCATCAAAATCCCAACTCAACGTTGGAAAGTTAGATAGAGCAATATTCAAATTCATCTAGAATAACAAAAAACTCAGGATAGCAAAAACTATTCTCAACAGTAAAATAATTTCTGGGGTAATCAGACCTCAAGCAGTACTACAGAGCAATAGTGTTAAAAATTGCATGGTATTGGTACAGTGACAGGCAGGAAGATCAATGGAATAGATTTAAAGACCCAGAAATGAACCCACACACCTATGGTCACTTAATCTCTGACAAAGGAGCTAATTCCATCCAGTGGAAAAAAAGATAGCCTTTTCAACAAATCATGCTAGCTCAACTGTGGGCTAGCATGCAGAAGAATGCAAATCAATCTATTCTTATCCACTTGTACCAAGCTCAAGTGCAAGTGAATCAAGGCCCTCCACATTCAACTGGACACACTGAAACTAATAGAAAATAAACTGTGGAAGAGCCTAGAGCACATGGCCACAGGCAAATATTTCCTGAACAGAACACCAATAGCTTATGCTCTAAGATCAAGAATTGACAAATGAGACCTCATCAAATTACCAAGCTTCTGTAAGACAAAACACACTCTGAATAGGACAAAATGACAACTAACAAATTGGGAAATGATCTTAATCAGCCCTACATTCAATAGAGGGATAATATCCAATATGTAGAAAGAACACAATACGTTTGACTCCAGAGAACCAACTAACCCTATTTTAAAATGGGGTACAGAGCTAAACAAAGAATTCTCAACGGAGGAATATCGATTAGCTGAGAGGCACCTAAAGAAATGTTCAACATCCTTAGTCAACAGGGAAATGTAAATAAAAACAATACTGGGATTGTACCTCACAGCAATCAGAATGACTAAGCTCAAAAACTGAGGTGACAGCAGGTTCTGGAGAGGATGTGGACAAAGAGGAACGCTCCTCCACTGCTGGTGGAATTGCAAGGTGGTACAACCACTCTGGAAATCAGTTTGTCAGCTCTTCAAAAATCGAATATAGTCCTACTGGAGGACCCTGCTGTACCACTCATTGACATATACCCAAATATTCTCCAAAATTTAAGAATGACACATGCTTGACTATGTTCATTACCAACCTTATATATAATAGTCAGAAGCTGGAAAGAACCCAGATATCCCTCAACAGGAATGGATATATAAAATATGGTGTATTTACACAATGGGATGCTACTTAGCCATTACAAACAATGACTTCATGAAATTCTAAGGCAAATGGATGGAACTAGAAAATATCATCCTGAGTGAGGTAACCCAATCACAAAAGAACACACATGGTATCCACTTACTTATAAGTAGATATTAATCCAGAAGCTTCGAATACCCAAGATACAATTCACAGACCAAACCAAGCTTAAGAAGAAGGAATGGATACTCTGGTCCTTCTTAGAAGGGGGAACAAAATACCCACAGGAGGAGACAAAGTGGACCAGAGATTAAAGGAACCATCCAGAGACTGCCCCACTTGGGGATCCATCTCATATACAGTCACCAAACTCAGTGTTGGCAAACCACACTATTGCGGATGCCAACAAGTGCTTCCTGACAGGAGCCTGATATAGCTATCTCCTGATAGGCTCTGCCAGTACCTGACAAATACAGAGATGGGTACTCTCAGCCAACCATTAGACTAAGTGCAGGATCACCAATGTAGGAGCTACAGAAAGGACACAAGGAGCTAAAGGAGCTTGCAGCAACATAGATGGAACAACCATATCAACCAACTAGACCCACCTCATAGGTCCCAGGGATTAAATCATTAACCAAGAGGTACACAAGGCTCCAGCCTCATGTGTAGCAGAGGATTGCCTTGTCAAACATCAAAGGGAGGAGAAGTCCTTGGTCCTATGAATGCTTGATAGATGCCCCAGTGTAGGGGAATTAAGGCTGGGGGTATGAGGAGGGTGGGTAGAGTAACACCCTCATAGAAATAGCAGAGAGAGAGGACAGAATAGGTGCTTTCCTGGAGGGGGAAACTGGGAAAGTGGATAAAATTTGAAATATAAATGAAGAATAATCCAAAAAAAAAAAAAAAAGAATGAGGAAATCATGAGTTTTGGAGGCAAATGAAAAGAAATACAAAATATCACCCTGATATTACCTCAGACCCAAAAGGACATGCATGTTTTATACTCACTAATAAGTGGATATTAGCCAAAGAAGTACAGAATTCCCAGAATGCAATCCATACAACTCAAGGTTAACAAGACAAATAGTCTAAGTGTATCACTCCTAATTGTGAGGGAGGAGAAAGCAATCATGGGGGAGGGGTTCAGAATGGAACCTGGCTGGGAGAGGGGACAGGGAGGGAAAAAGGGGGAAAATTGTCAGATATTGGGACTGGGGAACAGGAGTGAAGACCTGAGGTCCATCAGAAAGAATGGAAACAGGCAATCCTGGGATGTAGGAAGTTTTATACCCTCTAGAATGTACCAGAGACCTGGGTGGTAAGAGATACTCAGATCTCAAAGGGAGGGACCATAGATGACATCCAACAATGGGGAGTTGTCGAGACCAACGCCAGCAGAGTTACACGTTATCAAGTGGAGGAATGGAGTTACCATACCACAGTAAAAACTCTGACCCAGAATTGTTCTTATATAAAGAACTACAGAGTCAAAAATGGAGAAGAGACTGGGGGAAAGGACGTTTGGTGTCCACCCCAAATTAGAATCCAGCTCAAGTGGTGGCTCCAAAGCCTGACATTATTACTTAGATGACAATATGCTCACAGACAGCACAGTTGCCCTCTGAGAGGACCAACAAGCAGGTGAAAGACTCAGATGCAGATACTTACACTCAACCAATGGACAGAAGCAGGAGAACTTTGTGGTTGAAATAGGTAAAAGCTGGAAAAAATGAGAATGAGGGTGATCCCATAGAAACTCCAGTAGTCTCACAATTTGGATCTCTGAGGTCTCTCAGACACTGAGCAACCAAACCAGTTGCTTACCTGTAAGCATACATTAGCTTACCAGAGAAGACTTCCTGGGCTGACCACAGTGAGAGAAGAGGAGCCCAAACTTCAAGAAAATTGAGCCTGAGGCAGTATGAAGGCCTCACAGGGTTAGGAAGGGTGGGGGTAAGGGCATTCTCTTGGGAACAGAGGGAGGAGAAATGGGATGAACTATCAGAGGGTACACCAGGAGAGGGATGATGACTGCACTTAAAAAAAAGATTAAAGGTAAATATTTTAAAAATTAAAAAAATAATAGGAACACATAAATATGAAAGAGATTGAACCAGATAAGAAAGCACCCTTTGGTATATAATAATCAAAACATTAAACAAAGAGAAGAGGGTTGTTGAGTTCTCTGAAGCAAACAGAATGACCCTGAATACCTTGCTATCACAGGAGGACCTCCACTTTCCTGCTTCCTCTCCTTCCACCTTAATCAGATCTGCTGAGGCTGAAATCATAGAAGTAAACTTCCTTTCTCTCCCTATGTTCCCTGCTTGCTGAGTTCTTTGAAGAAAGCCAGGCTACCCTAAACAGCCTGATACTCTAGGGGGAACTCCCTTGACTTCTCTGTCCACTTTCATCAGATGTTCAGCTCCTGAACCATACAGAACTGCATATCCTGAACCACAACAGGCCTTCAAATCCAGAACAAACAACACAATTCCTACACCAATACCATGGAGGTTCACCCCCTTCCCAATACCTACTACAAAAGAACCAAAACCACCCAGGTGACTAAAGGTCTCCAAAATAATGCAATCAATGAACAAAACTCAGTTATGACTGCTTCTGCTCCAAGACCTGGATATCCTAACACAACCAAAGCATAAGAAAACAACCTTAAATCTAATCTTATAATGATGATAGACACCTTAAAGAGGAATGAACAAATAACTTAAAGAAATACAGTAAAATGCAATCAAGCAGATAGAGGTTTTAAAGATACAAATAAATCCCTTAAAGATATACAGGAAAATACTATTAGACAGCTGATGGAAATAAACTTGTGAAAGATCTGAAAGTAGAAACAGAAGTAATAAAGAAAACAAAAACTGATGAAATACTGGAGATGAAAAACCAAGGGAAGAGAACAGAAACAATAAATGCAAGCATCACCAACAAAATATAGGAGATGGAATAAAGACACTCAAGTATAGAAGATGCAGTAGAAAAAAATGATACATTTGTAAAAGAAAGTGTTAAACCAAAAGAATTCTATCACAAACCATTGAGGAAATACAGGATACCATGAAAAGACCTATCCTAAGAATTATAGGAATAAACGAAGTTGGAGCTCCAGATCCAAGGCCCAAAAAATATTTTCAACAAAATCATAGAATAGTTTTCCAACCTAAAGAAAAGACGTGCCTATAAAAAAAGAGAATCTTATAGAAAACAAATTAGACTTGTCCACGAAAGAAAATCTACCTGGCACATAATAATCAAAACACAATCTCTACAGAACAAATAAAGAATATGAAAAGCAGCCAGGGAAAAAGGCCAGGTAACATGCAAAAGCAGATCTATTATAATTATACCCATCTTCTCTGCAAGGATTCTAAAAGGTAGAAGGGCCTAGATTTGCAACCTCTAAAAAACCTCAGATGCCAACCTAGACTACAATATCCAGCAAAACTCTCATTGACCATAGAGAAAGAAAAGATATTTCAAGTAAAATCCAATTTCAAACAATATCTATCCACAAACATAGACCTACAGAAAATACTAGAAGGAAAACTCCAACCGAAGGAGGGAAAATACATCCAAGAAAACACAACAAATAATTAATTGCATGCCAGCAAAAAATAGAGAAGCACAAACACACATATACATACACACATAACACACACACATACACAAATAACAGAAAATGACAATCATTGTCATTAATATCTTTCAACATCAATGGATTCAAGGCTACAATAAAAAGACACAGGTTAACAGAATGGATGGAAAAATCACCATTCTCATTTTGCTGCATACAAGAAATGCACCTCTTTTAATATTCTTTCTTTGTTCTGTATATTTGGTGTTTTGAATATTCTGTGACAGAAAGAATTTTGTCTGGTCCTATCTAATTGTTTTCTGTATGCTTCTAGTATGATGGTGGGAATCTCTTTCTCTAGGTTATGGAAGTTTTCTTCTATAATTTTGTTAAAGATACTTACTACTGGCCCTTTGAGTTGTAAATATTTGCTCTCTTGTATACCTATTATTATTAGGCTTGGTCTCTTTACTTTTTCCTGGATTTCTTAGATGTTTTCTGTTGTGAAATTTTTGCATTTGTGAGGGGTTTTTTTTTTGTTTGTTTAGTTTAGTGTAGTTTTGTTTTGTTTTTTACTGTTGTGTCAATGTTTTCCATGGTATCTTCTACATTAGAAGATAATAAAAGATTCTTTCTTCTATCTCATGTAATCTATTCCTGATGCGTGCTACTTCCTGAACAGGACAAAAAAATGGCTCAGGCTCTATGATCAACTATTGACACATGGGACCCCATAAAATTGAAAAGCTTCTGTAAGGCAAAGGACACTGTCAACAGAACAAAATCTTTACCAATCCTACCTCCATTAGAGAGCTGATATCCAACATAGACAAAGAACTCAAGAAAGTAAACTCCAGAAAACCAAATAACTCTATTTAAAAAGGGGATGCAAATCTAAACAAGAAATTCTCCACTGAGGGAATCTCAAATATCCAAGAAGCACCTAAAGAAATGTTCAGCATCCTTAGTCACCAGGGAAATGCAAATTAAAATGATGCTGAAATTCTACCATATACCAGTCAGAATGGCTAAGATAAAAAATGCAGGTAACAGCAGATGCTGGTGAGAATATGGAGAAAGAGAAACACTCCTCCATTGCTCTTGGGATTGCAAGCTGATACAATCACTCTGGAAATCAGGCCGAAGGTTACTCAGAAATTAGAAAATGTTCTACCTGAAGAGCCAACAATACTATTTTTTTTTGTTTTTGTTTTTGTTTTTTGTTTTTGTTTTTTTTTTGTTTTTGTTTTTTTGTTTTTTTGTTTTTTTGTTTTTTTTGAGACAGGGTTTCTCTGTGTAGTCCTGGCTGTCCTGGAACTCACTCTGTAGACCAGGCTGACCTCGAACTCAGAAATCCGCCTGCCTCTGCCTCCCAAGTGCTGGGACTACAGGCGTGTGCTACCATGCCCGGCTCCAACAATACTATTAAGGGGCACATACCACATTAAGAAACAACAAAGAGAACTTCAGACTGATTTCCCTTATGGACATTTGCTCAAAAATTGTCAATAAAATACAAACTGAATCCAGGAAAACATCAAAAACATCATCCACCATGAAGAAGTATGCTTCATCCCATGGATAAAGTGATAGATCAATATATGAAAATTCATCAGTATAATTCACCATATAAACAAACTGCCATGATCATCTCATTAAATGCTGAAAAAGGCTTGGGCAAAATACAATACCCTTTCATGTTAAAAGTATTAGACAGATCATGAATACGAGGCAAATACAAACATATTCAAAACAATATACAGCAAACAAATATCCAACATCAAAATAAATAGAGAGAAAAATCAAAGCAATTCCACTAATATCAGGAAGAAGAAAAAGCTGCTCACTCTCTTATACATCTTCAATGGAGTGCTTGAAGTTCTAGACAGAGCAATAAGACAACTGCAGGAGGTCAAGGGGATAAAAATTGGAAAAGAAGTCAAAGAATTACTATTTGTGGATGATATGATAGCATGCATGAGTGACCCCAAAATTTCTACTGCAAAAACTCTTACAACTGATAAAGAGCTTCTGGAAAGTAGATGTATAGACAATGAACTCAAAGACAGTATTCCTGCTTTATACAAGTAACAAACTGGCTGAGAAAGATATTAGGGATATATAGTCACATTTTGGTGTAACTCCAATCAAGCAAGTAAAAGACCTATATGACAAGAACTTCAAGTCCCTTAAAAAATTCAGAAAGGACAGATCTCCCATGCTTATGGAAACATAGGATTAATATAGTGAAATGGCTATATTACCAATATCAAACTACATACTCAATGTAACCCTCATCCAACAAGATTTTTATAGACTCAGAGAGTTATTCTCAACTTCATATCATGTGCCCTCCCCCAGCATTGGAGCAGGAAATTCAGATCTCAGTGCTAGCCTCCTACCTAGGGTGGAGTTCTCAGACCAAGATCAAGTCTATTGTTCATCAAGGACCTGCAATTTCCTGAGAGGAGTCAGGCACCTGCTGAGCAACCAAACCGGTTTTGCAGACAAGGTCCCAGCCTTTGGAGGAAGGCATTTCCACCACCTTTAAATTTGGAGCTCCCAATTAAACATTGATCAGAAAGATGTTGTCTTGGCTCTTTATTTCTCTTGCCTGCCTGTTTTATTTCAGCCACAGCTTTCCTTCCAGGAGAACTCAATTCCCTGTAGCCTTGGGCGGCTACAGATTGGTGCTTGAATGTGAGACTTAGAAATGGAGAGACCAACTGGGGGACACTGTCTACAGTGGAGTTCCACAGAAAACAAAGTTATGTTTCTAGCATGGTAAGCAAAATACAGCATTAATGTTAGTGCTATAAATGTCGTCTTTCGAAGGCTGTTGTTTGCAGGGGTACAAAAAGGATACAGGGAAGACTGAATTGTTATAGGCCCAACACTGAGATCAGCTAGGGTGTGACAGCAAATTGTGACAGCGAATTTTATTCGGCAATTGTCCACAGTCTAGAACTGCAACAGTTGACAGGAATAAGGCATAAAATAAAGTAAAAAGAGGAAAAACCAAAACCAAAACCAAAACAACCAAAAAACAAAAAACAAAAAAACAAAACAAAAAAACCAAACAAACAGATATTAGAAACATGATAGAGAAAAAGAAAGAGAGAAGGAAAATGGAATTGTGGATTTCAGAGCTCTCATAGGGACAAGGGGAAATCAGGAGACATCCTGTTTCTTATATAGACAACAATGGAGATATTCTTAGTACTGGTAACAAGTGTTCCTCCCTCTCTATGTTTTGTTTCTCTTTAGTGCACCAATTTGTGCACATATCAATTTGTATCTGACTTTGTTTCTTTGTTTGAATGACTATTGTCCTATGTTTCATGTTGAAAAAAATGGTAAAAACTTTATCTGTCCATTTCTTAATCCAGTCTCAGTTTTCATAGCACAGGCTGATTTAAGCTGCCCTGCATTCTAAGCTGATAATCTTACCTTATGTGAGAAAAAAATGTTTGTCTCTACTTCAATACAAGAAACTAGGATTTTAAATCTTTCAGTATATATTAATCATGCACTTTTATTGCAGGCCTTTGCTCTTAGAATGGGCTTTATAAATTTTAGAGTAGTTGTTACTCCAGTAAAGATTCAATGGTAATATATCAATTATATCCTAAACAAATTGGCATAGAAAATTCGAAGAAAAGATAATTTACTTACTCTAAATGATTTTCAAAGTTGATAGGAGATATTAATTGGCTAAGACCTCACATTAAGCTTACCACAGGAGGACTTAAGCCTCTGATGTTCTCAAGGGGGATGCAAATTATCTGGTGAGAGACAAGTAGCTTTTTAGATAGTAAAGGAAGCTGCCATATTCAATTGCTAGTTGTTTATGTTATGTGTTTACAGCAATTCCTTGGCAAAGGGAGCATTACTGTGGGGTCAACTTTTTTCATCTCCAAGTAAAGTTTTAGCACCCTGTTATGAAACTGTTGCTGTGTTAATAAACAACTGTAGGATAGAATTATGAAAGTATTTTAAAAGGATGTCTTAAGAACCTGATGAGGGTGGTGGGGAAGCCAGACCCAGCCAGCTTCCCAGGCGCTCAGACCCAGCCAGCAGAACCAGGTACCTGAGATAGCCCGAGTTTAAGACCTTCGGGAACTCAGGCAAGGAGCTGGAGCTGCGCACAGAGTAGCGGTTTGGGGCACAGCAGCCGAGCCTGCTCTCTGCGCTCACAGGGCGGACCCCGAACTCACTGCAGACAGGGCCATCTTGACAGCTGCTTCCCATCCAGCCAGCGGCAGGGGAGCCAGCCTCAGCCAGCTTCCCAGCAGCTTTGGACCAGCAGGCAGAACCAGATAACTGAGATATCCCAACTTTAAGACCCCTGGGGAAACAGGATACCAGACAGCAAACCCTGAGTAGGAGCAGTGCAGAGCAGCTGCCCAACAGGCAGAACCAAGTACCTGGGATATCCTGAGTTTAAGACCTCGGGGGACTCAGGCCACCTATCAGCAATCTGTGAGCAGGAGCCCTGCAGGGCAGTGGTTCAGGTATCCCAGTCGCTGGGAAATAGCCTTATGAGCCCACAGGAGGGTCAAGCACCAGCTAGTAATTACAGGACCAACTAACACCAGAGTTAACCAGATGGCAAAAGGCAAACGTAAGATTGTTACTAACAGAAATCAAGGCAGTATGGCGGCATCCGAACCCAGTTCCCCCACAGCAATAAATCTTAGATACCCCGAAACACCAGAAAAACAAGACTCAGACCTAAAATCACTGGTCAGGATGCTGATAGAGGAACACTTAGATAAATCTCTTAAAGTAATACATGAGAAAATAGATCAAAAGCTAGAAGCCCTTACAAGGCAAACACAATTAAATCTTGGATATCTCAACACACCAGAAAAACAACACTCAGATCTAAAATCACTGGTAAAGATGCAGATTGAGGAACACATAGATAAATTTCTTAAAGTAACAAAAGAGAAAATAGATCAAAAGCTAGAAGCCCATACAAGGCAGACACAAAAATCACTTAAAGAAATCCTGGAAAATATAGAGCAAAAAATGAATCCCAATAAGGGGAAGAAACAAAAATCACTTAAAGAAATACAAGAGAACATGGGTCAACAAGTAGAAGTCATAAAAGAGGAAACACAAAAATCCCTTAAATAATTACAGGAAAACACAAACAAGCAACTGAAAGATCTGAGCAAAACCATACAGAATCTAAAAACAGAAGTAGAAACAACTAAGAAATCGCAAAGGGAGACAACGTTGGAGATAGAAAACCTTGGGAAGAAATCAGGAGTCATAGATGCAAATATCAACAATAGAATACAAGAGATAGAAGATAGAATCTCAGATGCTGAAGATACCATAGTAACCATGGATTCAACAATTAAAGAAAATGCAAAATGCAAAAAGCTGGTAACCCAAAACATTCAGGAAATCCAGGTCACAATAAGACCAAACCTAAGGATTATAGGGATAGATGAGAATGAAGATCTACAACTTAAAGGGCCAGCAAATATCTTCTACAAAATTATGGAAGAAAACTTCCCCAACCTAAAGGGAGAGATGCCCATGAATATACAAGAAGCCTATAGAACCCCAAATAGACTGGACCAGAACAGAAATACTTCCTGTCACATAATAATCAAAACCCCAAATGTACTAAACAAAGAAAGAATATTAAAGGCAGTAAGAGAAAAAGGACACGTAACATATAACGGAAGACCTATCAGAATTACACCAGAATTCTCACCTGAGACCATGAAAGCTAGAAGATCCTGGGCAGACCTCATGCAGACCCTAAGAGAACACAAACTTCAGCCAAAACTACTATACCCAGCAAAACTCTCAGTTGCCATAGATGGGGAAACCAAGGTATTCCACAACAAAACCAAATTTGCACGATACTTATCTACAAACCCAGCCCTACAAAGGATAATAGGGGAAAAATACCAACACAAGGGGGGGAAACTACACCCCAGAAGAATCAAGATAGAAACCCCATCTCATCCAACCCAAAAGAAGAGAACCACTCAAATACAAAATGCCCAAAATGTCAGGAAGTAATAATTACTATTCCTTAATATCTCTTAATATCAATGGACTCAATTCCCCAATAAAAAAGACACAGACTAACAGACTGGATTTGGAAACAGGACCCTACATTTTGCTGCATACAGGAAACACAGCTCAGTGTCAAAGACAAACACCACCTTAGAGTAAAAGGCTGGAAGACAGTTTTACAAGCAAATGGTCCCAGTAAACAAGCCGGAGTAGCCATTCTAATATCAGATAAAATTGACTTTCAACCTAAAGTCATCAAAAGAGACTCAGAAAGTCACTTCCTGTTTGTCAAAGGGAAACTCCACCAAGAAGAATTCTCAATAGTGAACATCTATGCGCCAAATGTAAGGGCACCCTCATTAGTAAAAGAAACTTTACTAAAGCTTAAAGCACACATCGCACCTAACACAATGATTGTAGGTGACTTCAACACTCCACTCTCCTCAATGGACCGATCAGGAAAGCAGAAACTAAACAGGGACACAGTGAAACTAATTGAAGCTTTGGACCAATTGGATTTAACAGATATATATAGAACATTCCATCCTAAAACAAAAGAGTATACCTTTTTCTCAGCACCGCATGGTACCTTCTCAAAAATTGATCATATACTTGGTCATAAGACAGACCTCAACAAAAACAAGAAGACCGAACTAATCCTATGTCTCCTATCGGATCACTATGGAGTAAAAGTGGTCTTCAATAGCAAGAAGAACAACAGAAAGCCCACATACACATGGAAACTGAACAATACTCAATGACACGGTGGTCAAGGAAGAAACAAAGAAAGAAATCAAAGACTTTTTAGACTTCAATGAAAATGAAGGTACGACCTACCCAAATCTATGGGACACAATGAAGGCAGTGCTAAGAGGAAAACTCATAGCCCTGAGTGCCTCCAAAAAGAAACTGGAGAGAGCCTACACTAGCAACATAACAGCACGTCTGAAGGCCCTGGAACAAAAAGAAGCTAACTCACCCAGGAGGAGCAGAAGAGAGGAAATCATCAAACTACGGGCTGAAATCAATCAAGTAGAAACAAAGAGAACCATACAAAGAATCAACAAAACCAAGAGCTCGTTCATCGAGAAAATCAACAAGATAGATAAACCCTTACCTAGACTAACCAAAGGGCACAGAGACAGTATCCAAATTAACAAAATTAGAAATGAAAAGGGGGATATAACAACAGAAATGGAGGAAATTGAAAAGATCATCAGATCCTACTACAAAGGCATATACTCAAAATAACTGGAGAATCTGGAGGAAATGGACAATTTCCTAGACAGATACCAAATACCAAAATTAAATCAGCATCAAGTAGATCAGGTAAACAGTCAATAACCCCTAAAGAAATAGAAGGGGTTATAGAAAGCCTCCCAACCAAAAAAAGTACGGGACCAGATGGTTTTAGTGCAGAATTCTACTAGACCTTCAAAGAAGACTTAACACCAATACTCTTCAAACTATTCCACAAAATAGAGACAGAAGGGGCACGGCCCAACTCGTTCTTCGAAGCCACAATTACGCTGATAACTAAACCACAAAATGATCCAACAAAGAAAGAGAACTACAGGCCAATTTCTCTTATGAGTATTGATGCAAAAATACTAAATAAAATTCTTGCCAACCGAATCCAAGAGCATATCAAAACAATCATTCACCATGATCAATTAGGCTTCATTCCAGGGATGCAGGGATGGTTCAATATACGGAAATCCAACAATGTAATCCACTACATATACAAAATAAAAAAAAACCACATGGTCATCTCATTAGATGCTGAAAAAGCATTTGACAAAATTCAGCATCCTTTCATGCTAAAAGTCTTGGAAAGAGCAGGAATTCAAGACCCATACCTAAACATAGTAAAAGCAATTAGACAACATAAGGAAGTCACAGGGATACAAATTGGAAAGGAAGAAGTCAAACTATCATTATTTGCAGACAATATGATAGTCTACTTAAGCGATCCAAAAAACTCCACCAGAGAACTTCTACAGCTGATAAACAACTTCAGCAAAGTGGCTGGTTATAAAATTAACTCAAGCAAATCAATAGCCTTCTTGTACTCAAAGGACAAGCAGGCTGAGAATGAAGTTAGGGAAATAACACCCTTCACAATTGCCACAAACAACATAAAGTACCTTGGCATAACTCTAACCAAACAAGCGAAAGATCTGTATGACAGGAACTTCAAGTCCTTGAAGAAAGAAATCGAAGAAGACCTCAGAAGATGGAAAAATATTTCTTGCTCCTGGATTGGCAGGATCAATATAGTAAAAATGGCCATCTTGCCAAAAGCAATATACAGATTCAATGCAATCTCCATCAAAATCCCAAATCAATTCTTCATAGATCTAGAAAGAGCAATTCTCAAATTCATCTGAAGCAACAAAAAACCCAGGATAGCTAAAACTATTCTCAACAATCAAAGGACTTCTGGGGGAATCAATATCCCTGACCTCAAGCAGTACTACAGAGCAATTGTGTTAAAAACTGCATGGTTTTGGTACAGCAACAGGCAGGTAGATCAATGGAATAGGATTGAAGACCCAGAAATGAATCCACAGACTTATGGTCACTTGATCTTTGATAAAGGAGCCACAACCATCCAGTGGAAAAAAGATAGCCTTTTCAACAAATGGTGCTGGTTCAACTGGAGGTCAACATGCAGAAGAATGTGAATTGACCCACTCTTATCTCCTTGTACTAAGATCAACTCCAAGTGGATCAAGGACCTCCACATAAAACCAGACACACTGAAACTATTAGAAAAGAAACTTGGGAAGACCCTGGAGGACATGGGCACAGGGGAAGAGTTTCTGAACAGAACACCAATAGCTTATGCTCTAAGATCAAGAATTGACAAATGGGACCTTATATAATTACAAAGTTTCTGTAAGGCAAAGGACACTGTCAGAAGGACAAAACGGCAACCAACAAAGTGGGAAATGATCTTCACCAACCCCACATCGGACAGAGCTCTAATATCCAATGTATACAAAGAACTCAAGAAGTTAGACCCCAAAGAACCAAATAACCCTATCAAAAAATGGGGTACAGAGCTAAACTATGAATTTTCACCAGAAGAAACTCGGATGGGTGAGAAACACCTTAAGAGGTGTTCAACATCATTAGTCATCAGGGAAATGCAAATCCAAACAACCCTGAGATTCCACCTCACACCAGTCAGAATGGCTAAGATTAAAAACTCAAGAGACAACAGGTGCTGTCGAGGATGTGGAGAAAGAGGAACATTACTCCACTGTTGGTGGGATTGCAAAATGGTAAAACTGCTCTGGAGATCAGTGTGGCGGTTCCTCAAAAAATTGGGCATGTCACTTCCAGAGGACCCTGGCATACCACTCCTGGGCATATACCCAGAGGATTCCTCTGCCTACAATAAAGACACATGCTCCACTATGTTTATAGCAGCCTTGTTTATAATAGCCAGAAATTGGAAGGAGCCCTGATATCCCTCAAAAGAGGAATGGATACAGGAAATGTGGTATATTTATACAATGGAGTACTACTCAGCAATTAAAAATAATGAATTCATGCAATTTGTAGGTAAATGGTTAGATCTGGAAACTATCATCCTAAGTGAGCTAACCCAATCACAAAAGAATACACACGAAATGCAATCACTGATAAGTGGATATTAATGAGCCCAGAAGCCCTAAATACTCAAGACACAATTAGCAAGTCAAATGACTCCCAAGAAGAAGAAAGGAGAAGATTCTGGGCCTGTAAAGATTGGATCCAGTATTGTAGATCCAGAACAGCGAAATCGTGGTGGGGGGAATGAGTGGGGAATAGCAGGGGGAGAGGAATTATGGGACATATGGTGGGGGGTAACTGGGAAAGGGGAAAGCCTTTGGAATGTAAACATAGAATATAGAAAATAAAAATTAATAAAATATATTAAAGAAAAATAAAAAAAGAGGAGAGTAATATGCTTTTAAGTAAACCCTCTGTTTTACATATAACATAGTGTTTTTTTAAGTTTCTAGTGTGTGAAATAAAAGACACTCTTGAAATATCTACTAAACTAAAAAAAAAAAAAGAACCTGATGAAATATTTGTTCCTTGTTTCAAACAGCAATTAAATTGGTTATTACAGAGTATTGATATTTACCCTATTGCATGGCAAGCATTTTAGGCATAATTCATAATTTTTATCCAAAAGACAAGTTGTTAGAATTTGCTTCCATGCATGCTTTTATATTTCCTATACATTAATGCATGCATCCCATAAAAATGCATCTACTGTATTTATAAACAACTCTCTTTGGGAGGGAAGCTCATGTAATTGGATCACATGTTTTTTGTTGTTGTTTGTTTGAGTTTTCCCCTGCTTCTGTACAGATAATTGAATTTGGTGCTGTAGCTGCTATTTTTAATATGTTAAAAAAATCAAGCTTTTAATTTGTATACTGATAGCATATATATGTATATATATACATATGTATATACATTCATATATACATATTTATCATGGCTTACAATTGCTTGAAATTGTTCCTTTTTTAGTTACTGCTAATTCTTAAATTTTACAATTATTCATGCAAATACAACTCAAGTTAAGAAAAGGTATTGTTCCTTTAAATGACAGTTCTCTAAACATTTAAGAGCTCATCCCAGGGCTGGAGAGATGGCTCTGTGGTTAAGAGTGCTGGCTGTTTGCTCTTCCAGAGGATCTGAGTTTAAATTCCAGCAAACACATGGTATCTCATAACCATCTATAATGAGATCTGATACCCTCTTCTAGTGTGTCTGAAGACAGCTACAGTGTACCTGTATATAATATATTAATAAATCTTTTAAAAAAGAGAGCTCATCAAAAATTGCATAGACAAGACCGCTTAAGGTGATGCCACAAGAGATTTGTATCCCAGGCAGACTATAGGCCTTACATAGAAACAATTGGCCATAAAATAATATTCTTTGCATCATTAAAATAAAAATGGCTCAAGAATAATTTGATATTTTTAGAGAATGTGCATATAAAATTGTAAAGACTTGTTCTCAATGTCTTCAATTCCTGTACCACATAATGGTGTTAATTCTAACGGACTTAAATCAATTATTACAAATGAATGGTACTCATATTTCTGATTTTACAAAATTAAAATATGTACATTTAACTAATGATATCTAGTTACAACTGCTCTAACAGAAGCAACTAAAAATGCTATATTTATTTTCTATGCATGCATAGCCATTGCCTACATTATTGTCTATGTTTGGTGTTCTAACTCAGATTAAAAAAGATAATGGAACTGGATATTTATTACACTCAAATATTTGAGATGTTTTGACAACAATTTAATAACAATTTAATTCTTTATAATTCTCAATGTCAAGATATTGTAGAACTATAAAACAATGTCTTCAAAAAATATAAGAAGTGAATTATATTCCCATGCATATTATTTAAATCATACTTTTATATTTCAAAAAAATTAAAATTTGGATGTCAAGAAACTCCTTGCTGAGTTTCTATAGAAACCTACAACTATCCATTTTCATGCCTAGGTAAGATGGAAGGATCTTACTGGCACATGGCATGATCCTGATCAGGTATGAGGAAGAGGGTGTATTTGTGTTTTTACCACAGCCAACAGAAGCATGCTAGCTACCAGAGTGATTGGTGTGGCATGCTGAAGATAATGCCGACTGTGAGTTTGCTGAGTGCCCTGGAAATGGTGACAGGAAAACTGTATTGGGTTTATGTTCTTCACCCACCTTTACTTGCCTATGTCCCAGATTAGATAAGCTGCTTTGCCTCAAGCTTTTCGACCTCATGGGACAGAGAACATGGAGACTGTGAAAACTGACTTAGAAAAATAAATCTAAAGAAGTTATAATGAACATAGTGGAGCATGTGTCTTTATTGTATGCAGAGGAATCCTCTGGGTATATGCCCAGGAGTGGTATGCCAGGGTCCTCTGGAAGTGACATGCCCAATTTTCTGAGGAACCGCCACACTGATCTCCAGAGCAGTTTTACCATTTTGCAATCCCACCAACAGTGGAGGAGTGTTCCTCTTTCTCCACATCCTTGCCAGCACCTGTTGTCTCTTGAGTTTTTAATCTTAGCCATTCTGACTGGTGTGAGGTGGAATCTCAGGGTTGTTTTGATTTGCATTTCCCTGATGACTAATGATGTTGAACATCTCTTAAGGTGTTTCTCAGCCATCCGAATTTCTTCTGGTGAAAATTATTTGTTTAGCTCTGTACCCCATTTTTGATAGGGTTATTTGGTTCTTTGAGGTCTAACTTCTAGAGTTCTTTATATATATTGGATATTAGCTCTCTGTCCGATGTGGGGTTGGTGAAGATCATTTCCCACTTTGTTGGTTGCCGTTTTGTCCTTCTGACAGTGTCCTTTGCCTTACAGAAACTTTGTAATTTTATGAGGTCCCATTTGTCAATTTTTGATCTTAGAGCATAAGCTATTGGTGTTCTGTTCAGGAACTTTACCCCTGTGCCCAAGTCCTCCAGGGTCTTCCCAAGTTTCTTTTCTAATAGTTTCAGTGTGTCTGGTTTTATGTGGAGGTCCTTGATCCACTTGGAGTTGATCTTAGTACAAGGAGATAAGAGTGGGTCAATTCGCATTCTTCTGCATGTTGACCTCCAGTTGAACCAGCACCATTTGTTGAAAAGGCTATCTTTTTTCCACTGGATGGTTGTGGCTCCTTAATCAAAGATCAAGTGACCATAAGTCTGTGGGTTCATTTCTGGGTCTTCAATCCTATTCCATTGATCTACCTGCCTGTTGCTGTACCAATACCATGCAGTTTTTAACACAATTGTTCTGTAGTACTGCTTGAGGTCAGGGATATTGATTTCCCCAGAAGTCCTTTTATTGTTGAGAATAGTTTTAGCTATCCTGGGTTTTTTCTTGCTCCAGATGAATTTGAGAATTGCTCTTTCTAGATCTATGAAGAATTGATTTGGGATTTTGATGGGGATTTCATTGAATCTGTAGATTGCTTTTGGATTGGAAGGAGCCCAGATATCCCTCAAAAGAGGAATGGATACAGAAAATGTGGTATATTTATACAATGGAGTACTACTCAGCAATTAAAAATAATGAACTCATGCAATTTGTAGGTAAATGGTTAGATCTGGAAAATATCATCCTAAGTGAGCTAACCCAATCATAAAAGAATACACATGAAATGCAATCACTGATAAGTGGATATTAATGAGCCCAGAAGCCCTAAATACTCAAGACACAATTAGCAAGTCAAATGTCTTCCAACAAGAAGAATGGAGAGGACCCTGGTCCTGTAAAGATTGGATCCAGTATTGTAGACCCAGAACAGAGAAATCGTGGGGGGGGAATGAGTGGGGAATAGCAGGGGGGAAGAGGAATTATGGGACATATGGTGGGGGGGATAATTGGGAAAGGGGAAAACCTTTGGAATGTAAACATCGAATATAGAAAATAAAAACAATAACTAGAAAAAAAAGAAAAAAAAAGAAAAAAATTATTACTTAAAAAATGTGTATTGCTTTAATAATAGATGGATATTCACTGTTCTACTAGTACATTGACTTCAGTGATGTACCAGTGTATCCTTGTGTGCAACTGTCTAGTTCCATGAAGAATGATGTCGCATATCTGCAAGTCCTGCTTTACAACTCCTCACATGTGTTTCTATAACAGTATGTCTGAGGAGAGGTGTACTCTTACATACATGTGTACTGCTTTGAGAGAACATGTTTGATATCTCAGGCAATAAATGCTTTTATGTATACTCATTAAAAAAACAAAAAAGAAAGAAGTTATAATGACTTTTCTCTTTCATTTAATGTGATCAGCTATTCTGACTCAATCATGGACTGTTCTAGAAATAAATCCAATATTGGAGATTCTAATTATGAAGATGGCTAAAAATCTTTATCAGCCAGTTTATCTAGCTCTTACCTGAGAAGTAATAGTCTCTCTGTTGATTCTCAAAGCCACCTCACATAACACAGAGGCCAGGTTTTGTATCTGATAGTTGCTAATTTGCAATTGAATTGCATATTTGGGACATCTACAGACAAGTTAATACTGCTTTGCTCCTAACTTCTGGTCTTGTATTTTAAACAGGCTGGTTGTTTTCACCCAGGTCCACTTGGCTCAGCAACTCACCATGACTATTTTTTATTTCTATGAAGAAATGCACTGAGTGCATATTTGTAGGTACTTTGTACCTTGGTCTGAATTGGGGAAAAGGTGTGCTATCAAGGCCTGCAGCCAGAGATGGGCATCTGAGGATTTATTATATTCTTCTCTACATAAGACAGAAGCATGCACCGAAAGGCTGTGTTTGTTTATTAATAAATGACAATAATGTTGTGTTTGTTCAAATAACACAAACAAGCTGCATGTGACCTTGAAGACAGGTAAGAGAGAATATATAACCTTTGACCTAAGTCAGGTGGGGTCACCAGCCACTGTAATTCCCAGACAGGACTATGGAGCATAAGTAAATCTTTTGCTCCAGTCCAGTCAATATTCATAAATCAAAAGGGAGGAATTACACCCTCCCTGCCCCTAACCTTTGAGTGGGAAACTCAAACCTCAGTGCTAGCCACAGCCTCCCACCTAGGGTGGAGTTCTCAGACCAAGATCAAGTCTATTGTTCTTCAAGGACCTTCAGTTTCCTGAGAGGAGCCAGCCCCTTGCTGAACAACCAAACCAGTTTTGCAGAAAAGTTCTCAGGTGTTTAGGGGTAGGCTTTTCTACAACCTTTAAATTTGGAGCTCTCATTTAAACATGGATCCTTGATCAGAAAGATGATGTCTTGGTTCATTATTTCTCTTGCCTGCCTATTCTATTTCAGTCATAGCTTTTCTTCCAGGTGAACTCATTTCCCCATAGCCTCAGGTAACTATAATATCAAAATATAATGAATCCAGGACAGCCAAAACAATCTTGAACAATAGGAAAATAGAATAATAACAGAACTTCAGAAAGAATCATCATCCCTGACATCAAGCTGTACTACAGAGCAATAATGATTAAAAACTACAAGGTTAAAAAAATAAAAACTACAAGGTTAATAACTTCAAAAAGAGAAAGGTTGATAACTGGAATTGAATCCAAGATCCACAGATAAACCCAGACACATATGGACACTTATTTTTTATAAAGAAGCCAAAAACAATCCAGATTCCCCTCAACAAAAAAAAAATGGTTACAGAAAATGTGGTATATTTACATAATGGAGTACTACTCAGCTATTAAAATCAATGGCTTCATAAAATTCCCAGGCAAATGTCCTGAGTTAGGTAACTCAGACACAAAAAAACACACATGGTATGTATTCACTGATAATGGGATATTAGTGCAAAAGCTAAAATACTAACAATACAACCCACAAACCAAATGGGGCTTAAGAAGAAGGAAGAACAAAGTGTGGATGCTGGAATCCTACATAGAAGTGGGAACAAAATAATCATGGGAGATAGAGGGATGGAGAGAACTGGGAGGGAGAAAGGAGGGGAAGAGTAAAAAATGGGGGAGGGTAAAATCCAGTATTAGAAATGACAAGAGAGAAGTACAGAGCATCAGCAATAGAAGAAATATGTAGCAGTAGGTGGTGGGGAACTGGGGTTAGCCACTGGGGAAAGTTCCAGATTCCAGGGAAGTGAGAGTCTCCCAGGACTTCCCACAGGATAACTTTAGCCAAAATATGCAAGTAAGAGAAAAGACAACCTGTAGAGACCACCTCCAGTAGATAGGCACAGCTCCCTGTTGAGGGATGGGGCCACCCACCCTTCTCTAAACTATTAACCCGGAAATGTTCATGGCAAAAAGAAAGACAGGGTCAAAACATGGAACAGAGATTGAAGGAACGGTCATCCAGAAACTGCCCCACTTAGGGATCATTCTCATCAGAACACCACACCTAGATACTATTGCTGATGTCAAGAAGTGCTTGCTGACAGGAACCTACTATGACTGTTCTCTGAGAGGTTCTATCAGCACCTGACCAATCGAGAGTCAGATACTCACAACCAACCATCAGACTGAGTCCAGGGAACCCAAAGGAAGAGCTAAATGAGTGATCTATGAATGCCAGATATATGTAGAAGCAGATGGACTTACTGACATCAGTGAGAGGGGAGACCCTTGGTCTTATAAAAGCTTGATGCCCCAGCATAGGGAAATGCTAGAGCAGTGATGCAGGAGTAGATGAGTGGGTGCAGTACCACCCTTACACAGGCAAATGGAAGAGGGAGGGGAAGCTGGGATAGGAGTATTATGGAGGGGTAACCAAGAAGGGGGATATCACTTGAAATGTAAATGAATAAATGTAGGACTGTGAAAGGCATCTTGGTTCCTTGTTAAGCTAAAGTTGGAAACCTGGGTGAACCTGAGAGGCAAAAGGTATTTTGCCTAGTTACCAGGCTCTAGACTCCTGGCATGAGTCCACATGGGGCTGGAGAGATGGCTCAGCAGTTAAGAGCACTGACTGCTCCTCAAGAGTCCCAGAGTTCAATTCCCAGAAACCACATGGTGGCTCACAACCATCTGTAATGGGATCTGATGCCCTCTCCTGGTGTGTCTGAAGACAGCTATAGTGTACTCACATACATTAAATAAATACTTATTTTAAAAGTATATAGGATAAGCATGCTACGCTACAAAGACTCAAGGAGATTGGACAGGAAAGAGGGTACATCAATGATGCTTGAGACTCACTTGGAATGAGGAATGGAATGGTTGTGGAAGGTGGATGGAGAGAGGAATCATGGTGGGAGAGGGGATCTAGAGAGTTGTCCTAGGGTTTGGGATCAGATGTGGGGAAGAGCAGTAGAGATGGCTGGATGGCCATAAGAGTAAATAGAAATCTGCAATGATAGCACGAAAGAGATAGGGACCTGAGAAAGGGGAGACACAGAAGAATCAATAGTGGTATACTTCACCATGACTCACAGTACTGGGGATATGGTGCCTGGGAAGGCTTCCTGCTCTGAACAGACAGGAACTCCAGTGGAATGATATGGAGACAAATGCCTCACAAAATGTTAGACCAAAATGTATCAAGTTACAAGAAATGCAGGGATTGTGGGTGGGACAGAGCCTGAGGGAATGGTCAATCAATGGCCAGCCCAACTTGAGATCCATCCCAAGTTCAAGTACCAATCCCTGACATCATTAATGATATTCTGTTATGCTTGCAGATAAGAATCAAGCATGGCTATCCTCTAAGAGGCCCCACCAACTAACTGGCACAGACAAAGGCATACACCTACAGCCAAACAATAGATAGAACTTAGGGATACTTATGGAAAACTTGCAGTCCTGAGGAGGATAGGAATGACTCCACTGGGAATACAATAGAATTAACAACCTGGACCTATCAGATTCTCAGAGAATGAAGCACCAATATGTTGCACCTTGGTTTTCATGTGAATCCTGAACAAGTAAAGCAGTGGCTATCCCAAAACCTGATGCCTACTTATGGGATATGTTCTTCTACCTGGGATGCCTGGTCTGGTCTCATGGGAAGTGTTTAGCTTCATAAAGGCTTGAAGTGCCACGGAGAGAGGATTCCAATACAATACAACCCATTCAGAGGAGAAGAGGAGGGGTATTGGGGAAAGGATTTGGGGAGGGAATGAATGGAAGGGGACCAGTGAGCAGAATGGAAAGTGAATACATAAAAAAATAATTTTTAAAATTGGCCTCCTCCTTTTCTCCCATCCTGGTTGATCTCCCTCTTCCTCTGTTTCCTTGGTCCATGGCTTGGGAATCCTAAAAGTCTTACCTCTGGATCTCTTCCCAGGCCTTTGTCACAGGTGATTTTATTTACCAGTCAAAACTATTAAGAGGAGGGTTCCCTCAGTCTAAAACACTGCAAACAGGTTTTTGTGTAAAATAAGTAGCATGAGAATATAAACAGCAACAAGAAAACATTTTCACTAACCCTTCATCTGACACAGGAATAATATCCAAAATATATAAAGAACTTAAAAAGTTTAACTTCAAAAAACCCCCAAATAACCCAAATAAAAATGGGGTACAAAACTAAGCAGAGAACTGCCTACAGAGGAATCTTGAATGGCCAAGAAGCACGTAAGGAAACCTTCAACATCCTTAGTCATCAGGGAAATGCAAATTGAAAGAATCCTAAGATTCTACCTTTCATGAATCAGAATGCCTAAGATCAAACTCTCAACTAATAGAACATCCTGATGGAGGATGTTGAGAAAGGGCAACATTCCTTCACTGCTAGGGTTATTTAAAACTTGTAAAACCACTCTGGAAATCAATCTGACAGTTTTTCAGAAAATTGGCAATAGTTCTACCTATACTGCTCCTGACCATATAGCCAAAAGAAGTGCCACCATATCACAAAGACATGTGCTCCATTATATTCATGGCAGCTTTATTCATAATAGGAAGAACTGGAAGCAACCCAGTTGCCTGTCCCTCAACTGAAGAATGGACAAATAAAATGGGGATCATTTATACAATGGAATACTATCCAACTATTAAAAGAGACATCAAGAATCTAATCCTGTCAAATGGATAGGACTAGAAAATAGCATCTTGAGTGACATAATTCAGACCCAAGAGGATATGTGTGGAATATAATCACTATTACATATATATTAGTAAAATAAAGTTCAGAGTAGCCATGATTCACCACACAGGCCCAAAGAAGTTAAACAAGAATGAAATCCCAAGTAAGGATGCTTGAATCCCACTTAGGAGGGGAAAGAAAATAGTCATGGGAGGAAAAGGGAGGGAGGGAAAGACATTGCTGGGAGAGGGGAGAACAAGGGAAATATGGGAGCAGGATTGTGCATGGGGAAAGATAGGAGCCCCAGAGGGCCAAACAAATGAGTGGAAATATGCAGCTGCCAGAATGGGGGTAGGAGGATTCTCTAGGAAGTCCCAGAGACCCAGATTAAGGGAGGTTCCCAAGAATCAATGCAAGTGACCTTAGCCAAACTGTCTAACAGGTGGGATATGGAACCTGAAGAGACCAGCTCCAGTAGCCAGACTAGATCTCCAGTGGAAATATGGGTACACGAACCCACCAACAAAACTTTTGACCCAAAATTGGTCCTGTCTAAAAGAAATATACGGACAAAGGTAGAGATGAGACTGATGGAATGGCTGACTAGTGACTGGTACATTTTGAGACACATCTCATAGGCAGGCATCAATCCCTCACACTACTAATGATACTATGTTGTGCTTGCAGACAGGAACCTAGCATAGCAGTTCTATGGAGCAGTTTACTGAGATACATGTAGATACACATATTGACAAATATTGGATTGAGGTCCAACACCCCTATGGAAGAGTTAGGGAAAGGAATGAAGGCCCTCAAGGAGATGGCAACCCCATAAGAAGACCAAAATTATTTACTAATCTGGAACCCAGGTAGACCCCAAAGACAAAGCCACCAACCAAAGAGCATATATGGGCTGGTCCAAGGCCCCTAGCACATATGCAGAAAAGGCCTCTCATCTCTGGCCTCAGTGAGAAAGGATTTACCTAATTCTGAAGAGTCTTGTTGCACCAGGGTGGGGATATATGGGAGCTGCCCTCTCAGAGGCAAAAGGAAAAGGAGATGTGGGAGGCACTCTGCAAGAAAGGACCAAGAGGAGGCAGCATTTGGGATGGGAAGAAAGAAAGAAAGAAAGAAAGAAAGAAAGAAAGAAAGAAAGAAAGAAAGAAAGAAAGAAAGAAAGCAGGAAAGAAAGAGGGAGGGAAAGAAAAGAAAAGAAATAAAACCAATGAAGAGCACCCCAATTCACAAATAACAGCATATATATATATATATATATATATATATATATATATATATATATATATATATATAAAATAGTATAACCCATTTACATTATTCTATGTCTGCCACATGGTTAAATACATCTCCTCAGTTTCATACATCCAACTTCTTCCATGTCTAGATGGGATTGTCCCTTGCCTCACTGTTTCCCAAAGTTCCTCTCTCTGCTGGATGTCCCACCTTCTAATCCTGCTTCAGTTATTGGCTATCAGATTTTATTGAGAGGTGATGCTTCCACATAGTACACAAGAGATCATACATATAGCCATCATATACCTTACTGCTTGTCTTTTGGGAATCCTATTTTCTCACAGATGGTTGGAATGTACACAAGAATTAAGTTTTTAAGAATCAATTAAATTGATGTTTAGAAGATATTTTTACTCTACATATAAGCTCAGAGTGCTGACATTATGAATGTTTGAAATTCAAATTTCAAGTAAGATTTATTAAATCAGAGTACAGTATTTGAACTGTAACAGATGTGTCCTTAATTTATATTTTACCACCAGAAGTGATAAATAAATTCTCACTTATCTTCAAATCTATCATCTTTCTATAACCACAATTTACCTCTCATCTACATAATATTAAATTAGTAATTTATCAAAATACAGATTTCAAGTAAATTATGTCATATTGAAAACTGTGTCCTATTGTTTATATTTAAATTTGACTTACCAAGATATTCCTTTTTTCCTTAAAAAACAATGACTGCATGAGAGTCTCATTTACCACCTTGCTAAACAGGCAAGGTGCCACTGCTGTGAGCAAGTATGTGGTGGAGGGATTGCAGAGAAAGACAAGTGAAATGTTGTGCTATATGAAGACACCTGGAACTGAAGATGTAATGGTGGTAAGGAACAGCCTAATGTGAGTAACCTGTGCTTCTATTTGAAGCTATCAATGCTCTGGCCCATACTGCCTGTAAGGGTTATGTCTGGATTTGTGGGTCTGCAGCAACAGAAGTCTGTGTTGATGTCCAAGGTCCATCTTACCACCAAAGGTCATGTGCATGTCCCTGATCTAGGCTGCCACCTAGAGTCATGTTAACATCCAAGGGTTGAGCAGAGATAGTCCTGTCCCCCACTGGCCCCTGTCCCTCACCTTGGTAGTATAGGAAACCTGGCCTTGATGACATTGTTGCAGAAAATATGGCCCTGCCTCTCATCAGCTCTGGCACTCATTAGAGCTGGCCCCATCCCTCAATGGCCCTGCACTGGCATTTATTTGAGACAGTTTGTCCAGCTGTTAGATTAAAGAAATAAGCTACCACCCAGGCCCAGATCCAGGACTTTGAGTTGACCCAGCCCAAAATCTGCCCCATCTATGAACTGTGGGAACATGTAAATTAGCTGATCCTGCAGAATCCTCATGACACAGGGCAACCAGTGGAAAGTGTATACTGTGGGACACATGATAATACACTGCAGCTTCCATGGCAAGACTTTTTTTTTTTAATCTTGTGGGGTTTTTTCCTTTCTTCTTCTTCTTCTTCTTCTTCTTCTTCTTCTTCTTCTTCTTCTTCTTCTTCTTCTTCTTCTTCTTCTTCTGTTTTGTTTGGTGGGCAAGGATGCAAGGGCAAAGGGTAGATGGATGATAGAGATAGACATAGGGATAGAGATAGGTATAGAGACAGAGACAGAGAAAGCGATAAAGATAAAGGAAAGGGCAATGAGTATGATTGGGGTACACAAATGTGAAATTCACAAAGAATTAATGTTTTTAATTAAATTTATTTGTTCCATTTACAATTCAATATCAGCACTTTCTCTCCTTTTAGTACTCTGTCATTCAAGTCTTCCCCCCATTCCCCTTTCCCCTTCAAACACCCTCTACAACAAACACACTTTACTCCCACCCCTGCTCTTCAAGTTGCTACAGGACTAGGCACATCCACTCCCATGGAGGCCTGAAGAGGTTGTCCATTTATGGGTTTGGGATCCACAGGCAGCTAGGTAGGCAACAGGCATAGGGACAGTCCCTGCTTCCATTGTTTGGTGAGCTCACATGGAGACCAAGCTACTCATCTGCTCCATGTGTGTAGGGAGCCTAGGTCCATCCCGGGCTCATGCTAAGTGAGCAAAAAAATAATTTAACAGAAAAAGTATTTTAAGTATATATATTGTCGAATAATAGTTTTCTGAAAAATCATCAACAGAGTATGTCTAGAACTTAACTTTTCCAATAAACTGAACATTTTCTAGTTAAAAATTTTTTGAGAGTTTCATACAAGAGTATTGTATTTGTACCATTTCTACCCACCAACTATTCTTTTGTCCATAATACTTTAATAATAATTTAAATTAATGATGTTTGTCTTAGTTATTGTTACTTGCGTAAATATGCATAAGTGTATATAACATATATATATATAATTCTTTGTTAACAATTATATACATATGTAGAATATTACAACATATAATTGATAGATGATAGATGGATGGATAGATAGATAGATAGATAGATAGATAGGTGATAGATTCTACTATTTGAAATTGTTATTGCCTGTATGAAGGTGTATTTAAGGGTGATCGCTTGAAATTGGATATCAGGAGGGTTCTCTAGTTACATCATTTTCCCCCTTTTTTTCTTCCAAACCTCCCATATAACTTCATGAATGGGAATTCAAATTCATGGCCCTCTTTTAAAATTACTTGTTGATACATACATACATTTATACACACATGCATATATGTATATTTCTAAATATATAAATGTATTCTTTCACTTTAAAATTTGCTAACTAGTGGGTCCACATTTGAATTTTTAACAAATACTTACTTCTGAAGATAACATGAGCTTTGGATAAATGACAAAGAAATCAATCTCAAGTCAACCACCAAATTTCATCACTACTGGCTAGATTTCATAATGATAAAAAGTGCTTTCAGGCTAATTGGTATAAAATAAAGTATCAGTGGTCTTACCCAACTTTGGATCTAGCATATTGCAATACTTACTTCTATGCAAGATGTGTTTGAGGATGTGATATTGGCAGGACTATTATAGAGTCACTAACCATTTTATGATTGGGTTTGACACATGCTCCCCAGAAGAGACTTCATGATTCTTATTGTAGTCCTGGTCAAAAGCCCATAGCTGTGATGAAAAAAACACTTACTACGACAACTCTGGGAAGAAATGCCATTTATTTCTCCTTACAGTTCATCATCAAGACAACCCCGGACAGGAACTCAAGTCAGGAACCCAGAAACCAGAAATGAAGCAGAAACCCTGGAGAAATGCTGCCTATGGGCTTGTTCCTCATGACTTTCCTGTCCTAATTCCAGGTAAAACCGGGAAGGACCAGATCAGTGTTGACACTTCCCATTGTGAGCTACAAATACCTACAGCAAACAGCAAACACTAATCAATAAAACATCTGATGAGTCTTCCTGAAACTCTATCCAATGTTTCTCTATAACCTATGAGATCTTACCTGGATCCCACTTCCTCAGTCAAATCTGCCATCCACTGCCTGTGCCACAAATAATCTCAAGGCTTCTAGAATTGCATGCCTTACATTTCTCCCAACAGAAATTCCTTTTAAAACAACACTCAACCTATTCACATAGGTATATATGCCTTCACACTGTGGGAGATTCATCCTGTTCAGATGTCAAGTATATGTCCACCTGACTTGAATACATCAAGTTATTTCCAACCTGTAGACCCAGCTTGCCCTTGTATCTGTTCTTTTACCCCAATCTATTCTGTCTATATGAGACATAGAACTAATAAAAGAAGTTCATATACCCAGAATTCATCACAAAAATACCAACAATATGACAAATTAGGCCACTATCTTCTCTTCAAAATGTATCAGTACTACAAAAATGTTTGCCAAGGAAGATTTTTTAGAAAGACACCAGAAGACAGAATTTAAAAGATCAATCATGAATGTATTCAAAGACCTCAAATAATTTAAAGAAGACACAAAGAAATAGAACAATGCAAGTAAAGAGAATGGCCTTGTCAGACATGAATTGGGAGGGGAGGCCCTAAGTCCTGGGAAGATTTGATGCCCTAGTGTAGGGGAATGTCAGGGTAGGGAGGCAGGAGTGGATGGATGGTTGGGAAAGCACCCTCATAGAAGCAGAGGGAGATAGGATAAGATAGGGGGTTTCTAGAGGGGAAAATGAAAAAGGGGATAACATTGAAAATAATAAAAATATTTTTAAAAAGAAATTAAAGAGAAAGAACTTAGGGAGAGGAAATGCCTAAGTGATACCCAAGCAAGATACAACAATGAAACTAATAGAAGTGGCAAAAACAATCTAGAGCTTAAGGGCAGAATTCAATGAGATTAATGAAATATTGAACAGCAATTGAGTTAATATAAAAATGAAATTGGAAAACTCAAAAACTTAGTAATAACTGTCAGAGGGACCCTTTCAAGTAGACAGAATCGAGCAAAAGAGAAATTATCAGAATTTGATAATAATATACAGGATCTAGACAAAATGAGTAAGTAATGTGTGAATTGTTTTTAAAACAAAACATCAAATTATAGGAACACACAAAAAATGTGGAACAAAAATTATAAAAGAAAAAAGAAGAAAACTCTAACCTTCAAATTGTTTTAATGGAGGAGGGAGAATAATCCCGTCTAAAGTATACAACAGATAGATCTTCAACAAGATCATACAAAAGTCTCCAAATCAAGTAAAGACACACCAAAACCAATACAAGAAGCACACAAAATGCTTAATCAATAATAGCAGAAGACAAAATCCCCATAGTATACGATAGAGCACTAAGTATACAAAGCAAATAGCATTGAACATTTCAAGAGAAAAAACTCAAATCATAAATAAAGAAAATTCCTGCTGATTTAATAAAAAATGTGAAAGTCAGAAGAGTATGGAGCAATGCATTTTCAATTCCTTAAAGCCCATGATAGCCAACATAGAATAATATTCCCAGAAAACCCATGCCATAACTAAAGGATAAAGGAAAAGGTTCTACAACAAAAACAATGAAAAACAAACCTAACAGAAACATGAGAAACAATATTATAGGCTGAAGATAAAAATGAACATAGCCAAGAAACTGTGGAAAGATAATGATTAAAACACAACGTACAGTTGATCACACAAATGACAACAAAAAATCAACAACAGGATGACTATAATCAACACACACATTTCAATAATAACATTAAACACAAATAATCTCAGTTCACTAATCAAAAACCACAGGACAACTGCATGAATCAAGAAGCAAGATGCATCTATCTTGGGTGTACAATCTTTGCTTGAGAGGTTTTACATCATGATTTCTGTGAACATATTCTAAGATGTAAAACTTTTCTGAGTGCCCCTTTGACTTCTGCATTTCTTAGGCTGTAGATAAGAGGGTTTAGCATGGGAGTAATGACCCCATACAACATAGAGATAAGTCTGTCTCTGCCAGGAGAGTGCTTACTGGAGGTTGGACGGATATAGGTAAATATAACTGTGCCATAGAACAAGAAGACAACAAGAAGATGGGAAGCACATGTAGAGAAAGCTTTTCGCATCCCTTCTGCTGATCGGATCTTTAGGATGGTGGAGACAATGTATATGTAGGAGATCAAAATGATCAGAAAAGCACCAACCGCAAAGATACCTCCTAACACTAAAACAAGCATTTCTGCCACATATGTGGATGAGCATGACAGGGCCACCACAGGTGGAATATCACAGTAGTACTGGTTCACTCTATTAGACTTGCAGAATGACAGGCTAAAGGTGGCCATTGTATGGATAAAGGAGTGAATAAACCCAGCTGCCCAAGTCCCAAACAACAGCTTCACACAGCAAACCTTGGTCATGATGAGGGAGTAACGCAGTGGGAAACATATGGCCACATAACGGTCATAAGCCATCACAGCCAGCAAGAAAACTTCAGTCCCAGCTAGGGCCACCAAGAAATAGAGCTGCAAAGCACACCCAACAAAGGAAATGCTGTGGTCCTCAGCCAAGAGATTCTTGAGCATGTTAGGGACAGTATCTGATGGGCAGAATATGTCCAGCAGGGACAAATTTGCCAACAGGTAATACATGGGAGTTTGAAGCTTTCTCTCAGTCACAATGGCCAACAGGATGGCCCCATTTCCCAGTAAAGTGATCTGATAGATGATGAGAAAGGCCACAAAGAGTGGGTAGTGCACTTCATGGAGGTCAGAGAGCCCTATGAGGATGAATTGAGTCACTGTGGTAAGATTGTAGACGTCCATCTCCTCTGTCCACTAGATGCTTCTGGTGAAAATGAAAGCAAAAAATGCAGATTAGAATGATAACACAGGGATCCTGCTTCTGAGAAACTGGAACTATAGAAGAATGTGCTTGAGAGTGGTATGTGCTACCTCTATCTTAGTTATTATTATCACATCATGGTGGATGATGATCTTTTTTATGTTTTGCATTCTATTTGAAACTATATTATTGAATATTTTTGTGTATCTGTAATTAAATGAGATTGGTCTGTAATTCTTTCTGTTAAATCTTCATGTGATTTGAGTGGCCTCATGACATGAATTGGGCAATATTCCTCCTGTTTCTCTTTTGTGGAATAATTTCAGGGATATTGGCATTAAATCTAATTTAAATGTCTGATAGAATTATGTACTAAAACCTCCTGACCGTGGGCATTTTCATTGTTGTTATTGTTGGGGACTTTTTTTTAGTAGTTTTTTAATTAGATATATTCTTTATTCACATTTCAAAAATTTCCTGGTTGCTCCCCTTGGAAGTCCCATAAGCCTTCTCCCTCCAGCTGTTCCCCAACCCACCCCCTCTCACTTCCCTGTCCTGGTATTGCTCTACACTGCTACATCAAGACTTTCCAGAACCAGGGGCCTCTTCTCCCTTTGATGTCCAACAAGGCCATCCTCTGCTGCCTATGAATCTGGAGCCATGGGTAATACCATGTGTACTATTTGGTTGATGTTTTTTTCCTTGGGAGCTCTGGGAATATTGGGTAGCTAATATAGTTGTTCCTCCTATGGCACTGCAAACCACTTCAGCTTTTTGGGTCCTTTCTCTAGCTCCCCCATTGGGGACCCTGTGTTCAGTTCAATGGCTGTCTGAGAGTGACTTGTTGGGGACTTTTGATGATTGCTTCTAATTTATTAGGAGTTATAAGTCTATTTAAATTGTATACCTGATCTTGCTTTAACTCTGGTAGGTGGTAACTATCAAGAAAATTATTCTTTTCTTTTAGATTTTTCAATTTGATGGATTACAGGTTTATAAAGTATGTCTTTATAATTCTCTGAATTACCATGGTGTCTATTATGTGTATTTACCTTTAAGTCATTCTAAAACTTCTGTGTATTTATACTATTTCTGAATATACAAAAATCCCCATTTCATCTATGGAGAAAATTCACTGGGTAACTAAACAGACCTTGACAATTCATGACTTTATTAATCATATAGAATCCTTACTTATTTTTTAACTTTACAATTCATTAAAAACTGATTTATTTTTCACATTACCTTAATCATTTGTTTTATTCTGTTATACCTTATTTTAATGTATATGACACTAGACACTCCTTCAATGTAAATTAAGGTAGAATTACTGTATTAAACAATAGCTCATTTCATATATTCTACTATGTGATTATATTATATTTACATATATATATTCAGTGGTATATAAGACTTTAATTCTAAAAATAATCAAAATTATAGGAAATCATATCAACAGTGCAATCACAAGAGTATGAATGACCTATGACTTCTTCAATATATATATATATATATATATATTGTAATATATATATATATATATATATATATATTACTTGGAAGTAATATATATATATATATATTACTTGGAAGAAATAAACGTAGAAATGATCCTATAACTTTGACTCCATATCTTTAAGATATAAGCAATAGCATTTTCATTAACTTATACATAATGATGATATTAACTAAATTGTTTAGAAGAACTTAAAGTTGTAGAAATTAATATTTTGCTTGGTGGCTTTGAAAACAAATTTTTTATAGTATCACATATGAGACAACTTGAAATACAAGCTGGTTAGAACATAAATGAAAATTTACATTCTATAGTCTGAACCTATTTATTTCCTTGTGAAACACTGAAAACTTTCTTCTGTAAGTTAAAATGCACAGAAATATGATATAAATAACATATAATTGTTTATCCCCAAAATGAAAAAGGTTTTTATCTTTCCCCCATATAATAAATCTCTACATTTAGGAGGCAAGGACGAGGGAATTGTAAATTTGAGGCTGCCCTGAACTACATAGCAATACCTTGTTTCAAAATAAAAGAAAAAGAGAGAAGACTGCAGTATACTGGTCTTCATTCCTCAAACAACAACAGATTTGGAGTATAACTGCAGAGTAAATAAACTTCTATTGGTAGTCTCATAAAGAGACTAGCAATCGAAGTTTACAAAAACTTTTAAAACCATCACAAATATGTGTATATCATTATAAAGTTAGTGACAGATGTTCCTGGATGAATATTAATGACTGGAATAAAGATAAATCTTATCAATTATTGGTGTCTCTAATTTTAACAACCTTATGGAACTCTTAAATTTTATCCTATATATTAATATTTCAAATAAAAATGTGCAAATAAAAGAAGGTACTTTTATTGCATAGGAACATCTTCAAGCAACAAATATTTACTTACAATAACTCATTGTTTCCTCACACAAATTTGACTCTTTAAAACTAGAAATAAGAGAAATATATTTTAGAATACTCTAAATAAACCCATCCATATCTTCAGATTATATGATCTATATATATCAAACAAAACCTAATAACACATTTTTCTAAATTTTATACAATATTGTTTGAATGTATTCTCTGAAATTAATGATCCTTGATACACAGAACATGGCATTTGCTCACATGTAAAGACTGTATATATTTATAAACCTTTTCATTCTAGTGTTAACATACCTTATTAACAATTTGTGAAGCAATTAAGAGTAAATGTTTTTATCAATAATATACTTCTCAGAAATAAGTTCTAAGATGTTATGGAAGTACCAATAGTTTGTTAAGTAGAGATTTAGGGAGGCTTTTTCCAAATTCAATCTCTCCAAGTGTATTTTATGATTACTTGATGAACCTAAAAAATATAAACATACAGGTAGAAGAAAGCATCACATTTCTATTAAAATTGCCTACAATTCAGACCTTCTTACCATTTCTGACTTATAATTTTGCATATGCCAAATTCTAAAAATATCATACAAGAAAATTTTCTCGAGGGGGGAGGGGGAATGATTGGGGAACAGTTGGGGGGGAGAGAAACTATAGGAACTATGGTGGGTGGGAACTGGGAAAGGGGAAAGCCTTTTGAATGTAAACATAGAACATAGAAAATAAAAATTAAAAAAAAGAAAGAGAGAAAAAAAAGAATATTCAAGTTTCTGTCACATAGGGAAATATAACATACAATTTAACAAAAATAAAACATATATAGCTTAAGTTATAGCACTTATAAAACTATTTTTAGCATATGTAGCAATAGCAATAAAATATTGAATTTAAATTATACTTAAAATAGATTGTTACCAATAGTTTCAGAAAGAAAAAGTCGATGATCCAGCCAAAAATCTCAGCCAAACAATGGACTGAGCACAAGGTCCCCAACAGAGGAGCTAGAGAAATGATCCAAGGAGCTGAAGGAGCTTGCAGCCCATAGGAGGAACAGCAATATGAAGTAGCCAGTACCCCCAAAGCTCCCACAGACTGCACTACCAACTGAGGACTGCACATGGAGGGACCCATGGCTCCAGCTGCATGTGTAGCACAGGATGGCCTTATTGGACATCAAAGGGATGAGAAGCCCTTGGTCCTGAGAAGGTTTTTGTGCCCCAACATAGGGGAATGCCAGGATAGGGAAGTGGGAGTGGGTAGATTGGATACCAGTGGGAGGTGTGATGGGATAGGGGAATTTCAGCGGGGAAATCAGGAAAAAAGGAAAACATTAGAAATGTAAATAAAGAAAATATCTAATAAAAGAAAGGAAAAAGAAAAAAATTATATCAGTAGGTAAAAACCAAATGAACACTTGTTCTTAGGACTCATACTATGGGTTATTCCATAATTTATATATTCTCATTCTCTCCTTAGGGAAACAGGATAATAAGAACTCTAGAGAGAAATTAGTGATAGGGACACAAAACTAATTAGTTTTATATGTTTTAATATAATTCTATATTACATGAGTGCCATTTTCATTTCTTGTAGTAGCTCATGGGCATGTCCCACCTGGAAAGAACTTGGCCAAAGGT
The DNA here is from genome assembly GCA_964023405.1 of Apodemus agrarius. Classification (NCBI taxonomy): domain Eukaryota; kingdom Metazoa; phylum Chordata; class Mammalia; order Rodentia; family Muridae; genus Apodemus; species Apodemus agrarius. The sequence goes on along the minus strand of OZ030005.1, from coordinate 74,639,945 downwards.
AATTATGTGATAAGATATTTATTTTGTGGTTTTCAGGAGTGCCTTCTGTAAATAACAATGACTTTCCCTGATGTAAATATTTGAACTCCCCTCTTCCCCCTGCCCTCCACCACTGCCCCATTCCTTCAGATGTCCTAGACCCATGCCCCTTCTGCAATGGGAAAGATGCTACATCCTGATAATTTCTAGAGAACTGGCAGCAACAGGGCATTCGAAAACAAGCACCAGCAGGACATTTGAAAGTTAGCAGGCTGCAGGGCATTCAACCCTTGCCAAATCTGCCACAGAGAAGACCCCATCTCCTGACACTTCCTGGCTAACCAGCTGTATGCAGGGCATTTGAGAGAAAGGGTACAGAATCCCAAGAGTACAGAAACAGAGGTCTGCAGGACAGAGAAGTTAAAAACAGCAACACCAGCTTCCACCAGAGATAACTAGATGGCCAAAGGTAAATGCAATGTCATTACCAACAGAAAACCAAGGCACCATGGCACCATCAGAACCCAGTTCTCCCACAACAGCAAATCCTGTATGCTCCATCACATCAGAAAAGCAAGTGCTGGATTTAACATCACATCTCCTGATGCTGATGGAGGACTTCAAGAAGGACATGAATAACTCCCTTAAAGAAATACAGGAGAGTATGGGTCAAAAGGTAGAAGTCCTGAAAGAGGAAACACAAAAATCCCTTAAAGAAATACAAGAGAACATGGGTCAACAGATAGAACCCCTTGAAGAGGCAACACAAAAATCCCATAGGGAATTATGGGAGAACATGGGTCAACATGTAGAAGGCCTTAAAGAGGAAACACAAAAAGCCCTTAAAGAATTTCAGGAAAACACAAACAAGTGAAGGAACTGAACAAAACCATCTAGGATCTAAAAATGGAAGTAGAAACAATAAAGAAATTGCAAAGCGAGACATCTCTGGAGATAGAAAACTTTGGAAAGAATTCAGGAGTCATAGATGCAAACATTATCAACAGAATTCAAGAGATAGAAGAAAGAATTTTGGATGCTGAAGATTCCATAGAAAACATTGACTAAACAGTCAAAGAAAATGTAAAATACAAAAAATTTGTAACCCAAAACATCCAGGAAATCCAGGACACAATAAGAAGACCAAACCTAAGGATTATAGGTATAGATGAGAGTGAAGATTTATAACTTAAAGGGCTAGCAAATATCAACAAAATTTTGAAAGAAAACTTCCCTAACCTAAAGAGATGCCCATGAACATACAAGAAGCCTACAGAACTACAAACAGACTGGACCAGAGCAGAAATTCCTCCTGTTACATAATAATCCATACACCAACTGTAGTAAACAAAAAAAGAATATTAAAAGTAGTAAGAAACAAAGGTCAAGTTACATATAAAGGCAGACCTATCAGAATTACACAAGACTTCTCAGCAAAGGCAATGAAAGCTGGAAGATCTTGGGCAGATGTCATACAGACCCTAAGAGAACATAAATGTCAGTCCAAACTACAATACCTAGCAAAACTTTCAATTACCATAGACGGAGAAAAGAAGACATTCCATGATAAAAGGAAATTTACACAATAATTTTCCACAAATCCAGCTCTAAAAAGGATAATGGGTGGAAAATACCAACACAATGTGTGAAGCCACACTGTAGAAAAAGCAATAAGGCAATCTTTCTAATAGAAGTCAGCCACACAAACAGAATTTCACCCTTAACTAAGAAGATAACAATATGCAACAATCACTTTTCCTTAATATCTCTTAATATCGATGGTCTCAATTTCCCTATAAAAAGACATAGACTAACAGACTGGATATGTAAACAGGACCCAATGTTTTGCTGCATACAAGAAACCCTCCTCAGTGACAAAGACAGTCACTATTTAAGAGTCAAAGGTTGGAAAACAATTTTCCAAGCAAATGGTCCCAAGAAACAAGCTGGAGGGGCTATCTTTATATTGGATAAAATTGACTTTCAACCAAAAGTTATCAAAAAACATAAGGAGGGACACTTCATACTGGTCAAAAGAAAAGGCTACCAAGATGAACTCTCAATTCTGAACATCTATGCTCAGAACACAAGGGCACCCATGTTCATAAAAGAGACTTTAATAAAGTTCAAAGCACACCTGGCACCCAACACAATAATAGTGAGAGACTTCAACACCCCCACTCTCAACAATGTACAAATCATGAAATCGGAAACTAAGGAGAGATACAGTAAAACTAACTGAATTTATGGACCAAATGGATCTAACAGACATTTATAGAACCTTCCACCATAAAGCAAAAGAATATACCTTCTTCTCAGCACCTCATGGTACCTTTTCCAAAATTGACCATATAATTGGTCACAAAACGGTCCTCAACAGATACAGAAGTATTGAAATTATTCCATGTACCTTATCAGATCACCACGGCTTAAGGCTAGTCTTAAGCTAAAATGAAAAAAATGGAAAACATACATACACAAGGAGCATTTGAACAATGCTCTTCTCAATGATAGTTTGGTTAAAGAAGAAATAAAGAGATCTTGCCTGCAGCTTCCCATCCAGCCGATAGCAGGGAAGCCAGACCTAGCCAGCTTGCCAGGTGCTCAGACCCTGCCGGCGGAACCAGGTACCCGAGACAGTCCGAGTTTAAGACCTCCGGGGACTCAGGTCTGGAGCACACAGAACTGCTCACAGAGTAGCGGTTTGGAGTACAGCAGCCGTGCCTGCACTCTGCTCTCGCAGGCCAGACCCCGTACCCCCTGCAGGCAGCGCCATCCTGCCTGCAGCTTCCCATCCAGCCGGTAGCAGGGAAGCCAGACCTAGCCAGCTTGCCAGGTGCTCAGACCCTGCCGGCGGAACCAGGATAAACAACAATTCTTGTTTATTAAGAAGAGTGAGGACCAGCGATAGCGGCAGGCCTCCATATTGCAACCAGGACACAGCTGGAAAGGTGCAGGTAGAGACTCCGTCTGGGGCTAGAGCAGGGAGAGCTGCTAAGCTCTCGCCCACAGGCGGGCCCAGGCGCCTAGGCTCTGCAGCACTTCCCTGCGAGCTTAGGCCGTGCACCGAGGCAGCCGGAACCACCCAGCTCCCCAGGACCCTGGACCAGCGATAGCAGCAGGCCTCCATATTGCAACCAGAACACAGCTGGAAAGGCACAGGTAGACAGATTCCATCAGGGGCTACCACGTGGAGGGATCTGCTAGGCTCTCGCTACTAGGCAGGCCCAGCAGCGCCTGCCGAGGCTCTGCTGCACTCCCCCACACTTCCCGGAGACCTCAGGCCATGCACAAAGTCAGCGGGTGGCAGCCAGCTCATGATCCCGTTGAGCAGCAATCACGCATAACCACCAGTAGAGAAACAACAGGTAAGCCCAGCCTCACAGGAGATTCAAACACCAGCCAGTGACAACAAGGTCAACTAACACCAGAAATAACCAGATGGCAAAAGGTAAACGAAGGAATGTCACTAACCTAATCCTGCAGAGTCTTGTTGCACCAGGGTGGGGATATATGGAAGCTGCCCTCTCAGAGGCAAAATTAAAAGGAATGTGGGAGGCACTCTGCAAGAGAGGACCAAGAGGAGGCAGCATTTGGGATGGGATGGGATGGGATGGGATGGGATGGGATGGGATGGGATGGGATGGGATGGGATGGGATGGATGGAAGAAAGGAAGGAAGGAAGGAAGGAAGGAAGGAAGGAAGGAAGGAAAGGAAGGAAGAAAGAAAGAAAGAAAGAAAGAGAGAACCCCAGTTTACAAATTAGAGCATATATATATATATATATATATATATATATATATACATATATATAATAGTATAATCAATTTATATTATTCTATGTCTGCCACATGGTTAAATACATCTCCTCAGTTTCATACATCTAACTTCTTTCAAGTATAGATGGGATTGTCCCTTGCCTCACTATTTCCCAAAGTTCCTCTCTCCTCTCTCTCTCTCTCTCTCTCTCTCTCTCTCTCTCTCTCTCTCTCCTGAATGTCTCGTCTTCTAATCCTGCTTCAGTTATTGGCCATCAGATTTTATTGAGAGGTGATGCTTCCACATAGTACACAAGACATCATACATATAGCCATCATATTCCTTACTGCTTGTCTTTTGGGAAACCTATTCTCTCACAGATGGCTGGAATGTGCACAAGAATTCAGTTTTTAAGAATCAATTAAATTGATGTTTAGAAGATATTTTTACTCTACATATAAGCTCAGAGTGCTGACATTATGAATTCTTGAAATTGGAATTTCAAGTAAGATTTATTAAATCAGAATACAGTATTTGAACTGTGACAGATGTGTCCTTAATTTATATTTTACCAAATTTCTCACTTATCTTCAAATCTATCATCTTTCTATAACCACAATTTACCATTCATCTACATAATATTAAATTAGTAACTTATTAAAACACAGATTTCAAGTAAATTATGTCATGTTGAAAACTGTGTCTTATTGTTTATATTTAAATGTTGACTTACCAAGATATTCCATTTTTTCTTAAAAAAAATATGACTGCATGAGAGTCTCATTCACAACCTTGCTGAACAGGCAAGGTGCCACTGCTGTGAGCAAGTATGTGGTGGAGGGATTGCAGAGAAAGACAAGTGAAACGTTGTGTCTATGAAGACAGCTGGAACTGAAAATGTAAGAGTGGTGAGAAATAGCTTAATGTGAGTAACCTGTGCTTCTACTTGAAGCTATCAATGCCCTGGCCCATGATGCCTCTAAGGTTATGTCTGGATCTGTGGGTCTGCAGCAACAGAAGTCTGTGTTGATGTCCACGGTCCATCTTACCACCAAAGGTCATGTGGATGTCCCTGATCTAGGCTGACACCTAGGGTCAAGTTAACATCCAAGGGCTGAGCAGAGATGGTCCTGTCCCCCACTGGCCCCTGTCCCTCACCTTGGTAGTATAGGAAACCTGGCCTTGATGACATTGTTGCAGAAAATATGGCCCTGCATCTCATCAGCTCTGGCACTCATTAGAGTTGGCCCCATCCCTCAATGGCCATGCACTGGCATTGATTCGAGACAGTTTGTCCAGCTGTTAGACTAATAAATAAGCTACCACCCAGGCCCAGATCCAGGCCTTTGAGTTGACCCATCCCAAAATCTGCCCCATCTATGAACTGTGGGATCATGTAAAATAGCTAATCCTACAAAACCAAAGCTGCAGAATCTTCATGACACAGGGCAACCAGAACAATCACGCATTGCAATGAGCATTTGCAAGTCAAGATATTTAGGCAAAAGGGTATACTGTGGGACACATGATAATACCTTGCAGCTTCGATGGCAAGACTTTTTTAATCTTGTGGGTTTTTTCCTTTTTTTCCTTCTTTTGTTTTGTTTTGTGGGCAAGGATGCAAGGGCAAAGGGTAGATAAATGATAGAGATAGACATAGGGATAGAGACAGGTATAGAGACAGAGAGAGAGAAAGCGATAAAGATAAAGGAAGGGCAATGAGTATGATTGGGGTACACAAATGTGAAATTCACAAAGAATTAATAATGTTTTTTATTAAATGTATTTGTTCCATTTACAATTCAATATCAGCCCTTTCTCTCCTTTCAGTACTCTGTCATTCAGGTCTTCCCCCCATTCCACTTTCCCCTTCAAACACCCTCTGGGTATCAAACACCATCTACTCCCACCCCTGCACTTCAAGTTACTATAGGACTAGGTACATCCACTCCCACTGAGGCCTGAAGAGGTTGTCCATTTAGGGGTTTGGGATCCACAAGCAGGCAGGTAGGCAACAGGCATAGGGACAGTCCCTCCTCCCATTGTTTGGTGGGCCCACATGAACACCAAGCTATTCATCTGATCCATGTGTGCAGGGGGGCTAGGTCCAGCACAGGCTCATGCTAAGTGAGCAAAAAATAATTTAACAGAAAAAAGTATTTTTAAGAATATATAATGCCAAATAATAGTTTTCTGAAAAATCATCAACTGAGTATGTCTACAACTAAACTTTTCCAGTAAACAGAACATTTTCTAGTTAAAAATTTTTTGAGTTTCATACAAAAGTATTGTATTTGTACCATTTCTACCCACCAACTATTCTTTTATCCATAATATCCTTAAATTAATGATGTTTGCCTTATTTATTGTTACCTATGTAAGTACACATAAATGTATATAACATAGATATAATTCTTTGTTAATTATATACATATGTATATGTTACAACATATAGTTGATGATAGATAGATAGATGGATGGATAGATGATAGATAGATAGATAGATAGATAGATAGATAGGCAGATAGGTAGATAGGTAGATAGATAGATGATAGATTCTACTATTTCAAATTGTTATTGCCAGTAGGAAGGTGTGTTTTCAGGAGGACCACTTAAAATTGGGTATCAGGAGTGTTCTCTAATTACATCATTTTCCCCTTTTCTTTCTTCCAAACCTCCCACATAACTTCATGAATGGGAATTCGAATTCATGGACTCTTTTTTAAATTACTTGTTGATATAAACATACATTCATACACACATGCATGCATGTATGCATATTTCTAAATATATAAATGTATTCTTTCATTTTGAAATTTGCTAACTAGTGGGTCCACATTTGAATTTTTAACAAATCCTTACTTCTGAAGATAACATGAGCTTTGGATAAATGACAAAGAAATCAATCTCAAATCAGTCACCAAATTTCATCACTACTGGCTAGGTTTCATAATTGTAAAAAGTGCTTTCAGGCTAATTGGTATAAAATAGAACATCAGTGGTCTTACCCAACTTTGGATCTAGCATACTGCAATACTTACTTTCATGAAAGATGTGTTTGAGGATGTGATATTGGCAAGACTATTATAGAGTTGCTAACCATTTTATGACTAGGTTTGACACATGCTCCCCAGAAGAGACTTTCATGTTTCTTATTGCAGTCCTGGTCAAAAGCCCATAGCTGTGATTTAAAAAAAAACACAATACTACAACAAATCTGGGAAGAAATGGCATTTATTTCCCCTTACAGATCATCATCAAGAAAACACAGGACAGGAACTCAAGTCAGGAACCCAGAAACCAGAAATGAAGCAGAAACCCTGGAGAAATGCTACCCATGTGCTTGTTCCTCATGACTTTCTTGTACTAATTCCAGGTAAAACCCAGAAGGACCAGATCAGTGTTGGCACTTCACATTGTGAGCTACAAATACCTACATCAAACATTAATCAATAAAACATCTGATGAGTCTTCCTGAAACTCTATACAAGGCATTTCCATAACCTATGAGATCTCACCTGGATCCCTCATCTACTTCCTCAGTCAAATCTGGTATCCACTGCCTGTGCCACAAATAATCTCAAGACTTCTAGAAAGGCATGCCTTACCTTTTTCCCAACAGAAAGTCCCTTTAAAACAACACTCAACCTATTCACATAGGCATATACCTTCACACTGTGGGAAATGTGTCCTGTTCAGATGTCAAGTATATGTCCACCTGACTTGAATACATCGTTATTTCCAACCTGAAATTGGGACCATTTCCAACCCAGCTTGCCCATGTATTTATTCTTCTACCCCAATCTACTCTGTCTATATTAGACTTAGAACTAATAAAAGAAGTTCATATACCCAGACTTCATCACAAAATACCAACAATATGACAAATTAGGCCACTGTCTTCTCTCCAAAATGTACCAGTACAACAGAAATGTTTGCCAAGGAAGATTTTTTAGATAGACACTGGAAGACAGAATTTAAAAATATCAAACATGAAAATATTCAAGTACCTGAAGTAATTTAAAGAAGACACAAATAAATAGAACAATACAAGTAAAGAGAATGGCCTTGCCAGATATGAATTGGGAGGGGAGGCCATAGGTCCTGGGAAAACTCGATGCCCCAGTGTAGGAGAATGTCAGGGTAGGGAGGCAGGAGTGGTTGGATGGTTGGGGAAGCACCCTCATAGAAGCAGAAGGAGAGAAGATGAGATAGGGTGTTTCTAGAAGGGAAACTGGAAAAGGGGATAACATTGGAAATATATATAAATAAAATGCATAATAAAAAATATTTTGAAAAAGAAATTAAAGAGAAAGAACTTAGGGAGATCAAATGCCTAAGTGATACCCAAGAAAGACACAACAATAAAACTAATAGAAATGGCAAAAACAATCTATAGCTTAAAGGCAAAATTCAATGAAAATAATGAAATATTGAATAACAATTAAGTTAATATAAAAATAAAATTGGAAAACTCAAAAACTTAATAATAACAGCCAGAGGGACCCTTTCAAGTAGACAGAATTGAGCAAAAGAGAAATTATCAGAACTTGATAATAATGTACAGGATCTAGACAAAATGAGTAAGTAATGTGGAAACTGTTTTTAAAACAAAACAAATCAAATTGTAGGAACACACAAAAAATGTGGAACAAAAAATATAAAAGAAAAAAAGAAGAAAACCCTAACCTTCAAATTGTTTGAATGGAGGAGGGAGAATAATCCCAAGTCTAGAGTATAGAACAGATCTTCGACAAGATCATACAAAAGTCTCCAAATCAAGTAAAGACACACCAAAACCAATACAAGAAGCATACAAAATACTTAATCAATAATAGCAGAAGAGAAAATCCCCATAGTATATGACAGTTAGAGCACTAAGTATACAAACAAATAGCATCGAACACTTCAAGAGAAAAAAACTCAAATCATAAATAAAGGAAAATGAATCAGAATTCCTGCTGATTTCTTAATGAAAAATGTGAAAGTCAAGAGTGTGAAGCAATGCATTTCCAAGTCCTTAAAGCCTATGATGGCCAACATAAAACAATATTCCCAGGAAAAAAAACGTGTCAAAACTGAAGGATAAAGGAAAATGTTCTACAACAAAAACAACCAACAAAACAAACCTAATGAAAACATAAGAAACAATATTGCAGGCTGAAGATACAAATGTGCATAGCCAAGAAACTGGAAAGATAATGACTAAAAGACAAGGTACAGTTGATAACACAAATGACAACAAAAAAATCAACAACAGGAAGACTAAAATCAACACACACATTTCAATAATTACATTAAATACAAATTACCTCAGTTCACTAATCAAAAAACACAGGACAACTGCATGAATCAAGAAGCAAGATGCATCTATCTTGAATGTACAGAAGAATATCTTTGCTTGAGAAGTCTTCATCATGCTTTCTGTGAACATATCCTAAGATGTAAAACTTTTCTGAGTGCCCCTTTGACTTCTGTGTTTCTCAGGCTGTAGATAAGAGGGTTTAACATAGGAGTAATGACCCCATACAACATAGAGATAAATCTGTCTCTGCCAGGAGAGTGCTGACTGGAGGTTGGACGGATATAGGTAAATATAGTTGTGCCATAGAACAAGAAGACAACAAGAAGATGGGAAGCACATGTAGAGAAAGCTTTGCGCTTCCCTTCAGCTGATCGAATCTTTAGGATAGTGGAGACAATGTATATGTAGGAGATCAAAGTGACCAGAAAAGCACTAACCCCACAGGTGCCTGCTATCACTAAAACAAGCATTTCTGCCACATAGGTGGATGAGCATGACAGAGCCACCACAGGAGGAATGTCACAGTAGTACTGGTTAACACTATTAGACTTGCAGAATGACAGGCTAAAGGTGGACATTGTGTGGACAAAGGAGTTCAGAAACCCAGCTGTCCAAGTCCCAAACAACAGCTGCACACAGCGAACCTTGGTCATGATGAGGGAGTAACGCAGGGGGAAGCATATGGCCACATAGCGGTCATAAGCCATCACAGCCAGCAAAAAAACCTCAGTCCCAGCTAGGGCCACGAGGAAATAGAGCTGCAAAGCACACCCAACAAAGGAAATGCTGTGGTCCTCAGTCACAAGATTCTTGAGCATGTTGGGGACAGTAGCTGATGGGCAGAATACGTCCAGCAAAGACAGATTTGCCAACAGGTAATACATGGGAGTTTGAAGCTTTCTCTCAGTCACAATGGCCAACAGGATGGCCCCATTTCCCAGTAAAGTGATCTGATAGATAATGACAAAGGCCACAAAGAGTGGATAGCGCACCTCAGGGAGGTCAGAGAGCCCGATAAGGATGAATTGAGTGACTGTGGTAAGATTGTAGACATCCATCTCCTCTGTCCACGGGATGCTTCTAGTGAAAATGAAAGCAAAGAATACAGATTAGCACCATAAAGCAGGGATCCTGCTTCTGAGAAACTGGAAATATAGAAGAATGTAGTTGAAAGTGGTATGTGCTAACACTATCTTTATTATTATCACATCATGGTGGATGATGATCTTTTTTATGTTTTGTATTCTACTTGAAAGTATAATATTGAATATTTTTGTGTTTCTGTAATTAACAGAGATTGGTCTGTAATTCTCTCTGTTGAATCTTCATGTGGTTTGAGTGGCCTCATAACATGAATTGGGCAATATTCCTCCTGTTTCTCTTGTGGAATTATTTCAGAGGTATTGGCATTAAATCTTTAAATGTCTGGTAGAATTCTGTACTAAAACCTCTTGACCCTAGGCATTTTCATTGCTGTTTTTGTTGAGTGACTTTTTTAGGATTTTTTTAATTAGATATATTCTTTATTCACATTTCAAAAGATTTCCACTTTCCTGGTTGCCCCCCACCCCAGAAGTCCCATAAGCCATCTCCTCTCCAGCTGTTCCCCAATCAACCCTCTCCCACTTCCCTGTCCTGGTATTCCTCTACACTGCTGCATCAAGACTTTCCAGAACCAGGGGACTCTCCTCCCTTTGATGTCCAGCAAGGTTATCCTCTGCTGCCTATGAATCTGGAGCCATGGGTAACACCATGTGTACTATTTGGTTGATGTTTTTGTCCCTGGGAGCTCTGGGATTACTGGGTGGCTAATATAGTTGTTCCTCCTATGGCGCTGCAAACCCCTTCAGCTCCTTGGGTTCTTTCTCTAGCTCCCCCATTGTGGACCCTGTGTTCAGTTCAATGGCTGACTAAGAGAGACCCGTTGGGGGACTTTAATGATTGCTTCTAATTTATTAGGGGTTATAAGTCTATTTAAATTATATAGCTGATCTTGCTTTAATTCTGGTAGGTGGTACCTATGGAGAAAATTATTCTTTTCTTTTAGATTTTTCAATTTGATGGATTACAGGTTTGTAAAGTATGTCCTTATAATTCTCTGAATTACCTTGGTGTCTATTATGTGGATTTACTTTTAAGCCATTCTAAAACTTCTGTGTATTTATACTATTTCTGAATATACAAAAATCCTCATTTCATCTCTGGAGAAAATTCACTGGGTAACTAAACAGACCTTGAAAATTCATCACTTTATTAATAATATAGAATCCTTACTTGTTTTTTAACTTCACAATTCATTAAAAACTGATTTATATTTCACATTACCTTAATCATTTGTTTTATTCTGTTATACCTTATTTTAATGTTTATGATACTAGACACTCCTTCAATCTAAATTAATGTAGAATTAATGTACTAAACAATTGCTCATTTCATATATGCTACTATGTGATTATATTATATTTACATATATATTCAATGGTATATAAGACTTTAATTCTAAGAATAATCAAAATTATAGAAAATCATATCAACAGTGAAATCACGAGTGTATGAATGACCTATGACTTCTTCAACATATATTTTACTTGAAAGGAATAAATGTAGAAATGATCCTATAACTTTGACACCAAATCATTAAGATATGAGCAATAGCATTTTCATTAACTTATGCATAATGATGATATTAACTAAATTGTTCAGAAGAACTTAAAAGTTGTAGAAATTAATATTTTGCTTGGTGTTTTGAAAACAAATTTTCTATAGTATCACATATGAGACTACTTGTAATACAAGCTGGTTAGAAAATAAATTAAAATTTATATTCTATAGTCTGACACCTATTTATTTCCTGGTGAATCAATGAAAACTTTCTTCAGTAAGTTAAAATGAACAGAAATATGATATAAATAATATATAATTGTTTTATCCCCAAAATAAAAAAGTTTTTTTACCTTTTCCCCCATATAATAAACCTCTCCATTTAGGAGGCAAGGAAGAGGGAATTATAAATTTGAGGCCACCCTGAACTAGAAAACAATACCTTGTAACAAAATAAAAGAAAAAGAGAGAAGACAACAATATACTGGTCTTCGTTCCTCAAACAACAACAGATTTGGAGCATAACTGCAGAGTAAATAAACTTCTATTGCTAGTCTCTTTATATCATCAAATATAACAAAGAAACATTTTAAAACTATCACACATATATGTATGTCATTATAAAGTTAGTGAATGATGTTTCTGGATGAATAACAATGACTGGAATAAAGATAAATCTTATCAATAATTAGTGTCTCTAATTTTCACAACCCTATGGAACTCCTAAATTTTATCCTATGTATTAATATTTCAAATACAAATTTGCAAATAAAAGAAGGTACTTTTATTCCATAGCAACATCTTCAAGCAACAAATCTTTACTTACAATAATTCATTGTTTCCTCACACAAATTTGACTCTTTAAAACTAGAATTAAAAGAAATATATTTTAGAATACTCTAAATAAACCTATCCAAATCATCAGATTATATGATCTATAGAAACCAAACAAAACCTATTAACACATTTTTCTAAATTTTATACATTATTGTTTGAATGTATTCTCGGAAAATAATGACCCTTGATACACAGAGCATGGCATTTGCTCACATGTAAAGACTGTATATATTTATAAACCTTTTCATTCTAGTATTAACATACCTTATTAACAATTTGTGATGCAATTAAGAGTAAATGTTTTTATCAATAATGTTCTTCTCACAAACAAGTTCTAGGATCTTATGGAAGTATCAATAGTTTGCTAAGTAGAGTTTTAGGGGGGCTTTTTTAAATTCAATCTCTCTAAGTGTATTTTATGATTCTTGATATACCTAAAAAATATAAACATACAGATAGAAATTAATAAAAGAACAATACATATAGAAAGCATTACATTTCTATTAAAATTGCCTACAATTCAGACCTTCTTACCATTTCTGACTTATAATTTGCATATGCCAAATTCTAAAAATATCATAAAGAAAAATTTTCTCTTTTTAGAATATTCAAGTTTCTGTCACATAGGGAAATATAAAATATAATTTAACAAAAATAAAACATATATAGCTTAAGTTATAGCACCTATAAGACTGTTATTAGCATATGTAGCAATAGCAATAAAATATGGCATTTAAATTATACTTAAAATAGGTTGTTACCAATAGTTTCAGAAAGAAAAAGTAAATGATCCAGCCAAAAGTCTCAGCCAAACAATGGACCGAGCACAAGGTCCCCAACAGAGGAGCTAGAGAAAGGATCCAAGGAGCTGAAGGAGTTCCATAGGAGGAACAGCAATATGAACTAGCCAGTACCCCCAGAGCTCCCACAGACTGCACTACCAACTGAGAAGTGCACATGGAGGGACTCATGACTCCAGCTGCATGTGTAGCATGGGATGGCCTTATTGGACATCAAAGGGATGAGAAGCCCTTGGTCCTGAGAAGGTTTGGTGCCCCAATATAGGGGAATGCCAGGATAGGGAAGTGGGAGTGGGTGGGTTGGAGACCAGTGGGAGGTGTGATGGGAAAGGGGAATTTCAGAGGGAAAACCAGGAAAAGGGATAACATTTGAAATGTAAATAAAGAAAACATCTAATAAAAGAAAAGAAAAAGAAAAAAATTACATCAGTAGGTAAAATCCAAATGAACACTTGTTCTTAGGACTCATACTATGGGTTAGTCCATAATTTATATATTCTCATTCTCTCCTTAGGGAAACAGGATAATAAGAACTCTAGAGAGAAATTAGGGATAGGGACACAAAACTAATTAGTTTTATATGTTTTAATATAATTCTATATTACACAAGTGCCATTTTCATTTCTTATAGTAGCCCATGGGAATGTCCCACCTGGAAAGAACTTGGCCAATGTTAACTACGTGATAAGATATTTACTTTGTGGTTTTCAAGAGTGCCTTCTGTAAATAACAATGACTTTCCTGATGTAAAAGTTTGAACTCCCCACCTTCCCCCCTCACTCCACAGCCATCCCATTCCATCAGATGTGGTAGACCCATGCCACTTCTGCAACTGGGAAGATGCTACTTCCTGATACTTTCTAGAGAACTGACAGCAAAAGGGCACTCAAGAACCACCAGCAGCAGGACATTTGAAAGCTAGCAGCCTGCAGGGCATTCAACCCTTGCCAAATCTGCCACAGGGAAGACCCCATCTCCTGATACTACCTGGAGAACCAGCTGTATTCAGGGCATTTGAGAGAAAGGGTACAGAATCCCAAGAGTATAGAAACACAGGCCTGCAAGACAGAGACATTAAAGACAGCAAGACCAGCTACCACCAGAGATAACTAGATGGCCAAAGACAAATGCAAGATCATTACGAACAGAAAACCAAGGCAACATGGCACCATCAGAACCCAGTTCTCCCACAACAGCAAATCCTGGATGCTCCATCACATCAGAAAAAGCAGGAACTGGATTTAAAATCACATCTCCTGAAGCTGGTGGAGGACTTCAAGAAAAACATAACTCCCTTTAAAAAATACTGGAGAGCATGGGTCAACAGGTAGAAGCCCTTAAAGAGGAAACACAAAAATCCCTTAAAGAATTTCAGGAAAACACAAACAAGTGAAGGAACTGAACAAAATCTAAAAACGGAAGTAGAAACAATAAAGAAATTGCAAAGTGAGACATCTCTGGAGATAGAAAATTCTGGAAAGAATTCAGGAGACATAGATGCAAGCATCAAAAACAGAGATAGAAGAAAGACTTTCAGATGCTGAAGATTCCACAGAAAACATTGACTCAACAGTCAAAGAAAATGCAAAATGCATAAAGTTTGTAAACCAAAACATCCAGGAAATCCAAGACACAATAAGAAGACCAAACCTAAGGATTATAGGTATAGATGAGAGTGAAGATTTACAACTTAAAGGGCCAGCAAATATCTTCAACAAAATTTTGGAAGAAAACTGCCCTAACCTAAAGAGATGCCCATGAGCATACAAGAAGCCTACAGAACTACAAACAGACTGGACCAGAGCAGAAATTCCTCCTGTCACATAATAATCCAAACACCAAATGCACTAAACAAAGAATATTAAAAGTAGTAAGGGACAAAGGTCAAGTAACATATAAAGGCAGACCTATCAGAATGGCACAAGGCTTCTCACCAGAGACAATGAAAGCCAGAAGATCCTGGGCAGATGTCATACAGACCCTAAGAGAACATAAATGTCAGCCCAGACTACAATACCTAGCAAAACTTTCAATTGCCATAGACAGAGAAAAGAAGACATTCCATGACAAAAGGAAATTTATACAACATTTTTCCACAAATCCAGCTCTAAAAAGGATAGTGGGTAGATAATACCAACACAAGGTGGGAAAAGCAGTAAGGTAATCTTTCTAACAGAAGTTAGCCACACAAACAGAATTTCACCCTTAACTAAGAAGATAACAGTACGCAACAATCACTTTTCCTTAATATCTCTTAATATCAATGGTCTCAATTTCCCTATAAGAAAGACATAGACTAACAGAATGGATAGATAAACAGGACCCAATGATTTGCTTCATACAAGAAACCCACCTCAGTGACAAAGACAGTCACTATTTAAGAGTCAGAGGAATTTTTCCCCTGAGCCAGTGTCCTCAAGGGTCTTCCCCAGTTTCTTTTCTATTAGTTTTAGTGTGTCTGGTTTTATGTGGAGGTCCTTGATCCACTTGGAGTTGAGCTTAGTGCAAAGAGATAAGAGTGGATCAATTCTCATTCTTCTGCATGTTGACCTCCAGTTGAGCCAGCACCATCTGTTGAAAAGGCTATCTTTTTTCCACTGGATGTTTTCAGCTCCTTTGTCGAAGATCAATTGGCCATAGATGTGCGGGTTCAATTCTGGGTCTTCGATCCTATTCCATTGATCCGCCTCCCTATCATTGAACGAATACCATGCAGTTTTTAATACTACTGCTCTGTAATATTGCTTGAGGTCCAGGATATTTATTCCCCCAGAAGTTCTTTTGCTGTTGATGATAGTTTTAGCTATCCTGGGTTTTTTGTTATTCCAGATGAATTTGAGAATTGCTCTTTCTAACTCTATGAAGAACTGAGAACACCAATTGCTTATGCTCTAAGAGCAAGAATAGACAAATGGGACCTCATAAAATTACAAAGTTTCTGTAAGGCAAAAGACACTGTCAAAAGGATAAATCAGCAACCAACAAATTGGGAAAAGATCTTTACTAACCCCAGATCCGACAGAGGGCTAATATCCAATGTATATAAAGAACTCAAGAGGTTAGACCCCAGAAAACCAAATAACCCTATCCAAAAATGGGCTACAGAGCTAAACAGAGACTTTTCACCTGAAGAAATTCGGATGGCTGAGAAACACCTTAAAAAATGTTCAACATCATTAGTCATTAGGGAAATGCAAATCAAAACAACCCTGAGATTTCACCTCACACCAGTCAGAATGGCTAAGATTAAAAACTCAGAAGACATCAGGTGTTGGCGAGGATGTGGAGAAATAGGAACACTCCTCCACTCCTGGTGTGACTGCAAGCTGGTACAACCACTCTGGAAATCAGTCTGGCGTTTCCTCAGAAAACTGGACGTGATACTTCCGGAGGACCCAGCCATACCACTCCTGGGAATATACCCAGAAGATTCCCCAGCATGCAATAGGGACACATGCTCCACTATGTTCATAGCATCTTTATATAAAATAGCCAGAAGCTGGAAAGAACCCAGATGTCCCTCACCAGAGGAATGGATACAAAAAATGTGGTATATATACACAATGGAGTACTATTCAGCCATTAGAAACAATGAATTCATGAAATTCTTAGAGAAATGGATGGAGCTGGAGAATGTCATACTAAGTGAGGTGACCCAGTCTCAAAAGAATACCCATGGTATGCAGTCACTGATAAGTGGATATTACCCTAGAATCTTGGAACACCAAAGACATAAATCACAAACCAAGTGAGGTCTGACAAGAAGAAAGGAGTGGACACTGGAGCTAGAATGGACCAAAGCATCACTGTGGGGGAGTACAAGAACAGTGAGATGGGAGGGGGTGGATAAGGGAACAGGGGGAGGGAAAAGGGCATGTGGGACCCTTGGGGGTGGGGAACCAGAAAAAGGGAAATGAATTGTAAATATAGAATATATCCAATAAAAAAATAAAATAAAATAAAATAAAATAAAATAAAAGAGTCAGAGGTTGGAAAACAATTTTCCAAGCAAATGGTCCCAAGAAATAAGCTGGTGTGGCCATCCTAATATTGAATAAAATTGACTTTCAACCAAAAGTTATCAAAAAACATGAGGGACACTTCATACTGGTCAAAGGAAAAGTCTACCAAGATGAACTCTCAATTCTGAACATCTATGCTCTGAACGCAAGGACAACCATGTTCATAAAAGAAACTTTAATAAAGCTCAAAGCACACATGGCACCCAACACAATAATAGTGAGAGACTTCAACACCCCACTCTCAACAATGTACAAATCATGAAATCAGAAACTAAGGAGAGATACAGTGAAACGAACTGAAGTTATAGACCAAATGTATCTAATAGATATTTATAAAACATTCCACCATAAAGCAAAAGAATATACCTTCTTCTCAGCACCTCATGGTACCTTCTCCAAAACTGACGATATAATTGGTCACAAAATGGGACTCAACAGATACAGAAGTATTGAAATTATTCCATGTACCTTATCAGATCAACACGGCTTAAGACTGGTCTTAAGCTCAAATGAAAACAATGGAAAACACACATACACAAGGAGCATTTGAACAATACTCTTCTGAACGATAGATTGGTTAAAGAAGAAATAAAGAAATTAGAGACTTTTTAGAATTTAATGAAAATGAAGACACATCATACCAAAATTTATGGAACACAATTAAAGCATTGCTAAAAGGAAAATTCATAGTGCTTAGTGCCTCCAAAAAAAGAATGGAGAGAGCTTACACTAACAGCTTGGCAGTGCACTTGAAAGCTCTAGAACAAATAGAAGCTAACACAACCAAGAGGAGTACACAGAGGAACTAATCAAAATCAGGGCCAAAATCAACCAAACAGAAACAAAAAGAACTATACAAAGAATCAACAAAACAAAACAAAGAGCTGGTTCTTTAAGAAAATCAACAAGATAGATAAACCCTTAGCAAGACTAACCAGAGGACACAGTATCCAAATTAATAAAATAAGAAATGAAAAGAGAGACATAACAACAGAAACTGTAGAAATTAAAAAAAATCATCAGATCCTACTACAAGAGTTTATACTAAACAAAGTTTGAAAATCTTGATGAAATGGACAACTTTCTAGATGCATACCAGGTACCAACGTTAAAACAGGATCAGATAAACCATATAACTAGTCCCATACATCCTGAAGATATAGAAACAGTCATTAACAGTCTCCCATCAAAAAAAGCCCAGGACCAGATGGGTTTAGTGGGGAATTCTATCAGATTTTCAAAGAAGAGCTAGTAATGATACTCTTCAAACTATTCCATGAAATAAAAACTCAAGGAACACTATCAAACTCATCCTATGAAGCCACGATAACACTTATACCTAAACCAAACAAGGAAGGAGAACTTCAGACCATCCTCCCTCATGAACATTGATGCAAAATTACTGAACAAAATTCTCGCCAACCAAATCCAAGAATGCATCAAAACTATAATTCACCACGATCAGGTAAGCTTCATCCCAGGGATGCAGGGAGGGTTCAATAGACAGAAATCCATCAATGTAATCTACTACATAAATAAACTAAAGGAAAAAACACATGATTATTTCATTAGATGATGAAAAGACTTTTGACAAAATCCAGCACCCCTTCATGATTAAAGTCTTGGAGAGATTGAGAATCCAAGAACCATACCCAAACATAGAGAAAGCAATATACTGCAAACCACTAGCCAACATCAAGTTAAATGGAGAGAAACTTGAAGCAATCCCACTAAAATCAAGGACTAGACAAGGCTGCACACTCTCTCCCTATCTATTCAATATAGTACTTGAAGTTCTAGCAAGAGCAATCAGACAACAAAAGGTCAACAGTACACAAATTGGAAAGGAAGAAGTCAAAATATCACTATTTGCAGATGATATGATTGTATACTTAAGCAATCCCAAAACTTCCACCAGAGAACTCCTAAAGCTGATAAACAACTTCAGCAAAGCCGCTGGCTATAAAATTAATCAGTAGCCTTCCTCTACTCAAAGGATAAACAAGATGAGAAAAAAATAGGGAAATGACACCTTTTACAATAGTCGCAAATAATATTTCATACCTAGGTGTGACCCTCACGAAGCAAGTGAAATATCTGTATAACAAAACTTCAAGCCTCTGAAGAAAGAAATTGAAGACGATCTCAGAAGATGGAAAGATCTCCCATGTTCATGAATTGGCAGGATCAATACAGTAAAAATGGCCATCTTGCCTAAAGCAATCTACAAATTCAATGCAA
This sequence comes from Apodemus agrarius, assembly GCA_964023405.1. Taxonomy (NCBI): domain Eukaryota; kingdom Metazoa; phylum Chordata; class Mammalia; order Rodentia; family Muridae; genus Apodemus; species Apodemus agrarius. The sequence continues at coordinate 74,620,401 of OZ030005.1, read as the reverse complement.
TCCCCATCAAAATCCCAAATGAATTCTCCATAGATATAAAAAGAGCTATTCTCAAATTCATCTGGAAAGCCAAGATAGCAAAAACTATTGTCCACAACAAAAGATCTTCTGAGGGAATCACCATTCCTGACCTCAAGCTCTACTACAGAGCAATAGTGATTTAAAAAAACTGTTTGGTATTGGTATGGAGACAGGCAGGAAGATCAATGGAATAGAACCCACACACATACCGTCACTTGATATTTGACAAAGGAGCTAAAAACATCCAGTAGGAAAAAAAAGACATTTTTAACAAATCGTGCTGGATCAACTGGAGGTCAGCATGCAGAAAATGCAAATTGACCCATTCTTATCTCCTATACAAAGCTCAAGTCCAAGTGGATCATGGATCTAGACATAAAACCAGACACACTGAAGCTTATAGAGGAGATAGTTGGGAAGAATCTTGAACACATAGGTACTCAGGGGACAGCATATGCTGGAGAGGATGTAAGGAAAAAGGAACACTTCTCCATTGTTGGTAGGATTGCAAGCTGTAAAAACACTCTGGAAATCAGTTTGGCTGTTCCTCAGAAAATTAGACATAGTACTATGTGAGGACCCAGCTATACCACTACTGGGCATATACCCAGAAGATAATCCTACAGGTAATAAGGACATATGCCCCACTATGTTCAGAGCTGCCTTATTTATAATAGCCAGAAGCTGGATAGAACCCAGATGCCCTTCAACAGAGGAATGGGTATAGAAACTGTGGTATATATACACAACGGAGTACTATTCAGCTGTTAAAAACAATGAATTCATGAAATTCTTAGGCAAATGGATGGAACTAGAAAGTGTCATCCTGAGAGAAGTAACCCAATCACAAAAGAACACACATGGTATGCCCTTATTAATAAGCAGATGTTAACGCAAAAGCTCAAAATGAACAAGTTACAATGCACCCAGCACAGGAAGCTCAAGAACGAGGACTTAAGTGAGGGTGCTTTGGTTCCTCTGAGAAAAAGAACAAAATACTCACAGGAGCAATAAGGGAGAAAATATGTGGAACAGAGACTGAAGTAAAGGCCACCCAGAGACTGCCCTACATGGGGATTCATCCTATAAACAGTCACCAAACCCTGACACTACTATGGATGACAAGAAGTCTATACCAAAAGGAGCATGCCATGTTTGTCTCCGAAGGGGCCCTACCAGAGGCTTACAAATGCAGAGGCAGATTCTAGCAGCCCACCATTGTTCTGGGTGTGGGGTTCACAATGGAGGAGGTGGAAGGTGGTTTGGAGGAGCTGAAGGGGTTTACAGCCCCCTGTGAAGAACTTTGAGGTCAGCCACCCAGACACCCCAGGTCTCCCAGGGACTAAACCATCAACCAAGAGGCACATATGGTTCCAGCCAAAAATGTGGCAGAGGAATGCCTTGTTGGGCATCAGTGGGAGGAGTGGTCCCTGGCCAGATGAAGGCTTAATAGATGCCCCAACAAAGGGAAATCAAGGTAGGGGAAGTGGGAATGGGTCAGGTGGAGGGGCATGTACGTGGAAGCAGGGAGTAGGAGCAGGGGTTGGGGGTCTTTGGGGAGGGGAGAAATCGGGAAAGGTTTTACCATTGGAAATGTAAATGAAGATAATATTCAATAAATAAAATTTAAAAACAAAGTTGGAACTTACCTTACAGACTATGATAAAATAGAAGGGTTTATAGTAATTATATGGCCAAAGTAAGGAATATATTGGTGATAGAAAACTACAATTTGTGATTACAAAAATCCTTCATTGAACATATCATCACATTTTCTGTAAATAATCTTTTTATTATGGAGCAAAAATGTTACTATATTTATTCATTAGCACACAAGATATCTTATGAAAACTATGTGCCATCAACATAAGAGAACAGCTGTAGACATAGACCCAAACACATTTGAATGTGTAACTTTTTTTTGTTGTGAAGTCTTACTTTATTTTTTATTTTCTATATTCTTTGTTTACATTCCAAATTATTTTCCCTTTCCCGGTTGCCCCATCCCCATTGAGTCCCATGAGCCCTCGTCCCTCAGACTGTTCTCCAATCAACCCCCTCCTTCTCTGTCCTGGTACTCCCCTACAATGTTGGATCAAGCTTTTCCAAGACCAGGGACCTCTCCTTCCTTCTTCTTGGGAATCATTTGATATGCGAATTGTGTCTTGGATATTCAGAGCTTCTGGGCCAAAATCCACTTATCAGTGACTACATTCCATGTTTTTTCTTTTGTGATTGGATTACCTCACTTAGGATGATATTTTCCAGTTCCAACCATTTGTCTAAGAACTTCATGAATTTATTGTTTTTAATATCTGAGTAGAATTCCATTGTGTACATATACCACATGTTCTGTATCCATTCCTCCATTAAGGGACATCTTTCCAGATCCTGGCTATGACAAATAAGGCTGCTATGAACATAGTGGAGCATGTATCCTTATTGCATGCCAGAGAATCCTCTGGATATATGCCCAGGAGTGGTATAGCAGGGTCCTCCAGAAGTGTCATGCCCAGTTTTCTGAGGAATCGCCAGACTGATTTCCAGAGTGGTTGTACCAACTTGCATTCCTACCAGCAGTGGAGGAGTTTTCTCCACATCCTCACCAATACCTGTTGTCTCCTGAGTTTTTAATCTTAGCCATTTTGACTGGTGTGAGGTGAAATCTCAGGGTTGTTTTGATTGCACTTTCCTAATCACTAATATTCCTAAGGTGCTTCTCAGCCATTCAAAATTCTTCAGGCAAAAATTCTTTGTTTAGCTCTATACCCCATTTTTAATAGGGTTATTTGGCTCTCTGGAGTCTAACTTCTTGAGGTCTTTGTATATATTGTATATTAGCCCTCTGTTGGATGAAGGGTTGGTGAAGATTGTTTCCCAATTTATTGGTTGCCATTTTGTCCTTTTGACAGTGTCCTTTGCCTTACAAAAACTTTGTAATTTTATGAGGTCCTATTTGTCAATTCTTGATCTTAGAGCATAAGCTTTTGGTGTTCTGTTCAGAAAATGTTCCCCTGTGCACATGTCCTCAAGGGTCTTCCCAGTTTCTTTTCTATTAGTTTCAGTGTATCTGGTTTTATGAGAAGGTCCTTGATCCACTGGGATTTGAGCTTAGTACAAGGGGATAAGAATGGATTGATTTGCATTCTTCTGCCTGCTGACTTCCAGTTGAACCAGCACCATTTGTTGAAAAGGCTATCTTTTTTCCACTGGATGGTTTTAGCTTCTTTGTCAATGATCAAGTGACCATAGCTGTGTGGGTTCATTTCTGGGTCTTCAATCCTACTCCATTGATCTACCTGCCTGTCACTGTACCAAAATCATGCAGTTTTTAACACTATTGCTCGGTAATACTTCTTGAGGTCCGGGATACTGATTCCCCCTGATTTATGTTCAAAGGATAAACAGGCTGAGAAAGAAATTTGGGAAATGACACCCTTCACAATAGCCACAAACAATATAAAGTATGTTGGTGTGACTCTAACAAAACAAGTAAAAGATCTGTATGACGAAAACTTCAGGTCCCTGAAGAAGGGAATCGAAGAAGACCTCAGAAAATGGAAAAATCTTACATGCTCGTGGGTTGGCAGGATTAATATAGTAAAAATGGCAATCTTGCCAAAAGCAATATACAGATTTAATGCAATCCCCATCAAAATCCCAACTCAGTTCTTTATAGAGTTAGAAAGAACAATTCTCAAATTCATCTGGAATAACAAAAACCCAGGATAGCTAAAACTATCATCAACAGTAAAAGAACTTCTGGGGGAATCAATATCCCAGACCTCAAGCGATACTACAGAGCAGTAGTGTTAAAAACTCCATGGTATTGGTACAGTGACAGGGAGGCGGATCAATGTAATAGGATCAAAGACCCAGAATTGAACCCACACATCTATGGCCAATTGATCTTCGACAAAGGAGCTGAAAACATCCAGTGGAAAAAAGATAGCCTCTTCAACAAAGGGTGCTGGTTCAACTGGAGGTCAACATGCAGAAGAATGAGAATTGATCCACTCTTATCTCCTTGCACTAAGCTCAACTCCAAGTGGATCAACGACCCCCACATAAAACCAGACACACTAAAACTAATAGAAAAGAAACTGGGGAAGACCCTTGAGGACATTGGCTCAGGGGGAAAGTTCCTGAACAGAACACCAATTGCTTATGCTCTAAGAGCAATAGACAAATGGGACCTCATAAAATTACAAAGTTTCTGTAAGGCAAAAGACACTGTCAAAAGGACAAATCAGAAACCAACAAATTGGGAAAAGAGCTTCACCAACCCCCACATCCAACAGAGGGCTAATATCCAATGTATACAAAGAACTCAAGAAGTTAGACCCCAGAAAACCAAATAACCCTATCCAAAAGTGGGGTACAGAGCTAAACAAAGACTTTTCACCTGAAGAATTCAGATGGCTGAGAAACACCTTAAAAAATGTTCAACATACCTGGACAGTGGTGGTGCACACCTTTAATCCCAGCACTTGGGAGGCAGAGGCAGGCGGATTTATGAGTTCGAGGCCAGCCTGGACTACAGAGTGAGTTCCAGAACAGCCAAGGCTACACAGAGAAACCCTGTCTCAAAAAAAAAAAACCAAAAAAAAAAATGTTCAACATCATTAGTCATTAGAGCAATGCAAATCAAAACAACCCTGAGATTTCACCTCACACCAGTCAGAATGGCTAAGATCAAAAACTCAGAAGACATCAGGTGTTGGAGAGGATGTGGAGAAAGAGGAACACTCCTCCACTGCTGGTGGGACTGCAAGCTGGTACAACCACTCTGGAAATCAGTCCGGCGGTTCCTCAGAAAACTGGACATGATACTTCCAGAGGACCCAGCCATACCACTCCTGGGAATATACCCAGAAGATTCCCCAGCATGCAATAAGGATACATGCTCCACTATGTTCATAGCAGCCTTATTTATAATAGCCAGAAGCTGGAAAGAACCCAGATGTCCCTCAACAGAGGAATGGATACAAAAAATGTGGTATATATACACAATGGAGTACTATTCAGCCATTAGAAACAATGAATTCATGAAATTCTTAGAGAAATGGATGGAGCTAGAGAACGTCATACTAAGTGAGGTAACCCATTCTCAAAAGAATACCCATGGTATGCAGTCACTGAAAAGTGGATATTAGCCTAGAATCTTGGAATATCAAAGACACAATTCATGTACCAAATGATGTCTGACAAGAAGAAAGGAGTGGACACTGGTGCTAGAAAGGATCAAAGCATCAGTGTAGGGGAATACAAGAACAGGGAAGAGGGAAGGGGTCAAAGAGGGAGAAGGGGGAGGGAAAGGGGCATGTGAGACCTTTGGGGCATGGGGAACCAGAAAAAGGGAAATGAATTGTAGATATAGAATATATAATCAATAAAAAATATACAAGCATAATTTAAATGAAAAAATGGCCATTTTCCTAAAGCAATATACAGATTCAATGCAATCCACATCAAAATCCCAGCTCAGTTCTTCATAGAGTTAGAAAGAGAAATTCTCAAATTCATCTGGAATAACAAAAATCCCAGGATAGCTAAAACTATTCTCAACAAGAAATGTGTCATTTTTAACTGTATTCTTTCTATTTTTTTAATTTAATTTTCTTACTTGTTCAATTTACATCCAGATCACTGCACCACTCCCTGTTACCCTCTCCTACAATCATTCCATTATCCCCCTCCCCTTCTCCTCCAAGCAAGAGGGGGCACCCCTGGGTATTCCCCCAACCCTGGCACTTCAAGTCTTTGCAAGTCTATGTGCTTACTCCCACTGACATCAAACAAGTCAGTCTAGCTAGTAGAACATATTCAAAGTACAGGCAACAACTTTTGGGATAACCCATATTCTAGTTGTTCAGGATCCACGTGTAGGTCAAGTTACACATCTTCTGAATATAAGCAGGGAGGCCTAGGTCCAGCACTTCTATATTCTTTGGTTGCTGGTTTATACTCTGAGACTTCCAATTGTGCAGGTTAGTTGACTCTGTTGCTCTTCCTGTAGAGTTCCTATTTCCTTCAAGACCTTAAATCCTTCCTCCTATTTTCCATAAGAGTCCCCAAGCTCCAGCTACTACATGGCTGTGGGTGTCTTTATCTGTCTGAGTCAGATGCTTGATGGAACTTCTCAGAGGCAACATACTCATGTCTGCCAGCATAACAGAGTATCATTAGTAGTATTATGGATTGGTATTTGCCCATGGAATAGATGTTATTATTTTATATTATACATGGCTATTGTGAAGGGTGTTGTTTCCCTATTTTCTTTCTCAGCCCATTTATTATTTATATAAAAGAAAGCAACTGATTTTTGTAATCCATTCTCAACTGAGTTACCTTTATATATAGCCACTTTTCTGAAGTTATTTATCGGCTGTTGGAGTACTCTGATAGAATTGTAGGAGTCATCTATGTATACTATTATATCATCCTAAAAGAGTGAAAGCTAGACTTCTTTTTTTCCAGTTGGTATCCCCTTGATCTCCTTTTGTTGTCTTGTTGCTCTAGCTAGAATTTGGAGTACTATATTAATAGATAAGGAGAGACTTGGTAGACAGTTCCTGATTTTAGTGGGATTGATTCAAGTTTCTCTCCATGTACTTTAACATTGGTTACTGGTTTGCTGTATATTACTTTTACTTTGTTTAGGTACAGACATTGAATTCCAGATCACTACAACACTTTTAACATAAAGGGGTGTTAGATTTTGTCAAAAGGTTTTTCAGCAACTATAATGAGATGATCATAATGAGATGATCATGTGATTTTTTTAAAGTTTGTTTGTATAGTGGATTATGTTGATTGATTTTACTTATTGACTGAAACTTGCATCCATGGGATGAAGCCACTTGATCTTAGTGAGTGATGGCTTTGATATGGTCTTGGATTCAATTTGTAAGAATTTTATTGAGTATGCTTGCATCAATATTTATAAGCAAATTGATGATATTCTCTTTCCTTGTTGAGTCTTTGTGTGGTTTTGGTATCAGAGTAACTGTGGCTTCCGAGAATGAATTTGGTTGTGTTCCTTTTGTTTCTATTTTGTGGAATTGTTGCTATTTATTTATTTGTTTGTTTGTTTGTTTGTTTGTTTAGATTTGATTGTTTGGGTTTTTTTTTTTTTTGAGACAGGGTTTCTCTGTATAGCCCTGGTTGTCCTGGAACTCACTCTGTAGACCAGGCTGGCCTCAAACTCAGAAATCAACCTGCCTCTGCCTCCCAGAGTGCTGGGATTACAGGCGTGCACCACCACCACCCTGCTGTGGAATAGTCTCAAGAGTACTGGTATTAACTTTTCTTTGAAGGCCTGGTAGAATCAGGCACTAAAACTTTCTGGCCCTGAGCTTTCTTTGGAGGGTGGGGGTAAGATTTTTAATGACTGCTTCTATTTCTGTAGGTGTTATGGGACTGCTAAAATAGTTTACCTGTGCTTGATTTGACTTTGGATTGGCGTATCTACCTAGAAATTCATGCATTTCATCTAGATTGTCCAGTTTTGTTGAGTACAGGTTGTTATAGTGAGATCTGAAGATTTTTGAACTTCCTAAGTTTCTTTTGTTGTCTCCCTTTTCTTTCTGGTTTTGTTACTTTGGATTCTATCTCTTTGCCCTTAGTTTAGCTAAGGATATAATCTATATTGCTAATTTTCTCAAAGAATCAGCTCTTAGTTTGTTGATTCTTTGTATTGTTCTATTTCTAATTGGTTGATTACTCTCTTGAGTTTGAGCATTTACTTCTATTTACTCTTCTTTGGGGTGTTTGTTTCTTTTTGTTCTAAAGCTTTCAGATGTGCTGTTAAATTGCTAATGTGGTATCTATCCAGTTTCTTTATAAAGACACTTAGTGCTGTGAATTTTCCTCTTAGCACTGCTTTCATCGTATCAAATAAGTTTGGGTATAATATGTCATCATTTTCATTGAATTCCATGAAGTCTTTAATTTCTTTATTTCTGCCCTGGCAAGATTATCATTGAGTATAGAGTTGTTCAGTTTCCATGAGTATATGTGTTTTATGTTTCTTTTATTGTCATTAGCCTTAGTCCATGGTGATCTGATAGGATATATAAGATTATTTCAATTTTCTTGTATCTGTTGAGGTTTATTTTGTTACCAATTATATAGTCAGTTTTGGAGAAAGCCCCATGAGATGATAGGAAGAAGTTATATTCTTTTATGTTATAATGAAATGTTCCGGTTTTTTATTATTATTATTATTATTATTATTATTATTATTTATTCTATATTCTTTGTTTACATTCCAAAGGCTTTGAATATATATGTTAAATTCATTTGGTTCATGACTTCTATTAGTTTCACTGTGTCTCTGTTTAGTTTCTGTTTCAATGACCTGCCCATTGGTGAGATTTGAGTATTGGCATGTCCCACTATTATGTGAGGTTCAATGTGTTTTGAGCTTTAGTAAGTTTCTTTTATAAATGTGTGTGCCCTTGATTTTGGGGCAAAGATGTTCAGAATTGAGACTTCATCTTGATGGATTTTTTTCTTTATGAGTATATAGTGTCCTTTCCCATACCTTTGATAACTTTTTGTTTAAAGTCTGTTTTATTGGATATAAGAATGGCTACTCCAGCTTGTTTCTTGGGACCACTTGCTGGAGAAACTTTTTCTAGCCTTTTACTCTAAGGTAGTGTCTGTCTTTGTCACTGAGCTGTGTTTCTTGTATACAGCAATATCCTGGATCCTACTTGCATATACAGTCTGTAATCCTATGTCTTTTTATTAGGGAATTGAGCCCATTGATATTGAGAAATATTAAAGATGAGTGATTGTTAGTTCGTATATTTTTGTTGTTGGATGTGGTTGTGTGTGTGTGTGTGTGTGTGTGTGTGTGTATGTGTTTGTGTGTGTGTGTGTGTTTCTCTCCTTTTGGGTTTGTTATAAGATGATTATTTTTGTGTTTTCTTGGCTGTTGTTCTCTTTCTGGCATTGTCTGTAGGGATGGATTGGTAGAAAAATGTTGGTTAAATGTGGTTTTGTCATAGAATACCTTGATTAAGAGTTCTGCTGGGTATAGTAGCCTGGGATGGCATTTGTGTTCTCTTAGGGTCTACATGACATCTGTCCAGGATTTTCTTGCTTTTAGAGTCTCTTTTGAGAAGTCTGGTGTAATTCTTATAGGTCAGATAGGTCTTGACTTTTTTTACCCTGCTGCTTTTAATATTCTTTCTTTGTTCTGTGTATTTAGTGTTTTGATTTTTATGCTACTGGAGGATTTTTCCTTTCTGGGTGAAATTATTTGATGTTCTGAGGCTTCTTGTAAGTTTATGGTCATCTTTTTCTTTAGGTTAGGGAAGCTTTCTACTAATTTTGTTGAAGATGTTTTCTGGCCTTTTGAACTGGAAATCTTCACTCTCATCTATTCCTATTATTCTTCCATTTGGTCATTCATTGTGTCCTGAATTTCCTGGATGTTTTGGGTTAGGGGATTTTTATGCATTGTATCTTCTTTTATCACTGTGTTGATATCTTCTATGCCTGACATTCTCTCTTCTACCTCTTGTATTCTATTGGTGATACTTGCATCTACAACTCGTGATCTCTTCTAGGTAATTCCCCTGCAGGGTTGCTTCCATTTGTGATGTCTTTATTGTTTCTAGTTCCATTTTTAGGTCTTGGACTTCTTTGTTCAAGTCTTTCACCTGTTTGTCCATGTTTTCCTTTATTTTTAAGTGAGTTACTTATACCTTCCTTAAAGGTTTCTATTACCTTCATGAGATAGTATTTTAGGTCAGCATCATGCTTTTCAGGTGTGTTATGGTAGCCAGGGCTTGCTGTGATGGGAGAGCTGGGATCTTATGGTGCCAAAACACACTGGCTTCTGTTGCTTGTGTTCTTGCACTTGCCTCTCAGCATCTGGTTATCTCTTGTGTTAACTGCCTTGGGTGCCTCTGTCTGGAGCCTCCCTCCTTGAAGGAGCTCTGTGTACTGGGTTAGAGCAAACCTCCTGGGAGGCAGTCAGTGCTGTCTCTGGTTGGATGATGGGGCTCCTATGTCCCTGGTTAGAGGAGGCCTCCTGTGTCCCTGGTTAGAGAAGTCCTCCTGTGTTTCTGGTTATAGAAGATCTCCTGGGAGACAGGCAGGCTGTGGGATGTGGGGGAAGAGTAGCCATACAAATCCGACCTGGGCAGAGGTGCAGACAGTGAGATATTGATGGTTTAATGTTGTTGATTAATGTTGTTCCTGGGTTTCAGCACCATATGATGGGATATAAAAGAGAGAAAGGGATATTAAGCAGTATGGCATGGCAGTGTGGGGGAAGAGGGGTACCTGGGCGGGCCCATGCCTAGGCATCCTTTCCCCCTGATGGACCATGCACACACCAACATGGTATAGAATAGAGTTTATTCAGGGAAGAGGATGGGAGTTAATGGTATAGTGGAGGCAGCGAGAGGCAGAGAAAGAGAGTGTGTAGAGAAGTAGAGAGGAGTGGAGGCTGGCTATGACCACATGGAGAGGAGGAGGGGAGGAGAGCCCAAGAGGGGCAGAGAGGCAAGAGTGATGAGAGAGTGGTGAGAGAGCGATGAGAGAGCGATGAGAGAGAGAGGGGGAGGGGCAGGCAGCCCCTTTTATAGTGGGCCAGGTATATGGGGCAGGGCATAACTGGCTATTGCCATGTAACTTTGGGGTGGAGCTTGGACAGAATACCAACAGATATGGCTTGCACAAATTGGAGGGATCCCAGGTACACTGGGCTATGTGTGGATCCCAGTTGGGGTGATTATTTGGAAGGGGCTCTCACCTGTGACTGTGGTTGTGGCCGATTTCCTGGGAGACCAGAGGGCTGTAGGGTGGGGAGAGGGGAAGACATAATTAGCCCTGAGAGAGGTGCAGAACAGAAGAGTTCCTGTATTCCTTTAGGAATTTATTCATTTTCACTTTAAGACCTCTATGATCATGAAGTCATTGTTTTTAATAGCTGAGTAGCACTACATTGTGTAAATGTGCCACATTTTCTGTATCCATTCTTCTGTTGAGGGACATCTGGGTTCTTTCCAGCTTCTGGCTATTATAAATAAGGCTGCTATGAACATAGTGGAGCATGTAACCTTGTTATATATTGGGCAATCTTTTGGGTATAGGCCCAGGAGTGGTATAGCTGGGTCCTCAGGTAAGTACTATGTCCAATTTTCTGAGGAAGGTAAGTACTATGTCCAATTTTCTGAGGAACAGCCACACTGTTTTCCAGAGTGGTTGTACCAGCTTGCAATCCTACCAGCAATGGAGGAGGGTTCCACTTTCTCCACATCCTAACCAGCATCTACTGTCACCTGAGATTTTGATCTTAACCATTCTCACTGGTGTGAGGTAGAATCTCAGGGTTGTTCTTATTTGCATTTCCCTGATGACTAAGGATATTGAACATTTCTTTAACTGCCTCTTGGCCATGTGAGATTCCTTGGTGGAAAATTCTTTGTTTAGCCCTGTTCTCCCATTTTTAATAGGGTAATTTGGCTCTCTGGAGTCTAACTTCTTGATTTATTTGTATATATTGGTTTTTAGCCATCTATTGGATATAGGATTAGTAAAGATCTTTTCCCAATCTGTTGGTTGACATTTTGTCCTATTGACAGTTCCTTTGATTTATAGAAGTTTTGCAATTTGATGAAGGCTAGATAGATGGCTCAGTGGTTAAGAGGACAACAGGTTCTCAGGCTCCTGCACACCTCAGATGACCCTGGATGCCACTGAAGAGAGAGAATGGGGTGGAAGCCCACAGGGCTGGCTCTAGCCTGGGCCTAAGAAAGTTGGGAAGAAAGATCCATCAGAGTCCCTTGTGGAGAGGAGTGTCCTTGGCTTACTCAGACTGCTGGGCTTGGTGGAGACATGACTGGGAACATAGAGTGGTCTCCTGCAGGAGATTAGACGTGGAAGGAAGACCTGCTCCATTGCTCCAGCATGCAGGATCCAGATGAAAAGAGGCAGCCCATGGTTTTAAACTGGTTATTGTTAAGGCAGAGAGTTTTGATGAGTGAAACCTTACCTCACTTTCCCAGGCCATGCCTGAGGTTAAATACCTTTTGCAGGGAGGAGTGTCTGGGAAGGAGAGCTTAGTTAGCTAAGCCCTTTAGTCCTTATGTACCTCATTCAAATGGAGATCTGACTTGAGGTTTGATTTGGGGTCGCATCCTGTGGGGGGTTGTCCCTTGGGGCATTGTCCTATATGACTGACAGCTACATAATTATAGAGAGCTGAGGCCTCTTATGGGAGCCTAGTGTCTGGGAGCATGGCAAAAGACTTACCATCCCTTGCATGAACACCTGCTGGGTAACTGGGGTTTAAACCTAGCTCAACCAGAAACCAGGCTGCCTTTCATGGTCCCACACTGTTCTCCCCTGTGTCCACGTGTTCAAAAGTTTTCCCAACTTTATCTTCTATTAGATTAAGTGTATATTGGTTTATGTGGAGGTCCTTGATCCACTTGGACTTGAGCTTTGTTCAGGGAGATAAGAATGGATCAATTTGCACTCTTCTACATGATGAAAACCATTTGACCCAACATCATTTGTTGAAAATGCTGCCTTTTTTCCACTGGGTGCTTTTAGCTTGTAGAAGATGAAGTGACCATAGTTGTATGGGTTCATTTTGGGGTCCTCAATTCTATTCCATTGACCTACCTGCCTATCACTGTACCAACACCATGAAGTTTATATCCCTATTGCTCTGTAGTACAGCTTGAGATCAGGAATCATGATTTCCCCAGATGTCCTTTTACTGTTGAAAATAGTTTTATCTGTCCTGGGTTTTTTCTTATTTCAAATAAATTTGAGAATTGATTTTTCTAATTCCATGAAGAAATGAGTTGGAAATTGGTTGGGAAATGCACTGAATCTATAGATTGCTTTCAGCAAGATGGCCATTTTTACTATATTAATCCTGCCAATCCATGATCATGGGAGTTCTTTCCATTTTCTGATGTCTTCTTAAACTTCTTTCTTCAGAGACTCAAAGGTCTTTTTGAACAGATATTTTACTTGTTTGGTTACAGCCACACCAAGATACTTTATATTGTTTGTGACTATTGTGAAGTGTGTGATTCCCTAACTTCTTTATCAGCCTGTTTTGAGTATAGAAAGGCTACTGATCTGTTTGAGTTAATTTTAAGTTCTCTTAGAGTCTGCATGAGATCTGCCCAGGATCTTCTAGCTTTCATGGTCTCTGGTGAAAAGTCTGTTGTAATTCTGATTCGACTTCCTTTATGTTACTTGGCCTTTTTCTCTTACTGTCTTTAATATTATTTCTTTGTTTATTACATTTGAGGTTTTGATTATTATGTGACGGGAGGTATTTCTGTTCTGGTCCCATCTGTTTGGAGATCTGTAGGCATCTTGTGGATTCATGGGCATCACTCTCTTTAGGTTAGGAAAGTTTTCTTCCATACTTTTGTAGACGATATTTGCTGGCCCTTTGAGTAGTAAATCTTCACTCTCATCTATACCTATAATCCTTACATTTGGTCTTATTGTGTCCTGGATTTCCTGGATGTTTTGGGTTACCAGCTTTTTGCATTTTGCATTTTGCATTTTCTTTGAGTGTTGAGTCAATGGTTTCTATTGTATCTTCAGCATCTGAGATTTTCTTCTATCTCTTGTATTCTATTATTGATATTTGCATCTATGACCCAAGGCAAAACTATACAATGTAAAAAAAAAAGAAAGCATCTTCAACAAAAGAAAGCATCTAACTGGATATCTGCATGTAGAAGAATGTGAATAGATCTATATCTATCTCCCTGTAGAAAACTTAAATTTAAGTGGATCAAATACTCATTTTAAAACGGATATACTAAATCTAATAGAATAGAAATTAGGGAATATCCTTGAACTCATTGGTACTGGAGACAATTTTCTAAATAGAACACCAATGTCTTAGGCTATAAGATCCATGATTGACAAATGAGATGTCCTGAAACTGAAAACCTTCTGTAAAGCAAGAAACACTGACAATAGGACAAAATTTCAGTCTACCAATTTAAAAAGACCTTTCCAGCCCTACATCTGACAAAAGGCTAACAACAAAAATTTATAAATAATTCAAGAAATTAGAAAACACCACACTAATAATCCAGTTAGTCAATGGGTACAGAGTGAAACAGAGAATTCTTAACAGAGGAATTGTGAATGGCCAAAAACACTTAATGAAATGGTCAATGTCCTGAGTTTTCAGGAAAATGAAAATCAAAACAACTCTGAGATTTTCTCTTACTTCTGTCAGAAGAACAGATCAAAGCTAAGATCAAATACTCAAATGATAGCACATACTGGGTAGGATGCAGAGCAAGGGGAAGACTCCTCCATTCATGGTGGTAGAGCAAACTTGTACAACCACTTTGGAAGTCAATTTGGTTGTTACTCTGTAAGTTGGAACTAGCCCTATCTCAAGACAGAGCTGGCCTCTGCCATCTTCACAGATGTTTTGATCCAGCCAGCAGAACCAGGTACCTGAGATATCCCGAGTTTAAGACCTTTGGGGACTCAGGCCTTGAGCAGGAGCTGTGCACAGAGCAGCGGTTTGGGGGGCTCCAGCCAAGCCTGGGCTCTGTGCCCTGAAGGCGGACCCCACACTCCCTGCAGCCTCCGCCATCTTCCCAGCTGCTTTGAACCAGAAGGTGAAACCAGGTACCCGAGATATCCCGAGTTTAAGACCTCTGGGGTCTCAGAACACCAGACAGCAATCCCTGAGCAGGAGCAGTGCAGAGCAGCAGCCCAGCAGGCAGAACCAAGTACCTGAAATATCCGAGTTTAAGACCTCAGGGGACTCAGGCCACCTGTCAGCAATCAGTGAGCAGGAGCCCTGCAGGGCAGTGGTTCAGGTGTCCCAGTCATGGGGAAATAGCCTTACGAGCCCACAGGAGGTTTAAGCACCAGCTAGTAACTACAGGGCCAACTAACACCAGAGATAACCACATGGCAAAAAGCAAATGCAAAATCATTACTAACAGAAATCAAGGCAATATGGCAGCATCTGAACGCAGTTCCCCGACAGCAATAAGTCTCGGATACCCCAACACACCAGAAAAACAATACAAAGATCTAAAATCACTGGTCAGGATGCTGATAGAGGAACACTTAGATAAATCTCTTAAAGTAATACAGGAGAAAATAGATCAGAAGCTAGAAGCCCTTACAAGGCAAACACAAATAAGTCTCAGATACCCCAACACACCAGAAAAACAATACAAAGATCTAAAATCACTGGTCAGGATGCTGATAGAGGAACACTTAGATAAATCTCTTAAAGTAATACAGGAGAAAATGGATCAAAAGCTAGAAGCCCTTACAAGGCAAACACAAAAATCACTTAAAGAAATTGAGGAGAATATGGATCAAAAAATGGATGCCAATAAGGGGGAAACACAAAAATCACTTAAAGAGAACGTGGGTCAACAAGTAGAAGTCATAAAAGAGGAAACAGAAAAATCCCTTAAAGAATTACAAGAAAACACAAACAAGCAAGTGAAACATCTGAGTAAAAACAATCCAGAATCTAAAAACAGAAGTAGAAACAACTAAGAAATCACAAAGGGAGACAACGTTGGAGATAGAAAACCTTGGGAAGAAATAAGGAGTCATAGATGCAAATATCAACAATAGAATACAAGGGATAGAAGACAGACTCTCAGATGCTGAAGATACCATAGGAACCATGGATTCAACAATGAAAGAAGACACTGAAGGTCTCCAGCTTGCTCCCCAGTCACCGGCAGAGAGGGGTAGGTAACCAGGCCTAATCGGGGCCCACCACTGCTGGGGCGGGAAACTGCCAGGCATGGACCAGGAGCGAGAGTCGGGCAG